>JAZKJV010010294.1:0-600000 GCA_037367405.1 Ottelia alismoides
TCCAATCTTGTAAATATATAGGCTCTTCGAATGAAGGCTGGTTAATGGAGGCTTGATCACTAAAGTCAATCAAGTCTGAAAAATCATGATGTGCAGGCCTCTCCATTCGGATTGTTCGATCGACCATGTTATGCCCTAAGGTCAAGTCAGGATGTATATATGTGAATTCTTGTCTGGTCCCTACTTGAGGTGAGAATGAAGTATGCGGGGGCATATAATCTTGCCAATCATCTATCTCAGCAGTGGCTTGCTCTTCATTTGATTCTTTGATTCCTGCAAGCTCTCGAGAATAAGGACAGTCAGCCCAAGATGGAAGTGGATCTGGAATGTCGGAATATGGAGTAGGTGAGAAATGCGAAGAAGTGGAGAAGTCAGTCGGAGTTCTGACTTCATGATCGGGTTGAGGAGGAGCCGGCCACGGGTAAGGGTCTCCCGTGGATGGCGGAGGAGAAAGCGAAGATGAACGATATATGGTCGAGGAGGAGTGACCAGAGGTCACGGGGTATGGGGACCAATATCCCGACATCTTGAGGAGGAAATGATGAATGCAAGAAGATTGAGGTAGAAAATGTGCAATTACATAGGATAACACACACGGACAGACACAAAGACAAACGCAAGAGCAAACCCCGAGTTCACACTCAACACGGTGAAGGACCCGAAACCGAGTCCGATTAATCTGGTTAATTTTAAGTGTGATTTTTCAAGCAAGATAGAAAGGATTACGCGGCCTATAGGGAAGTCGGCTCAGAGCCGGATGCGTCTTCCCTGTTTAACCTGTCGCCTAAGATACCGCCGGTCCTTCCTTTCTTCGCTCCTATCCCAAGTCGATGGATTCAAAGACCACACCCCTATCTACCTGCAAGTAGGCGGAGGCTGACAAGGCCGGAACTTCACCCCGGGGGGTTACTGGCAGCTTGTCGCGAAGTACCGCAATTTCGCCCCTATCTACCTGAGACAGGCGGAGGCTACTTGGTAGTAGTCAATGAATCTGAAACTATTCGACTTGTGATATTTGCTAGGATTAGTCGGAACCTGATATGAAAGGCGGGGATTTGGGCTCTGCCTTAAGGTGTTCACACACACTCAAGTACCCTCACTCAGCCTGAAAACAAGGTCGGGGTTACTCTCCCGCAAACAAGGGTTAATTTTAGTTAGTTTTTTGGGTCCAATTCAATTAGCAGTCTCGATTTTAGAGATTAGTTATTAATGACCGTCCAAATGACTAAGGTAAAGGTATCAATCGGTCGTTGCGACCTCAATCAATCGGACTCGGGTCAATCATGAAAAAAAAGATAGACCACTAATAAAGATAAATCAATCAAAACACAAAACAGAAGCGGTCCTGCTATTGGATTAACCTGGTATAGCACCCAGGATCGAACTCAAGGAGCACGGATTGGCATCTCGGCCTACGAAGTAGTAAAAAGAAATAAAATAAAGGAAGAAAATATTTTTAGTGGTTGTTAATTTATTTTATATTTTTTTGGATTTTTAAGGTATAAAGAAAATAAGAAAAACAAAGAAAAACACACTTCAACAATTTATTTAAAGCACTAAAAATCAACCAAAAATTCAAACAAAAATATTTTTATGTATTTTATACTTTTTAGTGTTTTTGGTGAATTTTTGATAATTTTCTGATATTTATTTAATTTTCTAAAAATCAAACAGTAGCTGAAATAAATGGTACTGTCCAGCCGAGCTAAAAGGGCTTAGATAAAATATCTAAAGCCCCCAAATTAGCTGGGAGGTAATTTTCTTGTAAAGAGGATTAAACAAGGAAAATTTAGGCACCAATTTTATTGTTTTTGGATTTTTAATTTATTTACTAGAATTTTTATATGTTTTTGAGTGTTTTTAAGTTTTTAGTGGTTTTCAGTAATGAAAAATAGCCAAAATTGGCTAGAAAATCAAACTAAGTAAGACAAACAGTAAAGAATTTTTGTGGAATTTGTAAGCGAGTTTTAATATTTTTTTGGGGTTTTTAAAGTTAGACAATAGCAAAAATGAAGGTTTTTGATTTTTTTAAAATATCAAATGAAATAAAAAATGTCCTCAAAAATCCACAAAAATTTTACACCATGGCAGGAGCCATATGTCCAATTTTCGTTGGATTTGGAGTGTGTTTTGCTATTTTATTCAAAAATAAAGGAAGGGTATTGTGCACAGGGACCAAAGTGCAAATACCCAAGAGTATGGGGGGTCTGGTGCAATTTTCCTAGCAAAACACGCGCCACGCGCGTGCCTGGGGCACTCAGGGACCCAAATGTAATAAAAATAAGTCCCGAGGACTTATTGGTAACAGGTACCAAAAGTCCAGGGGCCTATTTGCAAAATACCCAAAATATAGCGCACATGCTCAAATAAACCACGCACAGGGGTATAAATGCAATTATATAAAAACTTTCATTCAATCAGGAACAACCAGAACTACAGGGGCCTCTATTGCAAATAATCCAGACAAACACGTGACTAAGCACGTGGCATACAATGCACGGGGGTATATAAGCAAATAAAATAAAGTACGGGGTCCACGGTGCAAATAACCCTAAAACTAAACAACTAACTTTAATATTTACAGGACTAAAACGAAATAAAAGAAGAAAGAGGGCCTAAGGGTAAATTACCCTTTATTACTCGGAGCGGCTGGATGGACGCCACGTGTCTGATCGAGCGGTCAAGAGCGACTGGGGGTCCAACGCTGCTCTCCTCGGGATGATCCAACGGCTGGGGCTAGTCCACGTGGTGCATCGGACGGTGTCAGGTGCTGATGGCTAACCCGCCAGCCTCGGACGGTCCAGATCGATCCTCGAAGATCTGGCGGTAGCTGCAGCTCCACGAACGGACGGACGTGATGTAATCTGGAGCGTCGAGGTCGATCTTACGGCGATGGAGGATGCTGGAAGAACAGGTCCCCGACGAGACTCGCCGGCCTCGTGCGAGCGCAGCTGACCTCCTGGGAGCACTCTGAATGTCGGAGAAGAATCGTGGAGGGCTCCCGCGTCTGTCGGTAGGCTCCGATGATCGAGCCGAGCTCCGAGAAGCTCGGGCGCGGTCGGTGGAGCTGGGACTCCTGGCCTGAATGACCAAAGCCCTCAGATGGGCTTGGTAGCATCTGCAAAATAGCTCAGGAGACTCGCGGGTCGAGGGCAAATTGCCTCGACTCGGTTAGGCGTAGCGACAGTGAACGGTGGGTCGGAATGGCGAGCTCCGGCGAAGGTGGTGGACGGAGGAGCTCGGTTCCCAGCTCCTGTGCGAGCTGGGTTGAGCAGAGGGGTGCAGAAGGTGCGTCGGAAGAAGGTGAATGCGATGGTCGACTCCGATGATCGAAAGGGGTAATGGAGTGGTCCGAATCGAAGATATACGGCGGCGACGCGATTTGGGCGTAAATGGAAATCGACGAAAAAGGAAAGCCTAAGGGGCTACCTGGGTGGTCGGAGAGACTGGGGAGGAGCTGCTGAAGCTCCTGGTCGTCGCCTCAAGGATCGTCTCCCTCTGAGGCTCGGAGCTCGCGCTGGTGGCGGAGCTACGGCGGCTGTGCTCGCCGGATCGATGGACTCGCCTCCTCTCCTCGCTGCAACAGGCTCAGACGCGAGCTGTCACCTCACGCACTCTCTGGAGCTCACAGGAGGAGGAAACAAATGGCCAAAGATGGAGCAATCAGGTGGCGGAGCTACAGCTTTATACGGCTAGGGGTCCGGCTAAGAGAGATCCGGGCAAGCTCTGGAGCGCGCGGATCCCGAGGATGCGGCTCCGGCGAGGATGTCGGATGCGAGGTTAAGGATTCAGACCCGGGATTTAGGTGATAGGCATTCGGGTTTAGCAGGGAAAAATCCGAGAAATCAGGGGACCCGCTAAGGACCGTGCAAAGTGGTCCTGGGGGGGGGGTAGTTGACCGGGCGGTCAACATCCCCAGGACCCAATAGAATCAGGCCACGTGGCTGAATTTTGAAGTGAAAATTAAGGGTAGCTAGGGCCCGATTCAGCAAAAACTTAAAACATGAAAGATTTTTATTTTATTTTTTTCTATTTTTTGGTGATTTTTAATAATTTTTTCGAAATAAAAATAAGCTATATACAATATAGTACTATACATAGGTATATATACAATATATAGGGTTTTGATTTTTGATTTTTTTAATTATTATTTTTGTGCAATTTTATTCTTATTTTATATTTTATTTATTTTCATTATAAAATAAGGAATAAAAAGGTATTTTTATTTTATTTTTATTATTTATATACATAGGTAAAATAAATATATATGTACATCTATGTACATGGTATATGTACAATGTATTTTTGTATTTTTCTATTTTTATTTTGTTTTTGATTTGATTGTTCTTATTTTATTTATTTATATTATAGAATATAGATTATTTACAAAAAATAGAAAAGTTAATTTTATTTATTTACAAGACTAAATAAATATATAGGAGTGGTTTATATACATGGTGAAGGTGGTATTTTAATTCTTTTTGATTTTTAACTTTTTCTTTTGTTTTTGTATTTATAAATATATACAAGTATTTACAAGAATATTTTTGGCTGATTTTTGTGAGGAAAATATCTTTATTTTATTTACACAAATATTTACACTCATGAGCCTCTATCTCCCTCTACTTTGGCTTTTATGCGGTCAGGCCCATGCTGAGCCCTCCCTTGGGTTAGGTTGCTCAATATTTATTCTACATGTTTCCCTCTTTTTCTTTTTAATCTTTATTCTTTTATTTTTTGCACAAAAACATGCTAATTATAGGTTTTTACACAATGCATGCTTTTGGTAATTATTCCTATTTACACATATCTACATGTATTTGCAAAGGTTTTTGTAGCTAAAATATAAGAATAAAGAGTGATGAATGAGTATTCATCACCCCCCTATACTTAACTTTGCTAGTCCCTTCGCTGTCCACAAGTGCCCATCCTCTGACAGTCAGTACACCTCTTTACGAACTCATCAGAGTCCTTGAAGAGGGTAGGCCACCACAAGCCGGATTGGAGCACTTTCTGTGCCATTCTCCTCCCAGAATGATGTCCTCCTGCCTCAAGCTTGTGGCAGTAAGTGAGGACGCTATGGTGTTCCTCCTGAGGAATACGCCGACGCCAGACGCTATCCCCTCCTTCGTGGTAAAGGATGGGATCCTCCCAATGGTAGGACTTGGCCTTCGCAAGGAAGGTCTCAAGCATCTGCCTGGGCCAATCTTGTGGGACTTTCCCAGCAACGAGAAAATTCACAATATCGGCATACCACAGGAGTGAGGCGATAGCAAGGATCGCCTCATCTGGGAAGGTATCTCGAATGGGATCAATCTGCTCAGACTCCTCAGGCTGCTCTAAACGGGAGAGATGATCCGCCACCACATTCTTGACTCCAGGCTTATCCTTGATCTCAATATCGAACTCCTGGAGTAGAAGGATCCATCTAGTCAATCTGGCCTTGGCATCCTTCTTTGCCATGAGGTACCTGATGGCGGTATGATCTGTGTACAGAGTCACTCTAGATCCAATGATATACGATCGAAACTTATCTAGGGCAAACACTACGGCTAGCATCTCCTTCTCTGTAACCGTGTAATTCCGCTGAGCGGAATCCAATGTGCGGCTAGCGTAGTGAATGGCAAATGGAACTCCATCCCTCCTCTGTCCCAGCACTGCCCCTACGGCAAAATCGGAGGCGTCCGTCATGATCTCGAATGGGAGAGACCAATCAGGCAGCTGGAGGACAGGAGCCTCAATAACACACCGGTGTAGAGTCGCGAAGGACGAGAGACACTTGTCATCGACAAGGAACTCGGTGTCTTTCGTCAAGAGGTCAGTCAACGGCCGGGCAATCCTTCTGAAATCCTGAATAAATCTCCTATAAAATCCAACGTGCCCCAGGAATGACCGTAGCTGCCTCAGATTGGACGGCGGTGCGAGTTTCCTAATGACATCAACCTTGGCCGGATCAACCTCCATGCCCCTGTTGGAGATGATGTGGCCAAGCACCGTCCCTTGAGTCACCATGAAGTGACTCTTCTCCCAAGATAGAACCAGATGATACTCAATACATCGCTGGAGTACTCGGTATAGGCAGTCAAGACAGGAGTCGAATCCGTCGCCGTAGACCGAGAAATCGTCCATGTAGACCTCCAAACACTCCCCTACCATGTCCGAAAAGATCGACAGCATGCACCTCTGAAAAGTTGCAGGGGCATTGCATAGCCCGAATGGCATGCGTCGAAAGGCATATGTACCAAAGGGACAGGTAAAGGTGGTCTTCTCCTGGTCCTCAGGAGCGATGGCCACCTGGTTGTAGCCCGAGTACCCATCCAGGAAGCAATAATGGCTCTTCCCTGCCAGTCTCTCAATGATATGGTCAATAAAAGGCAGGGGGAAATGGTCCTTCTTGGTGGCATGGTTGAGTCTCCTGTAGTCAACACAGACCCTCCAAGAGGTGGGTACCCGTGTCGCAATCTCCTCTCCTGACTCACTGATCACAGTCGTGATGCCCGTCTTCTTGGGCACCACATGCAAGGGGCTAACCCACCTGGAGTCGGAAATGGGATAAATAAAATCTGCACTCCACCATTTCAATATTTCCTTCATCACGACCTCTCTCATGTTGGGGTTCAGTCGCCGCTGGAACTCACGTGACGGCTTCGCCCCCTCCTCGAGATAGATATGGTGGGAGCACACTGCTGGACTAATCCCATGGAGATCTGCTACGCTCCATCCGATTGCCTTGCGGTTCTTTTCAAGAACCCCCATCAAACGGGATTCTTGCTCTCCAGTCAGATCGGCGGAGATGATGACTGGGTACATCTCAGGCTCGCCCGCAAGGAATCGATACTTCAGCGAAGTAGGGAGCGGCTTCAGCTCTGGACAGTTGGGCGCTGGCAAATCTGGCTACGGAAGGAAATGTGTCAATGCTGCTAAGTCTGCCAAATCTGCCTGGGAGAAAGAAAGCGAACTCTCGCAAACTGGATCTGGAGAAGGCTGCTCAACTGTGATGTCTCTGATCTGCTCTGCATCTACCTCCTCATCTGTCAGCTCAAGTGGACTCAAGTCTGGCATCTGATCATCACAATCTGCCCAATCAGACTCTGAATCCGAGGGATCTGCATCAAACGCGGTGGCATCAGCACCACCGTAACACAAGGTGGCCTCAGCACCACCATCACAGAAAATCGTGTCGCGATCAAGGACCGGCTCTGCTACCTCTGTAGTATCCAGGACCAGGGCTGTGCTCTCCAGACTCTCCTCTGCTATCATCTCGGCATCAGCTGTATTTGAAAATGAGAGGATGGTCTGCGTCGCAGGATCTGCCCAAGCTGCCTCATCGTCTGTGATCACAAAATCACAGTCCTGGTGGATGTCTGGCTCTGCGTCTGTCAGCTGCTCTGAATCGGTGCTGGCCTCTGAGCGTGCTCTCTCTCTGGCTCTGTAGTCCTCGACCGTCTCTATTTGTATACTCTCGCCCTCGACGTGAAAGTACACTTTCCCGCTATCATGATCAGTCACCGCCTTGGCTGTGGCCAAGAACGGACGACCAAGGATGATGGGGGTATCGGCCACTGAATCAGGGATCTCCATGTCCAACACTACGAAGTCCACGGGGAATTGCAGGCCCTGAATCGTGACGATAACGTCTCGCAACAACCCCTTCGGCCTCTTGACAGATCGATCAGCAAACTGAAGGACTGTCCTGCTCTGTCGAAGAGTGCCCAACTCGAAGCGGTCGAGAAGGGCTGCCGGAAGGAGGTTGATCGACGATCCGCTATCTAATAGAGTCCGGTCGAACCTCTGCTCACTAATCTGACATCTGACATACGGGGCCCCTGAATCTGGCCTCTTGGCCGGCAGACGGTTCTGGATCGCGAAACACGTGGCTTTCGTCATCACATGAATCTCTGAAGTGTGGTTCCTCCTCCTCCTCCTGACTGTGGTCCTGTCTCTCAAAGATCGCTGAAGAAGGGGGATGTGCTGCAAAGCCTCCTGGAGGGTCAGCTGGATGTGAAATCTGTCGATCATGCTCTGGTTGAATTCCTCCTGCTCTCTTTTTTTGGGTCTTTTTCTTTTTTCTTCCCCTTCCCCATCTGAAGGGCTCTAGGGAAGGGGACCACCGGGTCCTTCGCAGATGAAGGACTAGGAAAAGGCCTAGACGGCTCGACGGCCGGATCCACACATACATCACTCACCACAGTGGGACCAGAATAAACTAAACCTTTTCCTTTATTCAAAATAGAGTTCTGAGATACATCAACCGAAGGAAAAACAACATCTCTATGAAGACGAACACCGGTGGCCTCAGTACCACCTCTGGCTGGCTCTGCAACTGGACGTCTCGCGGCCTCAGTACCGCGGGCTGGCTCGGCTATGCTGGTGGCGTCAGTACCACCTCCTCGAACTGGTGAAGCGGCGGCCTCAGTACCGCCGGTAGAATCAGCATCCTTGGTGGCTTCAGTGCCACCGTCATCATCGTGTGCGGCATCAGTACCGCTCTCCTCCTCCTCATCTGGCGCCCTAGGTGGATCCTCGCGTCGTCGCTCAGATGAGGCGCCGCCTGCTAGTGCTCTACCGCTCCTAAGTGTAACAAAATCAGCATCAAATAGATCTGAAGACATATCATCAAATGGGTCACTAGGAGTGGCAAGCTCAGTGTGGACTACCTGCTCAGACTTCCTCTTGAGGTTGTTCGGATTCGGCTCGATCTGTGCAGGAATCGCGGCCTTCCCTCTCACAAGGTCCCGCATCTCCTGGCGGAACTCGTCCATCTCCCGTCTGAATGTAGCCTGCTGATCCGTGAGGAGGCGGGCGATGTCATCCAAGGCGGGGCTCTCATGGGAGCCCGACGGGTAGCCTCTCTGGTGCTGAGGCTGCTGGAACTGCTGGTGGTGCTGCTGAAAGGGGTAGGAGGAGGGTTGCTGCTGGTATGTTGGGTGAGCCTGCTGCTCACGTCTCCAAGACTGTCCCTGCTGCTGATAGGGACGAGGACCGAAGGACAAAGGCTGGTGTGATTGGTATGCTGGGGGCTGCTGCTGCGGCTGGTGATCTCTCTGCTGGGCGTACTGCCCTCCCTGTCCGGATGGCTGCTGCTGGGGCTGGGCACCTCCACTCCCCCACCTGAATCCGGGATGGTCTCGTCGGATCCCAGGCTGGGGGCGGTCATACCAAATCCCGTTGACATCCATCAACGGCTCTGCATCATAGGGGGCTGGAGGGAGTACTGCCAGAGGCTGATCCGGCTGGTATACCACCATCTGCAAGTCTGGAGATGGTGGGGACTGGTAGGTGGGCTGCAACTGCTGGTACGGCTCCGCCTGTACAAGATGAACCTGTCTAGGTGATAACTCGGATTTTGCGAGGGTCAAAATAGTCCACACAAGGCGGGACTACAGTGTCGCTGAGCAACCACTCACGAAACCCGAATTAATCAACAATTAACCCACAACAGATATATCAAGAAATGAAAGTAAATGTGCGGAGTTAAAATTTATTATAACTCTACAACAAGATGTGTATAGTGCAAGTATGTGTAGAGGTCGAACACAGGGAGCAGAAAGGCTAGATCGGGGCAAAATTTGCTCAAAATGTGTGTGTATGTGATCAAATGTCTATTAAGCTATTTTTTTGTGGGTTTTTAATTTTATATATTTTTATTTAATTTTTAATTTTATATTTTTATATTTTGATTTTTAATTTACTGATTTTTATATTTTCTATTTTATATTTTTTTTATTTTCTTTTTCAATGATAGAATATAGAAACAATGTAATAAAAGAGAGAAAGAGCTATTTATAAAAATAGATAAAAATGTTCAAAAATAAGCAAATAAAGTCTTTTTGGTCTTTTTATACTTTTTTACTGTTTTTTTGATTTTTGGGTAATTTTTAGAATGTTTTTGGTATTTTTAATTAGCAAAATAAAGAAAACAGTGAATAAAAGTTGCTGGCCGAAATTAAATTGAGGATGAAAAATAGTAAACAGTGTCAAAAATTCCTCAAACTAATTTTCCATAAAAGAGAATAAAATAGAGAAACTACAGGGACTGAGTTTATATTTTTAGGATTTTTCTAGAATTTTTTAGATTTTTAGGAAGGTTTTTGGGCATTTCTAATTTTTAGGAGTTTTGTTTTGTATTTTTTAATGAATTTTGGACTGGAGTTATAACACAATAAGATAAGCAAAATGTATTTTTTGGGAATTTTCTGATGTGTTTTTATATTTTTTATGGATTTTCTAATGCAAACAGTGCTGAAATGTATGTTTTTGATTTTTAAAAATATTAAAATGCAATAAATATGCAAAATAAAAATATGGCGTGAAACTATAATGCAGCAGGAGCTTAACTTGATTTTTGGGGAATTTTTGAGATTTTATGAATGCATGCAATAAATAGAGATAACAACAAGAAACTACACACACGCAAGGGGCATAAATGTAAATGATGCACAATCCAGGGGCCTGAATAAAAAAATGCCAGAAATAATTATATAGCCGATGAATGTTTCAGTCTTTTTACGTAAATACAAAAACACTTTGGGCTAAAGAACAAAATACCCAAAGTAAGGGCGGACCGAGCGGCTCTAGAGCGTGGAGGAAGAACACGCGAAGAATAGCCTCCGGGGACCTTGAAATGCCAAAATCTCGACGCTAAGATCTCTCTCCTCCCCTTTGAAGGATCACGACACCTCCTGGGAGCTCCCTCAAGTGATAGGCGGCCTCAAAATGGCTAGGGGACAGCTGGAACGCCGCCGCGAGGTTGGCGGAGAAGGGTGGCTTCAGGAGACTCGTGCTTCCGCAAAAAGACGACCCAAATGGGGTCCTTCGGCCCTGGTACCTACAAAAGAAGCACAATATTTGACAGTAGAGGGTTCCAGGGCAAGCTCAGATGATCGGAGGGAATGGGTGGCGGAAAATAGAGCTCGCCGGAGCAAGCTCCGGTGAGGGAAAAATGAGTGATGAATGGATCGCAAAACAGGAAAATAAAAGGATGGAATTAAACCTAGCACTACAACTATCCTACAGCATGAAAAATAAAGGAAAACAAGCAAAGACGACCTCGATTGGCTTGGAAGAATCAAGAGATAAACCTCACGGCCAAGGGCCGGAGATGGGGGTGGATACGCCTCCGCGCCGCTCCTCCGCTCCTCCTAACGGTGAGGTGAGGTTGCTGTCACCTTCCTCTAACCTCAGCACATGAAAGAAGGGAGGAAGAAGGGGGAAAAGGAGTTCAAAATTGAAATGGAGGAGTGGAGGTCTTTTTGAAAGAGTGGTCGAAGGGGCACAAAGAACGGTGCTTCTGGAGCACACCAGTGATGCACTCCCCAAAAACAACCATGGGCGTGTATCCTCAATATATGGTGAACAAAAGTCAAGAAGGAAGCAATGCCAAATGGTGAAAGACGCGCTCTCCAAAATTCGGAGAAAACGCCAAAAAAACGCAGTCTGACAAGCTTCAGAACATTGGGCAGAGAGTGGGCGAGGAGGCATGAAGATCGAGGTTTATCGAGCAAATCTTCGATCTAAAGACCAAAGCAAGTATTGGGCGTGTATCATGGTTATATGGGGAGAAAAAGTGAAGAAGGATCCGAGGTCAAAATGTGAATGACGTGGCCTAGAAAAATAGGAGAAAATGACCAAAAACGCAGCTGGCAGGCTGCAGGTGCAGACCAGGGAGTTGACCAGCGGGTCAACTTCCACCTGGTTGGTCCACGTGGACCAACCACAAAAATCCCTGGGAAAAACATTTGTAAATTCAATTAAAAATAGCAAATCAATTTATTAAATTATGGTTACAAAATAAAAAATGTTTATTATTTTATAAATTATTTTATTATGATTTTTATTTATTTTCATGAAACATATTTTTACAAGTTTGCATTTATACCCCTATAGGTATCTATATCTATATATTGTAGTCTTTTATTTTTAGTTTGTGTATCTAATTTTATTATTTTTATTTCTTATTTTATAAAATTATAAAATACTTTTATATACATAAATATATTTTTATTTTATTTTTCTGATTTATTTTGTATAATTAATAAAATACAAATATGTTTTGTATAGGTATATGTATAGGTTATGTATCTATGTATTTTGTTTTTAAGTATTTTATTTTTGTTTTTATTTAGGTTTTTATTATTATTTTAATGTACATAATTATTATAAGTATTATTTACAACATTATAAAAATATAAAATTGTAAAAATAATAAATTGAATATTTTAATCAGTTTAGTTATACAACAGGGGTCCAAAACTCAACTTTCAAACCGTAGTTCCGCCAAATGCGAAACCACCGCCATTAATTAGCTTATTTTCTTCTATATACAATTAAAGGTGAGTACGCTGCATTTGGAGTTTTTATTTGTGAGATACGGGTCTGGGAAGTTGGGCTTCTAGATTTTTATTCAGACCATAACTTTTTATCTGTACATTATTTTTCCGTGAAATCAATTTTGTATTTTTCTTTATTAAATTATCTACAACTTTCATGTACAAAGTTTCTTTATTTGATGTATAAAAAGTGGAACCAAAAATAGGTCCCAAAATGAATAAAGAATGAATAAAAGGTATAGGTATTTTATCTGTATTTTTGAACTTATCTCCCCCTACTTTATTCCTTGTCGACCTATTCATCAAGATGCCTAGGTCTCGGGGTTTCGGGTCATAAAATATTTACAATATTTTATTCCTTTTCTTTCCTTTTCTTTATTTTATAATTTTGGCTTTAAAAACCGCATTTTATACAATATTTACACACATATGCATGAATGCTAAAATGCCTATATTAAGCTTATTTACACGCATTTACTAGGGTTTTTAAGGCCAAAATGATAGAATAAAGATGATGAAACATGGATTCATCACTAGGCTGCTGAAAGGTGCTGGAGCGCTGGGACGAGCTGTTGCTGCTGCCGGAGTCACCTCGCGACTGAAGACGGGGCTGTGAAGCCGTCTGTGCCTCCTGGAGGCACATGAGCTGGGTCTTCATGTCGCTCAGAGTCTGTGCCATCTGCTCCATCTGCGTGATGCTCTGGCACTGCTTCTTCTCGATCAGCTCCATCCGGTCCAACTTCTCGCTGATGATGCCCATATCCGCAGCGGACGACTCTGCCTGTGCTGCTGCAACTGCGGATGAACTGGATGGACCGGCATCAACCCGTGCTATCCTCTGGTACTGCACGGGTCCTGGCTGCTGCTGGGGTCTCTGTGTGTACAACCGGGTCTAGGACATCACCATGTAATTCTCGGCCATCTCCTCGTAAATGGCCCAGACCTGGTCGTGGTCCTTGGCGAAGTAGGACCCGCCGCAAGAAGCGTTCACTAGACCCTGGTGCTCTGGTGTCAACCCGCTGAAGAAGCTCTGAACTAGGTTCGGCTTGGAAATGTCATGGTGCGGGCATCTGTCTGTGAGCTCTCGGAACCTCTCCCATGCCTCGTGAAACTGCTCGTTGGGGAGCGTGGAGAGGTTGTTGATCAGGTCCCTCGCTGCATTCGTCCGCCTGAGTGGATAGTACTTGTTCAAGTACTCGGTGCGGAGCTGCTCCCAGGTGTAAACAAACCTCCCCAAATGCTTCAGCCAGGTGGCTGCTCTGTCAGATAAGGAGAAGGGGAAGGCGATCATCCTGATCGTGTCCTGGTCCACCTGACGGTCGTGGACAGTGCTGCATATCATCAAAAACTCCTGGAGGTGGAGATGGGGCTCCTCTGTCGCGAGTCCGTGGAAGCGGGGGAGTAGCTGCAAAGTGTTCGGGGGGAACTTGAAGTCCCCCACGATCGCTGGAAGTACTACCCAGTGGTGCGTCAGCGTCGATCCGGGGTTGTGTAACTCCCGCATCGGTCTCGGTGGTCCTCCGGCCGCTCCCGCGGCGGCTGCCGCTGCTGCGGCGGCTGCTGCGGCTGCTGCATCCGCATCATCTGGGATCCTCGGTCCCTCTCTCCTCTGCTCTCGCTCTGCTCTCTCTGCTCGCATCTTCTCCATCTCTCTCCTCATGTCGATCATGAAAGCTCCCTGATCCCTCAGCTGCTGCTGAACGGTCTCTAACGAGGTGATCAGGGTGGAGTTGATCGCTCCCTGGTCCAATACAAAGTGCTCAGGCTGACGGGAACGATCCTCAGAACTGCCGGTCATGACGTCTGTAAAATCAAATGAGCCCAACTCAGGTGCTGTCAAATCCATCAATCTCTCCTCGGGCTCATGTCGCTCAGGTCCGAAAGAAAGGGGGTCGAGGGGGAACAGGGCGGAGTCGTACTCGGGCTCGGAGAGCTAGTCTCGGCTCTCGCGGGCCAACCTAGATGATTGGGTAGACGTGCCCGAAAGCGGTGCAGCCAGAGGCTGCCTAAGAGAGCATCTACCCATCATCTTGATCTGGCGAGTAGGGCGGATGAGATCTGGAGAAACTATGATCACAAAACAAACCCTCGATTCACCAATGCAACGCGAGCTGAAGACCGTGAAAGTTCGGTCAAATTATCTTGTCGATTTTATTAGGTGAACACACAAAATATCAGAGCGCTTATGTAACCTGTTAGGATACCCGATGCTACCCCAACCGACTGGCCTGCACGGAGAAATCGGTAATCAGTCGGGACTAGCACCGGAGGGCTCTACCTAGGGTGCGTGTCACTCTCTCGCGCATCCAAACCATACAATGAGGGGGTTGCTCTCCCCAAGGCAAAATTTTTAGGGTGAGCGTATTTTAAGATCAATAGTGTTAACCAGTCCCAATTTTATGGTTTTTCTTTTTAATATTTTTCAAATAAAAACAAACGGCCTAACGAATTTTTCGGTTCTCCTGGTTATTTAGTCCAAAACAGGGGGGAGAAGACGAAAAAACCGATGCGCGATGAAATCAATGGTGCATGCTGAGTAAGAAATGCGTACCTTGTCTCCAGCACTCTACATGCAAGTGATCCGCGCAGAATTTAAAGACTGAAAGTAAACTACCTAAATGATGCAATGGGAAAAGCCGAGTCCTAGACGAGCAATTTCTATACGCAGAACAGTCTAATCAGTCACCGACCTCCAAGCCAAAGGGTCCGGTCTTGGCTCACCCCTCCTCTGCCCGACAAATCGGGGGTAGGAGAAAGCGCTTTACAGGGTGAGCTGCGGCACGTAGGCTACGAAGGAGATGAGTCGATTATTTTTATTAATTGATTATTAGTAGGTCCAATTAACGTACTATAGGTACAGGCAAGCAATTAGGTGTGGGGATCCTACTAATTACGGCACAAGCAAGTGAAATTTCTAAGTCTAGGGGCTCGATCAAAAACCGCGTAAACACCGGAAAAGGCAGTAAGAAAAGAAAAAGAAAACCGCGTCAAAAACCGCGAAAAACTCCTAAGGGTCCCCCGAGCACACCGGTGCTCGGCGAAATAGACCCGCTAAGTCCAAGTCCAGTCTCTGAGAGTTCCTGTATTATTACAACAATAATAATAGAAATAAAACCTAATCTAACCTCACCCACTCCACTCTCTCTCACTCTCTCCTGCGACTCCGCAAAGAAAGGAGCTGCCTCCGAATCCTGCGGTTGCGTCGGCTTCTCGAAATTGGCCGCCTCGGTCCTCGGGCCCTCGCAAGAAAGAGAAGAATGGTCAGACCAAAATAATCAAATAATAATAAAAAGAAAAATAAATGAAACTAAAAATGAGGGTATATATGCAAAAATGCAAAATAAAATAAACGCTCAAAATAACAAAAACAAAAACAAAAATAAAAGAAAAAGAAAATAAAACAAAATAAAACAAAAATGAAATATAACCAAAAGCCGCGAAAAAGCCGCGAGCTCTGGAAGAGCCGCGAAAAGCCGCGAAAACAGAAAATGAAAATAAAAACAAAACTACTAAGCCGTGCTCCCCGGCAACGGCGCCATTCTGATGACCGTCCAAATGACTAAGTTAAAGGTATCAATCGGTCGTTGCGACCTCAATCAATCGGACTCGGGTCAATCAAGAAAAAAAAAGATAGACCACTAATAAAGATAAATCAATAAAAACACAAAACAGAAGCGGTCCTGCTATTGGATTAACCTGGTATAGCACCCAGGGTCAAACTCAAGGAGCACGGATTGGCCTCTCGGCCTACGAAGTAGTAAAAAGAAATAAAATAAAGGAAGAAAATATTTTTAGTGGTTGTTAATTTATTTTATATTTTTTTGGATTTTTAAGGTATAAAGAAAATAAGAAAAACAAAGAAAAGCACACTTCAACAATTTATTTAAAGCACTAAAAATCAACCAAAAATTCAAACAAAAATATTTTTATGTATTTTATAATTTTTAGTGTTTTTGGTGAATTTGTGATAATTTTATGATATTTATTTAATTTTCTAAAAATCAAACAGTAGCCGAAATAAATGGTACTGTCCAGCTGAGCTAAAAGGGCTTAGATAAAATATCTAAAGCCCCCAAATTAGCTGGGAGGTAATGTTCCTGTAAAGAGGATTAAATAAGGAATATTTAGGCACCAATTTTATTGTTTTTGGATTTTTAATTTATTTACTAGAATTTTTATAGGTTTTTGAGTGTTTTTAAGTTTTTAGTGGTTTTCAGTAATGAAAAATAGCCAAAATTGGCTAGAAAATCAAACTAAGTAAGACAAACAGTAAAGAATTTTTGTGGAATTTTTAAGCAAGTTTTAATATTTTTTTGGGTTTTTAAAGTTAGACAATGGCAAAAATGAAGGTTTTTGATTTTTTTAAAATATCAAATGCAATCAAAAATGTCCGCAAAAATCCACAAAAATTTTACACCATGGCAGGAGCCATGTGTCCAATTTTCGTTGGATTTGGAGGTGTTTTGCTATTTTATTCAAAAATAAAGGAAGGGTACTGTGCACAAGGACCAAAGTGCAAATACCCACGAGTCTGGGGGGTCTGGTGCAATTTTCCTAGCAAAACACGTGCCACGCGCGTGCCTGGGGCACTCAGGGACCCAAATGTAATAAAAATAAGTCCCGAGGACTTATTGGTAACAGGTACCAAAAGTCCAGGGGCCTATCTGCAAAATACCCAAAATATAGCGCACATGCTCAAATAAACCATTCACAGGGGTATAAATGCAATTATATAAAAACTTTCATTCAATCAGGAACAACCAGAACTACAGGGGCCTCTATTGCAAATAATCCAGACAAACACGTGACTAAGCATGTGGCATACAACGCACAGGGGTATATAAGCAAATAAAATAAAGTACGGGGTCCACGGTGCAAATAACCCTAAAACTAAACAACTAACTTTAATATTTACAGGACTAAAACGAAATAAAAGAAGAAAGAGGGCCTAAGGGTAAATTACCCTTTATTACTCGGAGCGGCTGGATGGACGCCACGTGTCTGATCGAGCGGTCAAGAGCGACTGGGGGTCCAACGCTGCTCTCCTTGGGATGATCCAACTGCTGGGGCAAGTCCACGTGGTGCATCGGACGGTGTCAGGCGCTGATGGCTAACCCGCTAGCCTCGGACGATCCAGATCGATCCTCGAAGATCTGGCGGTAGCTGCAGCTCCACGAACGGACGGACGTGATGTAATCTGGAGCGTCGAGGTCGATCTTACGGCGATGGAGGATGCTGGAAGAACAGGTCCCCGGTGAGACTCGCCGGCCTCATGCGAGCGCAGCTGACCTCCTGGGAGCACTCTGAATGTCGGAGAAGAATCGTTGAGGGCTCCCACGTCTGTCGGTAGGCTCCGATGATCGAGCCGAGCTCCGAAAAGCTCGGGCGCGGTCGGCGGAGCTGGGCCTCCTGGCCTGAATGACCAAAGCTCTCAGATGGGCTTGGTAGCACCTGCAAAATAGCTCAGGAGACTCGCGGGTCGAGGGCAAATTGCCTCGACCCGGTTAGGCGTAGCGATAGTGAACGGTGGGTCGGAATGGCGAGCTCCGGCGAAGGTGGTGGACGGAGGAGCTCGGTTCCCAGCTCCTGTGCGAGCTGGGTTGAGCGGAGGGGTGCAGAAGGTGCGTCGGAAGAAGGTGAGTGCGATGGTCGACTCCGATGATCGAAAGGGGTAATGGAGTGGTCGGAATCGAAGATATACGGCGGCGGCGCGATTTGGGCGTAAATGGAAATCGACGAAAAAGGAAAGCCTAAGGGGCTACCTGGGTGGTCGAAGAGACTGGGGAGGAGCTGCTGAAGCTCCTGGTCGTCGCCTCAAGGATCGTCTCCCTCCAAGGCTCGGTGCTCGCGCTGGTGGCGGAGCTACGGCGGCTGTGCTCGCCGGATCGATGGACTCGCCTCCTCTCCTCGCTGCAACAGGCTCAGACGCGAGCTGTCACCTCACGCACTCTCTGGAGCTCACAGGAGGAGGAAACAAATGGCCAAAGATGGAGCAATCAGGTGGCGGAGCTACAGCTTTATACGGCTAGGGGTCCGGCTAAGAGAGGTCCGGGCAAGCTCTGGAGCGCGCGGATCCCGAGGATGCGGCTTCGGCGAGGATGTCGGATGCGAGGTTAAGGATTCGGACCCGGGATTTAGGTGATAGGCATTCGGGTTTAGCGGGGAAAAATCCGAGAAATCAGGGGACCCGCTAAGGACCGTGCAAAGTGGTCCTGGGGGGGTAGTTGACCGGGCGGTCAACATCCCCAGGACCCAATAGAATCAGGCCACGTGGCTGAATTTTGAAGTGAAAATTACGGGTAGCTAGGGCCCGATTCAGCAAAAACTTAAAACATGAAAGATTTTTATTTTATTTTTTTCTATTTTTTGGTGATTTTTAATAATTTTTTCGAAATAAAAATAAGCTATATACAATATAGTACTATACATAGGTATATATACAATATATAGGGTTTTGATTTTTGATTTTTTTAATTGTTATTTTTGTGCAATTTTATTCTTATTTTATATTTTATTTATTTTCATTATAAAATAAGGAATAAAAAGGTATTTTTATTTTATTTTTATTATTTATATACATAGGTAAAATAAATATATATGTACATCTATGTACATGGTATATGTACAATGTATTTTTGTATTTTTCTATTTTTATTTTGTTTTTGATTTGATTGTTCTTATTTTATTTATTTATATTATAGAATATAGATTATTTACAAAAATTAGAAAAGTTAATTTTATTTATTTACAAGACTAAATAAATATATAGGAGTGGTTTATATACATGGTGAAGGTGGTATTTTAATTCTTTTTGATTTTTAACTTTTTCTTTTGTTTTTGTATTTATAAATATATACAAGTATTTACAAGCATATTTTTGGCTGATTTTTGTGAGGAAAATATCTTTATTTTATTTACACAAATATTTACACTCATGAGCCCCTATCTCCCTCTACTTTGGCTTTTATGCGGTCAGGCCCATGCTGAACCCTCCCTTGGGTTAGGTTGCTCAATATTTATTCTACATATTTCCCTCTTTTTCTTTTTAATCTTTATTCTTTTATTTTTTGCACAAAAACATGCTAATTATAGGTTTTTACACAATGCATGCTTTTGGTAATTATTCCTATTTACATATATCTACATGTATTTGCAAAGGTTTTTGTAGCTAAAATATAAGAATAAAGAGTGATGAATGAGTATTCATCAGTTATCACTGATATTAATCCACGCAAGCAATCACGTTTACCGTCCAGTCCCAATTCCTTTATCCTAGGTTAGAAAACCGAGAGAGAGAATCGGAAAAAGCCGATGCGATCGAGAAAACGATGATGAATGCTTGAGTAAGAAGACTTACAGTGCCTCCAGCTCTCTACAATGCAGGATGCAATACTGAATTAAAATTTTACACTATATGCAAATGCAAACGAGAAAAGCCGCTCCTAGAGAGGCAGTTCTATTATCGAGTGAAGAACAGATTATTTTTGGCTAAGTTCTGCGGTCTAAGTGCATTTTTTTTAGGTGTAATGTGTGGTCCTAAAGAATTAGGAGCACAAGCAAATCCTAGAGTGGCTCGAGGAGCCGCTAGTGCAAGCCTAGTCTAAAATTCAATCCACACAGCACACGGGGACACGATTTCACTATCTTTACAGACACGAGAACCCAAAAGGGAACGCTGGAAATGATGCAGACACTTTTTACAAGTTAAAAAAATGAAAAATCCTTCTGGCGTCTCAACAGCCGACTTGATCCACGAATAGTCGGCCTCCGATGCACTTCGAGATGCGTCGACTTCAAGAAAGTCGTTCCAAGTCCACCGGGCCCTCGCACAAAAAGATATAAAAATGTCAGATAAAGAGAGAAAAAAATAAAAAGAAAAAAATTGAAAAAATGGTATAATTACAATGTAGTTCGGGGATCAGACTACCCGATTGAATAGAAAATGCAAATCTAAATTTCTAAAATGATTCTAAGCCGTTTGCCTCCCCGGCAACGGTGCCATTTGACGAGCCCGAAATCTACCCTTTTAATGTCGTATAATTGACTAGTGCGTTGCAGTCGGATAGATCCGCGTCGATCAAAAATTACCGCACAAATTAATTAATTTTCTAATGAAATAACGCGCGGTTTTATGTTTGTTTAGCCTGAGCAAGCCCCAGGGTCGACTCAAGGAGGCAAAAGAACAACTCAAGATCAGATTAGATGGATTAGATTACAGTTTTCCAAGTGATATTTTTTTGATATTCTTTTTCTAATTTTTTTATGCAAGACACATGCAACAATCAAAACAATTTAGAACTTAAATCAGAAATGTGTTCAAATAAGGTTCAAAAATTATGAAACTTGGCTAGATTATGAAATAGGATGAAATTAAACTACCCTAATTTTTTTGGAATTTACTGATGCACGGATAATAAAATATGTAGACTTTAGTGAAAATGAATAAATCAATTTTAATAATTACCAAACGATGCTATTTCTCAGAAACAAAATTAATCCAAATAGATCTAATTAAGAGCTATCCAAATCAACTTGATTTTCCTTAAAACAATTCACGGTTGATTAACTAAAAATCGATTAATGTTTTCACTAAATAATTTTTCTATGACAAACTACAGGTGCAAATGATGTGAATTTTGGATATGTTGTAGCATAAACTTAGATCTACCAATTAAGATTTTTTGAAGATTTTTCTATAAGCAGATAATGAACAATCAATTAATCAATCAAAATGGACAAAATGTTCTAATTTTTCTCAAGTTAATTTCCATAAATATTCTGCAAATCAGAAAAATACAAATAAAAGCTAAAATGGTAGAACAAGAGTTATACTACACAATGCAACTTTCGGAATTAAAAATAGGGGACAAAATGATAACTAAATAAATACGCAAATGCAGGGGTATGAATACAATACAGAAATTAAAATGTCAAACTGAAAATGTGCATGAGGGCGTTTTTGGAAATTTGTAAACTAGCAAGGATGAAGTTGTAATTTTTATAAAATAAGAAAACAAAAAGCAATAACCTTCTTTTGTATTCTAGGGCACATGATGAAGAAGGCAAAGGGGACGTGGGCGGCGGACTTCCAGGGGACGGCGGTGGCGGCACGCCTTGGAGGCGGCGGCGCGATTGGAGGGCGGCGCGGCGCACCTGGGCGGCGCGAGGTGACGGCGACTGTGGCGGCTGAAGTCAAGGACGCGCGGGGCGGCAGGCGGATGTGCGTGGCCGGTGTTGGAGGCGGAGGACGTACACGGCCTTCGCGCACAAGAGCGCGTGGGGGCGGCGCCGCGCTGGGCAGGGGCAGCTGCTGGTTGGCAGGGCACGACCTCTGGCGGATAGATGGCGGTGCGGGAAGGAGGCGGACGTCGCGGGCGTGGAGGAGGCGCTCGGCGGTCGGTGGGGCGGCGCGAGGTGGATGGACGCAGGGGCGCTCTCCGGCGAGCGGCGGGAGGCGGGGCTGACCACGCGGGGCTGCTGCGGTTGGGGGCAGGCAGCCACGGCGAACGCGGGGCGGAGGCGGCGTCGGGCTGGAGTGCTCCCGCGGCCCCACGGGGCTCTGGTGGGGGGCGCGCGCTGCTGGCGAGTGCCTCGAGGACGGGCGGTTGGTAGTGAGAACCTCGCTGGCAGAGGAGGACACCTGCGAGGACACGCCCGTGGCGGGCCGCGGTTGGGAGCGGAGGTGTGCGGTACCGCACGTGGTCGTTCAGGCAGGGGGCGGCGGCGTGGAGCTGCTTCCTCCCTATTCTGTTTTTTTTTATTTTTTTTTTATTTTTTTGTTGTATTTTTTAACAGGAAATAAAATTTGCAAGTGGTAATGATTGTGAATGTATGCAAGGGTGATGATGTAAAAAAATGATAGTGATGAATGATGGAGGTGAATGAAAATATTTTGGTGGTGATAAAAATGAGGTGATTGTGATGATGGTGGTAGAGTGATTGATGTGGTTTTTTTGTTTTGTTTTGTGATGAACAAGATAAACTAATAATGTTAGATAAAAAAATTGACAAGGAGAAGTTGAGGGATTACTTACCTGTGATTTGCCGAAAGTGGAGCCGCGTGTACGGCTTCCGTTGTGGCCTCGAGGAGATGGCGATCTCCGAAGCTTGGCAGTGAGTTTCGAAAATCTCCTGCTACGTGGCCGGTGCTCCACGGATCTCACCTAAGCCTTGTCGTCGCTCTACCTATTGCGTCACAGCTGTCACCAATGACACATCAAAGGGGGCTCGGGGCTCTCTTTCTCTCAAGAATGGTGGATGAAAAACAATGGAGGAGAAGATAGGAATATAAAGAGAGAGGAGAGGGAAGTTGGAGAAGGGATGGAGAAGATGGAGGAAGTGGTGATAGTGGTGGCTTGGAGTGGAAGGCAAGTAAGGGAAGAGGTAAAAGGGAGATTAAATAAATAAAGTAATAAAATAAAATATAAGGCTACTAAAAATAATTAAAATAATAATGGTAAAATAATAATAATAAATCCGAAAATAATAAAATAAGTTCGAAAATAAAGAAAATGGGGTGACATGTGGCGGCTCCAGGAGCTGCCACATGTCGCTCCCAGAAAATTCAAAGATTAAATGTAACCAAAATCAAAAAAAAGAAATAATAAAAGGGATTAAATCAAAAAGTGGTCAACACGAAAGTTGCTCGTCTCGATGAGATCTACAACTTTTGTGAAGGGCCGAAAATCAAAGAAAATCATCTGTATAAAAATGTATTTTTGGGTGGTACCTTATAGACATAAAATACCGCATTTTATCTTTTGTAATTTTTTTGTCATTTTTCAAAGAGAGAAAAATCAAAATAAAAATAGAGAAAATATGAGAAGAATATTTACAACTTAATCTAATTTTTTTAGATTTTAATAATTAAGAAAAATAAAAAGATAAAATGGAGGGGCATTTCGGTCAATATGTACAATATACAAAAGGGGCCCAAAACCCAAGTTTTGCATACGAGCTCCGATTTGAATGAAATTGGTCTTGTTTCGAAGATCTCTGAATGTACATTACTTTAACAGTGAGTAGACCTTATTCGGAGGTTGTATGAGAGAGATATATGCGTTTTAAGGTCTAAGGTCTTCAAACTTGGGTTGGGGTTTTATTGGGTGATTTTGCAAGTTAGCATTTTTTAGATATTTTTCTTTAATTAGTGTTAGTAAAATATACACTAAGGAGTTGGTTTTATTGGCTGGAGTTAGTATAAAATATATACAAATAAGGTATTTTATCAAATATACAGGTGGATATTTACAAGTGAATTTGGCTTCTTATGAATGCTAAAATGCATATGTTATCAATGCATGCATGAATGCTAATTATGCAATATAAGTGGAAATATGCAGCTATTTACTCGGGAATAAAGCTCTATTTTCGACTTTTAGAGTGATGAATCACAGATTCATCAAGGACAGCCGAGCCAGAGACAGATCATGCTCAGAGACCACTTCAAACACAGAGCAGCTGACAGATGTCGGGCTAGACATCCACCAGGACTGTGACTTTGTGATCACAGACGATGAGGCAGTTTGGGCAGACCCAGAAGCACATGCCATCCTCTCACTTTCAGACCCCGCTGATGCTGAGACAACAACAGAGGAGAGCTTGGAGAGCACATTCCTGGTTCAGGATACCTTAGAGGCAGCAGAGCAGGTTCTCGACCGTGACACCGATTTTTGTGATGATGGTGGTACTGATGCCACCTTTTGTGATGCAAATACCTCGGAGTCAGAGTCTGAGTGGGCAGATTGTGAGGATTACATGCCAGACCTGATTCCCACTGAGCCTACAGCTAAGGAGGAGGTAGATGCCGAGCAGAGCAGAGACAGACAGTTAGAGCAGCCTTCTCCAGTTTCTGAGAGTAGCAGAGAGTTTCAGTTCTCCCATGCAGATTTGGCAGCATTCACAGAGACATTTCAGAGGCCAGATCCACCAGCACCCAGTTGTCCAGAGCTGAAGCCGCTCCCTATTTCGCTGAAGTATCGACCTTGTGGGTGAGCCTGAGATGTACCCAGTCATTATCTCCGTCGATCTGACTGGAGAGCAAGAATCCCGTCTGATGGGGGTTCTTGAAAAGAACCGCAAGGCAATCGGATGGAGCGTAGCAGATCTCCAGGGGATTAGTCCGGCCATGTCCTCCCACCATATCTATCTCGAGGATGGGGCGAAGCCATCGCGTGAGTTCCAGCGGCGGCTGAACCCAAATCTAAGAGAGGTTGTCATGAAGGAAATTTCGAAATGGTGGAGCGCCGATTTTATCTATCCCATCTCCGACTCCAAGTGGGTCAGCCCTTTGCATGTGGTGCCCAAGAAGACGTGCATCACTATAGTGATTAGCGAGTCTGGAGTGGAGATTGCTACACGAGTACCCACTTCTTTGCGGGTCTGCGTTGACTACAGGAGACTCAACCAGGCCACCAAGAAGGATCATTTCCCCCTGCCCTTTATAGATCAGATCATTGAGAGACTGGCAGGGAAGAGCCACTATTGTTTCTTGGATGGTACTCGGGCTACAACCAGGTGGCCATCGCTCCCGAGGACCAGGACAAGACCACCTTTACCTGTCCCTTCGGCACATACGCCTTCCGACGCATGCCATTTGGGCTATGCAATGCCCCTGCGACCTTTCAGAGATGCATGCTGTCAATCTTTTCGGACATGGTAGGGGAGTGCTTGGAGGTCTTCATAGATGATTTCTCGGTTTACGGTGATGGATTCGACTCCTGTCTTGACTGCCTAGACCGAGTACTTCAGCGATGTATAGAGGTCCACCTTGTGCTATCTTGGGAGAAGAGTCACTTCATGGTGACTCAAGAGATGGTGCTTGGCCATATCATCTCCAACAGGGGGCATGGAGGTTGATCCGACCAAGGTAGATGTCATTAGAAAACTCGCACTGTCGTCCAATTTAAGGCAGTTACGGTCATTCCTGGGGCACGTCGGTTTCTACCGGCGATTCATTCATGATTTCAGCAGGATTGCCCGGCCGTTGACTGACCTACTGACGAAAAACACCGAGTTCCTTGTCGATGAAAAGTGTCTTTCGTCGTTTGAGACTCTCAAGCAGAGTGTTGTTGAGGCTCCTGTTCTCCAGCCGCCTGATTGGTCTCTCCCATTCGAGATCATGACGGATGCCTCCGATTTTGCCGTGGGGGCCGTGCTGGGACAGAGGAGGGATGGAGTCCCCTTTGCTATCCACTATGCTAGCCGCACATTGGATTCCGCACAGCGGAATTACACAGTTACAGAGAAGGAGATGCTAGCAGTAGTATTCGCCCTAGATAAGTTCAGATCGTACATTATTGGATCTAGACTGACCCTATTTACTGATCACACCGCCATCCGATACCTCACGGTAAAGAAGGATGCCAAGGACAGACTGACTAGATGGATCCTTCTACTCCAGGAGTTCGACATTGAGATCAAGGATAAGCCTGGAGTCAAGAATGTGGTGGCGGATCATCTCTCCCGTTTAGAGCACCTTGAGGATGCAGAGCATACTGACCCTATTTGTGAGACCTTCCCAGATGAGGCGATCCTTGCTATCGCCTCACTCCCGTGGTATGCCGATATTGTGAACTTTCTCGTTGCTGGGAAAGTCCCACAAGATTGGCCCAGACAGAGGCTTGAGACCTTCCTTGCGAAGGCCAAGTCCTACCACTGGGAGGATCCCATCCTTTACCATGAAGGAGGGGACAGCATCTGGTGTAGGTGCATTCCTCAGGAGGAGCACCATAGCGTCCTCACTTACTGCCACAAGCTTGAGGCAGGAGGACATCATTCTGGGAGGAGAACGGCATAGAAAGTGCTCCAATCCGGCTTGTGGTGGCCTACCCTCTTCAAGGACTCTGATGAGTTCGTGAAGAGGTGTACTGACTGTCAGAGGATGGGCACTTGTGGACAGCGTGATATGATGCTGATGCAGCCCATTCACTTCTGTGAGGTTTTTGACGCATGGGGCATCAATTTCATGGGTCCATTCCCTAAGAGTTAGGGATTTGAGTACATTCTGTTGGCCGTTGACTATGTTAGTCGTTGGGTTGAGGCTATCCCCGCTCGAACCGCTGATGCCAGGACAGTTTGCAGATTTTTGAGGAAGCACATCATCACGCGGTTCGGGGTACCTCGAGTATTGATTTCAGATGGGGGGTCTCATTTCATCAACGACCAGGTGAAGGCCCTTGCTAGCGAGTTCGGCATAGACCATCGAGTTGCCACTTCATACCATTCATAGACGAATGGTTTAGCTGAGGTGTCGAACAGGGAGATTAAGACTATATTGCAGAAAGTCGTCCGCCCTAACCGAAAGGATTGGTCACAGCTTTTGGACTCGGTCTTGTGGGCATATAGGACGTCTTTCAAGAAACCATTGGGCACATATCCCTTTCGCCTCGTATATGGCAAGCCGTGCCATTTACCTGTTGAGCTGAGACACAGGTCACTTTGGGAAGTCACTGAGATACTTATGGATCCAAATAGTGTAGGAGACCAGAGGAGGGCAGAGTTAGCAGCCCTGGAGGAGTTGAGAGATACCGCCTTCTCAAACAGCCTACATTACAAGGAGAGAGTGAAGGAGTGGCATGATTCTCACATCAGCCACAAGCATTTTGAGCCTGGACAGAGAGTATGGTTGTTTGATGCTAAGCTTCGTTTATTTCCAGGGAAGCTACAAAGCAAATGGAAGGGACCTTATCTGGTGAGAAAGGTACACGACAACGGTAGCATTGACATATCCGAGTTGTCTTCTGAGAGTACCTTTCGAGTGAACAGCCATCGGCTCAAGCCATTTCTAGATCATGAGCCGCGGGTCATCGATGTTGCCCCTATTCATTTTGCGTGAGATGTGGTCTCTTGACTCACATCTATTGCATCTCACGCCTGATTATCATTGTCTTCCGACCTGTATAGATCCAGATGTCCATATCATTCCATTCTTTAGTCCCACATCCCGTTTGTCATCTTTGATTATGCTATACTTAGGGTGTACTTTACCCTAAGTATAGGGGGGATGTGTGACCTTTGAGTATTTCTTTTGATTCTTTCTACCCCTGTTTTGCTGCCTATACATAGGGGTATTTTACCTTAAGTATAGGGGGGTAGACCCTGTACATTCTTACTCGGTTTTCCCTTTGTGTACAGCCTGCTATACTTAGGATTACTTGATCCTAAGTATAGGGGGAAAAGCCGAGATCTTCTTGACTTTCTATTCATTCATTCGTCTTTGTATATAGCCTTCCTTTTCACTTCCCTATACATAGCACGAGTTATGTCTTCTTCATCGCTCTTGACTCTGAGGACATCGTTCGAGCTAAGTATAGGGGGTGTGTATATATTCCATATATACTTTAGCCATAACTCGTACTTTGTGTGAGTGCATCAATAAATAAAAATGGCTAAAAACCTTAAAAATCACAAAAATTGCAAATTTTTCAGGTACAAAAACATTCTTTTATTTGCACATAAATAGCTAGTGTACAAATTATTTTTGTAAAAATGTTTTCAAAATCTTTTGTGTAAAGCTTGTGTAAATATTTTCATATCAAAATTATGTATATAGTACAAAATTTCTCCAAAATGTTTTGAAAATCAAAAGTTTGCAAAAATCTTGTGTAAATGTGTGTAAATACTTTTGCAAAACTTGCATTCATGCATTCATACATCCATGATTTCAAAACATTTTTCAAAAATTTTGCATGTTTGTAAAAATTGTGTAAATAGCATCTTTGTACATATGTATATAGTTTTTCCGGATTATAGTTGACATTTAAACTAGGTTGGAATTAAATTGAGAAATGGAGCTTGATTAAGATCTTAATCCACCTAATTTATAAGAGGAACCTTAAAGGGCTTAGGTTTAAGGCTTTTCAGGTCCATGGTGACTTAATTCTTTGAGTCCACTAGGCTATGATCACATGTCATCTCAATGAGCCTAAGTAGAGCACTTAACAACACACACATGACTCGTAGGGACAATGGCTTTACTTGGACACCACACTTTGCACCGAGCTCTCTACTGATGAGGTGGTGAGGAGGCAGTCTTCCTTGACTTGGGGTAGCATATGAGGGTAGTACTTCTAGGCGGAACCTCTCTTCTTCTTTTAGTGAAGGAAGTGCGTCTCAACTTGGTCTGGTTGCCATGAGGTCTAACGACAGGAGTTGTGGGTTACAATAATGCTTCAAAAGAGGGATAGTCTACTGGCTCAAGAGGAAAAACTCCTTGTATATATGCTGCACATGTATATGTTGTACAGATGCACTTGAAAAAAATGCAAATAACTCCAAAAAAGTGGTGGGTCTGATAGAAAATGATAATCCCACCAGAGTATGTATATAGAGTGCAAATAAGCAAAGCTTGATATTCATGTCCCACCTTATGTAGCTTGCAGCAGGGAGACTTGGCTACACTGGTTGAGCTCCCAAGGATACATGGCTACACTGGCCATGGTCCATTCTCTTCTTCCCCCTCTTCTTGAGCCGGTTGAACTTGAACTTAGAAGGGAATACCCCGCTCCTCGAGGAAAGAGTGACCAGATTGGGGTCATAGAGTTACCTTGTTGGGGAGGGTTGTCAAGTTGCCATTTCTGAGGTGGAGAGCTTAGACTTCACATTCACAGTACAAGGAAAGATTCATGGTCTTCAGGGTTTGTGTTTGGTGACTTCTTCTGATCTGGACTATTGAGGAGTCTTGATTATAGATTAGTGGAACTTAGAGGCTGTTGAGTTTAAGCTTAAGTCCAAATAAGATTCCGACATGTTAATAATCCAAAGATCTGATCGAGCTCCATAGTTCAATTTAATGAAGGCAAGTTTAATAATCAGCTTTGATCCATGTACATTCTCCTCTTTTTCTTTTTCTTTCTCTTTCTCTTTTTCACTTCTTTTCAAATAAGTGTTTGCTAAGGGACTAGCAAAGTTAAGTATAGGGGGGTGATGAATACTCATTCATCACTCTTTATTCTTATATTTTAGCTACAAAAACCTTTGCAAATGCATGTATATATTTGTAAATACAAATAATTAGCAAAAAGCATGCATGATGTAAAAACTAATAATTAGCATGTTTTTGTGCAAAAATAAAAGAATAAAGAAGAAAAAGAAAAAGAGGAAATATTTAGAATAAATATTGAGCAACCTAATCCCAAGGGAGGGCTCAGCATGGGCCTGACCGCATAAAAGCCAAAGTAAAGAGAGATAGGGAGCTCATGTATGTAAATATACCTGTAAATATAATAAAAATATTTTCCTCTAAAAATAGAATAAAATGTGCTTGTACATATTTGTATATATTTGTAAATATAAAATCCAAATAAAAATTGAAAAATTAAAAAGAAAATAAAAACCCCTTCACTTGTGCATATTCATCATGTACATAGTCCACTTATCTATATTTATTTCACCTTATAAATAAATAAATTAGATTCCATAAAATTTGTATATATTCTATCTTTTATGGTGTAAATAAATAAAATAAAAACCATAAAAACAAAAACAAAATAAAAAGAATAAAATCAAAAACCAAAAAGAACCTTGTAAATATACCATGTATATAAATGTATATAGCTATTTATTTAACCCTTGTATATAAATAATAAAAATAAAATAAAAATACCTTTTTATTCCTAATTTTATGCTATAAATAAATAAAAATATAAAATGGGGATAAAAATGTACAAAAATAACTAATTAAAAATCAAAAATCAAAAACCTATATTGTGTAAATACCTATGTATAGCTCTATTATGTAAATACCTCATTTTTATTTTGAAAAATTAATTAAAAATCACAAAAAATAGAAAAAATTAAAACAAACATTTTTCATGTTTTGAGTTTTTAATAATTCGGCCATTTTCTATTTTATTTTTAATTTCCAAATATTTATTACGTCCCCCCTCTCATTGGTCACGGGGGATGTTGACCCCCCGGTCAACTCCCCCTGTGGACCACTTCCCACGGGTCGTGATGCCTGACCCGACTTCCCTGATTTTTGCGTCACGAACCGACCTCCAAATCCGCAACCCCCGAGCTCCGATCGATCACCTTGCATCCGAGATCCTCGCCGATGTATCCGCGTGGGGATCCGCGCTTCGCGGAACCCTGCCCGCTCCATTCTTCTCAGACCTGCACCCATATAAAATCTGAGCTCCGCCTCCCTGTTCCTCATCTTTGGCTCGTCATTTCTCCACCCAGTGACCTCCATCATCTTCGCGAGAGTGACAGCTCGCCTCCGGTGGTGTAGCAGCGAGGAGAGGGCGTAACGACCACTGATCCGGCGTCTTTGTGTCGCCGTGCGCCGCCTGGAGGTAGCGCCAGAGCCTCGGACACCGACGGTCCTCGAGGCGAAGACCAGGAGCACCCCCTGCTCCTCCACAGTCAATTGCATCCATCAGGTAGCCCTTCTCCTTCTTAGTTTTTCTGAATTTCCGTTTTTCCCCAAGTCGACCCATCATTGTTCATCTTCGATTCCGTCCACAATCGCCACCTATTCGATCATCGGAGCATCCCATCACGATCGCCTTCGTCCCGCGCACCTTCTCCACCCCTTCATCCAACCTAGCTCGCACAGGAGCTGGGATTGGGGCTCCTTCGCCGTCGCATCGCCGGAGCCCCCACGCCCCGCCGCACCGATCACCGTCATTCCCGCTTACAGGGTCGAGACACTTTGCCCTCGACCCGCGAGTCTGCTACTGTGTTTTTCAGGTACATCCGAGCCCATCTGAGGGCCTAGACCATCTGGTGCAGCGGCTCGACCTCCGCCGACGTCGCCGGAGCTCCCCAAAGCTCCTCGCTGTCATCGGAGGGTGGCATTAGACGCGGAAGGCCCCCACGCATCGTCTCCGATCATTAGTGGCCTCCGAGGAGGCCTCCAGCGCCTGCACGAGCCCGACGAAGTTCGTCGGAGCCCAGTTCGTTGAGGACCCTCCCCTGCCGTCTGATTCACCTCCAGCTCCAGTTCAGATCTCCGTCGTCCATTTGAGGAGCCGCCAGCATCGTCGATCTTTGGAGGAGTGATCAGGACCGTCCGATCAGCGAGGGCTTCCCACGCTGCTTCTCAGCCGCCCGATCCTCCACGTGGCGAGGCCCCAGCCGCTCGATCAGGACCGAGGACTCCAGTGTTGGGCGCCACCCTTCCCCGACCGTCGGATTTCACACATGGCACCCATCTGACGACCGACTTAATAAAGGGTAATTTACCCTTAGGCCCTTCTCTTTTTAGTAGTTAGTGTTTTGTCCTGTAAATATCGTATTTAGTTGTTTTTATTTTTGGTACATTTGCACTTAGACCCTGTAGTGTTTGGTAATTGCTTTTATACACCTGCCTGTAGTGGATCACGTGCATCGACACATGTTTATTTGGGTTAATTGCATGTTTAGACCTATTGTTCTAGGGTGTTAATGAATGAATGAAAGTTTTTATTAATTGCAAATATACCCCTGTGAATGGTTTTAATGTGCATGCGCGTTAAGTAGTGGGTATTTTATACTGAGGCACCTGGACTTTTAATACTTGTTATTAAATAGTCCAGGAACCTTAGTTTCTTTGCAAATAGGTCCCTGAGTGCCCAGGTCACGTGCCTCACGCGTGTTTTCTTGGAGAAATTGCACCGGACCCCCTGGACTTTCTCTTATTTGCGTACAGGTCCCTGTGCACTGTACCTTAGTTTTGATTTTTAAAAAATAGCAAACTAACTCCAAACGTGATGAAAATTGGATACATGGCTCCTGCCATAGTGTAAAATTTTCTCCAATTTTTGGAGACATTTTTTATTTCATTTACTATTTTTAGAAAAATCAAAAACACGCATTTTCTTTACTGTCTAACTTCAAAATTCACAAAAAAATATTAAAACACCTCTAAAAATTACAAAAAAAATTAGACACGTTGTTTCGCCTTGGTTGATTTTCTGACCAATTTTGGTCATTTTTTGGATATATAAAACTAATAAAAATTGAAAAACACTAAAAACCCTATAAAAAATCTAGTAATTAATTGCAAAATCTAAAAATAATAATTCTGGTGCCTAAATTTTCCTTGTATTTTCTACTATACAGAAAAATTACCTTCAGGTGTTAATAGGCCATTTTGTATTTTAAATTGGCCCTTGACACCTGACTGGACAGTGCCTCTCCTTTCTTGTCTTGTTTGATTTTTAGAAAATTCAATAAAAATCACAAAATACCAAAAATTAACCAAAAACAGTAAAAAATATAAAAAACATAAAAATATTTTTATTTTAATTTTGGGTGATTTTTGAGTGATTAAATAATTGGTTGTATTAGCTTGCTTAATTGTTTTCTTTATTTTCTTTATTAATTAAAAATCCAAAAAAATTAAAAACATTAAAAAAATCCACCAAAAATATTTGTCTTTTATTTTATTTCTTTTTTTAGACTACTTCGTAGGTCACGAGGCCACCACGTGCTCCTTGTGTTCGACCCTGGTCGCTATACCAGGTTAATATAATAGCGAGACCGCTACTTGAGTTTCTTTGATTTTTATCCGATTCGGTGGTCTATTTTTTCTCGATTGATCACCCGAGTGATTGATGTCGCAACGACCGCATGAGATATACCTGATTTACCTCACTCGCTCGGTTCTTGTGGTCATCAACCACCTAAATCTGAGATGATCTTGGCGGATCCCGGGCTGCTGTCGGTCGTACCAAATCCCATTGACTTCCATCAATGGCTCCTCCTCGTAGGGGGATAGAGGAAAAACTGCTCGTGGTTGATCCTGCTAGTACACCATCAACTGAATATCCTGGGATGGTGGTGGCTGAGGGTACTGGCGACGCTGCTGCTCGTATGGCTTTGCCTGTATTTAGTGAACCTGTCTGTACTGGACAGAATGCTAGGACGAGCCGTTGCTTCTAGGATCAGACCGTGACCTGAGACGGGGTTGAGAAGCCATATGTTCCTCTTGGAGACACATCATCTGGGTCTTCAGATCACTTAAAGTTTGTGCCAACTGATCGATCTGAGTCATTCTCTAACACTTCTTCTTCTCGATGATCTCGATGCAGTCCAGCTTCTTTCTGATGATGCCCATATCAACGGTTGACGACTTTGCCTGTGCTGCGGCTGCTGAAGAGGTGGATGGACCTGGATCAACCCATGATAAATCCCTGGCTAAATGCATGTAAATAGTATTAATTTGTACAAAATAACGCTAATTATTTATATTATAAATGTTAATTAAAATGATGTATTTAATGCCAAAATAAAAGAATAAAGAAAAGTAAAGAAAAAGAAATGAAATACCAAAGGTATTGAATAACCCTAAACCCCATGACTAAGTCAAGAATTGACTTGATCGACAAGAATAAAGTAGGGGAGATAAGGGCCAATAAATGCACAGAAACACTGATCTTCAATATATGCATTTTGGGACCTATTTTATTTTCCTATTTTTATGTATCAAATCATTAAACTTTGAACATAAAAGTATTACATAAAAATATAAATAAAAATACAAATTTTATTTCACTAAAAAATAATTTACAGTGCCCAAGACATCGAGAATAAAAAGGCGTAAAGAAAAATTTCCAAACTTGTATCATCCTCTTGCAAACACAAAATTCTCCAAACTCACCTTTATTGTTCATAAAATTAAATTATCTATTTAATGAGGATGATTTCATTCAGTCTAGAATTAAGATGCAAAAGTTTGCTTTTTGGACCCTCATTGTGCAAGATATTTGTATAAAATAATTAATTTATTTATCCTTTATACATTTCAATTTCTTATATTTTTCATAAATTTGTAAATAATATTTAAAATACATGTACATAATAAAATTAGAATAAAACAATTAAAATTACATTAAAGTAAATAATCTACTTTAATAATATAGGTAAAAATACTTATAATATACCTATATACTATGTGTACATAATTATTTAAGTATGTAATTAAACTCCAAAAAATACAATGAAAATATGTATATGTATTGAATCAAATTATAAATATATAAACTATGAATATAAAATAATAAAATATAAAATACAAAATGAAAATAAAATAATTCTATATAGGTAAATATAGATAGAATTATACATGTAAAAATTAACAACTATAAATTATCTCGTAAAATAAAATAAAATCATAATAAAATACTGCAAAAAATAATAAATATTTTTCATGTTTTGACAAAAAAAATAATAAAATCATTTATTATTTTAAATCGAATTAATAAGGGATGAATTCATTGGTTTATATTTTTCTATGCTTACGTGGACCAATGGGAGACCGGTCATGGTTGACCTTGGTCAACTCTTCGGCCTCCCTAAGTTTGTGCATGCCAGGAACTACACCTCCTTCTTCCTTGATTCTCCTCCCTCCCTTGATTCTTTCACCAAATCCTGTCGATTCCTTCATAGCCTTGTTCATCGATCATGGTTCTTTCACACACACATCTTGCCTCGGTCAGAGGATCATTACATCGAGTCGTGTCCTAGGTCAAACTAGCCCTTGTGCATATACACCTCCTCACCCTCCATTTTGAATTTGATAAGTCCTTTACGCTCGAACCCTCGGATCCTTCACCAAACATGTCGATAGCTAGATCCACATTGATTTGCAACGTGCGAGGGTGTAGGAAACACGATCCAACCATCGCTGGAGGAGCTCTTCCCGGTCATTCTGAGCTCCTTATCTACGGGCAGGTTCGAGCTCCTTTTCATCGCATTTTAGGTAGATTTACTTTCTAGAATTTCCTTTCTATCTTTATTTCATGCCTTTACAGTTTGACTTAGCGTAAAATTAGGATTTAAGCTCGCCGGAGCTTTCGTGCTCCTGCCACCGTACTGCCGTATCCAGCCCTATTCCGATCTCCATTTCATTCCCCTTCCATTTCTTCACACTATCGTACCCCCATATCCCTCTGATTCCTTATGGATCGAAGCATCGAGGTCTCCTCCTCCACCTTCATCGGAGACCTCTCCATCTCACCTCAATAGTCATCGATCTCCACTAATAATTGCCCAGACCGCATCGTCGGAGCCCCTATGTCATTTCCATGTAGAACACGCATCCGGAAGGCCCCATCTGAGGGGTATTGACTTCAAGAACAAGACCTCCAAGTCCCTTGCACTTCACGAGCTACCAGGACCCCATCACTAGGTCCAAGACCATTTGGAGTACCCTAGCAGTTGTGGTCCATCTTCAGGAGCAAGTTGAGCATCTGAGCAGCTTCGGAGGAGCTCAAAGGAGGAAGAATTGGCGAGAAGAAGCTCCTCACCCACGGTGTTCTTCCCTGTTCTTCAGGAAGAGCAGCTGCCGTAGAATCCTCCTTGCGCTCCAGTTTGGATCTCGGCCATTGGATCGAATCGCTTCTCCACCATCATATCTCCAACAAAGATCTAATCCCAATCGCTCATCTGCGAAGTGGTATCAACCAATGAGACGATGCCACGTATCCAAGTGAAACCTTCGACGACGTCATCTCATGCGTAAGGGGGTATTTTGCATATTCCACCCATGATTTTTATATTTTAATTTTTAATCTACACACATTCATCTAGAGTTATAATATTTTTTAAATTTTGCAATTTGAATCTTGTGTTTACTTTATTTGTGTTTAGGTCCATTGATGTCATCTTATGTGTGCCTACATGTAAGGGTGTGAGACATTTTACACCTAAACCCCTCTGAGTTTCTATATTTGTTTTTAGTCTAGTAATTTAAAATGTAATCTTTTTGTGAAAATTGCAATGTGGACCTGTAGCTTTTTGTAATTACAAAAATACCCTGCTAGTGTGAATATTTTGGACTTTTTGCAAATATATCCTTTGACTTTGTAGGGTGTTTAGAAATGAATAAATACTTTCTATAAATGGCAAAAAGGTCCCTGCTAAAATTGTATTTTCTTTTTTATTTTTATTTTTGTTAAATGTCTTTTATGCTCTAAAAATCCTAAAAAAATTAAGTTCGATGCCTTCAATAGTGTTCTACCACATATATTTTTTTGAGGCATTTTCTTTTATTTTTCTATTATTAAAATTAAAAAAGAGCATTTATTCCATTTTTGCTTTTAAAAATACAAAAAATATAAAACTATTTTTAAAAAGTTCAAAAATAAGAGTATCTATATTATTATATCTTGTAACTACATACTAAAAATCACTAAAAATTACAAAAGAAAAATACTAAAAATTAAAAGCCCCCAAAACCTTATGAAAAATTAGTAAAAAATGTATAAAAATCCAAAAATATTCATTTATGTTTTGGTTTTTGTCTATATTGTATATTACATATTAATAATAGTTTTGGATTTTTTCTGATATATATATATATATTTAAATTCCAAAACAACTCAGCCTATTATTAAAAATCCATGTTTTACGGTTTTTAATTAATTAAAATCCATAAAAATTAGCAAAAGTTATAAGAAAAATCCCAAAAATAGAGAAAAACATAAAAAGACAAACATTTTATTCGTAATTTTGATGTATTTATAGCTATGTCTATAAATATAAAAGCATGTGTACTCTATATAGCAATATATACTTATATATTTAATAATATTATTATTATCTATAAATATATTTCATACCTTAAAAAATAAAAAGGATTGTACTCAATTGTATTTTCCTTATTTTTGTATACTTATTATACTTTTTATCATATATAAGAATCATATTGTACATATTACTATATATATTTATATTAAGTACTTATTAAAAAGAAAAGGAACTTAAAAATCAAAAAATATAAAAGGAAATAAAAATCATAAAATTAAACATAAAAAATATAAAATAAAAAATCCATAAAATTTAAATATAATTAAAATCCCACAAAAATAAAACAAAAAGTCAAGAGAAGGAAAATTTTGAATTTATTGCCCAATCTATCATGTTTTCTCTCTGAGTTCGACACTCTACATACTTACACCTATACACATCTTTTGTACATTTATAAGAAATTTTAACTCTACACACATATATCGATATTTGTGGGTTAACTGTTGTCCGATCCGCCTTTTGTGAGAGATTGCTACAACGATTGTTTTCTCGCCTCGTGAGAATACATTTGACCCTCGCAAAAAGCTTCTTCACCACATATATAGTCACAATGTTGTTGTCATAAATACAATTTTTTGTTTCATCATGTTGCTATATTTTCTTTTAAAAAGAAGGTTTTCCAAATTGGTGAACAATAGTTAGAAGTGATTCCTCCCTATCCTAATGCATTAAAAACTTGTAAGAAAGACTTGGCTTTCTTAACATGCATGCTCGTATGTTAGGAGAAGTCTTTTCTAATGGGTCCAGAGCCTATCAAGAAAGTTGTTCTCTAACTATGACGTTCCTAATGAGTGCTCCAGTAAGTAAGAAAAGCTTTTCCTAACAAGTTGTGCCGGCGTGCCTCTTGGGAAAAACTTTCTACAAAACCTCCAATACATGACACTCATTCCTAATAAGTAAAAGGCATTTCCTAATAACTTTTACCCATTAGGAAAATTCATATTTGTTGTTTGATGATGATGTGCGGTACAAATAGGAGGCAATGTGGTTTCATGAAGGAATTCAACTGAAGGAAAATATTAAATAAATACGAAGGAACCATTTTCGATCCCCTCAATTTAGATTTATTCAAAAGAAGGATTTCTATTAGAGCAATATATAGAGCAGTGGGGCAATAGACTCTCCATACCGAGAGAGAGATGAAAGTGAGGAAATGGAGATGATTTTTTTTACTTCTTAAATGATTCTCTTATCTGTTGAGATACATCGTCATAATGGTGGTGTACACACAGATAAAAAATGGCATCCATGGAGATGTGATATACTGCAAGACAATACTTGAGGCCAAAAAAATCATAGTTTTCAAATGACTAATCTTTCTAATCCAGTCTACTTAATGCCATGGAGAACTGGCGAGACAAGATTTCATTGTGATATCTTAGTACAGGTTTCCATGATTATTTACTATTGTCACTATGAATCCCTACAAGTTTAACATCCAAGTTCAGAGAATGGAATGAGATGCATGATGAATACCCATTCATCACTCTTTATTCTTCTATTTTAGCTACAAAAACCTTTGCAAATACATGTAGATATGTGTAAATACCAATAAATACCAAAAGCATGCATTGTGTAAAAACCTATAATTAGCATGTTTTTGTGCACAAAATAAAAGAATAAAGAGCAAAAAGAAAAAGAGGGAAATATTTAGAATAAATATTGAGCAACCTAACCCAAGGGAGGGCTCAGCATGGGCCTGACCGCATAAAAGCCAAAGTAGAGGGAGATAGGGGCTCACACTTGTTTATATTTGTAAATAAATTAAACTATATATTTTCCTCACCCAAAAAGAAGCTTGTACATATTGTATGTATATTCTATTAAAAACAAAATAAAAAGATAAAAAAAAAAATCAAAAAGTCAAAAAGACCCTTTCACCATGTGTATAAACCACACTCTTGCATTTATTTAACCCTATAAATAAATTCATTTATTTTCTAAACTTTTTGTGAATATTCTATGGATTATTTTGTAAATAAAATAAATAAAAAGAAACAAAACAAAAATCAAATAAAAATTACAAAATTGAAAATACCAAAAATACATTGTATTAATACCATGTATATTAATGTATATATCCATTTATTTCACACTTGTATATAAGTGATAAAAATCAAATAAAAATATTCTTTTATTCCATATTTTATGTTGTAAATAAATAAAATACAAAATGGGCATAAAAACACATAAAAATAACAAATAAAAAAATCAAAAATAAAAATCCATATAGTGTACATATACCTATATATAGAGCTAACCTATTTTTATTTCCAAAAATTAAATAAAAATCACCAAAAAATAGAAAAAAATAAAAGAAAAATATTTCATGTTTTAAGTTTTTCCTAATTCGACCTATTTCTACCCTAAAAAAATAAAACAAAAATCGCCTACACGTGGCCGCTCCTGATTGGGCCACGGGGGAATGTTGACCCCAGTCAACTCCCCCGCGCCTCCTTCCTTTTCTGGCCAACGCGCGCCGCGCCCTTCTTCCCCGATTTATCCACGCGCGTCCAGCCTGTCTTCCACTCAACCCCCGCGCCCGGACTCTTCGCTGATCATCCCTCTCCCTCGCCGGATCCTCCGCCATCAAATCAAAGCTTTCCTTCGCCGTCCTCACGCAACCCTAATCGCCCGGTCACACTATATATCCATCACCTCCGCCGCCTCCGCGCCGCATCTTTGGCCCATCTCCTTCTTCCCCGTGACCTCCATCGGCAAGGCGAGAGTGACAGCAAGCTTTTGCCCGTGTTGCAGTGAGGCGAGAGGGCGATTCCATCGATCCGGCGTAACCTCGCCGTCCTTGCTCCGCCGCCGCGTCGAGCACCGAGCTTCAGGCCTTGACGCCCTTCGAAGCTACGACCCGGAGATAGCCCATCTCCAGCCCAGTCTACTTCAGCCATCAGGTACCCGATTCGACCTTCCATTTAGCATAATTTTCGATTACGCCCAAATCTACCCTCCGACGTACATCTCCGATTCCGGCCACTCCGATAACCCATCGTCCAATCCGACCCGATCAGCACCTTCGCAACCTCCTCACGCACCTTCTTCACCCCTTCACTCAACCCAGATCGCACAGGATCTGGGATTCGAGCTCCCTCGCCGTCGCCTCGCCGGAGCTCGTTCGCCACGCACCACCGTCCACCTTCACGCCACCTAACCGGGTCGAGGCACTTTGCCCTCGACCCGCGAAGCTTCTTGACCATTTTGCAGGTCCAAAGGGGGCGTCTGAGCCTCCTTCCCAGTTCAGCCAGGAGCTTCGAGCCATAGGCCTCGCCGGAGCCCCTCCAGGGCTCGGTTGAGCCCTTGGCCATCACCAGCAGCTGCGGGCAGTCACCAGGAATCTTCTCCGACCTTCAGGCGCAGCTGAGGAGGACCGGAGTTCACGCAGGACGTCGGCGAACTTCGCCGGCGTCGAGTTCTTCCTCCACCTTCCAGAGCCGTCCGATGAGGTCCTCGCTCCAGATCTAATCCTGAGCGTCCATCCTTGGAGGAGCGGTAGCCGTTGATCTATCTGAGATCTCATCTGGGCCGTTGAGCAGCGAGGTTAATCCACGACATCTCTCAGCCGTTCGATCATACACGTGGATGCACCTCGACCATCCGATCTGGGCTTGGTTTCCTTCGAAGAGCCACGTCGCATCTGCACCGTCCGATCACCCACGTGGACGCACACCAGCCGTCGGATCAGGCCAGCGTTTCAGAGTTAAAGGCGCGTTTGTTCTCCGCCGTCCAATCATCCACGCGTCATCATCTGGGCCGTCGCTATTAATAAAGGGGTAAATATCATAGGCCCCCCTCTGTTTGTTTTATTTCGTTTAAGTCCTGTAATTTTGAATTCTAGTTGTTTATTTTCTGGGTTATTTGCATCAAGGACCTCGCGCTTAATTTTATTTGCGATTATACCCCTGCCAGTAGAGACCCACGTGCTTCGTCACGTGTATTGTTGGGTTATTTGCACCTTTCGCCTTGTAGTTCTGGAATGTTATTCATTGAATGAAATGTTTTGTTTATTTGCATATATACCCCTGTGAGCATTGATTTTGAACATGTGCGAATTATTTTTGGGTAAATTGCATATAAGCCCCTGGACTTTTGGTACTTGTTACTAATAAGCCCTCGGAACTTATTTTTATTACATTTAGGTCCCTGTGTGCCCCAGACACGTGCTTGGCACGTGATTTCTTGGGTATTTTGCACCAGGACCCCAGAACTTTTGGGTATTTGCACTTAGGTCCCTGTGCACAGTGCCCCACCTTTATTTTTGAATAAAATATCAAACGAACTCCAAATCCAATGAAATTTTGACACATGGCTCCTGCCATGGTGTAGGAATTTCTATGATTTTTGGGGACATTTCTGATTTCATTTATTATTTTTAAAAATTGAAAAACCCCTATTTTTGCTACTGTTTGACTTTAAAAATACCAAAAAAATATAAAAACTTCACCAAAAATTCTAAAAAAATTAGGTACTGTTATTTGCTTGTTGGTTGATTTTCTAGCCAATTTTGGCTACTTTTCATCACTTAAAAACCCTAAAAATTGAAAAACCCCTAAAAACCTATAAAAATTGTAATAAATAAATTAAAAATCCAAAAACAATAATTAGGGTGCCTAAATTTTCCTTATTCTTCATAGAATATAGGAAAATTACCTTTAGGGCTTTTTGAGATCCAAAATTATTTTTATTTTTGGGTCTTAAGCCTTGCTGGACAGTACCCTACATTCTTTGCATTGTTTGATTTTTAATAATTAATTTACCCATTAGAAAAATTCCAAAAATTCACCAAAAACAGTAAAAAACCTAAAAAACCTAAAAACCAATTTTCTGGAATTTTTGCATCATTTTTGTGTGTTGTATAAATTGTTGAAGTTGCCTTGCATTCACTTTTTCTCATTTTCTCATCTTTTAAAAATTCTAAAAAAATATAAAAACAAATAAAAACCATAAAAAAGACTCTTCTGGATTTCTGACTGCATCGTAGGCCGCAAGGCCAATCTGTGCTCCTTGAGTTCGACCCTGGGAGCTATACCAGGTGAATCCTATAGCAGACCGCTCTATCTTGTGTTTTGATTGATTGACCTCTTTGTGAGTGGTTTATTTTCTTGATTTACTCAGCCCGAGTGATTGAGGTCGCAACGACCTAGCATTTATTTTACACCTTTACCTCTGTCATTCGGACGGTGATCAGAATGGCGCCGTTGCCGGGGAGGAAATCTGAGCAGGTAGTTCACACTGAGCCTACCACTTCTAGTGACTCATTTGATGTTATCTCGTCGGATTTATTTGATGCTGATTTTGTCACACTTAGGAGCGGTAGAAGACCAGCAGGAGGCGCCTCATCTGAGCGACCACACGAGGATCGATCTAGAGCGCCAGATGAGGAAGAGGAGAGCGGTACTGAAGCCGCACATCCTGATGAGGGTGGTACTGATGCCACCCGAGATGCTGATTCACCCGGCGGTACTGAGGCCGCCATTTCACCACATCGAGGAGGTGGTACTGACGCCACCAGCAGAGCCGAGCCAGCCAGCGGTACTGAGGCCGCAAGACGTCTAGTTGTAGAGCCAACTAGAGGTGGTACTGATGCCACCAACATTTATTCTGATAGAAATGTTGTCTTTCCTCGAATAAATGTATCTCGGAACTCTGATTTGAATAAAGGAAAAGGTTTAGTTTACTCTGATCCCACTGTTGTGAATGATGTTATTGAGGATCCAGTCATTGACTCATCTAGGCCTATTCCTAGTCCTTCATCTGAGAAGGACCCTGTGATCCCCTTTCCTAGAGCCCTTGAGTTGGGGAAGGGGAAGAAAAAAGAAAAAGACCCAAAAAAGAGAGAGCAGGAGGAGTTCAGCCAGAGCATGATAGATCGATTTCACATTCAGCTGACCCTCAAGGAGGCTTTGAAGCACATCCCTCTTCTTCAGCGGTCCTTGAGAGACAGGACCACAGTCAGGAGGACGAAGAGGAACAAGACCGCAGAAATTCATGTGCTAACAAAAGCCACGTGTTACGCGATACAGAACCATCTGCCGACTAAGAGGCCAGATTTAGGGGCCCCGTATGTCAGATGTCAGATTAGTGAGCAGAGGTTCGACCGCACTCTATTAGATAGCGGATCGTCTATCAACCTTCTTCCGGCAGCCCTTCTCCACCACTTAGAGTTGGGCACTCTTGTACAGAGCAGGACATACCTTCAGTTTGCTGATCGGTCTGTCAAGAGGCCAAAGGGGTTGTTGCGAGACGTTGTCGTCACGATTCAGGGTCTGCAATTCCCCGTGGACTTCGTAGTGTTGGACATGGAGACCCCTGACTCGTTGACCGATTCCCCCATCATCCTCGGTCGCCCATTCTTGGCCACAGCCAAGGCGGTGACTGATCATGATAGCGGGAAGGTGTACTTTCGCGTCCAGGGCGAGAGTATACAAATAGAGACGGTCAAGGACCACAGAGCCAGATCCAGATCCCGCTCACATGGCAGTACAGATTCAGAGCAGCTGACAGACCCAGAGCCAGACATCCACCAGGACTGTGATTTTGTGATCACAGATGATGAGGCAGCTTGGGCAGATCCTATAGCACAGACCATCCTCTCATATTCAGATTCGGCTGATGCAGAGATGATAGTAGAGGATAGTCTGGAGAGCACGGCCCTGGTACAGGATACTATTGAGTCAGCAGAGTCGGATCTTGATCGCGACACGATTTTCAGTGATGGTGGTACTGAGGCCACCCTGCTCTATGGTGGTGCTGATGCCACCTTGTTCTCCAGTGGTACTGATGCCACTGAGTCTGATATAGATCCCTCAGATTCAGAGTCTGATTGGGCAGATTGTAATGATCAGATGCCAGATCTGGATCCACCTGAGCCTATAGATGAGGAGGAGGTAGAGGCAGAGCAGATCAGAGACAATGTAGAGGACCCGCCTTCTCCCGATCCAGTTTGTGAGAGTTCGTTATCATTCTCCCAGGCAAATTTGGCAGAATTATCAGCATACACACATCTTCTTCAGAAGCCAGATTTGCCAGCGCCCAGCTGTCCAGAGCTAAAGCCGCTCCCTACTTCGTTGAAGTATAGATTCCTTGCAGGAGAGTCTGAGATGTACCCAGTCATCATCTCTGCAGATCTGACTGGAGAGCAAGAATCCCGTCTGATGGAGGTTCTTGAAAAGAACCGCAAGGCAATCGGATGGAGTGTAGCAGATCTCCATGGGATCAGTCCCTCGTTGTGCTCCCACCATATCTATCTCGAGGAAGGGGCAAAGCCGTCGCGTGAGTTCCAGCGGCGACTGAACCCCAACCTAAGAGAGGTTGTTATGAAGGAAATATCAAAATGGTGGAGTGCAGATTTTATTTATCCCATTTCCGACTCCAAGTGGGTTAGCCCCTTGCATGTGGTGCCCAAGAAGACGGGCATCACGACTGTGATCAATGAGTCGGGAGAGGAGATTGCTACACGAGTACCCACCTCTTGGAGGGTTTGTGTTGACTACAGGAAACTCAACCAGGCCACCAAGAAGGACCATTTCCCCCTGCCTTTTATTGATCAGATCATAGAGAGACTGGCAGGGAAGAGCCATTACTGCTTCCTGGATGGGTACTCGGGCTACAACCAAGTGGCCATCGCTCCTGAGGATCAGGAGAAGACCACCTTTACCTGTCCCTTCGGTACTTACGCCTTTCGACGCATGCCATTCGGGCTATGTAACGCCCCTGCGACTTTTCAGAGATGCATGCTGTCAATCTTTTCGGACATGGTAGGGGAGTGTTTGGAGGTCTTCATGGACGACTTCTCGGTTTACGGCGACGGTTTCGATTCCTGTCTTGATTGCCTAGACCGAGTGCTCCAGCGATGTATTGATACCCGCTTGGTTCTGTCTTGGGAAAAGAGTCACTTCATGGTGACTCAAGGGACGGTGCTTGGCCACATCATCTCCAACAGAGGCATGGAGGTAGATCCGGCCAAGGTCGATGTCATTCGGAAACTCACACCACCGTCCAATCTGAAGCAGTTACGGTCATTTCTGGGGCACGTTGGTTTTTATAGAAGATTCATTCATGATTTTAGCAAGATTGCCCGACCGTTGACTGACCTCTTGACGAAAGACACCGAGTTCCTTGTCGATGACAAGTGTCTTTCGTCCTTTGAGACTCTCCAGCAGTGCGTAATTGAGGCTCCTGTCCTTCAGCCGCCTGATTGGTCTCTCCCATTCGAGATCATGACGGACGCCTCCGATTTTGCCGTAGGGGCCGTGCTAGGACAGAGGAGGGATGGAGTACCATTTGCCATACACTATGCTAGCCGCACATTGGATTCTGCCCAGCGGAATTATACGGTCACAGAGAAGGAGATGCTAGCAGTAGTGTTTGCCCTAGATAAATTCAGATCATATATCATTGGATCCCGAGTGACCTTGTACACAGATCACACCGCCATCAGGTACCTCATGTCAAAGAAGGATGCCAAGGCCAGACTTACTAGATGGATCCTTCTACTCCAGGAGTTCGACATTGAGATCAAGGATAAGCCTGGAGTCAAGAATGTGGTGGCGGACCATTTATCCCGATTAGAGCAGCCTGAGGAAACAGAGCAGATTGACCCCATTTGTGATACCTTCCCAGACGAGGCGATCCTTGCTATCGCCTCACTCCCGTGGTATGCCGATATTGTGAACTTTCTCGTTGCTGGGAAAGTCCCACAAGATTGGCCCAAGCAGAGGATTGAGACCTTCCTTGCGAAGGCCAAGTCCTACCACTGGGAGGATCCCATCCTTTACCACGAAGGAGGGGATAGCATCTGGCGTCGGTGTATTCCTCAGGAGGAGCATCATAGTGTCCTCACTTACTGCCACAAGCTTGAGGCAGGAGGACATCATTCTGGGAGGAGAACGGCACAGAAAGTGCTCCAATCCGGTTTGTGGTGGCCTACACTCTTCAAGGACTCTGATGAGTTCGTGAGGAGGTGTACTGACTGTCAGAGGATGGGCACTTGTGGACAGCGTGATATGATGCCGATGCAGCCCATTCACTTCTGTGAGGTTTTTGACGCATGGGGCATCGATTTCATGGGTCCATTCCCTAAGAGTCAGGGATTCGAGTACATTCTGTTGGCCGTAGACTATGTTAGTCGTTGGGTTGAGGCTATCCCCGCCCGAGCCGCAGATGCGAAGACAGTTTGCAGATTTTTGAAGAAAAACATCATTATGCGGTTCGGGGTTCCACGAGTTCTTATTTCTGATGGGGGATCTCACTTCATCAACGACAAGGTGAAGGCACTTGCTAACGAGTTCGGCATAGATCATCGTGTTGCTACACCGTATCATCCACAGACAAATGGTCTAGCCGAAGTGTCGAATAGGGAGATCAAGAATATTTTGCAGAAAGTCGTCCGCCCTGACCGAAAGAATTGGTCACAGCTTTTGGACTCGGTCTTGTGGGCATATCGGACGTCTTTCAAGACTCCATTGGGTACGTCTCCCTTTCGCCTCGTTTATGGCAAGCCATGCCACCTACCTGTTGAGCTGAGGCACAAGTCACTCTGGGCAGTTACAGATATTCTGATGGATCCAAATGGTATAGGAGACCAGAGGAGGGCAGAGTTAGCCGCCTTGGAAGAGCTTAGAGATGCAGCTTTCGCAAATAGCCTACATTATAAGGAGAAAGTCAAAGAGTGGCATGATTCTCATATCAGCCACAAGCATTTTGAGATTGGACAGAAAGTATGGCTGTTTGATGCAAGGCTTAGATTATTTCCAGGGAAGCTACAGAGCAAATGGAAAGGACCCTATTTGGTCAGAAAGGTACACGATAACGGTAGCATTGATATATCTGAGTTATCTTCTGAGAGTACCTTCCGAGTGAACGGCCAGCGGCTCAAACCATTTCTAGATCATGAGCCGCGGGACGTAATTATTGCTGCTATTCATTTTGCGTGAGATGTGGTCCTTTGACTCACATCTTTTACATCTCACGCCTGATTTTCACTGTTCCTCCGCCTGTATAGATCCAGTTGTCCATATCATTCTATTCTTTAGTCCCACATCCCATTTCTCATCTTATGATTATGCTATACTTAGGGTGTACTTTACCCTAAGTATAGGGGGGATGTCGGACCTGTGAGTATTCTTTTCATTCTTTCTGCTCTTGTTTTTGCTGCCTATACTTTAGGGATATTTTACCCTAAGTATAGGGGGAGCAGATTCTGTATAGTCTTCACTCGGATTTCCCTCCATGTACAGCTTTCTATACTTAGGATTAGTTAATCCTAAGGTATAGGGGGAGATCACCGAGTTCCTCTCATTCTATTCATTTATTCGTTCCTGTACTTAGTCATTCCTTTTCACTTCCCTTTTACTAAGCACGAGTTATGTCTTCTTCATCGCTCTTGATCACTCTGAGGACATCGTTCGAGCTAAGTATAGGGGGGTGTGTATATATTTCATATATACTTTAGCCATAACTCGTACTTTGTGTGAGTGTGTTAATAAATAAAATGGCTAAAATCACAAAAATCACAAAAATTAAAATTTTTCATGTACATAAACTCTTTTATTCTTGCACATACATAGCTAGTGTATAAAGTATTTTTGTAAAAATGATTTCAAAAATCTTTTGTGTGAAGCTTGTGTAAAATATTTTGTATCAAAATTATGTATATAGTACAAAATTTTTCCAAAATGTTTTGAAAATCAAAAGTTTGCAAAAATCTTGTGTAAATGTGTGTAAATATCTTTTTGCAAAACTTGCACTTCATGCATCATTCATTCATGATTTCAAAACATTTTTCAAAAAGTTTTTGCATGATTGTAAAATATTTGTAAATAGCATCTTGTGTACATATATGTATATAGTTTTTCCTGGATAAGAGTTGACATTTAAACTGAGCCTGGAATTAAATTGGGAAATGGAGCTTGAATAAGATCTTAATCCACTTAACTTCAAGAGGAACCTTATAGGACTTAGGGTTAAGGCTTTTCAGGTCCATAAGGACTTAATTCTTTGAGTCCACTAGGCTATGAGCATATGTCATCTTGATGAGCCTAAGTAGAGCACTTAACAACACACGCATGACTCTCAGAGACAATGGCTTCACTTGCACCTGCACTTTACACATGGCTCTCCATGGATGAGGTGGTGAGGAGGCAGTTTCCTTTGGCTTGGGGTAGCATATGAGGGTAGTACTTCTAGGCGGAACCTCTCTTCTTCTTATAGTGAAGGAAGTGCACCTCAACTTGGTCTAGTGGTGTTGAAAGCTAAAGACAGAAGCTGTGGGTTGCAATAAAGCTTCAAAAGAGGGATAGTCTACTGGCTCAAGGAGAAATTTCTTATATATGCTGCACCATGTAGATATGTGTACAGAAGTCTTGAAAAAAAAAAAAAAAAATGCAAAAAGAACTCCAAAAAAATGGTGGGTCGGATTGAAAATTTAATAACCCCACCGGAGTGAAAAGCAAAAGCTTATGGTATCATGTTACATCTCATGAAGCTTGCAGCGGGAGACTTAGCTACACTGGCTAAGCTTCCAAAACTCTATACTTCTACCCCCTCTCCTTGAGCCGGTTGCACTTGAACTTAGAAGGGAATACCCCGCTTCTCGAGGAAAGAGTTGCTAGACTGAGGCATTAGAGTTACCAGGTTGAGGGAGGTTGTTTCTTTGTTACTTCTGAGGTGGGGAGCCACATATCACTTACACCGCAAGGAAAAGATTCATGGTCATTAGAGTTTGTGTATGTAGACTTGTTCTGATCTGGTTTATTGAGGAGTCTTGCCCATAGATTGGTGGAACTTAGAGGCTGTTGAGTTTTAGGCTTAAGTCCGAATAAGGTTCCGACACATTAATAATCCAAAGATCTGATCGAGCTCCATATTTCAAGTTAATGAAGGCAAAGTTTAATAAGTCAACTTTAATCCATGTACATCCTTTTTTTTTCTTTTTCTTTTCTTTCTTTTTCACTTCTTTTTCAAATAAGTGTTTGCTAAGGGACTAGCAAAGTTAAGCATAGGGGGGTGATGAATACCCATTCATCACTCTTTATTCTTCTATTTTAGCTACAAAAACCTTTGCAAATACATGTAGATATGTGTAAATACCAATAAATACCAAAAGCATGCATTGTGTAAAAACCTATAATTAGCATGTTTTTGTGCACAAAATAAAAGAATAAAGAGCAAAAAGAAAAAGAGGGAAATATTTAGAATAAATATTGAGCAACCTAACCCAAGGGAGGGCTCAGCATGGGCCTGACCGCATAAAAGCCAAAGTAGAGGGAGATAGGGGCTCACACTTGTTTATATTTGTAAATAAATTAAACTATATATTTTCCTCACCCAAAAAGAAGCTTGTACATATTGTATGTATATTCTATTAAAAACAAAATAAAAAGATAAAAAAAAAAATCAAAAAGTCAAAAAGACCCTTTCACCATGTGTATAAACCACACTCTTGCATTTATTTAACCCTATAAATAAATTCATTTATTTTCTAAACTTTTTGTGAATATTCTATGGATTATTTTGTAAATAAAATAAATAAAAAGAAACAAAACAAAAATCAAATAAAAATTACAAAATTGAAAATACCAAAAATACATTGTATTAATACCATGTATATTAATGTATATATCCATTTATTTCACACTTGTATATAAGTGATAAAAATCAAATAAAAATATTCTTTTATTCCATATTTTATGTTGTAAATAAATAAAATACAAAATGGGCATAAAAACACATAAAAATAACAAATAAAAAAATCAAAAATAAAAATCCATATAGTGTACATATACCTATATATAGAGCTAACCTATTTTTATTTCCAAAAATTAAATAAAAATCACCAAAAAAATAGAAAAAAATAAAAGAAAAATATTTCATGTTTTAAGTTTTTCCTAATTCGACCTATTTCTACCCTAAAAAAATAAAACAAAAATCGCCTACACGTGGCCGCTCCTGATTGGGCCACGGGGGAATGTTGACCCCAGTCAACTCCCCCGCGCCTCCTTCCTTTTCTGGCCAACGCGCGCCGCGCCCTTCTTCCCCGATTTATCCACGCGCGTCCAGCCTGTCTTCCACTCAACCCCCGCGCCCGGACTCTTCGCTGATCATCCCTCTCCCTCGCCGGATCCTCCGCCATCAAATCAAAGCTTTCCTTCGCCGTCCTCACGCAACCCTAATCGCCCGGTCACACTATATATCCATCACCTCCGCCGCCTCCGCGCCGCATCTTTGGCCCATCTCCTTCTTCCCCGTGACCTCCATCGGCAAGGCGAGAGTGACAGCAAGCTTTTGCCCGTGTTGCAGTGAGGCGAGAGGGCGATTCCATCGATCCGGCGTAACCTCGCCGTCCTTGCTCCGCCGCCGCGTCGAGCACCGAGCTTCAGGCCTTGACGCCCTTCGAAGCTACGACCCGGAGATAGCCCATCTCCAGCCCAGTCTACTTCAGCCATCAGGTACCCGATTCGACCTTCCATTTAGCATAATTTTCGATTACGCCCAAATCTACCCTCCGACGTACATCTCCGATTCCGGCCACTCCGATAACCCATCGTCCAATCCGACCCGATCAGCACCTTCGCAACCTCCTCACGCACCTTCTTCACCCCTTCACTCAACCCAGATCGCACAGGATCTGGGATTCGAGCTCCCTCGCCGTCGCCTCGCCGGAGCTCGTTCGCCACGCACCACCGTCCACCTTCACGCCACCTAACCGGGTCGAGGCACTTTGCCCTCGACCCGCGAAGCTTCTTGACCATTTTGCAGGTCCAAAGGGGGCGTCTGAGCCTCCTTCCCAGTTCAGCCAGGAGCTTCGAGCCATAGGCCTCGCCGGAGCCCCTCCAGGGCTCGGTTGAGCCCTTGGCCATCACCAGCAGCTGCGGGCAGTCACCAGGAATCTTCTCCGACCTTCAGGCGCAGCTGAGGAGGACCGGAGTTCACGCAGGACGTCGGCGAACTTCGCCGGCGTCGAGTTCTTCCTCCACCTTCCAGAGCCGTCCGATGAGGTCCTCGCTCCAGATCTAATCCTGAGCGTCCATCCTTGGAGGAGCGGTAGCCGTTGATCTATCTGAGATCTCATCTGGGCCGTTGAGCAGCGAGGTTAATCCACGACATCTCTCAGCCGTTCGATCATACACGTGGATGCACCTCGACCATCCGATCTGGGCTTGGTTTCCTTCGAAGAGCCACGTCGCATCTGCACCGTCCGATCACCCACGTGGACGCACACCAGCCGTCGGATCAGGCCAGCGTTTCAGAGTTAAAGGCGCGTTTGTTCTCCGCCGTCCAATCATCCACGCGTCATCATCTGGGCCGTCGCTATTAATAAAGGGGTAAATATCATAGGCCCCCCTCTGTTTGTTTTATTTCGTTTAAGTCCTGTAATTTTGAATTCTAGTTGTTTATTTTCTGGGTTATTTGCATCAAGGACCTCGCGCTTAATTTTATTTGCGATTATACCCCTGCCAGTAGAGACCCACGTGCTTCGTCACGTGTATTGTTGGGTTATTTGCACCTTTCGCCTTGTAGTTCTGGAATGTTATTCATTGAATGAAATGTTTTGTTTATTTGCATATATACCCCTGTGAGCATTGATTTTGAACATGTGCGAATTATTTTTGGGTAAATTGCATATAAGCCCCTGGACTTTTGGTACTTGTTACTAATAAGCCCTCGGAACTTATTTTTATTACATTTAGGTCCCTGTGTGCCCCAGACACGTGCTTGGCACGTGATTTCTTGGGTATTTTGCACCAGGACCCCAGAACTTTTGGGTATTTGCACTTAGGTCCCTGTGCACAGTGCCCCACCTTTATTTTTGAATAAAATATCAAACGAACTCCAAATCCAATGAAATTTTGACACATGGCTCCTGCCATGGTGTAGGAATTTCTATGATTTTTGGGGACATTTCTGATTTCATTTATTATTTTTAAAAATTGAAAAACCCCTATTTTTGCTACTGTTTGACTTTAAAAATACCAAAAAAATATAAAAACTTCACCAAAAATTCTAAAAAAATTAGGTACTGTTATTTGCTTGTTGGTTGATTTTCTAGCCAATTTTGGCTACTTTTCATCACTTAAAAACCCTAAAAATTGAAAAACCCCTAAAAACCTATAAAAATTGTAATAAATAAATTAAAAATCCAAAAACAATAATTAGGGTGCCTAAATTTTCCTTATTCTTCATAGAATATAGGAAAATTACCTTTAGGGCTTTTTGAGATCCAAAATTATTTTATTTTTGGGTCTTAAGCCTTGCTGGACAGTACCCTACATTCTTTGCATTGTTTGATTTTTAATAATTAATTTACCCATTAGAAAAATTCCAAAAATTCACCAAAAACAGTAAAAAACCTAAAAAACCTAAAAACCAATTTTCTGGAATTTTTGCATCATTTTTGTGTGTTGTATAAATTGTTGAAGTTGCCTTGCATTCACTTTTTCTCATTTTCTCATCTTTTAAAAATTCTAAAAAAATATAAAAACAAATAAAAACCATAAAAAAGACTCTTCTGGATTTCTGACTGCATCGTAGGCCGCAAGGCCAATCTGTGCTCCTTGAGTTCGACCCTGGGAGCTATACCAGGTGAATCCTATAGCAGACCGCTCTATCTTGTGTTTTGATTGATTGACCTCTTTGTGAGTGGTTTATTTTCTTGATTTACTCAGCCCGAGTGATTGAGGTCGCAACGACCTAGCATTTATTTTACACCTTTACCTCTGTCATTCGGACGGTGATCAATGCATGGTATGTGTCATTTAAGCTATCACATGCCTCTTTAATCCTAGGAAATTTCATGGTTTAAATTATATCTGAGCTCTATCACCATGATTTCTTGGGGATAGTTTTTTTTCGTAGAGAAAGGGTTGAAGGCACTATGAACTGAACTTCAATCCAGCAAAAAGCAGCATACATTAAAAAAATATCTCCAGCCAAGAGAGATGCCAATCAGAACCTCCCATTTTCTTCCAGCTTTATCCACTAGAATAAACAAATTATCATCAATCTGAAATTTCAAATTGGAACAAATTTGAACAACCCTTCCCGAGATCCGTGTGCAGATAGAACATGAGGGTGTGCTCACTGAAATATTTTGGAGCATGAAAAGTTTGCCTTTGGATCAATGTCTCACCACCCAATCACCATCGGCTTTTATACACAAATAAAGTGGCTATCATCTTCTCCTGCATGCTGCGGTCTTTGTGGATGGTGAATGTGGCGATCGTATATACCTGATAGATGTTCATTTGATCAAACTTTTTCTCAGAAATCTTTGCAGATGTATAAGCATGACGGTTATGTCATCCCTGCTGCCTCTACTTGAAGAAATTTCGATCAGATCTTTGCATGACTGCATGGGGTTGCTGCCCTTGAGAATGACGTCTACTGCTTCTTGGTCAGAGACCTGCATGGAAAGAATGGTTGTTGTTGAATTTAAATTGTTCATATATGGAAAAAATGTCAATTATATTCTGGTTAATACTAAAAATTGTGGGTTTAAATACCTACCTTATCCCACAGCCCATCTGATGCCATGAGGGCAAATTCACAGTCTGATGTCAAGTGAACACTGGTTATCTCCGGTTCCGATATAATCCACTCCTTCAAGTGCAGATCTCCTATAGCTCTGGATATGGACAATGATTTCTCCACTCTCCACACTCCATTATGGCATTTTACATGACCTCCCTGCAATATTAATTTGAATTACTGTTTATATACTCCATCTATAATTAACATGCATTACGATGATCAGATATAACATGAGGTAACCAACCGTGTCTTCGATACGCTGTCGTTCATCGTCCCGCGCTGCACGATGATCGCTGGTTAGGGCTTGGGCTTCACCATTCCTGCTTAGGACAATCCTGCAATCACCCGCGTTTGCAGCATGGAGGTAGCCGTCTTTAAGGAGGACAGTGGATGCGCACACTCCACTCCCCAGGTTCTGTACATCGGTTGAAGAAAGATTTGGTTACATATTATTTCACACTGTGCATTCAACTGTTAATTTCTTGTTGTGCAATAGAGCATTATATGTGAGATTTGTATAGTTATAACTGATGCGCAATAAAGAGGTGGTCTTAAGAAAAACTCAGCTCTAAATATTTACTGCAGTTTCGAAGATGATTGAAGGGGAGAACTCTTTTGACGGGAAGTCGATTATTTACTGCAGTTTGGAGATTATTTTGGTCTTTTAATTTTAGGATGGATTTGTATTTTTAATTTCTATCCTCGTCTTAATTTAAGATGTGTTTTCAATTTGATTAAATACTCTTTTGACAAAAATTTATTAATCCTGGTCTGAGAACTTAATGCCCCAGTAGCAAGACCTCTGTTGGGATTTGCACTAGATGCGTAATTAATAATCATTGAAGCATGTGAAGAAGAAGATACAAGATATGACGATGGTCGATCACCTCTCACGATCACTGGAGAGTAAAAATAGCTATGAAGAACAACAAGCATAAATCTCTCTATTCCATTGCTCTCTTCCTTATTTCTCTTCCTCTCTTTCGCATTGTTGTTTGTGGTGGAGGTAATGCTCTCAACCCCTCTATATATAGCCTATGTACAAGACCCATAATCACATTCCTAAATGAACTCTACATAGAATATAACTCAAGTGTATTATGTAATTATAACACCCCAATGTAGTCAACATTGGAAACTCGCAACGTGTGAGAGTGGTTATAACAATGGAGGATTGCTACTTGAAAACTTGAGCTTAAGCATTTTGGGTGGCTGACAACGAGTCCAATTGAGTCTGATTCAACTAGTTGTCAGAACCGATTTTCCTCGATAACTGACCGGAGACCTAAGCCCAAGAGGTTAATAGAGGAGTCTACTTCTTTTTGGATTTCTAATTGTAAGATAACCCCTAATCTTAATAGGTTAAGTTGGACATAATAGATAAGGTAAGCATAGTAGGTAAGATAATACTCAAACAAATGGATGTAAATGGACGATAGGTCCTAAAAAAACTCACAACTTGAGATAAAAGAGAATACTTAAATAAAGCAGAAACCTGATCAGTGTGAACAAATCGATTGACCGGTTCAAACTAATTGTCTGGTAGTTGCTGTAAAGTTGTCTTACCACAAAATAAACCTCTTTTAGTTATGGAATGTCTATCTTTCGATAATAAAAATTAATTTATCGCTGCAAGTTGAACAAACTTAATTTGTGATAACTAAGACTTTTCTTTTAAAATAAGTTTAATATAAATTAAATAGCTAATAAAGGTATATTAGCATTCACTGAAGATAAAACTAATAACCAGAATAAAGTCATAATAGGATTATACATGGTGTTATACAAATATTTAAAAAATATTGAAGAGATGATATGTGCCATCAGATTTTATAATCGTGGCAACAAATACTTTAACTTGCAATGTTTTAACCGTCTTACGAAATCTGTTGCCAAAAGATCCGTATAATGACGATTTTCCATTGAATTATCTGTTTAAATTCACACTAATTGTTGTCAAATTAAAAATGATTAGAAGAAAAAATCAACGAATAATCGTTGTTATATGATTCATTACGAAGAATATAGCAATGAATACCATTACTCGTTGCGAATTTTAAAAAAATAAACAACGAATAATATTTGTTGTTATATATTTAACTACGGGATAGATGACAATGAACATTAAATTATTCGTTGCTTTAGGTCACTTTTCTTATAGTGATGCTTCTCGGTCAAAGATCATCGAAATGTAAAAATATTGCAAAGGACAAAATTTAGAATTAAGATGTGATATTATAGAAAAACAAAGAGGTGCTGTGTAGGAGAAACTGACCACTTGCAGGAGTTTAGATTAATCTGTTACCAGTGAGAGGAAGTCTTGGTCTGTTGTCAGGTAGCCAGTTCTAATAGCAAGCTCTTCCGCCTCCTGATTCTGACTAAGAGTATCAATGATGTTCTTCCCGAGGTTTCTGCACACGAAATCCACAGCTGCACGCCCACCGTGCCCATCAAATACACCAAAATATGCCTGCATGCATATACAGGATTGAACGAGTCCATGTTTACCAATTTTTTTTTTAATATAATGCACATCGAAAACTGGAATTTTGACTGTTTCAAAGAAGTCAGAAAAGGCTGTCTCTGTATGCATATATAAATGCTATCCACTATAAAATAATAAAAAAAAGCACACCATGAACTTAGTCAAAATTTCTTGTAAGCAACCGCATTAACTACTCTTACCAAGTCTTCCCTGAATAGAACAGTAATGAGGGGATTGTATGAAAGTATTACAAGAAAAGTGCGATGTTACTTAATTCAGAGATTTTGATGTACATGCATTCTTGTTATGCAAGTCTTGGCATTATCAGTCTCCTAACATCGTCCATTATTTCTGAACATCTACTCCTCCAATGTTATCTGCTACTTCGACCGGATTAATTATACAATTAAAAGGCATGGATTCGTGTGTGGTTATGCATGATAGGTACACGAAGCTGAATGGCCTGATATCTGCTAAGATATCAGAGCATGCAAACTTTACGTGATTGATCAGTACGATGAAATTTCTACCTGTTTGGCATCACCATTGATGTTGGTAATGGCTTCATATCCATCTTCCATAACCATTTTACTTCCCATCCTACTCGCCATGCAGTACCCATCCCCCTCCACTTCTAGATCCCTACCTCCGAAATCCGCCTCCACCGTCGCCGTTTTCGATAACACCACCGTAGCTGTATCCGGTATGACTAGCATCGTCGGCCTCCGCCTGACCTTCAATGTGCTCCTACCGACACTATCCTCTGTAGGACACTCCACCGTCCCCGGTGCTAGAAAATCCAGCGCATATTTGTCGGCGAATACATGATTCTCCTTGGATCTCTTCGAACCGGTCGAATCCGACTGCTGCTCCGGCGTGCGTTTCCACGGGAGGGGTGATGAGCGGGAGGCGGGGGAGGCGATCGCCATGACGAGACGACACGAACAGTGTGCAAGGAGGGCAAGGATGGAGCAGCTGAAGTACCAAACTATGGCAATGACATCAACCATGACTTCCCAAATTGTATCGGATCTAGGGAGGTTTGGCGTGATATATATGTTCTAATGTGATGGGAGATTAATATTGGAGTTGGAAGATGAAGTGTGCGGTGGTTGGGGGTGCTTGGAAGGGGTCATGTGGTGGGAACGTGTAATAAAGTTGGAGGAATTGATTGGTTCCTAAGAATTGACCGGTTTCGTGCAGAGCCCACGAACGGGTTTCGAAAGGGAAGGGCGCGGGAACCGGTCGTGGACGGCGCCAACTCATCTCCTGCCCATGCCAGCATTTACATTGCCTTCGCTGGACCGGTTCCGTCTCTCGCGGTGGCCGACATGTATGACAATGGATCACAAATATATATCAGATCATCATATGCAGGGGTGTAAACGGATCGAACCTGAACCTATGTTTTTTAGGTCCGGTTCGTTTATTTAATCGAGCCTAAACTTGTGTTCAGGTTCGGTTCATTTATTTTCGAAACGAATCCGAATCGAACTTCTTTTTAAACGAATCGAACCTAAGCGAATACCGAACTTAAGAATTCTCTAATAAGAGGGAGTGAAAAGAAGAGAAATGGAAATATATGTGTGTATTTACCGTTAGAATAAATATTCATTTAGTTTTTTTCTTTATCTAACTCATCTTCATCTTTTGAAAAAAATAGATTAATAAGGATTCATCTCTTTGAAAAAAGTATAATTATAATATATTTTATATCTATTCAGATGGGGATAAGGAGTAAGAATAATGTGGAGATATTTGATAAGTAATGTTTGTACTTGTTCTGTTGATTTGAAGATAAAGAAGGGAAAAGTACTAGACCATAGATGATAGATGTTGTAAACATCACGTGACTATTTATTTTTGGATAGTTTATACCGAGATAAAACCTAGTTATCCCGTAAATATCTAGTTATCTCTAGACAAATTCACTAACCCTGGGATAAAAACCATTCATCTGAAAATAAGTCCACTTCTACGGATAAGGATTTTTTAAATATGTATATGTGTATGTTTATCGAGCTTTTAACGAATCGAACCTGAGCGAACCTATGATTTTTAGGTTCGGTTCGTTTATTTAATTGAGCCTAAACTTGTGTTCAGGTTCGGTTCGTTTATTTCCGAACCGAATCTGAATCGAACTTTTAGCGAGCCGAACCTGAGCGAATATCGAACTTGAGAATTTTCTTACACCCCTAATCATATGTTCGAAAAATAATTATATATAGGACGTATCATGGTGAGCTGACGGGGGCGGGTCCCTCCGCCTTCTCCACCACAAGCTCCCCCTCTCTTGGACCGCCTCCTTTCGCCCCGCCGCCATCCGTGTTGTCGAACCCCTCGAGGCCATCATCGCTCATCAGCCTCCGCATCCGCGACTCCAAGCTCGACGTCGCCTCAGCGATCTTGACCTCTAGGGAGAAGGTCCGCCTCGAGCATTCGCGTCTCCACCTTTTCTCGGCTCGTTGTATCGTTGCCCACAACCTTCTCCGTCCCTCGTTGTGCCTCCATCACCACCCTTAGGGCTCATTTGGTTGCTGGGTTAGGGTGGGTTGGGATAACCTGATGGAAATAGTAGCTGTTTGAAATGGTTATGAAGGTTGGAGATGGTTGGAATAAAGAATGTGATGTAATGTCACTATAATTTATGATAAAATTCCATCCCGAGAAAAAAGGGAGATAATTCGGGTTATCTCGGGGTAACCCGGGGGTAACCCAATTACCAAACGAGCCCTTACTATCGTCATTGTGCACGTCGAAGCCTCAAATGACATCTCTCGCAGACTATCGTCATTGTGCACGTCGAAGCCTCAAATGACATCTCTCGCAGTCAGCGTGTAATTGATCCACATGATTGCATATTTTACATGATTGATCACAAATTTTACATAATTATTGATTTCACAATATAATTTTTATTTTTACATGTTATTTTGAAAATAATTGATATATTACTAATCAGCTTTTTATTTTGCAAGGCTTCATATAGATTTTATAAAGACAGCATGAATTTTACATTAAGTATCGAATTTTATGCACGATGTGGATAATGTTAGATTAAAATGTAAAAATAATCGATATGTTGTTAGCACTTCTGATTTTATAAAGAACCGTGCAAAAAATTATAAAAAGGGGAGGAATTTTATATAAAACGATCGTAGTTTGCATACGATATTTGCTGAAAGATGTTGCCTGAAAACTCCATTAGACATTAATAAGAAAGTACAAAATATTAGCAAAAATTAAAAATTAGATGAACTAAAAATAATAATCACAAAATGTTAAATAAAACTGAAAACTAAAATGAAAAAGATGATATAAATACCCTTTTTTGATAAGCTTAGATGAAACTGTTAAATTTACATTATATATATGACTATTATAGAAGACACCATCTCATTTGAAGATTTTTCCTAAGTGCATGTGTGTGTGCATGCATGTGTGTGTGCGCACGCATGCGTGCGTGTGTATGTGGGTGCGGGCGAACAGGTGGGCGTGCGCAGGGACGGAGCCAGAATATTTTTGAGGAGGGGGCACGAGGCGTAAAAAAATATGTCTATCAATTACAGTACAATCATATTCATTATATAACATTAATTATTGGGGACAAATTATATCTATAGTTTTACGTATATTTTTCATCAATTTTGATCATATTCATTATATAACAATAGTCAATTTTGAACTTATTTTTTAATCAGTTATATCTTTTATTCAATTTTACTTAAATTGGTATCATAGACATTCTAGAATGTCGGGTTTTATTGTGAATGATATTTATACCTTTTTTAAGTAAGTTATATTTAAGTATTTTACTTATTTTAAATTCAATATATGGATTTTGATTAATACAACATAAATTACACGTGTTACGAATCTGTATCAAATAAAAATATAAAATATCCGATTCTATACTTTTTTATCAATAACAAGAAATATTAATGTCTATGAAGAAAAATACGCCGATCAAGAATATATATATGCATTTGACCACTTTACTTGATAATAAATAGGACCGATGAATAATATATGAGACTTGACAATAAATGATTTTTTTAAAAAATATTTTTTTTAGATTGTGAATTAAACCATGTATCTATATAAGTGATAATGAGATTGGATGAAAGATCGAATCATTCTTTAGTTCGATTCTAAAAAAATGGATAACCAATAAGATTAGGGTAGGATCTATTATACGTTGATCGATTGAAGAAATTTTCCAATATAGGTTGATTTGAAGTAAAATCTATTACTTTTGGGTAGGAATTTTACGTTACGAGGTATATTATCTAATGGTAAAAATTAATAAACTTTTTCTAAAGAAATTAGGGGGCATGTACGAGTTTTACCCTTAAAAAATCCAAATGAGGCATTATAATTATGAAATATTATGATTATTTTGCCTTAAAAATCTATAGGAAAAAATTACATATACATAGATTATGTAAATTCCAAAATTTAGGGGGGGCACTCGCCCCTCCTTGCCCCCTCTAAATTCATCCTTGTCATTGCGCGCGTGTGTGTGTCTATATATATATGAGTTTAATGGGTTGCCCCCCTCCCTTTGGGCAACCAACATGGCTGCCTCCACATCATTTTTGATGTTTTTTTTTATTTTTTTGAAAAATATCACCATGTATATTCATCTATATATCCCTCCTACATGTCATTCCAATTTCGTCAGAAACAGAGACTCTTATGTTGTCCATCTAGAAAAGGTCGATTACAACATTTCTAAGACCGTTAAAATTACTTGTTCTAGATGGAGGACATGAGAGTCTATGTTTCTGACGAAATTGGAGTGACATGTAGGAGGGATATATAGATGAATATACATGACTTTATTTTTCAAAAAAATAAAAAAATGCTGAAAATAGGGGTGGGGTAGCCATGTTGGCTGCCCCAAGGGGGAAGCCCCATTAAATCATATATATATATATATATATGTGTGTGTGTGTGTGTGTGTGTGTGTGTGTGTGTGTATATATATGATTTCCTTCCAGTAGAACGTAATCCTTCCTGAGATTAGGAAGACCGACCTTTTTTTGTATAAAACACAATGACTTTAGTAGAATATGTATGCAATTTGTATTATAACGTGGAGTTTTAATGTTTGTATTATAATATGCAATTTTGTATATGATTTTGTATTTATAATGTGCAGCTTTAATACAAACTATATACGTATTCTACCAAAATGCTCGTGTTTTATACAAAAAGAGGGCGGCCTTCCTGAACTCGGGAAGGACAACGTCCTATTGGAAGGGGCACCTATATATATATATAGAGAGAGAGAGAGAGGGTTGATCTTGTGAGAGTCAAAAGCTGTGAGAGCATGAGAGCAGTGAGTCTGGACCACTATGTTATATTCTTCTCTCTCCTCCAGCAATCAACTAGGAGAGAGATGACATAATCTAATGATTCAGAATCATTGCTCTAATGCTTTCACAATTTTTGGCTCTCACAGGATCAACGGGTTGATCCTCTTAGAACCAAAAATTGTAAGAGCATGAGAGTAGTGAATCCGGACCACTAGATTCTGCCCATATCTCTCCTCCTCTAATCAATCAGGAGAGAGATAGCAAAATCTAGTGATTCAGAATCACTGCTCTCATACTTCCACAGTTTTGGCTCTCATAGTATCAGCCCTATAATATATCCGAATACATGATTATCATATTTGAATATATTTTCATTCAAATTTAAGGCTAGAAAGATAAAGCAAAAAACTAATTTTTAGTAGTGATGGACCGAAACCGACCTTAAAGATTGAATGATATATTATTACTTTCTAAAGTATAGGTACGGCAATGAAATTAGGTGTATAGACCAAAAACTTTTATCTAATGTAATCTTTTCCTCTCTCTTTGACATTTTCACCAAGTATTATATTTTGGAGCTTAATATTGACCCGAAATAGACAGATACAAATTTAGGATAAGGAATGCATAGTCTTGTATCCTGCTAATGGACAAGTCCCTGATAATTCATACTTGTTTTTGGATGGACAAAGGGATTTGATGTCGACATGTATTAATGCTTTCAAACATTTATTATATGGATGTGGAAGTGTGAATAGAATTCTGATATCTCCTTTTAGTCACGCACACATGTCTTTAATTGACCTTTTTAAATGTGGAAGAAGTCCTATTGTAACCTAATAAATATTAAATAGTACCATACATCACAGGAATGTTGATTGTAGTTCACTAAACAATATAAATAGACTTAAATAAGCATAGACTTAAATAGACATGGATCAACCTTGATCCACGTCTTTTAAAAAAAACTGTATCCGATGACTTTAGGATTGATAAACTTCAGTTTAGTGGTTGATTATTCTAGGTTGTTTAATTAATTAGCTTTGTTGACATAATCAATCTTATTCAAAATCCATATAGATAATAAACATCTTTGATTGATCAACCCTTGACATTGGACTCGAGGAATATACGAATATTTGAATTCCCAACCTTCACTTTTTATCTAAAGTAAGTTGAAGTGATCGATAACACCACTTGATTTGATTGATCAAACTTAACGATCGATCATTTTACTTCGATTAATTGATCATCTATCACTACTTTTGATTATTTAAGGAAATAAATGACCATTTTAAGTTGTTATTTTTAACCCTCTTGGATGTCTTTTCTATATCATATATACATACACACATGTTTACACACACATACACACACACATATAGAGAGAGAGGAGTGATCCTGTGAGATGTGATTTTTGTAAGATGGTCAGATGGGAAATTCTGTACCACTAGATTCGGTCTTCATATATATATATGAGTGATCATGTGAGAGTAAAAAACCGTGATAGCATGAGGGCAGTGATTCTAAACTGCTAGATTCTGTCTTCTCTCCTCTAATCTTCTCTCTCCGGGTTGAATCTAGTAGTCCAGAATCACTGCTCTCATGCTCTCACAGTTTTTTGCTCTCACAGGATCACTCCTCTCTCTATCTATATACATACAAATTAACATACACACAAGACATGAACATACAACCGTTCGTACATCATTCCAACACATAAGAAGTTATTTTCTCTCATATTTCACTTCTACCCTTAAAAAATTATTAGAGATTATACATTATTACATTGTGCTCAAGCTCTAACTCTGATTTAAAATGATCTCAAGTCGCAATAATCTCATGTACTTAACACCTTTGTAGAATTCATATTTGTGTTTTGTGGGAGATTCCTTTGTTCTACATTAGGTGCTCCATTTCTCGAGATCCTTTCTTACTTAAAAGGGGTTTATCTTGATTAGTTCGAGAGTGTGTTTGTATATTGATTGATTTGTTTGTGTTTAAAGAAAGTTGCCAGTGTAGGACTAGTGAAAGTGGTTATGAATTTTTGATTCCGGAAGACTCATTCCATGGTTTTTACCCAATTTGTTTCCATGCTGAATCACGTATGCATGCTAAGCCTTGTGTTCGATTTTACTATAACTTTATTTTGTGATATTTCTCACTAGCACTTGTATTTTTACCTACCCTTTTCTTGTAATGATCCTAGCTAAGATGGATATGTATTTGGTATTAAAGAAAGTTTCACAACTGAAACTCATTTCCAACAGTGACATGGTCAACACAAGTAGGGGTGTAAACGAGCCGAACCTGAGCGAACCAATTCAGGCTCGGTTCGGTTCGGTTAGCATACTTTCAAACTCGGGTTCGGTTCGGCTCGATAAAATAAAAACTGTAATCAGGTTCGGTTCGGTTCGGCTCAGGTAAGGTTCGTAAAGTTTCGGTTCGACTCGTTAAAGGTTCGTTTAAGAATAAAGTTGTCGAGACATTTCTGTTCAAAGGGAAAAACTGCAGCCACATGGAAGGATTTTGTGGGGTTTCGGGAATAGAGAATAGAGGCTTAGGGAGTCGATGGTTGGATGGATTTGGGAAAAAAATGAATAGCCTTTATGTTAATATAGAATGTATTTTTCCTTATATATACACACACAATATGTATGTATATATATATATATATGTATTTATGTGTGTATATGGTCAAACTTTTAACGAACCGAACCTGAGCAAACCTTTATTTTTGAGGTTTGGTTCGTTTATTTAATCGAGCTCAAACTCATGTTCAGGTTTGGTTCGTTTATTTCCAAATCGAATCTGAATCAAACTTTTAGCGAGTCGAATCTGAGCGAACGCCAAACCTAAGAATTTTCTGACAGCCTTAAACACAAGCTACAGAGAATCCTAGAAGGGAATTCAATCACCCATTTCTCCTATTTTAACTCGAAAAACTATACAAGTTGGAAGGCTAAGATGGTGGTTTCACCTCATTCATGAGACATTATCCTCTTTAATGTGGTTTAAAAGGATTTCAAATACATCAAGGAAAGGAGACTGATTATATGAAAACAAAAAAAACACTTTGTGTGCACCTCAAAAATAATTAACCCACATTTTTTAGAGTAAAAAGGGTGGCCTCCCAAGCAGGGAACTACCTCAATGTATATATATTAATATAAATATAACACAATAAAGTTATTACATCATGTTATACTTGCCATGAGGAACACAACGCCCTACATTGTTCAATCACATTTTCAAAATAAAAAATTTGCCCCCTAAATATAAACTCATTCCTAGCACGCCAGATGGACCAAACTACAATAAAAGGAAAAGAGTTGTCTTCCTGGCTACCACCACAAACTGATCTCATGCTCCTCCAGAAAGCATCACAGTCCCCGCTCACTGATGAATACCCATTCATCACTCTTTATTCTTATATTTTAGCTACAAAAACCTTTGCAAATGCATGTAGATATGTGTAAATAGGATTAATTACCAAAAGCATGCATTGTGTAAAAACCTATAATTAGCATGTTTTTGTGCAAAAATACAAGAATAAAGATTAAAAAGAAAAAAAGAGGGAAATATTTAGAATAAATATTGAGCAACCTAACCTAAGGGAGGGCTCAGCATGGGCCTGACCGCATAAAAGCCAAAGTAGAGGGAGATAGGGGCTCATGTGTATATATTGGAGTAAATAAAATAAAAATGTTTTCCTCACCAAAAATACACTTGTAAATACTTGTATATATATATATTTATATAAAAACAAAAGAAAAATTAAAAATCAAAAAGATTAAAAATACCCTTTCACCATGTACATAAACCATACCTATATATATTTATTTAACCTTGTAAATAAATAAAGTTATTTTCTAAACTTTTTGTAAATATTCTATGCTATATATTGTAAATAAATAAAATAAAAAGAATCAAAACAAAAATCAAATAAAAAGAATAAAATGAAAAATACAAAAATACATTGTACACATACCTTGTATATAGTTGTACATAACTATTTATCAAATAAAAACATCCTTTTATTCCTTATTTTATACTATAAATAAATAAAAATATAAAATAGGAATAAAATTGTACAAAAATAATAATTAAAAATCAAAAATCAAAAGTCTACATATTGTACATATACCTATATATAGCTATATAATGTAAATACCTTATTTTTATTTCCAAAAATTAATTAAAAATCACAAAAAATAGAAAAAAAATAAAATAAAAATATTTCATGTTTTAAGTTTTTGAAAATTCGGTCATTTTCTAACTCAAAATAGTTAAATAAAAATTCAATGCTTGGCGGCCTCTGATTGGTCCACGGGGGATTGTTGACCCCCGGTCAACTCCCCCCCAGGACCACCAGAGCCGGGTCCGTCTTGCCCGACCCGTCTTCTCCTATTTTTATCCGGCTGACCCGACCGCCATTAACCCAAGCCCCGGGTCCGAATTATCCTCCTTGCATCCGGCATCCTCGCCGGAGCCGCTCCCTTGGGATCCGCGCGCTCTTGAGCTTGCCCGGACCCCCTTTTCTCGGACCCCTAGCCATATAAAGTTGGAGCTCAGCCACCTTCACACGCGATCTTTGGCCATTCGCCCCCTTCCCTGTGAGCTCCAGTGTGACCGCAAGAGTGACAGCAAGCGATTCCATCTGTTGCAGCGAGGCGAGGAGGAGGAGGTCACTGATCCGGCGATACACCCGCCGCAGCTCCGCCACCTGAGCGAGCTTCGAGCCTCGGGCAGAGACGTCCCTCGAGGCGACGACCGGGAGCTTCCCCAGCTCCGCCACAGTCTATTCCTTCACCCAGGTAGTCCCTTAGCTTAGCTATTTCATCTAATTTCCGTGTACCCCCAATCTTCGCCGTCGTCATCTTTCTTCGATTCACCCCGGTTCCGACCACCGTTCGACCATCGGACCCGACCCACATCTTCGCCTTCCTCCGCCGCACGTTCTCCACCCACTCACGCAACCCAGCTCGCACAGGAGCTGGGAACCGGGCTCCACCGTCTTCCACCTTCGCCGGAGCCCGCCGCCCCGACGCACCAGTCACCTTCACATCGCCTAACTGGGTCGAGGCAGTTTGCCCTCGACCTGCGAGTCTTCTGAGCCCTTTTGCAGGTTCTACCGAGCCCATCTGAGGGCTTGGTCATTCAGGCCGGAAGACCCAGCTCCGCCGACCGTGCCTGAGCTCCTCCGAGCTTGGGTCGATCATCGGAGCACCGCAGCAGACGCAGGAGCGCACCGGCTTGCTTCTCCGATCATCAGAGCGCTCCGAGGAGGAGGCCAGCACCCGCACGAGCCCGGCGAAGTTCGCCGGGGACCAGTTCTTCCAGCACCCTCCAGCGTCGTCGGATTAGCCTCCAGCTCCAGATGCCATCCTGACCGTTGGTTGCTGGAGCCCTCTTTGACGTCAGATCCGAGGCGACAGATCCGGACCGTTAGATCCACACGTGTCCTGGCCTGGACCGTTGGATCGACCAGAGCAGCACCTGTGTTGAGAGCCACCCCCATTTGGACCGTCCGATCTACACGTGGCAGCCATCCAGTCGCTCTGGTTAATAAAGGGTAATTTACCCTTAGGCCCTTATCTTTGCATTATTTCATATTAGTCCTGTAAATATTTAAATGCGTTGTTTAGTTTTAGGTTTATTTGCACAATGGACCCTGAGCTTTAGTGTAATTGCATTTATACCCCTGCTTGTGAGAGCCACATGCTTCGTCACGTGTTGTTTTGGGTTATTTGCATTCTATGCCCTTGTAGTTCTGGATGTTTATAAATGAGTGAAACTTTTTAGTTAATTGCATATATACCCCTGTGAATGCTTTATTCTCGCATGTGCGTTTTATTTTGGGTTATTTGCAACTGAGCCCCCTGGACTTTTGGTACGCGGTACCAATAAGTCCTCGGGACTTATTTTCTTTACATATAGGTCCCTGAGTGCCCCAGGCACGCGCTTGGCGCGTGTTTTGCTGGGTTAATTGCACCTGGACCCCCAGAACTTTGGGTATTTGCATTCCAGTCCCTGTGCACAGTACCCTTTTGTTATTTTTGAATTAAATATCAAATCACCTCCAAATCCAATGAGAATTTGACACATGGCTCCTGCCATGGTGTAGGATTTTCACGGATTTTTGAGGACATTTCTGATTTTATTTGCTATTTTTAAAAATTCAAAAACCATCATTTTTGTTACTGTCTAGATTGAAAAATCACAAAAAAATATAAAAACTCCCCTAAAAATTCTATAAAAATTAGCTACTATTTAGTTTAGTTTGTTTGATTTTCTAGCCAATTTTGGCTATTTTTCATTGCTCAAAAACCTTAAAAACTTAAAAACACTCAAAAAACCATAAAAATTCTAGTAAATAAATTAAAAACCCAAAAATAATAATTTTGGTACCTAAATTTTCCTTATTTTATCTATTTTACCGGAAAATTACCTCCAGGCCATTTTGAGGCCCTTAGGTATTTTATCTAGGGCTTCTTGGCTCGGCTGGACAGTACCCCTTGTTTTTGCTACTGTTTGATTTTTAGAAAATAAAATAAATATCAGAAAATTATCAAAAATCCACCAAAAACATAAAAAATATAAAACACATAAAAATATTTTTGTTTTAATTTTTGGTTGATTTTTGATACATTAAATAAATTGTTGAAGTGTGCTCATTTGTGTTTTTATTATTTTCTTTAAATATTAAAAATCCAAAAAAATATAAAAATACTTAAAAACCACTAAAAATATTTTGTATTTTATTTTATTTGTTTTTATTACTTCGTAGGCCTTCAGCCAATCCGTGCTCCTTGAGTTCGACCCTGGGAGCTATACCAGGTTAAACACATAGCAGGACCGCTTCTCCGTTTTGATTGATTTTATTTGTATTGAGTGGTTCATTTTTCTTGATATACACGGTCTGATCGCTTGGGTCGCAACAACCCTATTTCTGTACCTTATACCTGAGTGGTCAGGTTCTGTGTTATCAGAATGGCGCCGTTGCCGGGGAACACGGCTTAGTAGTTGATTTTCTTTTTGTTTTGATTTTCGCGGCTTTTCGCGGCTCTTCCAGAGCTCGCGGCTCTTCGCGGCTTTTTGTCTATATTTTATTTTCACTTTATTTTGCTTTATTTTCTTTTTCTTTTATTTTTGTTTTTGTTTTCTTTTGTGTGTTTATTTTAGTTTACATTTTTGCATATATACCCTTTTATTTTTATTTTCATTTCTTTTTCCTGTATTATTTGATTATTGGTTCGGACCACTCTATTTTCTCTTGCGAGGGCCCGAGGACCGAGGCGGCTACTCTCGAGAAGCTGAAACAACCGCGGGATTCGGAGGTGGCTCTTTTCTTCGCGGAGCCGCAGGAGAGAGTGAGAGAGAGTGAGTGGGTGAGGATTAGAGTAGATTTTTATTTTTATCCATTATTATTGTAATAATACAGGACACTCTTGGACTTGGACATTTGTGGATTGCCGTAGCGGGTCTGTTTCGCCGAGCACCGGTGTGCTCGGGGGACCCTTAGGACTTGCGCGGTTTTTCGCGGTTTTTCGCGGTTTTATTTTCTTTTCTTTCTGCCTTTTCCGGTGTTTACGCGGTTTTTGCTCAAGCCCCTAGACTTAGGAATTTCTGGTGAATGTGCCGTAATTAGTAGGATCCACACACCTAACTGCTTATCTGTTCCCATAGATCGTTAATTGGACCTACTTAAAAATCATTAATAAAAATAACCGATTCATTTGCCTTCGTAGCCTACGTGCCGCAGCCCGTCCTGTAAAGTGCTTACTCCTACCCCCGATTTGTCGGACAGAGGAGGGACGGGCCAAGACCGGACTCTTTGGCTTGGAGGTCGGTGACCGGTTAGACGGTTCTTCGCTAGAAATTGCTCGTTTAGGACTCGGCTTTCCCGTTGCATCATATAGGTAGTTTTCTTTCTGTCTTTACTTTTATGCGCGGATCATATTGCATGTAGAGTGCTGGAGGCAAGTGTTTAACCCAAAAAGTCAAGCGGTCGTATTGATCCACAAGGCGGATCAACAGTCGATGCGGTGACCGCTCGAGAATCCGGATTAAAACAACAATTAACCCACAACAATTAAATCAAGCAATGAAAGTAAATGTGCGGAGTTAAATTTATTATAACTCTACAACAAGATGTGTATAGTGCAAGTATGTGTAGAGGTCGAACACAGGGAGCAGACAGGTAGAACGGGGCACAAGTGCTCAAAGTGTGTGTGTATGTGATCAAGTGTCTATTATGCTAATTTTTTGTGGGTTTTTAATTTTATATTTTTTATTTAATTTTTAATTTTCTATTTTTGTATTTTGATTTTTTTTATTTTCTGATTTTATATTTTCTTTTTTATATTTTATAATTTTTATATTTTCTTTTTCAATAATAGAATATTTAAACTATGTAATAAAAGGGGTGCTACAATATTTTTAAAAATATGCTAAAATAGTCAAAAATTCAGAAATAAAATCTTTTTGGTATTTTTATACTTTTCTACTATTTTTGTGATTTTTGGGTATTTTTCAAGATGTTTTTGATATTTTTAAAGGGCTAAATAAAGAAAACAGTGAATAAAAGTTGCTGGCCGAAATTAAATTGAGGATGAAAAATAGTAAACAGTGTCAAAAATTCCTCAAATTAATTTTCCATAAAAGAGAATAAAATAGAGAAACTACAGAAACTGAATTTATATTTTTAGGATTTTTTTAGGATTTTTTAGATTTTTAGGAAGGTTTTTGGGCTTTTCTAATTTTTAGGAGTTTTGTTTTGTATTTTTTAATGATTTTTGGACTGGAGTTAGCACACAATAAGATAAGCAAAATATATTGTTTTGGGAATTTTCTGATGTGTTTTTATATTTTTTTGGTATTTTATGACGCAAACAGTGCTGAAAATGAGTGTTTTTGAATTTTTATAAATAATAAAATGCAATGAAAATGAAAAATAAAAATATGGCGTGAATCTACAATGCAACAGGAGCTTAATTCTATTTTTTGAGAATTTTTGGAGTTTTATAGATGCATGAAATAAATAGGGAAAGCATACAAAAATACAAGGCCTAACAAGGGTATGAATGAAAATAGAGCAAAGTTCAAGGACCAATATGCGAATTATACAAAAGTACACAACTTCAGATGAATGCTTTGAGTCCTAAATAAATATTACACAAAATGGCGGGGGAAAATGGGGCAAAATACCCTCGCCCGACGATCGAACGGCTGCGGAGGAATGTGAATGAACTCGTGAAGAACAGCCTCTCGGCGAGTTTTGGCTTGACGGCGTGATCTCCTCCTACAACCTGGAAAGTCCCAAGCTGGCCGAGAAGCTCCTGCGAGGCTCCCCTATCGACTGGCGGCCTCAAAATGACGGTTGCTCCGCCGGGGCGTCACCACGGCGATGAAGAACGGGGGGAAACTCCAGGAGGTTTGGCCTGCATCAAAAACGACCCCCCTGATGGAGTCCTTCGGCCTTTGGACCTGAAAATGAAGAACGAGAATCACAGTAGAGGGTCCCAAGGGCCAGCGTGTGGAGTGGAGAAGGTGGCGGAATGGCAAAAATGGCTGGAGCTCGTGGAGCTCTGGCGAGGTGTTTGATTGTGAGAAATCTAGGCTAGTGAATGATTGAATCAACAAACTAAATGTGCAAACTAAAAACTGAAACTAAGAGCTAACTAATCAACAATAAAATGGAAAGAAAACGACCTCGAAGGCGGGTTGCCTGAGATGGGGTACCTCACGGCCAAGCTTGGCCGGAGATGGGTGGAGACGCCTCCGCGCCGCTCCTCCTCTCCTCCTAACGGCGAAGTGAGGTTGCTGTCACCTTCCTCTAACCTCAGCACATGAAAGAAGGGAGGAAGAAGGGGGAAAAGGAGTTCAAACTCGAAATGGAGGAGAAGGGTCGTTTTTGAAGATGTGGCTCTGGAGGCACAAAGAACGAGGTGTCGCGCGCGAATCGATGGTCCAAAGACCCGTCCAAGCCTAGGGCGTATAACCTCAATATATGGTGAACAAAAGTCAAGGAAGAATTGCCAAATGGTGAAAGACGCGCTCTCCAAAATTTAGAGAAAACGCCAAAAAACGCAGTCTGACAAGCTTCAGAACATTGGGCAGAGAGTGGGCGAGGAGGCATGAAGATCGAGGTTTATCGAGCAAATCTTCGATCTAAAGACCAAACCAAGTACTGGGCGTGTATCAGGGTTATATGGGGAGAAAAAGTGAAGAAGGACCCGAGGTCAAAATGTGAATGACGTGGCCTAGAACAATAGGAGAAAATGACCAAAAACGCAGCTGGCAGGCTGCAGGTGCAGACCAGGGAGTTGACCAGCGGGTCAACTTCCACCTGGTTGGTCCACGTGGACCAACCACAAAAATCCCTGGGAAAAACATTTGTAAATTCAATTAAAAATAGCAAATCAATTTATTAAATTATGGTTACAAAATAAAAAATGTTTATTATTTTATAAATTATTTTATTATGATTTTTATTTATTTTTATGAAATGTATTTTTACAAGTTTACACTTATACCCCTATAGGTATCTATATCTATATATTGTAGTCTTTTATTTTTAATTTGTGTATCTAATTTTATTATTTTTATTTCTTATTTTATAAAATTATAAAATACTTTTATATACATAAATATATTTTTATTTTATTTTTCTGATATGTTTTGTATATTTAATAAAATACAAGTGTATTTTATATAGGTATAAGTGTATGTATAATACCTATGTATCAAATATATACAAGTCTTTTTATTTGAGTTTTAATGATGTTTTTATTCTGATTTTAATATACATAATTATTATAAGTATTACTTACAACATTATAAAAATATAAAATTATCAAAATAATAAATAAATAATAAATTGAATATTTTAATATGTACAAGTAGACAATGGGGGGTCCAAAACTCAACTTTCAAACCGTAGCTCCGCCAAATGCGAAACCACCGCCATTAAATAGATTATTTTTTTCTATATACAATTAAAGGTGAGTATGTGGCATTTGGAGTTTTTATTTGTGAGATACGGGTCTGGGAAGTTGGGATTCTGGATTTTTATTCAGACCATAACTTTTTATCTGTACATTATTTTTCTGTGAAATCAATTTTGTATTTTTCTTTATAAAATTAGCTACAACTTTCATGTACAAAGTTTCTTTATTTGATGTATAAAAAGTGGAACCAAAAATAGGTCCCAAAATGAATAAAGAATGAATTAATAATTATAGGTATTTGGTCTGTATTTTGGCCCTTATCTCCCCCTACTTTATTCATTGTCGACCTATTCATCAAGATGCCTAGGTCTCGGGGTTTCGGGTCATAAAATATTTACAATATTTTATTCTTTTTCTTTTCTTTTCTTTATTCTATAATTTTGGCTTTAAAAACCGCATTTTATACAATATTTACACACATATGCATGAATGCTAAAATGCCTATATTAAGCCTATTTACACGCATTTACTAGGGTTTTTAAGGCCAAAATGATAGAATAAAGATGATGAAACGTGGATTCATCATCCCCCTATACTTGCCTTTGCTAGTCCCTAGCAAACACTTATGCAATAAGTGCAGAAAAAGAAAAATAAAGAAAAGAAAAAGAAGAAAGAGGGATTTTATTTGATCATCAAACTTGTCTTCACAAAATCAAAGTTTGGAGCTTAAGTCGGACCTTTGGAGATTTAGTGCGGGCGGAACCTTAGTGAGAGCCGTGTTTGAAATTCAACAGCCCTTGAGAATCCCAAAACTCTGTCCAAGTTTCCTCAATAGCCAGGTCAGAAATACTTCAACTCATACGCAAACCCTTACGATTATGAATCTGACTTGTACAGTGTAAGTGATGGTGGCTCTCCCCAACTAGAATGACAAAGCGACTGACTTCTCCAGTACGACAACCCAATGATTCCCCAATCCAGCAACTCCATCCTCGAGGAGCGGGGTATTCCCTTCTAAGTTCAAGTGGCAACCAGCTCAAGAGGAGGGGGTGAAGAGAAGAATGGACGGTAGCCAGTGTAGCTACCTATCCGAGGATGCAAGACCAGTGTAGTCAAGTCATCCAGCTGCAGGCTCACATGATATGACTTTGGAACTCAAGCTTGCTTATTGACTTTACAACATATGTAAATACTTTGCAGGCTTTTTATTTTTGTACATGCCTGACTTTTTTTTTCTTTTTTTTTCTTTTTCTTTTTTTTTGAAATACTATTCACAGCAGCATTTACATAAGAAGTTTTTCCTCTTGAGCCAGTAGACTATCCCTCTTTTGAAGCTTTATCGCAACCCACAGCCTCCTGTCTTTAGACTTCCTAATCACTAGACGGGTTGGGGTGCACTTCCCTCCCTAGAGGAGGACAAATGTTTCCACTTGTGTGCGTCTCATACCGGCAAATCCAATCCCCTCACCACTCCAACTGAGTTGAGCCATGTGAAAGGTGCAAGTGTCCAAGTTAGGTCATTATCAACAAGAGTCGTGCATGTGCTCCGAAATACTCTACTTAGGCAGTCAAGAATCCATTGAACCAAGTGATAACCCGAAAATCCCAAAGACCCGGGTGAAGGTAATAAGACAAGGGTCGTTGCGACCCGGATCTCAGAGGATAGGTATATCAAGAAAAATCAACCACTCAAAACATGTAAAATCAATCAAGCTCAAAATCAGCGGTCTAGCTATGAGATTAACCTGGTATAGCACCCAGGGTCGAACACAAGGAGCACGGGTTGGCCAGAGGCCTACGAAGTAGTAAAAATAAAATAAAATAAAAGACAAGTATTTTTAGTGGTTTTTAGTGATTTTTATATTTTTTTTGGATTTTTAAAATGTGAAGAAAATAAAAGAAAGTAAAGACAAGCACACTTTAGCTAATTATTAAATATGTCAAAAGGCAAGCAAAAATTCAAACAAAAATGTTTTTATGTTTTTTAGGTTTTTAAGTGTTTTTGGTGAATTTTTGGGATTTTTCTAAGGTGTATTTTATTTTCTAAAAATCAAACAGTACTAAAAAGACAAGGTACTGTCCAGCCAGGCCCAAAACCCAAAGATAAAATATCTAGGGATCTCAGAGGGACCTGGAGGTAATTTTCCTGTATTCTAGAGAAAATAAGGAAAATTTGAGCACCAAAATTATTGTTTTTGGGTTTTTAGATTATTTACTATGATTTTTATGAGTAGGTGTTTCTGAATTTTTAGGTTTTTTAAGCAATGAAAAATAGCCAAAATTGGCTAGAAAATCAAAACACACAAAAGAAACAGTACCTAATTTTTATATAATTTTTGGGGGTGTTTTTATATTTTTTGGGATTTTTAATTCTAGACAGTAGCTAAAATAGAGGTTTTTGAATTTTTAAAAATAACAAATAAAATAAAAAATGTCCTCAAAAATTCTCAAAAATTCTACAACATGGCAGGAGCCATGTGTCAAATTTTCATCGAATTTGGAGGTGATTTGATATTTTATTCAAAAATCAAAAGGGGGCACTGTGCACAGGGACTTAAGTGCAAATACCCAAGATCTGGGGGTCCAGGTGCAATTTTCCCAGCAAGTCACGCTCGTGGCGCGTGCCTAGGGCACTCAGGGACCTTCTGGTAATAAAAACAAGTCCTAGGACCTTTTGGTAACTCGTATCAAAAAGTCCAGGGGCTGTTATGCAAATAACCCACTAAAAGGCGCACATGCGGAATTAAAACACTCACAGGGGCATATATGCAATTACCAGAAAGTTTCTATTCATTCATAAAGCAACCAGAACTACAGGATAAGAGTTGCAAATAAACCAAAACTACACGTGACGAAGCACGTGGCTCACACATACAGGGGCATAAATGCAAATATTAACAAGCACGGGGTCCAATGTGCAATTAACTCTACGTAAATAAAAGGCCTAAAATATTTACAGGACTGACACGTAAAACATAAACTCAGAGGGGGACTAAGGTAATTTACCCCTTTATTACGTCGTCGGCTGGATGGTGGACGCGTGGCGGATCTAACGGTGCTGGTGATTGGCGCCTCTCTCTCCTTCCGCACGTGGGCCGATCGACGGCGCAGAGGAGGGCACGTGGACGATCCAACGGCTGGCGGGTGCTGGTGCCTCTCTCTCTGCTCTGACGGTCTCGATCAACCCTCGAGATGATCAACGGTGACTGCTCCTCCTGGAATGGACGGACGGGATGCGAACTGGGGAGCTGCGGGTGATCGGACGGTGCTCGAGGACCTTCGAAGAACAGGTGGCCGGCGAGTTTCGCCGGCCTCGTGCGCGTGCTGTGGTCCTCCTCAGCTGCCTCTGAAGATCGGAGAAGGTCGGCGATGACGTTCCGCAGCTGGTGGTGCCCTCCGATGGCCCAGCCGAGCCCTGGAGGGGCTCCGGCGAGGTCGGCGGAGGGAAGATCCTAGCCTAGATGTGGGGAAGCCTCAGATGGCTTCCTCTTGACCTGCAAAGTAACCCAGAAGATTCGCGGGTCGAGGGCAAAGTGCCTCGGCCCGAGGAAGCGGCGTGAGGGTGGACGATGCGTCGGGATGAGCGATCTCCGGCGAGCGAAGGACGGTGGAGCTCGAACCCCAGCTCCTGTGCGAGCTGGGTTGAACGAAGGGGCGAAGAATGTGCGCGGAGGGATGGCGAAGGTGACTGGGTGTTCCGATGATCGAAAGGATACGCAAGATGACCGGAATCGACGGAACGCGGCGGAGCTTCGATTCGGGGCTAACAAGAAATTAAGTGAAATAGGGAAGCTAGAAGGTTACCTGGGCGGTGTGGTAGACTGTGCTGGAGCTGAGGTCGCTCCTGGTCGTTGCCTCGAAGGTCGTCAAGGCCTGAGGCTCGAGCTCCTGCACTGGGCGGAGCACGGCGGCGCTACGTCGCCGGATCAGTGGTCCGGCCACCCCCTCCTCGCTGCGACACCGGCAATCGAGAGCTGTCACCTCAAGGGATGCAGTGGAGGTCACGGGACGAAGGGTGGAGAGCCAAAGATGCATGAAAATGGGGGCGGAGCTCAGGCTTTATACGGTGGAAGGTCCGGCAAAACTCGATCGGGTAGGGTGAGCTGGTGCGCGGATCCTGAGGCGAGGGCTCCGGCGAAGCTCTCGGATATGACGTGATCATTCCGGACCCGGAGTTGGGGCGAAAAGGATTCGGGTCTGCATGGGAAAAGTCCGATAAGGTGGGTCGGGCGCAGCAGACCCGGCTCTGGTGGTCCTGGGGGGGAGTTGACCGGGGGTCAACAATCCCCCGTGGACCAATCAGAGCCCGCCAAGCATTGAATTTTTATTTGATTTTTTTGGGCCATAAAATGACCGAATTTTCAGAAACTTAAAACATGAAAAATATTTATTTTATTTTTTTTCTATTTTTTTGTGATTTTTAATTAATTTTTGGAAATAAAAATAAGGTATTTACATATTAGGGCTATATATAGGTATATGTACAATATAGGGTTTTAAATTTTGATTTTTAATTAGTTATTTTTATACATTTTTATTCCTATTTTATATTTTATTTATTTATCGAATAAAATGAGGAATAAAAAGATATTTTTATTTTATTTTTATTATTTATATACATAAGTGGGATAAATAGTTATGTACAACTACATACATGGTATATATATACAATGTATTATTGTATTTTTAATTTTGTAATTTTTATTTGATTTTTGTTTTGATTCTTTTTATTTTGTTTATTTACAATATATAATATGGAATATTTACAAAAAGTTTTGAAAATAAATAAATTTATTTACAAGGTTAAATATATAAGGATGATGGTCTATGCACATGGTGAAAGGATATTTTTGAGTTTTTGATTTTTAAATTTTTATTTTGTTTTTAATAGTTTCTAAATATATACAAAATATGTACAAGCATATTTTTGGGTGAGGAAAATATAATTTATTTATTTACAAAAATATATACACATGAGCCCCTATCTCCCTCTACTTGGCTTTTATGCGGTCAGGCCCATGCTGAGCCCTCCCTTGGGTTAGGTTGCTCAATATTTATTCTAAATATTTCCCTCTTTTTCTTTTTAATCTTTATTCTTTTATTTTTGCACAAAAACATGCTAATTATAAGTTTTTACAAGATGCATGCTTTTGCTAATGATTCCTATTTACACATATCTACATGCATTTGCATAGGTTTTTGTAGCTAAAATATAAGAATAAAGAGTGATGAATGGGTATTCATCACCCCCCTATACTATACTTTGCTAGTCCCTTAGCAAACACTTATTTGAAAAAGAAGTGAAAAAGAAGAAAGAAAAAGAAAAAGAGAATGTACATGGATCAAGGTTGATTATTAAACTTGCCTTCATTAAATTGAGGTATGGAGCTTAATCAGATCTTTGGATTATTGATGTGTCGGAACCTTATTTAGACTTAAGCTCAAAACCTAACAGCCTCTAAGTTCCACCAATCTATAACCAAGACTCCTCAATGCTCCAGATCAGAACAAGTCATCAATCACAAACCCTGAAGACCATGAATCTTTTCTTGTCCTGTGAATGTGAAGTCTAAGCTCTCCACCTTAGAAATGGCAACTTGACAACCCTCCCCAACAAGGTAACTCTATGACCTCAATCTGGCCACTCTTTCCTCGAGGAGCGGGGTATTCCCTTCTAAGTTCAAGTACAACCGGCTCAAGAAGAGGGGGAAGAAGAGAATGGGTCAAGGCCAGTGTAGCCAAGTACCCTTGGGAGCTTGACCAGTGTAGCCAAGTCTCCCTGCTGCAAGCTACAACAGGTGGATCATGAAACCAAGCTTTGCTTATTGCACTTATATACATACTCCGGTGGGATTATCATTTTCTCTCAGACCCACCACTTTTTTGGAGTTCTTTTCTTTTTGCACATTTTTTTTTCAAGTGCATCTGTACAACATATACATGTGCAGCATATATACAAGGAGTTTTTCCTCTTGAGCCAGTAGACTATCCCTCTTTTGAAGCTTTATTGCAACCCACAACTCCCGTCGTTAGACCTCATGGCAACCAGACCAAGTTGAGACGCACTTCCTTCACTATAAGAAGAAGAGAGGTTCCGCCTAGAAGTACTACCCTCATATGCTACCCCAAGTCAAGGAAGACTGCCTCCTCACCACCTCATCCGTAGAGAGCTCGGTGCATAGTGTGGTTGTCCAAGTAAAGCCATAATCTATATGAGTCATGTGTTGTTGTTAAGTGCTCTACTTAGGCTCATTGAGATGACATGTGATCATAGCCTAGTGGACTCAAAGAATTAAGTCCCCATGGACCTGAAAAGCCTTAAACCTAAGCCCTATAAGGTTCCTCTTAGAAATTAGGTGGATTAAGATATTAATCAAGCTCCATTTCTCAATTTGATTCCAGGCTAGTTTAAATGTCAACTATCATCCAGAAAAACTATATACATATGTACAAAAAGATGCTTATTTACACAATATTTTACACTCATGCAAAATTTTTGAAAAATGTTTTGAAATCATGAATGATGATGCATGAAGTGCAAGTTTTGCAAAAAGATATTTACACACATTTACACAAGATTTTTGCAAACTTTTGATTTTCAAAACATTTTGGAAAAATTTTGTACTATATACATAATTTTGATACAAAAATATTTACACAAGCTTTACACACAAAAGATTTTTGAAATCATTTTTACAAAAATAATTTGTACACTAGCTATGTATGTGCAAATAAAAGAAGATTAAGTACATGAAAATTTTTAATTTTTGTGGTTTTTAGCCATTTTTATTTATTAACACACTCACACAAAGTACGAGTTATGGCTAAAGTATATATGAAATACATACACACCTCCCTATACTTAGCTCGAACGATGTCCTCAGAGTCAAGAGCGATGAAGAAGACATAACTCGTGCTATGTATAGGGAAGTGAAAAGGAAGGTTATACAAAAGGAGAATAAAAAGTCAAGAGGGACTCAGGTCTCCCTCCTATACTTAGGATCAATTAATCCTAAGTATAGCAGGTTGTACACGAAGGGAAAACCGAGTGGAGAATGTACAGGGTCTACCTCCCCTATACTTAGGGTGAAATGCCCCTAAGTATAGGCAACAAAACAGGGGTAGACAGAAGCAAAAGAAATACCCGAAAGGTCTCACATCCCCCCTATACTTAGGGTAAAGTGCACCCTAAGTATAGCATAATCACAAGATGGAAAAAGGGATGTGGGACTAAAGAATGTGGTGATATGGACATCTGGATCTATATACAACGGAAGATCAGTGAAACTCAGGCGTGAGATGCATTAGATGTGAGTCAAAGACCACATCTCACGCAAAATGAATAGGGGCATTATCAACGACCCGCGGCTCATGATCTAGAAATGGCTTGAGCCGCTGACCGTTCACTCGGAAGGTACTCTCAGAGGACAACTCAGATATGTCGATGCTACCGTTGTCGTGTACCTTCCGAACCAGATAAGGTCCTTTCCATTTGCTTTGTAGCTTCCCTGGAAATAATCTAAGCCTCGCATCAAACAGCCATACTCTCTGTCCAATCTCAAAATGTTTGTGGCTGATATGGGAATCATGCCACTCCTTGACTTTCTCCTTATAATGTAGGCTGCTTGAGAAAGCTGCATCTCTAAGCTCCTCCAGGGCAGCTAGCTCTGCCCTCCTCTGGTCTCCTATACCATCTGGATCCATAAGTATGTCTGTAACTGCCCAAAGTGACTTGTGCCTCAGCTCAACAGGTAAATGGCATGGCTTGCCATATACGAGGCGAAAGGGAGATGTGCCCAAAGGTGTCTTGAAAGACGTCCTATATGCCCACAAGACCGAGTCCAAAAGCTGTGACCAATCCTTTCGGTCAGGGCGGACGACTTTCTGCAGAATAGTCTTAATCTCCCTATTCGACACTTCGGCTAGACCATTCGTCTGTGGATGGTACGGTGTAGCAATACGATGATCTATGCCGAACTCGCTAGCAAATGCCTTCACCTGGTCGTTGATGAAGTGAGATCCCCCATCAGAAATAAGAACTCGTGGAACCCCGAACCACGTGATGATATGCTTCCTCAAAAATCTGCAAACTGTCCTCGCATCAGCGGCTCGGGCGGGGATAGCCTCCACCCAACGACTCACATAATCCACGGCCAACAGAATGTACTCAAATCCCTGACTCTTAGAGAATGGACCCATGAAATCGATGCCCCATGCGTCAAAAACCTCACAGAAGTGAATGGGCTGCATCGGCATCATATCACGCTGTCCACAAGTGCCCATCCTCTGACAGTCAGTACACCTCTTCACGAACTCATCTGAGTCCTTGAAGAGGGTAGGCCACCACAAGCCGGATTGGAGCACTTTCTGTGCCGTTCTCCTCCCAGAATGATGTCCACCTGCCTCAAGCTTGTGGCAGTAAGTGAGGACGCTATGGTGTTCCTCCTGAGGAATACACCGACGCCAGACGCTATCCCCTCCTTCGTGGTAAAGGATGGGATCCTTCCAATGGTAAGACTTGGCCTTCGCTAGGAAGGTCTCAAGCCTCTGCCTGGGCCAATCTTGTGGGACTTTCCCAACAACGAGAAAGTTCACAATATCGGCATACCAAGGGAGTGAGGCGATAGCAAGGATCGCCTCATCTGGGAAGGTATCTCTAATAGGATCAATCTGCTCAGAATCCTCAGGCTGCTCTAATCGGGAGAGATGATCCGCCACCACATTCTTGACTCCAGGCTTATCCTTAATCTCAATGTCGAACTCCTGGAGTAGAAGGATCCATCTAGTCAGTCTGGCCCTGGCATCCTTCTTTGCCATGAGGTACCTGATGGCGGTGTGATCTGTAAACAAAGTCACTCTAGATCCAATGATATATGATCTGAACTTATCTAGGGCGAACACTATGGCTAGCATCTCCTTCTCTGTGACCGTGTAATTTCGCTGGGCGGAATCCAATGTGCGGCTAGCATAGTGTATAGCAAATGGCACTCCATCCCTCCTCTGTCCCAGCACTGCCCCTACGGCAAAATCGGAGGCGTCCGTCATGATCTCGAATGGAAGAGACCAATCAGGCGGCTGGAGGACAGGAGCCTCAATAACACACTGCTGAAGAGTAGCAAACGACGAAAGACACTTGTCATCGACAAGGAACTCGGTGTCTTTCGTCAAGAGGTCGGTCAACGGTCGGGCAATCCTGCTAAAATCCTGAATGAATCTCCTATAAAATCCAACGTGCCCCAGAAATGACCGTAGCTGCCTCAGATTGGACGGCGGTGTGAGTTTCCTAATGACATCAACCTTGGCCGGATCAACCTCCATGCCCCTGTTGGAGATGATGTGGCCAAGCACCGTCCCTTGAGTCACCATGAAGTGACTCTTCTCCCAAGATAGCACCAAGTGATACTCAATACATCGCTGAAGTACTCGATCTAGGCAGTCAAGACAAGAATCAAATCCGTCGCCGTAGATCGAGAAATCATCCATGAAGACCTCCAAGCACTCCCCTACCATGTCCGAGAAGATCGACAGCATGCACCTCTGAAAAGTCGCAGGGGCGTTGCATAGCCCAAATGGCATGCGTCGAAAAGCATATGTGCCGAAGGGACAGGTAAAGGTGGTCTTCTCTTGATCCTCAGGAGCGATGGCCACTTGGTTGTAGCCCGAGTACCCATCCAGGAAGCAATAATGGCTCTTCCCTGCTAGTCTCTCAATGATCTGGTCAATAAAAGGCAGGGGAAATGGTCCTTCTTGGTGGCTTGGTTGAGTCTCCTGTAGTCAACACAAACCCTCCAAGAGGTGGGTACTCATGTAGCGATCTCCTCTCCCGACTCACTGATCACAGTCGTGATGCCCGTCTTCTTGGGCACCACATGCAAGGGGCTGACCCACTTGGAGTCGGAAATGGGATAAATAAAACCTGCACCCCACCATTTGGATATTTCCTTCATCACGACCTCTCTCAGGTTGGGGTTCAGACGCCGCTGGAACTCACGCGACGGCTTCGCCCCATCCTCGAGATAGATATGGTGGGAGCACACTGATGGACTAATCCCATGGAGATCTGCTACGCTCCATCCGATCGCCTTGCGGTTCTTTTCAAGAACCCCCATCAAACGGGATTCCTGCTCCCCAGTCAACTCGGCGGAGATGATGACTGGGTACATCTCTGGATCGCCCGCAAGGAATCGATACTTCAGCGAAGTAGGGAGCGGCTTCAGCTCTGGAATGCTGGGTGCCGGCAAATCTGGCTGTGGAAGAAACTGAGTGAAAGCTGCAAGGTCGGCCAAATCTGCCTGGGAAAGTGAAAGCGTACTCTTGCAAACTGGATCGGGGGAAGGCGGCTCAACTGTACTGTCTCTTCTCGGCTTTGCCTCTACCTCCTCCTCATCTATAGGCTCAGATGGACTCAGGTCTGGCATCTGATCATAGCAATCGGCCCAATCAGACTCTGAATCCGAGGGATCTGTATCAGAGACGGTGGCATCAGTACCACCGGAGAACAAGGTGGCCTCAGCACCACCATCAGCAATCATCGTGCTGCGATCAAGGACCGGCTCTGCTGCCTCAGTGGTATCCTGAACCAGGTCTGTGCTCTCCAGACTCTCCTCTGCTATCATCTCTGCATCAGCTGTATCTGAAAGTGAGAGGGTGGTCTGTGTCTCAAGGTCTGCCCAAGCTGCCTCATCATCTGTGATCACAAAATCACAGTCCTGGTGGATGTCTGGCTCTACGTCTGTCAGCTGCTCTGAATCGGTACTCGCATCTGAGCGGGCTCTGAATCTGGCTCTATAGTCCTCGACCGTCTCTATTTGTATACTCTCGCCCTGGACGCGAAAGTACACCTTCCCGCTATCATGATCAGTCACCGCCTTGGCTGTGGCCAAGAACGGACGACCAAGGATGATGGGGGTATCGACCACTGACTCAGGGATCTCCATGTCCAACACTACGAAGTCCACGGGGAATTTCAGGCCCTGAATAGTGACGATAACGTCTCGTAATAACCCCTTCGGCCTCTTGACAGATCGATCAGCGAACTGAAGGACTGTCCTGCTCTATCGAAGAGTGCCCAACTCGAAGCGGTCGAGAAGGGCTGCCGGAAGAAGGTTGATCGACGATCCGCTATCTAGAAGAGTACGGTCGAACCACTGCTCGCTAATCTGGCATCTGACATACGGGGCCCCTGAATCTGGCCTCTTGGCTGGCAGTCGGTTCTGGATCGCAAAGCACGTGGCTTTGGTCAGCACATGTATCTCTGAAGTGTGGTTCCTCCTCCTCCTCCTGACTGTAGTCCTCTCTCTCAAAGATCGCTGGAGAAGGGGGATGTGCTGCAAAGCCTCCTAGAGGGTCAGCTGGATATGGAATCGATCAATCATGCTCTGGCTGAACTCCTCAAACTCTCTCTTTTTTGGATCATTTTTCTTCCCCTTCCCCATCTGAAGGGCTCTAGGGAAGGGGATCACTGGGTCCTTCTCAGATGAAGGACTAGGAAAAGGTCTAGACGGTTCAAGAACCGGATCCACACATACATCATGCACCACAGTGGGACCAGAAGAAAGTAAACATTTTCCTTTATTCATAGCAGAGTTCCGAGATACATGAACACGAGGAAAAATAACATCACTGTCTGTACAAACACCGGTGGCCTCAGTACCACCACGGTCTGGCTGCTCTGCTGCTGCTGGTAGACGTCGTGTGACATCAGTACCGCTGGCTGTCTCGGCTGAATGGGTGGCATCAGTACCACCTCCTAGATCTGGTGAAGCGGCGGCCTCAGTACCGCCGGTGGGATCAGCATCCTTGGTGGCCCCAGTACCACCGTCATCATCTGGAGTGGCCTCAGTACCGCTCTCCTCCTCCTCCTGTGGCGCCTCGGAATGGTGCTCAGATGAGGCGCCGCCGCCTGCTGGGGTCCTACCGCTCCTAAGTGTGACAAAATCAGCATCAAATAGATCCGAAGAAGTATCATCAAATGGGTCACAAGGAGTGGCTAACTCACTAGGTACTACCTGCTCAGACTTCCTCTTGAGGCTGTTCGGATTGGGCTCTATCTGGGCTGGTATGGCGGCCTTCCCTCTCACCAGGTCCCGCATCTCCTGGCGGAACTCGTCCATCTCCCGTCGGAATGTAGCCTACTGGTCCGTGAGGAGGCGGGCGATGTCGTCCAAGGCGGGGCTCTCGTGGGAGCCCGACGGGTGGCCTCTCTGTGGGTGAGGCTGCTGGAACTGCTGTGGTGGGTAAGAGGGGTAGGATGGAGGGTGCTGCTGGTATCCCTGGTGAGCCTGCTGCTCACGTCTCCAAGACTGACCCTGCTGCTGATAGGGACGAGGACCGTAGGATGACTGCTGCTGATACGCTGGGGGCTGCTGCTGCGGCTGGTGCTGGTCTCTCTGATGGGAGTACTGCCCTCCCTGTCCTGACGGCTGCTGCTGGGGCTGGGCACCACCACTCCCCCACCTGAATCCGGGATGGTCCCGTCGGATCCCAGGCTGAGGGCGGTCGTACCAAATCCCGTTGACATCCATCAACGGCTCGGCATCAAAAGGGGCTGGCGGGAGTACTGCCAGAGGCTGGTCCGGCTGGTAGACCACCATCTGCATCTCTGGAGATGGTGGGGACTGGTAGGTGGGCTGCGGCTGCTGGTATGGCTCCGCCTGTACAAGGTGAACCTGTCTAGGCTGCACGGGAGTGCTGGAGCGCTGGGACGAGCTGCTGCTGCTGCCGGCGTCGCCTCGCGACTGAAGACGGGGCTGAGAAGCCGTCTGTGCCTCCTGGAGACACATGAGCTGTGTCTTCATGTCGCTCAAGACCTGTGCCATCTGCTCCATCTGCGTGATACTCTGGCACTGCTTCTTCTCGATCAGCTCCATGCGGTCCAACTTCTCGCTAATGATACCCATGTCTGCAGCTGACGACTCTGCCTGTGCTGCTGCGGCTGCGGACAAACTGGATGGACCTGCATCTACCCGTGCTATCCGCTGGTACTGCATGGGTCCTGGCTGAAGTGGCTGGGTCTTCTGAGTATAGAGCCGGGTCTGGAACATCACCATATAGTTCTCTGCCATCTCCTCAAAAATGGCCCAGACCTGGTCGTGGTCCTTGGCGAAGTAGGACCCGCCACAAGAAGCATTCACCAGGCCCTGTAGCTCTGGTGACAACCCGCTGAAGAAGCTCTGCACAAGGTTCGGCTTCGTGATGTCATGGTGCGGGCATCTGTCCAGGAGCTCTCTGAACCTCTCCCAAGCCTCGTGAAACTGCTCGTTGGGGAACATGGAGAAGTTGTTGATTAGGGCCCTCGCTGCATTCGTCCGCCCGAGTAGATAGTACTTGTTCAAGTACTCGGTGCGGAGCTGCTCCCAGGTATAAACAAATCTCCCCAAATGCTTCAGCCAGGTGGCTGCTCTATCTGCCAGTGAAAAGGGGAAGGCGATCATCCTGATCGTATCCTGGTCCACATGCCTGTCGTGGACAGTACTGCAAATCATCAGAAACTCCTGGAGGTGGAGGTGGGGCTCCTCTGTAGCAAGTCCATGGAACCGAGGAAGCATCTGCAAGGTGTTCGGGGGGAACTTGAAGTCCCCCACGATAGCTGGAACCACCACCCAATGGTGCATCAGTGTAGATCCGGGGTTGTGCAACTCCCGCATCGGTCTAGGTGGTCCTGCTCCTCCCGCGGCTGCTGCCGCTGCGGCGGCGGCTGCGGCTGCCGCTGCTGCTGCTGCGGCTCGTGCCTGTGCATCATCGGGCTCCTCGGGCTCGCTCTGCTGGTCTCTCTCTGCTCTGAGCCTCTCCAACTCTCTCCTCATCTCAATCATAAATGCCCCCTGATCGCGGAGCTGCTGCTGGACTGTATCGAGTGATGCGATCAGGGTGGAGTTGATCGCTCCCTGGTCTAGTACAATATGCTCTGGTCGGCGGGAGTGATCGTCTGAACTGCCTGCTCCGGCCATATCGACGTCTGCAAAATCAAACGAGCCCAACTCAGGTGTTGTCAAGTGTATCAATCTCTCCTCGGGCTCGTGTCTCTCAGGAAGGTCAGAAAGGGGGTCGAGGGGGAACAGGGTGGAGTCGTACTCGGGCTCGGAGAGTGGGTCTGAGCTCTCGCGAGCCAACCTAGATGATGAGGTAGACGCGCCCGAAAGCGGTGCAGCCAGAGGCTGCCTAAGAGACCGTCTACCCATCATCTTGATCTGGCGAGTAAGGCGGATGAGATCTGGAAAAATTATGATCTAAAAACAAACCCCCGGTTCACCAACGCAACGCGAGCTGAAGACCGTAAAAGTTCGGTCAAATTATCTTGTCAATTTTATTTTGGTGAACACACAAATATCAGAGCGCTTACGTGACCTGTTGGGATATCCGCTGCTAACCCAACCGACTGGCCCGCACGGAAGAGTCGGTAATCAGTCGGGTTTAGCAACGAGGGGCTCTACCTAGTGTGCGGGTCACTCTCTCGCGCATACAAACCAAGCAATGAGGGGGTTGCTCTCCCCAAGACAAAATTTTTAGGGTGAGCGAGTTTTAAGGTCAATAATTTTAGCAGTCCCAATTTTATGGTTTCTCTTTTTAGTCTTTTTCAAAGCAAACAAATCGCCTAACGAATTTTTCGATTCTCCTGATTTATTAAGTCAAAAACAGGGGGGAGAAGTCGAAAAAGCCGATGCACGAGAAATCAATGATGCATGCAAAGTCAGAAATGCGTACCTTGCTCCAGCTCTCTACATGCAATATGATCCGCGCATAAAATAAAAGACAGAATTAAAACTACGCTAAATGATGCAGCGGGAAAAACCGAGTCCTAGACGAGCAACTTCTAGCGAAGAACCGTCTAACCGGTCACCGACCTCCAAGCCAAAGAGTCCGGTCTTGGCCCGTCCCTCCCCTGCCCGACAAATCGGGGGTAGGAGTAAGCGCTTTACAGGACGGGCTACGGCACGTAGGCTACGGAGGCTAGCGAGTCGGTTATTTTTATTATTTATTTTAAGTAGGTCCAATTACGATCTATAGGAACAGATATGCAATTAGGTGTGTGGATCCTACTAGTTACGGCACATTCACCAGAAAATCCTAAGTCTAGGGGCTCGAGCAAAAACCGTGAAAAACCGGAAAAGACAAAAATAAAAGAAAAATAAAACCGCGAAGAAAGCCGCGAAAAACCGCGCAAGTCCTAATGGGTCCCCCGAGCACACCGGTGCTCGGCGAAACAGACCCGCTACGGTCACAAGTCCAAACAGTCCAAGTTCCTGTATTATTACAAAAATAATAATGAAATAAAAATCCTAAACTATCCTCACCCACTCGACTCTCTCTCTCGCTCTCTCCTGCGGCTTCGTAGAGAAGGAAGCCGCCTCCAAGTTCCTCGGCTGCTCAGGCTCCTCGAAAGTCGCCTCCGCGGTCCTCGAGCCCTCGCAAGAAGAAGAGAAGAGTGGTCAGACCAGTAAAAATAATCAAATGAAAAGAAAAAGAAATGAAAATACAAGTCAGGGTATATATGCAAAAATGGAGAATAAAATAAACACAGAAGATAAAACAAAAATAAAAATAAAAATAAAAATAAAAATAAAAGAAAATCAAAATAAAACAAAAATAAAATAGATACAAAAGCCGCGAAAATCCGCGAGCTCCGAAGAGCCGCGAAAAGCCGCGAAAACAAAAACGAAAATAAAAACAAAAAGAACTACTAAGCCGTGCTCCCCGGCAACGGCGCCATTCTGATAACCCAAAAATCCCAAAGACCCGGGTGAAGGTAATAAGACAAGGGTCGTTGCGACCCGGATCTCAGAGGATAGGTATATCAAGAAAAATCAACCACTCAAAACATGTAAAATCAATCAAGCTCAAAATCAGCGGTCTAGCTATGAGATTAACCTGGTATAGCACCCAGGGTCGAACACAAGGAGCATGGGTTGGCCAGAGGCCTACGAAGTAGTAAAAATAAAATAAAATAAAAGACAAGTATTTTTAGTGGTTTTTAGTGATTTTTATATTTTTTTGGATTTTTAAAATGTGAAGAAAATAAAAGAAAGTAAAGACAAGCACACTTTAGATAATTATTAAATATGTCAAAAAGCAAGCAAAAATTCAAACAAAAATGTTTTTATGTTTTTTAGATTTTTAAGTGTTTTTGGTGAATTTTTGGGATTTTTCTAAGGTGTATTTTATTTTCTAAAAATCAAACAGTACTAAAAAGACAAGGTACTGTCCAGCCAGGCCCAAAACCCAAAGATAAAATATCTAGGGATCTCAGAGGGACCTGGAGGTAATTTTCCTGTATTCTAGAGAAAATAAGGAAAATTTGAGCACCAAAATTATTGTTTTTGGGTTTTTAGATTATTTACTATGATTTTTATGAGTTTTTAGGTGTTTCTGAATTTTTAGGTTTTTTAAGCAATGAAAAATAGCCAAAATTGGCTAGAAAATCAAAACACACAAAAGAAACAGTACCTAATTTTTATAGAATTTTTGGGGGTGTTTTTATATTTTTTGGGATTTTTAATTCTAGACAGTAGCTAAAGTAGAGGTTTTTGAATTTTTAAAAATAACAAATAAAATCAAAAATGTCCTCAAAAATTCTCAAAAATTCTACAACATGGCAGGAGCCATGTGTCAAATTTTCATCAAATTTGGAGGTGATTTGATATTTTATTCAAAAATCAAAAGGGGGCACTGTGCACAGGGACTTAAGTGCAAATACCCGAAGATCTGGGGGTCCAGGTGCAATTTTCCCAGCAAGTCACGCGCGTGGCGCGTGCCTGGGGCACTCAGGGACCTTCTGGTAATAAAAACAAGTCCTAGGACCTTTTGGTAACTCGTACCAAAAAGTCCAGGGGCTGTTATGCAAATAACCCATTAAAAGGCGCACATGCGGAATTAAAACACTCACAGGGGAATATATGCAATTACCAGAAAGTTTCTATTCATTCATAAAGCAACCAGAACTACATGATAAGAGTTGCAAATAAACCAAAACTACACGTGACGAAGCACGTGGCTCACACATACAGGGGCATAAATGCAAATATTAACAAGCACGGGGTCCAATGTGCAATTAACCCAACGTAAATAAAAGGCCTAAAATATTTACAGGACTGACATGTAAAACATAAACTCAGAGGGGGCGTAAGGTAATTTACCCCTTTATTACGTCGTCGGCTGGATGGTGGACGCGTGGCGGATCTAATGGTGCTGGTGATTGGTGCCTCTCTCTCCTTCCGCACGTGGGCCGATCGACGGCGCAGAGGAGGGCACGTGGACGATCCAATGGCTGGCGGGTGCTGGTGCCTCTCTCTCTGCTCTGACGGTCTCGATCAACCCTCGTGATGTTTAACGGTGACTGCTCCTCCTGGAATGGACGGACGGGATGCGAACTGGGGAGCTGCGGGTGATCGGACGGTGCTCGAGGACCTTCGAAGAACAGGTGGCCGGCGAGTTTCACCGGCCTCGTGCGCGTGTTGTGGTCCTCCTCAGCTGCATCTGAAGATCGGAGAAGGTCGGCGATGACGTTCCGCAGCTGGTGGTGCCCTCCGATGGCCCAGCCGAGCCCTGGAGGGGCTCCGGCGAGGTCGGCGGAGGGAAGCTCCTGGCCTAGATGTGGGGAAGCCTCAGATGGCTTCCTCTTGACCTGCAAAGTAACCCAGAAGCTTCGCGGGTCGAGGGCAAAGTGCCTCGGCCCGAGGAAGCGGCGTGAGGGTGGACGATGCATCGGGATGAGCGAGCTCCGGCGAGCGAAGGACGGTGGAGCTCGAACCCCAGCTCCTGTGCGAGCTGGGTTGAACGAAGGGGCGAAGAATGTACGCGGAGGGATGGCGAAGGTGACTGGGTGTTCCTATGATCGAAAGGATACGCAAGATGACCGGAATCGACGGAACGCGGCAGAGCTTCGATTTGGGGCTAACAAGAAATTAAGCGAAATAGGGAAGCTAGAAGGTTACCTGGGCGGTGTGGTAGACTGTGCTGGAGCTGAGGTCGCTCCTGGTCGTTGCCTCGAAGGTCGTCAAGGCCTGAGGCTCGAGCTCCTGCACTGGGCGGAGCACGACGGCGCTACGTCGCCGGATCAGTGGTCCGGCCACCCCCTCCTCGCTGCGACACCGGCAATCGAGAGCTGTCACCTCAAGGGATGTAGTGGAGGTCACGGGACGAAGGGTGGAGAGCCAAAGATGCATGAAAATGGGGGCGGAGCTCAGGCTTTATACGGTGGAAGGTCCGGCAAAACTCGATCGGGTAGGGTGAGCTGGTGCGCGGATCCCGAGGCGAGGGCTCCGGCGAAGCTCTCGGATATGACGTGATCATTCCGGACCCGGAGTTGGGGCGAAAAGGATTCGGGTCTGCATGGGAAAAGTCCGAGAAGGTGGGTCGGGCGCAGCAGACCCGGCTCTGGTGGTCCTGGGGGGGGGGAGTTGACCGGGGGTCAACAATCCCCCGTGGACCAATCAGAGCCCACCAAGCATTGAATTTTTATTTGATTTTTTTGGGCCATAAAATGACCGAATTTTCAGAAACTTAAAACATGAAAAATATTTATTTTATTTTTTTATATTTTTTTGTGATTTTTAATTAATTTTTGGAAATAAAAATAAGGTATTTACATATTAGGGCTATATATAGGTATATGTACAATATAGGGTTTTTAATTTTGATTTTTAATTAGTTATTTTTATACATTTTTATTCCTATTTTATATTTTATTTATTTATAGAATAAAATGAGGAATAAAAATATATTTTTATTTTATTTTTATTATTTATATACATAAGTGGGATAAATAGTTATGTACAACTACATACGTGGTATATATATACAATGTATTTTTGTATTTTTAATTTTGTAATTTTTATTTGATTTTTGTTTTGATTCTTTTTATTTTGTTTATTTACAATATATAATATGGAATATTTACAAAAAGTTTTGAAAATAAATAAATTTATTTACAAGGTTAAATATATAAGGATGATGGTCTATGCACATGGTGAAAGGATATTTTTGAGTTTTTGATTTTTAAATTTTTATTTTGTTTTTAATAGTTTCTAAATATATACAAAATATGTACAAGCATATTTTTGGGTGAGGAAAATATAATTTATTTATTTACAAAATATATACACATGAGCCCCTATCTCCCTCTACTTGGCTTTTATGCGGTCAGGCCCATGCTGAGCCCTCCCTTGGTTAGGTTGCTCAATATTTATTCTAAATATTTCCCGCTTTTTCTTTTTAATCTTTATTCTTTTATTTTGCACAAAAACATGCTAATTATAAGTTTTTACAAGATGCATGCTTTTGCTAATGATTCCTATTTACACATATCTACATGCATTTGCATAGGTTTTTGTAGCTAAAATATAAGAATAAAGAGTGATGAATGGGTATTCATCACCAAGTCTCGTGATCCTCAAAGAATTAAGTCAACTAGACCTGAAGTACCTCAAAACCAAGTTCCTATAAGGTTCCTGTTATTAGGTAGATTTGAAGGTCCCAATCAAGCTCCAATCTCCGGGTTTTACTTAGACTTGTTCAACTATCAAACTCAATCCGAAAAATGCTCATTGCTATGCAATGCAATGCAGAAAATATTTTTGTGATGCAATTTTCAAGATTTTGATCTTTTTATGGATTTTTGAAAACATGATGCATGTATGCATTTCTTTTTTTTGTCTTTTTCAAAAGGGATTTTTCAAATGTTTTTGGATTTTATTTTGCAAGTGTTTTTGGGAATTTTTGAAAACAAAAAGATTTTTGGCTAAAAACTAGGTGAAAATATGTACACGGGAGTGCTTCTTATATATACAAGAAGTGGATTTTAAGAATTTACAAGGGTAAGTGGTCAATTTTATACATATATAAATATAGCGGATTTTGGTGTGATGTATGTATTCCTCAAACTTATTGAAAACAATTTACACACAATTTTTGAAAACTATAGTCCAAAATAATTTTTACAAACATTTACAAACATTTACACACATTTGAAAATCATTTTGCAAAGGCTTTCAAACAGTATATATAGGTTTTTCAAATCATTTTTGCAACCATTTTTCAAACCATTTGCAAATTATTTTTCAAACATTTTGTTTCACACAAAGAAAATACGTTTTACAAACCACACATTTTTACACAGGTTGAAAACTTGTAACAAAACATTTTCAAAATAGTTTTCAATAAATGTTCACAAAGATTTTCAAACTATTTTTCAAACATTTTGCAAAAAACATTTTCACCTGATTTATTAATCAGTAAATACAAAAAGAATTTGAGGAATAACCACATCTTTTTATTAAGGAATTTTAATGAATTTTAAAGCATTTTTAAAAATTATTAGCCATATTTATTAAGAAAATACGAAAGTACGAGTTATGGCTAAAGTATATACACGGTATATACGACCCCCCTATACTTAGCTTGAGCTATGTCCTCATAGATCAGAGAGAAAAGAGAGGACATAACTCGTACTGAGTATAGGAAAATCTAAAGAATAAATGAATGAATCAGTGAGAAGTTGATCGTCCCCCCTATACTTAGGATCAAATAATCCTAAGTATAGCAGACTGTACACAAAGCAGGGAGGGTCAAGGGTGGGAATGAACAGATCATGCTCAGATTGTCTCCCCCTATACTTAGGGTAAGATATCCCTAAGTATAGACAAGAAGAGGAGACAATGGAGAGGATCGAAAAGAATAGGACAACTTGAGGTGCACGTCCCCCTATACTTAGGACAAAGTATGTCCTAAGTATGGAAAACTGTCTAAAAGGGCGGCACCTTTTCGGTAGATACAGAAGATAGAATAGGAAAAGAAGAAAAGAAGAAAAGAAGAAAATAAATCAAAAGATGGAAGGATAGATCAGAGGATATACACATCACTCCCCCTATACTTAGGGTAAAAGAAGCCCTAAGTATAGGCGACAACAGGAGTAATGAAACGGAACGAAGAAAGAGCACTCGGCTCGTCCACCCCCCTATACTTAGGACAAAGTACGTCCTAAGCAAGGCAGACACGAGAATGGGTGGACGAGTAAAAACGGGATATAGGAAGATATACCAGAAAGGATATACAACAGAGACGGATGTACAGATGATCAAGAAGGTTGAAAGCGCACCTTCTTGCGGGACCTCGGAGGAATAGATCTAGTGTGGTGCAGGTCGACATCGGGGTCCACAGTGGACGGAATCCGATCAGGGTCGACAGAGTGAAGGTCCTCAGGGGCCCTAGGATGTGAAGGCACAGACTAAGTAGTGGAAGAAGTACGGCTAGGTTCGGCTTTGGGAGTTTCGCTGATATCAAAGTGGAATGGGACGAACTCATCATCATCGGAAGTAGTGTACTCAGAGTCGTCCTGCGAGGTGTCGTCCAGGTCAAAATCAAAAGGCATGAACTCATCGGTGGAAGTAGTCGAACTCTCTTCGTCCTCTATAATCTCAACTGGATCATCTTTCTCATCAAAAGGCCCGAATCTCTGAAGAAAAGCAACAAAATCAAATTCGGCCTTAGTCTCATCAGCATCTATGTGGACAGGGACGGATCCATCGGTGAAAGTAGTCAAAGCATGTCCGTCCTGTATAGTCTCTAAATCTGCCCTCCGCTCAATGGTGTCAATCGTGTAGATCCCGCGGATGTCATCAACACATCGCCAATCACAGGAAGCGGAAACACCAAGGTCTATGCTTTCCGAGCTTTCCTCCTTGGAGAGGAATTCTCGGGTCTCATCATCGGTCATGAAGAAGGTCTCTCTGATATCCTCATATAGATCATAGTCCTCGGGGTCAGCCAAGATAGGTGAAGTCACATCAGATGCAGGTCTCTGGTCGGTAGTGGGTGCGGTGATCAGCGCTTCGCTCTCGTCAGCAGGACGGAAGCGAATCTCTCCTGATCCGTAATCGATAACGACCCTCGCAGCGGCAAGGAATGGTCGTCCCAGGATGATTGGAGACTGCTCCCCTGTGGAGGACTCCATGGGCAATACGACAAAATCAACGGTGTAGCTCGTGCCCTGAATCGAGATGACGGCGTTTTCAAGGATACCCCTCGGCCTCTTGATGGATCCATCAGCAAACTGAACGATCATCCTGGTCTTCTTGAGAGGCCCTATGTGAAGAGACTGTACCAACGAGAAGGGTATGATGCTAATCGAAGCACCGCCGTCTAGGAGAGTGCGATCACATGTGAAGTCAGAGATGGTGCAACTAATGAAAGGTGTGGCAGTGTTCCTCTTCTTAGGAATGGGGCGGTGTGTGATGGCGTGGACAGTGGCCATGGTCAAGATATGACGCTCAGATCTGCTCCTCCGCTTTCTCTTCTTTGGAAGAGGAGCAGATGAATCGGTCATGGCCTGCTGAAGTGGGGCACGGATAATCTCATGTATGGTGGCCACCACTTCGGGTTCAGTCAGCATTTTTTTGAATTTTTGGACCTCTTCCATACAAGGGAAAAAGTCGGAATCAGCATATACATGAGGCATGCCAAGAGCAGTCTGTACAGCGGCATCCTCGGGGTCAAAGGTGGGACCAGGTGTGAAAGGCTGTGTGGTCAAAGAATCTGGCAAGTGGTACCTCCCCTCACAGTCCGACTCGATCGTGTGTCTCCCGAAATCTTTTTGTGTTTTTAAAATTTTCTCATTTTTTTGTATTTTGGGCGATTGCAAGCTCTCATGGAAATCCTCGAATGAACCCATATCATCAAATGGTGGAATATCATGGTTGCTCTTATTGGTACTGGTGAGGTGGTCAATCCTCTGTCTCATATGATCCATCATCTGAGTCAAGTGCTCAAGGGTGGACTCCATGAAAGGTGACTCCAACAGCTCGGCCTCGGGTGGATGTGAAGGTGGATAATACGGAAGTGGAGGTGGGTGTGGGTAGAAATCCGAGGTCTGATACTGTGGCTGAGGCGGATATGTACAAAAATCAGAAAAAGTAGGAGGATCCTCCTTATAAAAGGGAGGTGTACCGGCTGGAGCGAGCGAGGGGTCCACAAAGTTCGGATAGAATACGCTCCAGTCGGCCATCTCGAAACAAAAGAAAATGATCGGGAGAGCACGATGGTCAAGTCAAGAGAAGTGAGAAGAAAGGCGCAAGTGCGCAGCGGCGATCTAGGATGCACACAAAACAATCACAACCAAAAATGAAAAATAAGACAAACCCTCAATTCACCTACTCAACTCGGTGAAGACCACAAATGCGGTCTTTTTATCTTGTCTGTTTTAGAGTTAGGTGAGAAGTCCCAAAATTGCACAAACACTTAGGGGGCTTGATGGGATTTGGGCACTAATCCTTAGTGTGTGCGCGAGCAAGTAGAAGCGAAGACAATGAGGGGATTACTCGCCCCAAGACAATATTTTCTTTTTGATGGATTTTAGGGTCGAGTAATATTAACAGTCCCAATTTTATTTGGTTATCACTTTTTTTTTGGATTTTTAGTGAGTAATGCACGAGCCTAACGAGGAGTCAATTCTTTTAAGATCATAGGTTAGCAAAATCAGAGGTAGAGTCGGAAAAGCAATGCAAGCGTCAAATCAATGATGCATGCTAAAGAGAAATGCTCACCTTGCCTCCAGCACTCTACATGCAAGGATGCTCAGCAGAATTGAAACCTATCTATATGCAAATGCAAAAGCCGATGAAATCGCCCTAAGTTCAGAAATTGCTATTAGCGGGAAGCACCACAAGTTGACCGCCAATCCTCAACCCTAGAGTCCGGTCTAGACTCACCCCTCCTCTGCTCAACAAATTGAGGGTAGGAGAAAGCGCTTTGCGGGGAGAGCTCGCGGCGCGACGGATTGAAGGTGATGATCAACTGTTTAAATTTGACTAAGTCCAAACGAGACTATAGGTACATGCAATGTTGATTAAGATGTTTGGACCTAATTCTACGCAAGCAATCCTAAAACTAAGGGCTCAATCACACAAAAGAAATAAAATCGGAAAACAAAACAAAATAAAAAATGCGAAGAAAACCGTAAAAAGCCGTGGTGAGCCCCCAGGTGAACAGACACCTGGAAGTTAGGCCCGAGAGTCCTGAATGTCCGAGTACCTGTATTATTACAAATATAGGTCGCTCTCTCACTTAAATTACAAAAATAAATGCGGGAAATAAATTCTACAACTAAGGGTGGAGCTCGGTCTTCAAAAGTCTCTCCTTGTCTCCTCGGTGCTTAGCTGGCAGAAGCCGGCTTCACGTGGGTGCGTAGGCGCCTAGGGTGGAGCGCCTCCCTCGATCCGCGGTACCTCGCACAAAGTCAAACAGGAGAGGGGGTTAGACAACTCAACAGATATATCAAAAATAAAGAAAATAAAATAGCAAAAATAAAAGCCGCGAAATAGACAAATGATCACAATCACGAACAAGACCCGAACTAAGCGTTGTTGCTCCCCGGCAACGGCGCCATTTGTTTAACCCAAAAAGTCAAGCGGTCGTATTGATCCACAAGGCGGATCAACAGTCGATGCGGTGACCGCTCGAGAATCCGGATTAAAACAACAATTAACCCACAACAATTAAATCAAGCAATGAAAGTAAATGTGCAGAGTTAAAATTTATTATAACTCTACAACAAGATGTGTATAGTGCAAGTATGTGTAGAGGTCGAACACAGGGAGCAGACAGGTAGAACGGGGCACAAGTGCTCAAAGTGTGTGTGTATGTGATCAAGTGTCTATTATGCTAATTTTTTGTGGGTTTTTAATTTTATATTTTTTATTTAATTTTTAATTTTCTATTTTTGTATTTTGATTTTTTTTATTTTCTGATTTTATATTTTCTTTTTATATTTTATAATTTTTATATTTTCTTTTTCAATAATAGAATATTTAAACTATGTAATAAAAGGGGTGCTACAATATTTATAAAAATATGCTAAAATAGTCAAAAATTCAGAAATAAAATATTTTTGGTATTTTTATACTTTTCTACTGTTTTTGTGATTTTTGGGTATTTTTCAAGATGTTTTTGATTTTTAAAGGGCTAAATAAAGAAAACAGTGAATAAAAGTTGCTGACCGAAATTAAATTGAGGATGAAAAATAGTAAACAGTGTCAAAAATTCCTCAAATTAATTTTCCATAAAAGAGAATAAAATAGAGAAACTACAGAAACTGAATTTATATTTTTAGGATTTTTTTAGGATTTTTTAGATTTTTAGGAAGGTTTTTGGGCTTTTCTAATTTTTAGGAGTTTTGTTTTGTATTTTTTAATGATTTTTGGACTGGAGTTAGAACACAATAAGATAAGCAAAATAATTTTTTTGGGAATTTTCTGATGTGTTTTTATATTTTTTTGGTATTTTATGACGCAAACAGTGCTGAAAATGAGTGTTTTTGAATTTTTATAAATAATAAAATGCAATGAAAATGAAAAATAAAAATATGGCGTGAATCTACAATGCAACAGGAGCTTAATTCTATTTTTTGAGAATTTTTGGAGTTTTATAGATGCATGAAATAAATAGGGAAAGCATACAAAAATACAAGGCCTAACAAGGGTATGAATGAAAATAGAGCAAAGTTCAAGGACCAATATGCGAATTATACAAAAGTACACAACTTCAGATGAATGCTTTGAGTCCTAAATAAATATTACACAAAATGGCGGGGGAAAATGGGGCAAAATACCCTCGCCCGACGATCGAACGACTGCAGAGGAATGTGAATGAACTCGCGAAGAACAGCCTCTCGGCGAGTTTTGGCTTGACGGCGTGATCTCCTCCTACAACCTGGAAAGTCCCAAGCTGGCCGAGAAGCTCCTGCGAGGCTCCCCTATCGACTGGCGGCCTCAAAATGACGGTTGCTCCGCCGGGGCGTCACCACGGCGATGAAGAACGGGGGGAAACTCCAGGAGGTTTGGCCTGCATCAAAAACGACCCCCCTGATGGAGTCCTTCGGCCTTTGGACCTGAAAATGAAGAACGAGAATCACAGTAGAGGGTCCCAAGGGCCAGCGTGTGGAGTGGAGAAGGTGGCGGAATGGCAAAAATGGCCGGAGCTCGTGGAGCTCCGGCGAGGTGTTTGATTGTGAGAAATCTAGGCTAGTGAATGATTGAATCAACAAACTAAATGTGCAAACTAAAAACTGAAACTAAGAGCTAACTAATCAACAATAAAATGGAAAGAAAACGACCTCGAAGGCGGGTTGCCTGAGATGGGGTACCTCACGGCCAAGCTTGGTCGGAGATGGGTGGAGACGCCTCCGCGCCGCTCCTCCTCTCCTCCTAACGGCGAGGTGAGGTTGTTGTCACCTTCCTCTAACCTCAGCACATGAAAGAAGGGAGGAAGAAGGGAGAAAAGGAGTTCAAACTCGAAATGGAGGAGAAGGGTCGTTTTTGAAGATGTGGCTCTGGAGGCACAAAGAACGAGGTGTCGCGCGCGAATCGATGGTCCAAAGACCCGTCCAAGCCTAGGGCGTGTAACCTCAATATATGGTGAACAAAAGTCAAGAAGGAAGAATTACCAAATGGTGAAAGACGCGCTCTCCAAAATTCGGAGAAAACGCCAAAAAAACGCAGTCTGACAAGCTTCAGAACATTGGGCAGAGAGTGGGCGAGGAGGCATGAAGATCGAGGTTTATCGAGCAAATCTTCGATCTAAAGACCAAACCAAGTACTGGGCGTGTATCATGGTTATATGGGGAGAAAAAGTGAAGAAGGACCCGAGGTCAAAATGTGAATGACGTGTTCTAGAAAAATAGGAGAAAATGACCAAAAACGCAGCTGGCAGGCTGTAGGTGCAGACCAGGGAGTTGACCAGCGGGTCAACTTCCACCTGGTTGGTCCACGTGGACCAACCACAAAAATCCCTGGGAAAAACATTTGTAAATTCAATTAAAAATAGCAAATCAATTTATTAAATTATGGTTACAAAATAAAAAATGTTTATTATTTTATAAATTATTTTATTATGATTTTTATTTATTTTTATGAAATGTATTTTTACAAGTTTACACTTATACCCCTATAGGTATCTATATCTATATATTGTAGTCTTTTATTTTTAATTTGTGTATCTAATTTTATTATTTTTATTTCTTATTTTATAAAATTATAAAATACTTTTATATACATAAATATATTTTTATTTTATTTTTCTGATATGTTTTGTATATTTAATAAAATACAAGTGTATTTTATATAGGTATAAGTGTATGTATAATACCTATGTATCAAATATATACAAGTCTTTTTATTTGAGTTTTAATGATGTTTTTATTCTGATTTTAATATACATAATTATTATAAGTATTATTTACAACATTATAAAAATATAAAATTATCAAAATAATAAATAAATAATAAATTGAATATTTTAATATGTACAAGTATACAATGGGGGGTCCAAAACTCAACTTTCAAACCGTAGCTCCGCCAAATGCGAAACCACCGCCATTAAATAGATTATTTTTTTCTATATACAATTAAAGGTGAGTATGCGGCATTTGGAGTTTTTATTTGTGAGATACGGGTCTGGGAAGTTGGGATTCTGAATTTTTATTCAGACCATAACTTTTTATCTGTACATTATTTTTCTGTGAAATCAATTTTGTATTTTTCTTTATAAAATTAGCTACAACTTTCATGTACAAAATTTCTTTATTTGATGTATAAAAAGTGGAATCAAAAATAGGTCCCAAAATGAATAAAGAATGAATTAATAATTATAGGTATTTGGTATGTATTTTGGCCCTTATCTCCCCCTACTTTATTCCTTGTCGACCTATTCATCAAGATGCCTAGGTCTCGGGGTTTCGGGTCATAAAATATTTACAATATTTTATTCTTTTTCTTTTCTTTTCTTTATTCTATAATTTTGGCTTTAAAAACCGCATTTTATACAATATTTACACACATATGCATGAATGCTAAAATGCCTATATTAAGCCTATTTACACGCATTTACTAGGGTTTTTAAGGCCAAAATGATAGAATAAAGATGATGAAACGTGGATTCATCAGCAAGGTATGCATTTCTTACTCAGCATGCATCATTGATTTATCGCGCATCGGCTTTTTCGTCTTCTCCCCCCTGTTTTGGACTTAATAATCAAGAGAACCGAAAAATTCGTTAGGCCATTTGCTTTCATTTGAAAAATACTAAAAAAGTGAAACCATAAAATTGGGACTGGCTAATACTATTGATCTTAAAATCCGCTCACCCTAAAAACTTTGTCTTGGGGAGAGCAACCCCCTCATTGTATGGTTTGGATGCGCGAGAGAGTGACCCGCACCCTAGGTAGAGCCCCCCGGTGCTAGTCCCGACTGATTACCGACTCTTTCGTGCAGGCCAGTCGGTTGGGTTAGCATCGGATATCCTAACAGGTCACGTAAGCGCTCTGATATTTTGTGTGTTCACCAAATAAAATTGACAAGATAATTTGACCGAACTTTCACGGTCTTCAGCTTGCGTTGCGTTGGTGAACCGGGGGTTTGTTTGTGATCATAGTTTCTCCAGATCTCATCCGCACTACTCGCCAGATCAAGATGATGGGTAGACGGTCTCTTAGGCAGCCTCTGGCTGCACCGCTTTCGGGCACGTCCACCTCATCATCTAGGTTGGCTCGCGAGAGCTCAGACCCGCTCTCCCAACCCGAGTACGACTCCACCCTGTTCCCCCTCGACCCCCTTTCTGTTCTACCTGAGAGACACGAGCCCGAGGAGAGACTGATTGATTTGACAGCACCTGAGTTGGGCTCGTTTGATTTTGCAGACATCGCTATGGCCGGAGCCGGCAGTTCAGATGATCACTCCCGTCAGCCCGAGCATTTTGTACTAGACCAGGGAGCGATCAACTCCACCCTGATCGCATCACTTGAGACAGTCCAGCAGCAGTTACGTGATCAGGGAGCATTCATGATAGAGATGAGGCGAGAGTTGGAGAGGCTCCAAGCAGAGCGAGACCAGCAGAGCGAGCCTGAGGAGATACCTGATGCAGAGGCACGAGCCGCAGCAGCCGCAGCCGCAGCAGCAGCCGCAGCCGCCGCAGCGGGAGGCGCCGCGGCAGGAGGACCACCACGACCGATGCGGGATTTACACAATCCCGGATCTACTCTGATGCATCACTGGGTAGTGGTGCCGGCGATCGTGGGGGACTTCAAGTTCCCCCCGAACACCTTGCAGTTGCTACCCCGCTTCCACGGACTTGCCACTGAGGAGCCCCACCTCCACCTCCAGGAGTTCCTGATGATCTGCAGCACTGTCCACGATCGCCACGTGGACCAAGACACGATCCGGATGATAGCCTTCCCATTTTCACTGGCAGATAGAGCAGCCACCTGGCTGAAGCATCTTGGGAGGTTTGTATACACCTGGGAGCAGCTCCGCACCGAGTACTTGAACAAGTACTATCCACTCGGGCGGACGAATGCAACGAGGGCCCTGATCAGCAACTTCTCCATGTTCCCCAACGAGCAGTTTCACGAGGCATGGGAGAGGTTTCGAGAGCTCCTAGACCGATGCCCGCACCACGACATCTCCAAGCCGAACCTAGTTCAGAGCTTTTTCAGCGGGTTGACACCAGAGCTTCAAGGTCTGGTGAACGCTTCTTGCGGCGGGTCCTACTTTGCCAAGGACCACGACCAGGTCTGGGCCATCTACGAGGAGATGGCCGAAAACTACATGGTGATGTCCCAGACCAGGTTGTATACTCAGAAGACCCAGCCACAACAGCCAGGACCCGTGCAGTACCAGCGGATAGCACGGGTCGATGCAGGTCCATCCAGTTCGTCCGCAGCCGCAGCAGCACAGGCAGAGTCGACAGCTGTGGACATGGGCATTATCAGCGAGAAGTTGGACCGCATGGAGCTGATTGAGAAGAAGCAGTGCCAGAGCATCACTCAGATGGAACAGATGGCACAGGTTCTGAGCGACATGAAGACACAGCTCATGTGTCTCCAGGAGGCACAGACGGCTTCTCAGCCCTGTCTTCAGTCGCGAGGCGACTCCGGCAGCAGCAGCAGCTCGTCCCAGCGCTCCAGCACCCCTGTGCAGCCTAGACAGGTTCACCTTGTACAGGCGGAGCCGTACCAGCAGCCGCAGCCCACCTACCAGTCCCCGCCATCTCCAGAGATGCAGATGGTGGTTTACCAGCTGGACCAGCCTCTGGCAGTACTCCCGCCAGCCCCCTATGATGCCGAGCCGTTGATGGATGTCAACAGGATTTGGTATGACCGCCCCCAGCCTGGGATCTGACGAGACCATCCCGAATTCAGGTGGGGGAATGGTGGTGCCCAGCCCCAGCAGCAGCCGTCAGGACAGGGAGGGCAGTACTCCCAGCAGAGAGATCACCAGCAGTCGCAGCAGCAGCCCCCAGCATACCAGCAGCACCAGCCATCATCCTTCGGTCCGCGTCCCTACCAGCAGCAGGGACAATCGTGGAGACGTGAGCAGCAGGCTCACCCAGTTCAGCAGCAGCACCCTTCCTCATACCCCTCTTACCACCAACAGTACCAGCAGCCTCATCCCCAGAGAGGCTACCCGTCGGGTTCCCACGAGAGCCCCGCTTTGGATGACATCGCCCGCCTCCTCACGGACCAGCAGGCCACATTCAGACGGGAGATGGACGAGTTCCGCCAGGAGATGCGGGACTTGGTGAGGGGGAATGCCGCCATTCCAGCCCAGATCGAGCCGAATCCGAATAACCTCAAGAGGAAATCTGAGCAGGTAGTACACACTGAGTTTGCCACTCCTAGTGACCCATTTGTTGATACATCTTCGGATCTATTTGATGCTGATTTTGTCACACTTAGGAGCGGTAGGACCCCAGCAGGCGGCGGCGCCTCATCTGAGCTTCACCACGAGGACACCACAGAGGCGCCACATGAGGAGGAGGAGAACGGTACTGAGGCCGCTCCAGATGATGACGGTGGCACTGAGGCCACCAAGGATGCTGATCCCACCGGCGGTACTGAGGCCGTCGCTTCACCAGTTCGAGGAGGTGGTACTGACGCCACCAGGATAGCCGAGCCAGCCCGCGATACTGAGGCCGCGAGACGTCTACCAGCAGCAGCAGAGCCAGCCCATGGTGGTACTGAGGCCACCGGTGTTTATATTGAGAGAGATGTTGTCTTTCCTCGCTTTGATGTACCTCAGGACTTTGGTTTGAATAAAGGAAAAGGTTTAGTTTCTTCTGGTCCCACTGTGGTGCATGATGTATGTGTGAATCCGGTCATCGAACCGTCTAGGCCTTTTCCTAGTCCTTCATCTGAGAAGGACCCTGTGATCCCCTTCCCTAGAGCCCTTCAGATGGGGAAGGGGAAGAAAAAAGATCCAAAAAAGACAGTACAGGAGGAATTCAGCCAGAGTATGATTGACAGATTCCACATCCAGCTGACCCTCCAGGAGGCTTTGCAGCACATCCCCCTTCTCCAGCGATCTTTGAGAGAAAGAACTACAGTCAGGAGGAGGAGGAGGAACCACACTTCAGAGATACATGTGCTGACGAAAGCCACGTGTTTTGCGATCCAGAACCGGCTGCCAACCAAGAGGCCAGATTCAGGGGCCCCGTATGTCAGATGCCAGATTAGTGAGCAGAGGTTCGACCGTACTCTACTAGATAGCGGATCGTCGATCAACCTTCTTCCGGCAGCCCTTCTCGACCGCTTCGAGTTGGGCACTCTTCAACAGAGCAGGACAATCCTTCAGTTCGCTGATCGATCTGTCAAGAGGCTGAAGGGGTTATTACGAGACGTTATCGTCACGATTCAGGGCCTGAAATTCCCCGTGGACTTCGTAGTGTTGGACATGGAGATCCCTGAATCAGTGGCCGATACCCCCATCATCCTCGGTCGTCCATTCTTGGCCACAGCCAAGGCGGTGACTGATCATGATAGCGGGAATGTGTACTTTCGTGTCGAGGGCGAGAGTATACAAATAGAGACGGTCGAGGACTACAGAGCTAGAGAGAGAGCCCGCTCAGATGCGAGTACAGATTCAGAGCAGCTGACAGACGCAGAGCCAGACATCCACCAGGACTGTGATTTTGTGATCACAGACGATGAGGCAGCTTGGGCAGATCCTGCAGCACAGACCATCCTCTCATATTCAGATACAACTGATGCCGAGATGATAGCAGAGGAGAGTCTGGAGAGCACAGCCCTGGTTCAGGATACCATAGAGGCAGCAGAGCCGGTCCTTGATCGCGACACGATTTTCAGTGATGGTGGTGCTGAGGCCACCTTGCTTTACGGTGGTACTGATGCCACCACGGTTGGTACAGATCCCTCGGATTCAGAGTCTGATTGGGCCGATTGTGATGATCAGATGCCAGACCGGATTCCACCTGAGCCTACAGATGAGGAGGAGGCAGATGCAGAGCAGACCAGAGGAGGGTAGAGATAGCTGCCCTGGAGGAGCTTAGAGATGCAGCTTTCTCAAGCAGCCTACATTACAAGGAGAAAGTCAAGGAGTGGCATGATTCTCATATCAGCCACAAGCATTTTGAGAGTGGACAGAGAGTATGGCTGTTTGATGCGAGGCTACGATTATTTCCAGGGAAGCTTCAGAGCAAATGGAAGGGACCTTATCTGGTTAGAAAGGTACACGACAACGGTAGCATAGATATATCCGAGTTGTCTTCTGAGAGTACCTTTTGAGTGAACGGCCAGCGGCTCAAACCATTTCTAGATCATGAGCCGCGGGTCGTTGATCTTGCCCCTATTCATTTTGCGTGAGATGTGGTCTTTGACTCACATCTAATGCATCTCACGCCTGAGTTTCACTGATCTTCTGCCTTGTATAGATCCAGATGTCCATATCACCACATTCTTTAGTCCCACATCCCTTCCTTCATCTTGTGATTATGCTATACTTAGGGTGCACTTTACCCTAAGTATAGGGGGGATGTGAGACCTTTTGGGTATTTCTTTTGTTTCTGTCTACCCCTGATTTGCTGCCTATACTTAGGGATATTTCACCCTAAGTATAGGGGGGGTAGACCCTGTACATTCTCCACTCGGTATTCCCTTAGTATACAGCCTGCTATACTTAGGATTAGTTGATCCTAAGTATAGGGGGAAGACCCGAGCTCCTCTTGACTTTTCATTCTTCTTTTTGTATAGCCCTTCTTTTCACTTCCCTATACCTAGCACGAGTTATGTCTTCTTCATCGCTCTTGACTCTGAGGACGTCGTTCGAGCTAAGTATAGGGGGGGGGGTGTATATATTTCATATATACTTTAGCCATAACTCGTACTTTGTGTGAGTGTGTTAATAAATAAAATGGCTGAAAACCACAAAAATTAAAAATTTTGATGTACATAATCTTCTTTTATTTGCACATACATAGCTAGTGTACAAATTATTTTTGTAAAAATGATTTCAAAAATCTTTTGTGTAAAGCTTGTGTAAATATTTTTGTATCAAAATTATGTATATAAATACAAAATTTTTCCAAAATGTTTTGAAAATCAAAATTTTGCAAAAATCTTGTGTAAATGTGTGTAAATATCTTTTTGCAAAACTTGCACTTCATGCATCATCCATTCATGATTTCAAAACATTTTTCAAAAATTTTGCATGATTGTAAAATTTGTGTAAATAAGCATCTTTTTGTACATATGTATATAGTTTTTCTGGATGATAGTTGACATTTAAACTAGCCTGGAATCAAATTGAGAAATGGAGCTTGATTAAGATCTTAATCCACCTAACTTCTAAGAGGAACCTTATAGGACTTAGGTTTAAGGCTTTTCAGGTCCATGGTGACTTAATTCTTTGAGTCCACTAGGCTATGATCACATGTCATCTCAATGAGCCTAAGTAGGGTACTTAACAACAACACATGACTCATATAGATTATGGCTTAACTTGGACACCAGCACTATGCACTGAGCTCTCTACGGATGAGGTGGTGAGGAGGCAGTCTTCCTTGGCTTGGGGTAGCATATGAGGGTAGTACTTCTAGGCGGAACCTTTCTTCTTCTTATAGTGAAGGAAGTGCGTCTCAACTTGGTCTGGTTGCCATGAGGTCTAACAACAGGAGTTGTGGGTTGCAATAAAGCTTCAAAAGAGGGATAGTCTACTGGCTCAAGAGGAAAAACTCCTTGTATATATGCTGCACATGTATATGTTGTACAGATGCACTTGAAAAAAAAATGTGCAAAAAGAAAAGAACTCCAAAAAAAAAGAAGTGGTGGGTCTGATAGAAAATGATAATCCCACCGGAGTATGTATATAGAGTGCAATAAGCAAAGCTTGGTTTCATGATCCACCTGTTGTAGCTTGCAGCAGGGAGACTTGGCTACACTGGTCAAGCTCCCAAGGGTACTTGGCTACACTGGCCTTGACCCATTCTCTTCTTCCCCCTCTTCTTGAGCCGGTTGAACTTGAACTTAGAAGGGAATACCCCGCTCCTCGAGGAAAGAGTGGCCAGATTGAGGTCATAGAGTTACCTTGTTGGGGAGGGTTGTCAAGTTGCCATTTCTGAGGTGGGGAGCTTAGACTTCACATTCATAGGACAAGAAAAGATTCATGGTCTTCAGGGTTTGTGATTGATGACTTGTTCTGATCTGGAGCATTGAGGAGTCTTGGTTATAGATTAGTGGAACTTAGAGGCTGTTAGGTTTTAAGCTTAAGTCTAAATAAGGTTCCGACACATTAATAATCCAAAGATCTGATCGAGCTCCATACCCCAATTTAATGAAGGCAGGTTTAATAATCAACCTTGATCCATGTACATCCTCTTTTTCTTTTTCTTTCTTTCTTCTTCACTTCTTTTTCAAATAAGTGTTTGCTAAGGGACTAGCAAAGTTAAGTATAGGAGGGTGATGAATACCCATTCATCACTCTTTATTCTTATATTTTAGCTACAAAAACCTTTGCAAATGCATGTAGATATGTGTAAATAGGATTAATTACCAAAAGCATGCATTGTGTAAAAACCTATAATTAGCATGTTTTTGTGCAAAAATAAAAGAATAAAGATTAAAAAGAAAAAAAGAGGGAAATATTTGGAATAAATATTGAGCAACCTAACCCAAGGGAGGGCTCAGCATGTGCCTGACCGCATAAAAGCCAAAGTAGAGGGAGATATGGGCTCATGTGTAAATATTGGTGTAAATAAAATAAAAATTTTTTCCTCACCAAAAATACACTTGTAAATACTTGTATATATATATTTATATAAAAACAAAAGAAAAATTAAAAATCAAAAAGATTAAAAATACCCTTTCACCATGTACATAAACCATACATATATATATTTATTTAACCTTGTAAATAAATAAAGTTATTTTCTAAACTTTTTGTAAATATTCTATGCTATATATTGTAAATAATTAAAATAAAAAGAATCAAAACAAAAATCAAATAAAAAGAATAAAATGAAAAATACAAAAATACATTGTATACATACCTTGTATATAGTTGTACATAACTATTTATCAAATAAAAACATCCTTTTATTCCTTATTTTATACTATAAATAAATACAATATAAAATAGGAATAAAATTGTACAAAAATAATAATTAAAAATCAAAAATCAAAAGTCTACATATTGTATATATACCTATATATAGCTATATAATGTAAATACCTTATTTTTATTTCCAAAATTAATTAAAAATCACAAAAAATAGAAAATAAAATAAAATAAAAATATTTCATGTTTTAAGTTTTTGAAAATTCGGTCATTTTCTAACTCAAAATAATTAAATAAAAATTCAATGCTTGGCGGCCTCTGATTGGTCCACGGGGGATTGTTGACCCCCGGTCAACTCCCCCCCAGGACCACCAGAGCCGGGTCCGTCTTGCCCGACCCGTCTTCTCCTATTTTTATCCGGCTGACCCGACCGCCATTAACCCAAGCCCCGGGTCTGAATTATCCTCCTTGCATCCGGCATCCTCGCCGGAGCCGCTCCCTTGGGATCCGCGCGCTCCTGAGCTTGCCCGGACCCCCTTTTCTTGGACCCCTAGCCATATAAAGCTGGAGCTCAGCCACCTTCCCACGTGATCTTTGGCCATTCGCCCCCTTCCCTGTGAGCTCCAGTGTGACCGCAAGAGTGACAGCAAGCGATTCCATCTGTTGCAGCGAGGCGAGGAGGAGGAGGTCACTGATCCGGCGATACACCCGCCGCAGCTCCGCCACCTGAGCGAGCTTCGAGCCTCGGGCAGAGACGTCCCTCGAGGCGACGACCGGGAGCTTCCCCAGCTCCGCCACAGTCTATTCCTTCGCCCAGGTAGTCCCTTAGCTTAGCTATTTCATCTAATTTCCGTGTACCCCCAATCTTCGCCGTCGTCATCTTTCTTCGATTCACCCCGGTTCCGACCACCGTTCGACCATCGGACCCGACCCACATCTTCGCCTTCCTCCGCCGCACGTTCTCCACCCACTCACGCAACCCAGCTCGCACAGGAGCTGGGAACCGGGCTCCACCGTCTTCCACCTTCGCCGGAGCCCGCCGCCCCGACGCACCAGTCACCTTCACATCGCCTAACTGGGTTGAGGCAGTTTGCCCTCGACCCGCGAGTCTTCTGAGCCCTTTTGCAGGTCCTACCGAGCCCATCTGAGGGCTTGGTCATTCAGGCCGGAAGACCCAGCTCCGCCGACCGTGCCTGAGCTCCTCCGAGCTTGGGTCGATCATCGGAGCACCGCAGCAGATGCAGGAGCGCACCGGCTTGCTTCTTCGATCATCAGAGCGCTCCGAGGAGGAGGGCAGCACCCGCACGAGCCCGGCGAAGTTCGCCGGGGACCAGTTCTTCCAGCACCCTCCAGCGTCGTCGGATTAGCCTCCAGTTTCAGATGCCATCCTGACCGTTGGTTGCTGGAGCCCTCTTTGACGTCAGATCCGAGGCGACAGATCCGGACCGTTAGATCCACACGTGTCCTGGCCTGGACCGTTGGATCGACCAGAGCAGCACCTGCGTTGAGAGCCTCCCCCATTTGGACCGTCCGATCTACACGTGGCAGCCATCCAGTCGCTCTGGTTAATAAAGGGTAATTTACCCTTAGGCCCTTATCTTTGCGTTATTTCATATTAGTCCTGTAAATATTTAAATGCGTTGTTTAGTTTTAGGTTTATTTGCACAATGGACCCTGAGCTTTAGTGTAATTGCATTTATACCCCTGCCTGTGTGAGCCACGTGCTTCGTCACGTGTTGTTTTGGGTTATTTGCATTCTATGCCCTTGTAGTTCTGGATGTTTATAAATGAGTGAAACTTTTTAGTTAATTGCATATATACCCCTGTGAATGCTTTATTCTCGCATGTGCGTTTTATTTTGGGTTATTTGCAGCTGAGCCCCCTGGACTTTTGGTACGCGTTACCAATAAGTCCTTGGGACTTATTTTCTTTACATATAGGTCCCTGAGTGCCCCAGGCACGCGCTTGGCGCATGTTTTGCTGGGTTAATTGCACCTGGACCCCCAGAACTTTGGGTATTTGCATTCCAATCCCTATGCACAGTACCCTTTTGTTATTTTTGAATAAAATAACAAATCACCTCCAAATCCAATGAGAATTTGACACATGGCTCCTGCCATGGTGTAGGATTTTCACGGATTTTTGAGGACATTTCTGATTTTATTTGCTATTTTTAAAAATTCAAAAACCATCATTTTTGTTACTGTCTAGATTGAAAAATCACAAAAAAATATAAAAACTCCCCTAAAAATTCTATAAAAAATAGTTACTGTTTAGTTTAGTTTGTTTGATTTTCTAGCCAATTTTGGCTATTTTTCATTGCTCAAAAACCTTAAAAACTTAAAAACACTCAAAAAACCATAAAAATTCTAGTAAATAAATTTAAAACCCAAAAATAATAAATTTGGTACCTAAATTTTCCTTATTTTATCTATTTTACAGGAAAATTACCTCCAGGCCATTTTGAGGCCCTTAGGTATTTTATCTAGGGCTTCTTGGCTCGGCTGGACAGTACCCCTTGTTTTTGCTACTGTTTGATTTTTAGAAAATAAAATAAATATCAGAAAATTATCAAAAATCCACCAAAAACATAAAAAATATAAAACACATAAAAATATTTTTGTTTTATATTTTGGTTGATTTTTGATACATTAAATAAATTGTTGAAGTGTGCTCATTTGTGTTTTTATTATTTTCTTTAAATATTAAAAATCCAAAAAAATATAAAAATACTTAAAAACCACTAAAAATATTTTGTCTTTTATTTTATTTGTTTTTACTACTTCGTAGGCCTTCGGCCAATCCGTGCTCCTTGAGTTCGACCCTGGGAGCTATACCAGGTTAAACACATAGTAGGACCGCTTCTCCGTTTTGATTGATTTTATTTGTATTGAGTGGTTCATTTTTCTTGATATACACGGTCTGATCGCTTGGGTCGCAACGACCCTATTTCTGTACCTTATACCTGAGTGGTCAGGTTCTGTGTTATCACTCACCAACCATGCCATATTGACCCCGTCCCACACCGTCGTCGAATATTGACAAGCAAAGAACAAGTGGTTTGCGTCCTCCATTGCTATACCGCAACAATCGCAAGAGACATCATCCACGCCCAGCAAAAATCCCCGACGTCCCTTGGAGAGAATCCTCCCCAGCCTGAACAACCAAAGGAAGATCTTAATCCGATTCAGTACCTTACTCCTCCATATCATCTTCGTGTCAATCCTCATCTCGTCCTGTACCACTGCCCCATCATCCACCAAAAAATGATATGCATTCCTAATTGAAAAGTTTCCATCTCTCCACTCCAAATGGTCCCTGCCCATGGATGGCCCCGTGTGTTGCAACAACTCCGTCTGAAGCGCTAATAAATCCTCCACTCTCTGATACGAAAATGTTGAGGTAAAAGTCGGAGACCACGTCCCATTGTCCCATACCTGCTGCACCCTGATTGTGCCGTCGCCCGCTAATCTAAATAGACGTGGATACCTCTCACTCAAAAGACCATCCCCCATCCAACCATCTAACCAAAAATGAAATCTTGCACCATCTTCGAGCACCGGTCGTAGCTTGGACGAAATCTCTGGCATCACCGCAGTAATCCTCTTCCATAGAGATGATGACAATCGCCCCAGATTAACCACCAAAGATAAGTTCACCCCATAAATCTTCCTCATCAAGTGAGAAACCAAGTCCTCTGACTTGCCCCAAAGCCGAACCACCCATTTTTCCATGAAGTCCTTATTCCTCTCCCCCATCCGCAGCACCCCCAAGCCACCCTTCTTCTTCGAGCTTGTCACCTTGGTCCAATCTGCGGGGTGAATACCACTCTTGTTATGTCGATCGTCTGTCCAAAAGAATCTTCTCATCAATACCTCGATCTTATTTCGAACCCCTACAGGTATCGATCTCGTGGAGCAAAAGAAGATGGGGATTGCCGAGAGGACATGCTTCAATAGTACCAGCCCCCCCTAGAAAGCACAGTCACCTTCCATCTAGCCAGCCTAGCTTCCAACCTCTATCAAAATCTTCCAGTCCTCAGCCTTTGGCTTTCCCGCCACAAGAGGAAGCCCCAAGTAAGTCATCGGCAAAGATGATGACGAACAACCCAACATCTCAGACATATTCCGATGCTCCAACTCTGAGAGCCCAAAAGGGACCACAACAGACTTGTCTCTGTTAACCCGCAGGCCAGACACCATCCCAAAAATGTCCATGATGAACGAAGCTCGCCTAATCTTTTCCGATTCTTCACCCAAGAATAGAATAGTATCATCAGCATATTGAAGAAGAGGGATGGAGATGATGTCCTTCAAAAATCCAGAACACCAGTTGTCAGCCACCGCCAGCCTCATAAGAACAGCTAGAGCATCCGACGCTAGAACAAAGAGCATGGGAGCCAATGGGCATCCTTGCCCGATTCCCCGCTGCGGTTTAAAGAAACCCCCCTCCGTCCTGCCATTAACCAACACAGCATGAGAAGCAGAAGTGACATGTCTCTTGATCCAAGCAATCCACGTCCCAGAGAATCCTCTTTTTTCCAACGACGCCCACAAGAATCTCCAATCCACACAGTCGTATGCCTTGGAAAAGTCAACCTTCCAGAGTACCCCTTTTACCCCCCCCCCCTCCTTTTCCATTCCGACACCATCTCTGAGGCCAAAACTAGCCCATCCGCCATTGCTCTCCCAGATATGAATGCACACTACTCAGGCGATACGAGGTTGTGCAACACCCTCCTCAGACGGTTAGCCAAAATCTTGGAAATCAAGAGATATATGGCATTCGACAGCGCAATATTCCTAAAATCATCATCCCTTAGTGCCGCACTTTTCTTGGGTAGCAGGAAAATGAGTGCCTTATTTAGTCTTTCAAACCCTCTATTGCCGTCCTAGAACTCCTCCAGCACCTCCATGATATCCTCTTTAATCACCTCCCAAAATTCTCTGTACAAGCAAATCGGGAAGTCGTTAGGCCCCGGTGCTCCATCTGCATTAAGCTGAAAAAGAGCGCTCTTAGCTTCCTCCATAGTAATCGCTCGAACTAACTCCTCCACCTCCTCACCAGATAGATGCGAGAGACCTTTACCTTGCCAACCCCAACCTGATCGAGGCTGATGCCTGCCAAAATTCTGAAAATGAGATCTCAATGCAACTCCCACCTCCTGGTCTCCCTCCACCCTCACACCATCCGCCACAATGGAATGTATCAAATTTCTGTGTCTCCTCCCACTGGACTTGGTGTGGAAAAATCTTGTATTCGCATCTCCCGCCCTCAGTCATTTCTGCCTCGATCTTTGCCTCCAAGCTACCTCATCAGTTCTGTCCTCCAACAAGATCTCTCCTAAATGATTGCCTCTGGCCAGTATCTCTTCCGCCATCAAATCCCTCTCATCCTCTAATCTGTCCAACCTGCTCACCTCCTCCTGGGCCAGCAATCTTCTGTTCCACCGCTGCTATCGATTCCTTCTACTGAATTCCATTAACCCACTTTACTATGCAATATTCAAGGAGGAAGTTGGCAAAGTCACCCACTTCCCAATTTTAACAAGAAAACTATACAAGTTGGAAGATCAAGATGATGGTATTCCCTCGACCACAAGACATTATCCTCTTAAATATGATTTAAAAGGAGTTCTAATACATCAAGGAGGATGTATGAAAATGTGCACCTCAAAAATAATTAGCCCACTTTAATATGCAAACTTCAAGGAGGAAATTGATAAAGTTTTAAAGATGATGAAAGTGACTCTTAAAAATGAAGATCAAAAGATCAAGATCTTAGAAGATGGACTCATGAAGTTATAGAATGAACTAAAGATGTCATAGAAACTTAAGAATTTGGAAGAACAAGTATGGGTTTTTCTTATATTCTTGACATACAAGCATTTTCTATCACAAAACAAATTAGTCGATTAAAACTCCTTTAGTTGACTAAAGTTTTCACCAATCAACTATCCCAAAAGTCATATGTTTTCCGATCAATCAAAAATCTTTCTCAGTCAACTAAAATGTACTTTAATTTGCTATTCTAAAATATCATTAACTAAATTTTTTCTATAAGGTTTATGCGCTACTATATTTGTAATTCTATCAACTAATCAAATTTCTAGTCATTTGCTTTTTTACCATAATAATTAAATTCTGAAAAATTAATCCAAATTTCCAAGATAATTAAAAATTCCACTCGTCTAACTTTTTATACAAGTTGATTGATCTTAGTACAATTAGATATCTACATTTTTAGTATAATAATTTATTCTAAGAGTGTTGTCTTCATATCAGTCATTCATTATATTCTACTTAATAATAATTATTGAACTTAAATGTCTATTAATCCATCCTATGTATATAATTAGGATTCTAAAGTCCTCTTACATTACATATAGTCACTTCTATGTTATTATGCTGCTTCCTACCATCCAAGTGAGTGTAAGCTATGTTCTACTTAATTATGTGTGCAACTCTCATGTTCTCTAGCTTTTAAATACTTGAGTGTGCTCTCATAAGCTCTCATTAATAGATCTCTACACTCTCAAGAGCATCACCAAGCCTTGTTCAACATCCAAGCTCGATTGAGCTTGTCTTATTGAGTTTATATACCAAGGCTTTTCTTTTTATTTTTTATCATCATAATTTGATATCCATGTTATTGATTCCTTTCTCAAGAGCTATCATCAGTTTCGACCAGCGTAAATAGTGGAAATCAAGCTTTGCCGAGATAGCAGATGAAAAATCATATAATGAAAAGGTCTAAGTCCTATTTGGGTTGTCGCATAAAAATCAACATTGATGTTTCTGAAGAAACAATAGAGGCGGGAGACAATGTTTATTGCAGAAAATGTTCAATTTTAATAACTTAGGCACAATAATTACAAGAGGAAATCCATAACAAGCAAATCACAGTGCGCAGATATTTATACTAGTTCGATCTCCTTACACAAAGGATACATCTGTTATTGAGCTTGGCCTACACGTGGCTTGCAAACTCTCATTAATCTAACTACTTTTGGTGTAGTCCATACAGTTTGTAAGCAGACAACTTACTAATATTTATCTTCTACACAACAAGAACGGCTTTCATGGAGAGCACCTTATGGTACGAAACCTCACACAAAGGTCTATCTTTTATTCAAGAAGAAAGGCTTTCATGCAGAATGTCTCTAGACAACAATAAAGTGATAATACAATTATTTTAACAAAGATTTTAAAGCATGATCCTAATATGAAAATTCAAGCCGAGTCTTATTGGAACAAGCAGCTTTTTGAGAGAGTAAAGCTGAAGAGCATGAAGAACAAAGATCGCTTTGCATAGCTGGAATTTTCTTGTAAACTCACCTTGATTCAAAAGAGAGTAGAGAGCATTGTACTTGAGTAAAGAATTTGCACTCTTGGTGTATGTTAAAATGATGAAGAGTAGGATCCTTTTATAGGCTTAAGGAGGCCATAAGAATAGCAATTATCCAATTTACCTTTACAATAAATGGCATAAAAGTTCAGCAACCACCCCCCCCCCACACACACACACACAGTCTATCGATGCAACTTGGCATGTACTAGTGCAATAATTCTTAAACATACATAAATATTGGTTCAATGGCCAACTTGCACGTGTATGAAAGAATGTACCGGTGAAATTTTAGTTAGGATTCAACGGATGTTGAAATGACTAATTTCAAATTCACGACATTCATGTGTGTATTGGTTTACATGGATATGTACATATGCAATGGTAAGTAAAATCTACATGTGCAATAGTAAGTAAAATATTCGGTTTGAACATGTCAAGTATATATATCAATGTATTAAGAATACTGATTCATGTAATCGTATTTGTATTGGTGCACAGGGGCTTGTACCGGCGCAACAGTGCTTGAGGTTTTGTTAAACATTGAGTATACAAGGATGTATTGGTCCCTGTAAGAGTTTGTACCACTAAACATTATTCAGAAGTGTGTGTAAAGGAGTTTATACATGAAAGGCTTTGTACGCTTCAAACACTATAATCTATGTCATTATAAAATGACTCAATGAGTGTAATAAAAGATGCTTGCATAGTCTCTTATTCTCGAGTAGCATCATATTCATCATGCTTTAACATAGTACACATTGAGTAGAACTAGGATAAGTAACTCCACTTCTTCCTTAGTGCTTTAAGAGGTGATACAACATGTATCACTATATCTGCGACATGTGTTAGTCCATCATAAAATAATTATCTTTTGTTTCAAATTAATATTTGGTTCATTTATCAAAATAGGGATAAATGTTTCAACAATTTGCTTCTTCTACTCTACATCTTTAGCTTACATATTTTAATTTTCAATTGTTATTAGAATATTATATATTATAAAATCCCTCCCACCCCTTGCTGCTTGTACTGAACTCACATTTCATATCAGAACAGATCCATGTTTTGCAAGTGTAACAACATTTTTGCAAATATGAAGATGTCACATGAAAATCTAACCACGAAGTTGAACTCTTGTGCCTACTTGCGGCACGAAGGGAAATAATCAATGATGAAAGCATTAGTACCTTTTATTTCTCTTGAGTTGTACTGCCTAAATGGGTAAACGAATCTTTGGATGAGGGACCGTTTACCCATTTAGGCAGCACAACTCAACATGGTATCAGAGCTTAATTGAGGCTTGGTTCTTTGTTGTCTCTTGGATCGACTCCCCGTGCAAGGTTCTCACGTGCGCCGCCGCTGCCGTGGAAAGTCCTTCTCCTACGTGCACAGGCATTCGCGCGTTTATACCAGGATCGCACCAGCCTTGTTCTTGCACATCTCCAGGTCGCCCCTATTCTTGCACATCTCCAAGTCGCACCAGCCTCTCGTGCGCCCCTGTTCTTGCGCTCCTGCCCTAGCGCGCCTCCCGCGTGCATCTGGGACGCGGCCTCCAGTCCTTTAGCGCAGCCTCCAGCCCCTGTGCGTGACGGGACTCCTGCAAGCCTCCAGCCTATTCTCGCGTGCCCCTGCCCTAGCGCGCCTCAGCCCTTGCGCGCCCCTGCCCTAGCACGCCCCCAGCTTGCACCAGCCCTCGTGCGCGCCTCCCGCGTGCATCTAAGGCGCCTGTGGTTGTGGAACCTCCTGCCCTCTGACGTGCGCCCCGTCTCTGCCTGTGACGTGCATCTAGCGCGCCCTGTCTCTGTCTGTGGATGAGTACATTATATAAGACGATGGGTAAACAGTCCCTCATCCAAAGATCCGTTTACCCATTTATGCAGTACAACTCAACAATTTCAAATATGGAATGATATAAGTGCAGTAACATCTATTTCGTGATGACTCGTCATGGGTTTACATGTCCAATATCTATTTTAATATCGAAGGGCCAGACCAAGTCCATTGTTTCATTAGATACCATAACTCTTAAACATAATTCTAATTCATTCAAGCGACTTTTGGTGTACTTTATGATAACTAAGTATTACAAATCAGATAATTTATAAATATCGAGCATTCTTCTGTTAGAATTAAACCTTTCATAACATAAGATTTTAGTAAAATATCAACTAATTGCTTATTAGTATCAGTAAACTTCAAATTGTTAAGTTGCTAAACTACTGGAGGGGTACATGATAGTTGAGTCAAGAGAAAGAAACAATCCACTATGATGTGTGTTCTCTTCTCAAATAGATAAGTTACTAAGAAGTCAGGTAAAGAGGTATTATATTTTGTGGATAAGATAGTTATGAACAGTCAAGGTCTTTATGGACGATTTAGTATCAACGCAAAAAGTATAACTACAGAGATTTCCTAGCATGGCATATATAATTATTTAATCTAGAACAATGAATTAATATTGATGATACGAAAGCCCTCTTGAGAGGGTCAGCCATCACCATTGTAGCTCCAAGAAGAAAAAGACTTTTCAATGACTCATGGCAGCTTCCCTCAGGTTAGTATGATGTTGCTACGAGCTTGATGTCTGCAAACGATCAAGGGGCGTCAGAGGGGAAAGGAAAGCATGGACTGATCGACCCTTGGAGAGGCATGCAATTATCGATGATGTTGATGATGTTTTGGAATGTTATTACCCCCACTAGATAAGCTCTCTGGTCCAATTCAAATCTCAGTATTTCAGAGTCGAGTGAGAAAGACTTGGCTTGGCTAGCTTGATAGCTTTCTTTCTTCCCCTTAGTTTATTGTCAAAGGGAGAAGCTAATTGAGGAAATGATTATTTTTTATTGGATACATGGTGCCTAGGGAAACCTTGATTTGAATACTTGATTTCTTGGAGAAGGATGCGCTAAAAGTGTGTCAATATTAAGGATGTGCTATCTAATGGGCACGCAGCTTGGAGACAAGTTAAGAGTAGGTCTCATCTCATGTTCAGTATATCATAACCTTTTCCCAATACCTTTTTCAGCAAGCTTTTGTCTCCTCTCTCTGTCTTTAGAATCGACATTTCCTTGGATTGGATGCAGGCTGGGATTAGATGGGCACGGGAGGTTATTCAATCGAAATTGCATGAAACCTCTTCTTGTCTACTATAGTAATTGGGTGACTTCCCAAAGTTTTGTATTGAAGGTAGGGTGCACACGAATCGGATAGAATTCATAGTATGATCCAATTCGATGTCGTCAGAATGGATTGATTTGGTTTTATAATTCTAATGGGTTCGGATTGAAATTTTGTAAATCCGTTAAATTGTGAACTGGAACATATCATTATCAAGATCCAATCCGTTAGTTTGTTAACATGTATGTATATATGTAAATATGTATGTACATATTTACGCATGGTTGAACCTACGTGCATATATATTTATTTGCTTGCACTCGTTCTCAATTTTTCAAAAGGCTATAATTCATCTCCTTTTTTCATATCAACGATGCACACAAGACCTCTTACCATCACCCTCTCTTTTCTTGAATGCCAAATGTTAAATCCTTAGACTAATAAAAATGATTGAAATGTGCAAACTTGTAAACCCTATTTGATTATTCCCCACTCAGTTCCCTTCTCTCTCATTTCACTCTCGACCGCAAATTTCACTCCCAAACTGCCTGCAACCCTCCATTGCAATGTCGTCGCCCCACTCCCACGACAATGTGGTATTGCTTGCCTTTTGCGATATTGATGGCCATTTTGCACCACATCATCTCCTTCAATGCAATATCGTCTACCATAAGCGCCCAACAATTCATCTGACTTTTGTCAAAAGGCAATAGATTTGGGACATTTGTCTCATATGTTCATTTGTTATCTTTGACCCTTTCATTTCTTATCTTTTTCTTTTTCCATCTTGCAACGTTATCTATGGAATGAAATTGAATGAGCTGCACATTAAGATGTGCTAAACCCATCCAAGAAATCTCTTTATTTTTAAATGGATATATAAACATGATTCATATTTTTCAAAAAATGCATATGCTGGTTATAAATATCATCAGGAAAATAAATTCGATTTCAAGTTCATGCTAAATGAGAAACATGTTGTCCTACTAGTGTGGTATATTTATGTTAGCTCGGTCTTGTATATTCAATCAAATTTGAATGTTTTATGATTGTCGTATGTTAATGATATATTACAAGACCTTGAAATGTATTCTAGGGAGTGATTTGGTTTTGTTATAGTTTAATAGCTTAAACTAATAAGAAACTTCATCAATATTCGACCATAACTAAATATCGAAGGTTATGTGCTACAAAATACAAACTGAGAGAGTAGACTATTGAACAAGTCCGATAGATTGGATTAAAGTTATATATTTGATGAATTGAATTGGGTTGGAAACAGTTTAAATCTGTTAAGATTGGAATGGATATGGATTAAGCTAAAATTTGATCCATATTCACCCCTTTATTGAAGGCATGACGTGTACCCTTCTAGTCATGTTTTTTCCCGCGCTTCCAAGGTTGCAGAAGTCGGCAGTCGGTACTCAGTCGGCAGAATCACTGACTAAGGATTAATCGACAATCGAGAAAGTAAACGGATTTAGTCGAGCATTAGTCAGTTTTGAATTTTTAATTATTTTAAATATATAAATCAATTTTTATAACATATACTAAAATCTATCGGCAGACGGGAAAGTAAGCGGATTTAGTCGGGCAGTCGGCAGGGTCACTGACTAAAGATTCGTTTATTTAGCAGTTTTAATAATTTTAAGAGCTTAAAAAATTATAAAAGAGAAGAAAAAATGAAGCAAGTTAAGAACAAAATGTTAGGTACATAGTAAGAGCAAAATGTTAAGAACAAAATGTTGGGTACATATCACAAGTTGAAGCTACAAACAAATTAATACAAAACTAATCAACAACCACAAAAGGTAAATAACCCAAGTTACCTAACCATCATACAAATCAACAAGAAGTATATAAGTTAACGAACATTTAGGGCGTAATAAACACAATTCTAACCTTGTATAAGTTAACCAGCATGCAAATCGACAAGAATATGCAGGTGTGGGTGTGGGAGTGCGTGGGTGTATACACGCGTACGTGCGTGCACACTTTAAGCTATATAAGTATATATTTAGAATGGTATTTAAGAACATTTCATATATGCATATATGTTTGTTATATTTTATTTCTTTTGTATATTTTTTATTTGAATATTTTTATGAAACTATATCATAAAGTTTTAAGTAAAATTATCCAGGATGGTGTATTAATTAGTTGGTATTTTATATCTAGATGAAAACTATAATTTAAAGTATAGAAGTATACAGAATTTTCTTATAATTTTTATTTAACATTTTTAATATTTTTTATATTTTTATATTTTTGATTTATTTGTGAATTATACTTATTAGCATGTAACCTTAAGTATCTTATCTTATTGTCTAACAACAAGCCCTAAATCTCATCTACTTCTAATCGCGTAATCGGGTTTACGGTTTGTGCATAAACCTATATCCGAAATCCCTATGCAAAAGTCGCATGACTATTCGGCCGACTAGGCCGACTAATCGCATGATTAATTGGGTCAAACTGATTATTGGCCGATTTGACCTAGTCGAGTCGGGTACCCCCGACTCGATTAGTCAGACTGACTAGTCAACCTAGTCGGCCGACTTTTACAACTATGTGCACTTCAAACCAACAACCACCTTGAAAAATATCTACGGAATGCTTCCTAACAGGAAGATGAATGGAGAGACAGGTCCACTAGTTCATGTAGTTCTAGAGAAGGCTCGAGCATGGTCTATTGTGTGGCTTATTCTTTCTAAGGACCGTGATTTGCTTTCCTTTTTCTTTCTTTTGTATTTCTTTAAATGATGGCTCGGTTCAGGAAAGCACTGGCAACAACAAAAAGAAAACCACTGAGGTGAGCACATATTTTCTTCCTTTTGGATTTCAAATGTTGGCTCGCTCATGCGTTGCGTCTACCCACTTAGCAGCATGTTCGGAATCTACTATTTAAAAAGAGAGAATCCCCTAAAGATAATCATACCTCCTCCCAATCTCAATAAAATAACAGCCTGAGAGCAATCCTTACAAGTTGATAGTGGAAGGAACATGTTCGATTGAAAGAGCGCTTCTTCTGTTTTGTTGATCGATCGATCGATGACTCCTTCCCTTTTGTGTGAATGACCCGACTGTGAATTTAACAATTTCTGGACCACAATCCCATCTCGCAAGGTACGAGGAAACTCCCTCCCTATGGGCTCCCTGGACCCGTATTTCGACTCATTATATGTAGGAAACTGATATTTATGAGTGGAGACCTGCTTTTCCTGGTGCTCTCTCTGATCGTCGTAGGCAGGACCTTCTGGATTTGATGGAATCTTTAGCTAGGTTCGAGGGTCTTGCTTCTGGTTGTGATCACTGGATTTGGAGAGATGGTCATTTCTCCGTCAAGAAGGCTTACACTTTGATGATCAAAGATGCAGAACCACTTCACGAGGATCATATTAGGGGCTGCAGGATGATATGGGAGTTGAGGATCCCAACGCGTATTAAGGTTTTCTTGTGGCTTCTAAGGCATGAACGGCTACTCACAAGGGAAAGGCGTGCCCGCATTTTGCGCTGTGAGGATAATTCTTGTGTTCTTTGTAGCTCGGCTGTAGAATCCGTGGAGCACCTTTTTCTTGAATGCGAGAAGGGGACAGAGTTCTGGCGGAAGTTGGATGTGGGGTGGGTGAATCGTAGCAACATGGCAACATTTTGGGAATCCCTCCTCAACTCTCGCTTCCGTCCAAATGTTGAGAGATTGAAGCCGATCTCAGGTTTATGGGCTCTCTGGCTTGCTAGAAATAGTGTAATTTTTCGTGCTGAGAGATTTTATGTAGAAAATGTAACCCACCTTGCTCGGACTCTCCTCGAGTCCTGGCTGTTATAATTATTTTCTTAATATATTTGGGGCGGACACCAATGCGTGTTTCCCCCTCTTTTGCATCAAAAAAAATATTTATGAGGGTTCACACACCCCAGTGGTAGCATTCCTTTCTATGGCGTCTAAAATCTATGTTTTTGCAAATATGTTACATCTCTTTGGTGTTCGTATATTGCAACAAATCCTCTTTTTCTACACCATGGCATACGAAGCGGAAGTTAAAAAGATTTTAGGATATGTATGCAAGATTCATAACCATTGTGAACAACATTATCACATCAGTAGAAACAAAAAACAATGATAATAGAAGAAGCCTGTGTTATAGAAGACGTTCAGATAGGATCTCATGGGAAATATGATGGCTTATGAAGTCAAGAAGAAAACCAATAAAGTAATCAAGGAAAGAAGATGTCATTGAATTTTAAACTAAATTAAACTAAGTGATAAATATACATTTGGTAATGAGATTGATGAAAAAAACATCACCTTATTTGCAAGAAAATTCAATAAGTTCATGATTAAAGTCTTTCAAGCCAAAAAAATAAGACGGGGAAGAAGCACGTAAATGATTGGATGCAAGAAAAAGGGATGCCTTGGATGGTATTGTCCACAACTCAAGAAAGATTAAAAGAGAAAAAAGTATGAAGATAGATCAAAGAAATTCAAAGCGAATGTGCTACTCGCAATATAGGATGTCTCTGATTCAAGCAATTCCAACTCAATTCCATGTGGAGATAAAGTTGCATAACTTGGACTCATATCTTCGGATGATAAGGTTACACAAGAAACTACCAATGAACTTTTAGATAATTTTCATGAAATTTTCCAATCTCTTAAAAGTTTTTAGTAGAAAATAAGAAACTAGTCAAATAATTATATAGACTAGTACACGAAAAAGAATCTTTGATAAGAAATATCTTTTTTTCGGAAAAATACCATTCATAAGAATAAAAAAGTATCCATAAATTCAATTCAGATAAAAATTTAAATAATATTTTCATATTTAGGGAGGAAAAAGAAATTTTATATAAACTACGTGGATGTAGAAGAAATCCTCATGATAAAAATGGATTATGATTTAATAGTTCTCTTTATCCTCTTAATCATTATTTAACCAAATAATAGAAAAAAAGCATAACCATTGTGGACCCAAAAATTAAGTGTAGTGGGAAATTCTTAAAACTTGTTTTGGAGGAGAAGAAAAGACATACCAAACTCCTTGGATTTTTATGCTTTATCTCAAAATCAATTAAAGGCGCTGAAATCAATTGGATTAATAATGACATCAACATCAAAATTTGCAGGATGTAGAACAAGACATTGGAAACGGATTCAAATTGCTCAAATGTATCATAAGGAAGGAAGATCAGTTACATTTGACAATAACCACACGAGATGTATCGTATGTATTGAACAAATTTATAAGGGTAAATCAAATTTTGATAATATTTCTTTAATAAATGCAATAAAGTATAATTTATACAGTGTAGCTCAAGTTTGTGATATTCTGTTCGTTTCTTCTTCTTTTAAATAGTTAACGAGTCTTCTATTGAAATTTTGCTAATTGACATCCACATTGTTAAGCTTCATAAAGATTATATTTATTATTGTTTCATCGCTAATACTAATGAAATAACTTTTGGTATAGAATACAAGGTCGTCTAAATAATTGATTTATAATAACTGAGTAAGTAGACTACCTACCGAAGGAGTTAAATAAAATACATTGTGATGCTTCTTCATTAGGAAAACTTCACCAAAGCTCTTTTAAAAGTCAAAACGTAGTTTCAACATCATTTAGAACTCTACACTTCTTTCTATTGGACCAATTTGGGTAGAAAGCCTAAATTGTTGTAGATAGTGCCTTGTAATCATAGATGATTATTCTAGGTTCACTTGGACCCATGGTTTGACCAACCGAACTGGTCGGCTGAACCGATTAGATCGGGAACCGGTCCCAACCTGATCGGTTCAGCCGTTGCATGTAAGTATTTTTAAATAATAATGATGATGAATTGGGTTGGATCGGTAGTCATACCACTTGAACCAGAATGGGTTGACCGGAATTGAATCGATTTTGATAGCTTTGGATTAGCTACGGTTATGGACCATTGGTAACTTGGCATAACAATAACAATAATCAATAGTGATTTGGGATTATGAAATTATACAAGATTTTATATATAATCTATAAGATAGAGAATAATGGTTTAACTATTAGTTCTGATCTTCGTTCACAAAATGCATAAAAAATACAAAACTTTTGATATCATCTTGATGTGTACATGGTTGAATGGGCACCTACTTGTCCAACCCATCTAACCTACACATGATTGCACTTTGAACAAATAACATACCATGTAGTTTGATATGATTTGATCTACTCGGTGATTTGTCCATCAATTTGGTTATTTTATTGATGCATACATATCTATATATGTATGTATATTAGATCTGATTTTCTCGTTTCAGAAAACCAATTTGATCGGTCCAACCAGTAAATATAGTCGGTCTGATTTTTTTCGGCTTGGTAGGAATGATAATGTCATGTAGACATGATCGTCGGTCCATCTAGTTTGAACCAATGGTTCGACTCGGTCAGGCCAAACCAAAAGCTTAGATGTTCAATGTCTGGTCCGATTTTTAAAACTTTGCTTGGACCATACTCTAAAAATCCGTTGCTCAAATTGTAGAATCCTTTATAAAGTTTTCTAAATTAGTTTAAAAAAGAAGATAATAAATATGTAATTAATGCTACAAGAAACACTAGAATTTGCATCCACAAAAATGGTCCCAACATGGATGCAAAATTGTTTATAGAGTGATTGCAAGCTGTGTTTGTGGCCACCTATGGTCGCAAACATTGTGGTCGCATGTGAAGCCCTGCAAACCCTCGTCTGACCAGTTTGTGGTCGCAGTATGGTCCCCAAGCACGACTAAGTTCTCTATAGTGGTCGCACCTTGGGCTCGACTTGAAAAGAAGAAAAATGGTTTTTGCGTCCACGATGGGGGCCACTTGTGGAGACAATATCTTATTAAAACAGGAAAAATTTTGAAATACATGGTTGTATTACATGGTTGAGCGCTACTTAGTCGTATCTGTAATGGTCTCCTCTGCCTCCCTAATTGCTTTCTTCTTCTTCCCTTCTACTTCCCATAATCTCTTTCTTCTTCTTCCTTCTCCTCTCCACGATCTTCTTCTCAATCATTTTCCTCCTTATGATCTTCTCCTCGCCTTCCTCCTCCTCATCCATCTCCTTATCATCCATATACTTCTTCATGCACTTGGCCAGTTTGGGATAGTGCAAGTTGCAGCATTATACTCATCCAAGCACATATGCATTAATCACATAGAGATAAAGCACATTTATATGTAAACCATGAATCATATAAGTGGGAATCACTTGACCGAATAAGAAGTTAAGTAAAAATACATGTCTACTCTTATAATTCTAGATTTCATACATATGTACATACATGCATGTTCATTGTTCTTTAATAACATAACATATTGCACTTTGTACAAAACAAAAACAAAAAAGCATTGTTTCTCCCTACTTCCTCTACTTCTACAAGATCCCCTTTCCTTTATCCTTTCTTCTTGTCGTTTGTCACCCCCCTTCTCTTTGTTTTTCTTATTCTTCCCTCTTGTGAATCATGACTATGTCAAGAACCACATGTTGTGGCATGCCATCTTCTTCATATGTCTCCTCATCTTCATCCTCTTCCTCCTCATCATCATCATTATCCTCTTGAATGGCTTTCTTCTTTCTAGCCTTCAAGGGTTTCCTATAATATTAAAAATATTAGTACATAGATAAGAATAATAAATTTGAATGCAATATATAATACATTACCTGACATAGATGTGGGTCTCCAGTGTGGTAAGTCAAGCATACCAGCTAATGTGCTGAGAAGTTTGGGCATACCATCTGTTATTTTCTCATGTTTACCAAGATTTGCAGTCGGTCTCGATGTTTGCGTTTATTGTGAGAGGATTGAACCATAGACATTGGTTGTACCAGGAGTGACACGACTAGATTCCAAGGAGAATTTGGAGTGGAGTATCCCCAAGGCTCGCCTCATGTTCAGCCTCACCTATCGTCCATTAATAACTACATGCCAAATCTTGAGATCGAATCATAGTTACTCTTCTGAAGGAGTGGGTCCGTACTTCTCCTAAAAAAGTGCATCATAGCGATCCTATCAAGATAATTAGTTAATAAGTAAACTTAAATTTTGCACCTATGAGTTATCTCTGAAAATACTCACCACCACATAGTAAACTACGTCAGTCGATCACATGTTCCTCTGCATGTGCATCTTGGCCCACTATTCTCTAAGAGTAAGTAAATTCACGATTAGTTGTTGCTTTTTAGAAAGAGTAATGTCTGAAGCGGTGTCTAAATAATGGAGAGAGAATTTAAGCTCTAGATTATATGTACCATTTCACAACGCCCAATCAAAAAGCTTTTAGATCCGTTGGTGGATCTGATCTCATGTTTCTCCCGATTAGTGTGCCCCATAGCATAGCGTCTCCCAAAGCCAACAGAAGCGAACATAGCACAATATTGACTCCACCTAAAGGTCTATGCACAATATGATGTACCATATCATTAAATCATCAATAGATATGATTGGAATATATACCTCTCAAGGGTACACCATGAAAGATTGGATTCCTTTTCCCTCTCCCAATTCTAGACCCCATCTAGCTTAGTGATTGCTGCCTTCCTTGCCCTGTAAATGCTATCAATGATCCTTTTAGTTGCCAGGTGTATCAACTGATGATGGTGCATCTCTCTAGGGTCACCAGGAGGGATGACATATGTATTCTGCATCGAGCATGTAATGATATAAGAGTTATTTGATTCAAAAAAAAGATAAGAAAAAAGAGATTAAAGAACTCACATATACCCCATTGATGACAAAAGGGTTTAACGAGGGTCTAGAAAGCTCACAAGGCGAGAAATCAATTCGATGCATCGACCGCTCAAGAAATCCTAGTCAATCAACAATTAACCCATAATATTAATTTATCAATGAATAGAAAAATGTGGAGTTAAAATTTATTATAACAACTTTACAATGTATGTGTATAGGTGTAAGCATGTGTAGAGGTCGAACTCAGGTAGCAAACGGTAGATTGGGAAATGAAGCTCAAAAATTTGTTCGTTTCTCTTGTCCATTTATTATTTTTGTCGATTTTTAGTTTTGAATATTTCTTTGAATTTTAATTGTATTTATTTTTTATTTTTAATTTTATAATTTTTATTTCTTTTTATATTTTCTGATTTTTATATTCTTTTTCTTTTTAATAATCTAATATAAGAATATATAAGGATATATATACAATATAGGATAAAGTAATTATAAATATTAATAGAAGTGAACTAAATATATAAAATAAATTATTTTTTGATTTTATATAATTTTATAATATTTTTGTGATTTTTCTGGAGTCTTTGCAAATTTTTATGAGTTTTTGAAGTCAAAAATATCCTAAATCAGGGATTAAATAAATAGGTCGAATTGAATAGAAGATTAGAAATAGCAAATAAAATCCAAAATTCTCCAATTCAATTTTAATAGATAGATAATAATATAAGGAAAACTCATAGATAAAATAAATATTTTTAGGATTTTTTGTGATTTTTAATATTTTTATTGGGTTTTGTAACTTTTAAATTTTTATGCCTTTTCTTTTTCTATTTTAGGGATTTTTGGTCTGGAATGAAAGCATACTAAAATAGACAACATATAATTTTTTTTGGGATTTTTCAAAACCCTTTTCTGTTTTATGTTATTTTATAAATTCGACAGGGATAAAAATGTGCTCATTTGATTTTTAGTAAATAGCTAAAATACCCAAAATGCTAAAATAAAAATAAAGCATAAAAATACATGTTAGCATGCATCTAATCCTATTTTTGCATAACTTTGAGGGCTCGGTTGCTATTTTTAATAAATGAAATTCAAGTGCCAAAAATACATGAACTGGGAAGGGCATTTTTGCAAATAAAATAAGCATCAAGGGCATACGTGCAATTTTCCTAGAAATATACAAAATATATTAAAATTTATTGGACTAAATGTAGATATAAAACCGCTAGGGGTATTTCTGCAAAATGTCTACCTCACGTGGGAAGACAGGTGAGGTGACCTAACATGGACCCATTTGTAACATTAATAAACATCAGGAGACATCATGTAAAATATCCATATTTATTTAAACTACACATTTTATTTACATGACTGATAAATAAATACAAAAATAATTGGGGCGAGACATGCAGTTTACCCCTTATTAGCACGCCATCGAACAGCATTGGTCGTTTTACTTAAACATGTGGCAGACCCTGGAGGATTGATGACACTTCGTCGATCTGTGGTTGTGATTGGATTTGGGCTTCCATCGGACGTACGAAGCTTGCGGTGGACGAACGGTTACGATTAGAACTGGGAGAGGATGCTAATCAAACGGCTGATGCTCTCCTTGAACATAACAGAAGAACAACCATCGAGCAAACTTTAATCAGCTGGTCCTCGCTCTTCATGCGGTCTCCAATGATGATCGTTGGCTCTACATGCTCCTGCACGCGTCGCGGACCTGTTGGACACCTCAAAGAGCTTTGGAGCTCGTCCGAAGAGCTCTAGAGAGCGATGGCACCAGAAGGGTCTTCTTAAGCAAGATGGGGCTCAAATGCTCCCATTCAAAACCTGCAAAAAAGGTAAAAACACTGGTGAGAGATAGTCAAGGATCTTGGCTTTTAATTGGTGGACGGTCGACGAGAAATGGAGGGAATGGGGATGTGCTCCGACGACGGTGGTGGAGGGAGCACTATTCTCCATATCATGGTGTGATCTAGGTGATTGAAGGTGGGATAATCGTGGAGAAGTGGTAGGGGATGATAATGAGATGGGGATGGTCGAAACGAGGTTGGTCACGATGAAAACATGACCAGAGCTCTAGAGCTCCTGCGGGGTAGCTAAGCTAATATAGGCTACATAACTAACTGAAACACAAAATAAATTGCATGAAATAAAAGAAGATGCTAAAATATATCTTAAAAACGTAAAAATGCAACTCTTATACATGTCGGTGAAGGCAGGGAGTAGGGCGGCCGAAGCTCGTCGTGGGTGCACTTCGCCTCGCCTAAATCGTGCGCTCAGCGATCAAGGGTACTCCTGTTGTCACTAGGAAGGCACACGCACACACAAAGAGGGAATTTGAAGCTTGGAGAAGGAGTGAATTCGATCAAGGATATGAAGAGGTATTTATTTATACACATATATGAGCACCATTATTGACCTAGAGATAGCTAGTAATCATGGCTATGTACAGATGATCTAATGGGACGGTGAAAATAATGGGTGATGGAGGAGTAGATTTGGCGAAGGGCTCGAGGGCAAAAGAGGTAAGATGGAAGCGGGAAAATGGAGGAAAACACGGAGAAATGACTCACCTGGCAAATCAAAAGAGAAGACGGGGAGTTGACTTGGGTCAACATTCCCCATGCTATGATTGGTCCATGTAGGACACTTAAGACAAAACAGTCCATTCTATTCGAAATTAATTAATTAAGAATAGTAACTGATTTTATTAATTTTTGGTTATAAGATAAAAAATGTTTATTATTTCATTTAGTATTTTATTATGATTTTTATTTATTTATTGGGGTTTATTTATTATAAGTTAATTTTTAAAGGTATATTTATAGGCATATTCATCTATGTTTTGCATCTTTTAATTTTATTTTGTATATTTGATTTTATTATTTTATTATCTTATTTTGAATATTTATAACTTATTTTTATATACATAAGTATTTTTTATTTTATTTTTCTAAAGTTATTTGTATACTTAAATAAATCTAGGTATATGTCATATAGGTATAAGTATATGTAACTATGTATTTAGCTATATTATTTATTTAGAGTATTTTATTTGGTTTTATTTTATTTCTATATTTTTCGAATAAAATATAAATAATGTTTACAGTACTAAAAATATAAAAGAATAAAGAATGAATGAATTTCACTTTTATTTATATACATGTATAAGTATAGATATTTTACCTATACATTTTTATTCACTTAATTATTTTATTTTATTTTTGATTGTTTTCTTATATTTTAATTATGCGCTAGTGTTATGAATAATATATATAAAACTATAAAAATAAAATTTAAAAATTAATAAGGAATAAATAAAATTGATATTTATTCGGGTATACTTTACAATAGGGGTCCAAAACCTAACTTTCACATTTTAACTCCAAAAAATATGAAACTGCCTTCATTAAATAGCTTATTAAAATTTCTATACAATTAAAAAATTTTGATACATTTTGAGTTCTTATTTAGGAGATATCGGTCTGGGAAGTTGAGATTTTGGATTCTTATTTTGAGTATTATTTGTACATTGTATATCATTTTTGTGTAAACTCAATTTTATATTTTTCTATGTATTATTATCTACAACTTTCATGTGCAAAATTTATTGATTTGATGAAAAATAATAGAGAATAAAATAGGTTCCAAAAATACTTTATTGAAAAATAAAAGAATATGGTTTTTATTGTGTATTCGGCACTTATCTCCCCCTACTTTATTCCTTGTCGATCAAACCAATTTTTGACTTGGTCTCGGGGTTTAGGGTCATAAAATACCTTTAGTATTTTATTCTTTTTATTTTCTTTACTTTATTATATAATTTTAGCATTAAAATAATATTTTATACATAATAATTCGAATAAATAATGAATGTTAATATGTACAAAATAATGATATTTGCATGCATTAGCTATGATTTTTAAGGCCAAAATGATAGAAAGGTGATGAAATGGAGATTCATCACCTCCTATACTTGCCTTTTCTTCTAGCAAACACTTGTGCATTGAGTGCAGAAAAGAAAAGGAAAGAAATTGTATTGATTTTAATTCTCAAACTTATCTTCACAAAATCAAAGTTTGGAGCTCAAGTCAGACCTTGGTGTGAGAATATGTGTGGAACCTGGTTGGAAATCGGATTTAAAATACAACAGCTTTCGAGAGTCACAGAACTCAGTTCAAATCACCTCAATAGCCAGGTCAGAACCAGACTACATCATATGCAAACCCTTATGATTATGAAGCTGACTTGTACAGTGCAAGTGATAGTGGCTCCCTCTAACTGAAATGACAAAAGAGATGACTTCTCCATCATGAAAACCCAATGATTCCTCAATCCAACAACTCTTCCCTCAAGGAGAGAGGTATTCCCTTCTATATTCAAGTGCATCCGACTCAAGAGGAGGGAGTGAAAAGAATAATGGATGGTAGCTAGTGTAGCTACCTGTCCGAGGATGCATGACCCGTGCAATCAAGTCATCCAGCTGCAGGCTCACATGATATCTGACTTTGAAGCCCAAGCTTGCTTATTGACTATACAAATATGTACACTCTGGCAGGTATTTTATTTTCAATCAGGCATGTCCACTTTTTTATAGTTTTTCTCTTTTTTTGCTTTTTTTATTTTTTTTTTGAATACTATATACAGTAACATTTACATAAGAATTTTTTCCTCTTGAGCCAGAAGACTGTCCCTCTTTTGAAGCATTATTGCAACCCACACTCTCCCGTCTTTAGACCTCATGGCTACTGGACAAGTTGGGGCACACTTCCCTCCCTAGATGAGGATGAATGTTTCCACTCGTGTGTGTCTCATACCGGCAAATCCAATCCCCTCACCATTCCAACTGAGTTGAGCCAAGTGAAAGGTGCAAATGTTCAAGTTAGGTCATGTCCGATAAGAGTCATGCATGCATATCAAAAAGTTCTAGTTAGGTCGTTGAGCAACCTTGAACCCAGCCCTGAGTCTCAAAGAATTAAGTCTGAATAGACCTGAAGTACCTCAAATCTCGTTCCCCTAAGATTCCAGTGAAGTTAGGTGCATCAAGGTCTGACCAAGCTCCAATCTTCGACTTTACTCAGACTAGTTCAATTATTTAAACTCAATCCGAAAAATGCAAATGTTATGTACAATGTAGAAAATCTTTTTGTGATACAAATTTTCAAAATATTTTGCAAATATTTTTGGAGTTTAAAATAAGAAGACTTTTGGTACAAATAGGAAATAGGTGCAACTATTTACAATGGCGTGCCTCTTTTTATTTATTTACAAGAATTGAGATTTTAAAGAATTTACAGGTTGAATGTTATTTATTGCTATAGGTATGTATATACAATTTGCAAAGAATTTATTTGAAAGATGTATATATTTCTCAAACTTATTTGAAAATAAGTTTGCATGCAATTTCGAAAACTATAGTACAAAATAATTTTTGCAAATATTTACAAACATTTGAAAATCATTTTTGCAAATTTTTTTTTCAAACTGTAAATATAGATCTTTCAAAATATTTTTGCAACTATTTTCAAAACCATTTGCAAATAGGTGATGAATCTCGTATTCATCATGCTAAAAGTCATTAATTAAGCCCCTCGATTAATCAATCCAATAAAAATCACCATTAATTCCTTATTTTTATCTTATAATATATTATGTATAATTAGCCCTTAATTAATTATCTTTAATTACCATTATTACCTTTGTAATTATTTTCTCCTCAAAAACCCCTAAAAATTAGATAGAGTAATTGTCCATAACTTCACTAACCCTTAAAAAGACTAAAAATTCAAAAACAACTCAAAAGATAAAAATCCGTGTTTTTAGCCCTTAAAAATACCCCCAAAAATACTTTTTGTATAAATTACCACTTTTGACTTTTTGTCCAACATGAAACTTGTGGATCACATCGAGACGAGCAACTTTCATGTTTTCCCTTTTTCTTAATTTTGACTCTAACTAATTCTTTTTTATTTTTCTTTGTTTTAATATTTCTGAATTTTCTGGTGCAGCCACGTTGGCGCTCTCTGGAGCTGCCACGCAACCGCACCTTCTTCCGCTACCCGTCACCACTCTGATAGTCAGATCTCCTTCTATCTGCCTCGATCTCATCCGTCCATCTCCGCTTCACCCTCAGCCGTTCGATCTTGCTTCTGATCAAATCTCAACCGCCCCCTAGCGCCTTATCCAGAGCCACTCGATTGTGCCTAATCCTACGCCACTCATCACTCCACATCACCCCTCTCTTTCCCACCGTTGGATTTCCTCCAGATCGCTATCTATCCATCCATCAACACCTTAATCACAGCCGCCTGATCATATCCTAAGGATTTAATCGTCGTCGTCCGCCTGCGCTCCCATCCTAGCCATCGAATCGCTAGATCCAACAGCTGGGAGATCGTCTCCTACCTCCGTAACCCCCTTCCCAGCCGTTTCACCTCGCGCCAGCCACGCCACCTTCCAATTTTAGCTCGCACTTCCGACCTCCCCTCCTCGCCGTAACGCTACCTACACGTCGCCTACTTCTTCGTCATCCTCGCGAACCTCATCAACCTCGCCTCCATTACTCTCCCTCGCCTTCACTTCTCTCTCAAAACTGCCTCGCCACCTCATAACTCCCGACTGTCTCCTCCTATAAAACCACCCCCTCCGCTCTGAGCAATCTATCCACCATTTCACGGGGCTCCGCCCTAGCCTACTCCATCATCCGGTAACAGCGGAGGGTGGCCTTGTCGAGGCGACGATGGTCGTCGTCCCTAGGTGCGATCCATGATCTTTTAACCATGCTGCGGGTGCCACCTCGCTCTGTCGAGCACCGGGGAAGGGTCGACCTCGTTGTACGAAGACCCCGAACTTCAACCGAAGCCCAGCCCAGGCCACCTCCTCTTCCGGTTCCGCTCCGATCTCCAGGTCATCTCCTAAACATTTTCTTTACTTCTTCTCCTAATTATCGCATCACCTGCATTCACTCCTACCCTTCACTGATCATCATTCCATCTCTGCAAATTCACCCTCATCCTCGCCGACCACCCTTCTCTTCCCCAGAACCTTCCTCGCTCCGACCCATCTCCTACTCCACTTCACCGGAGAAGGAGCTCCAGGGCCACCATCTCCCGACGCCCCCACGGCCCTCATTCACCCACGACTCACACACGCACCCACACACTCGCTTCGGCTATGCCTAATTCTTGTAGGAACTTCAATGGTCAGAATCTGCAACACCTCGCCGGTCTCGTGCCCCCACTCCGATCACCTGCCTCCGCCTCGCCATTCCAGATATCGACGAAGCTCCGCTTGGCCTCCACGAGCTTCGCCATGAGCTCAGCCATCTTCTCCGACCTTCAGGCGAGCTTGTGGCGAGTGGAGGAGCTTCATCGAGCACACCGGAGCCCTTCCTCCTCTGGTAGACCCGAGGCGGAGGACGAAGAGCAGGCCCTCCAATCATCTGGATCGGACGGCCAGGATGATGATACGTGGGCAAGCCGAGCCATAAGCCGATCCATCAGCTTCGGGTATGCTGAACCTTGCCCCAAGCCTGCACATGACGCCACATGTCCTGAGCCAACGGAAAGCCCTGAACCTAGGCGGTGCACGTGAGGGCCAGGGTAATTTACACGAAAGACCCCGGAACTTTTGCTATTTTCATATTGGTCCCCATACACGTGCCTGATGGCACGAAAAACAGCCAAAATTGGTTTTGAGTGTTAAGATTTTGAGTGTTTTTCAAATTTTAGTGGTTTTCAGTAATGAAAAATAGCCAAAATTGGCTAGAAAATCAAACACAACATAATAGACAGTAGACAATTTTTTGTAATTTTTAGACACTATTTAATATTTTTTTGTGATTTTTGAAGTTAGACAGTGAATAAAAGAGAGATTTTTGAATTTTTAAAAATATCAAATGAAAACAAAAATGTCCTAAAAAATCCTCGAAAATTTTACACCATGGCAGGAGCCATGTGTCCAATTTTCGTTGGATTTGGAGGTAATTTGCTATTTTATTCAAAAATAAAGAGGGGGCACAGTGCACAGGGACCAAAGTGCAAATACCAAGAGTCTGGGGGGTCTGGTGCAATTAACCCAAGAAGTCACGCGCGTCGCGCGTGCCTGGGGCACTCAGGGACCCAAATGTAAGAAAAATAAGTTCCGAGGGCCTTTTGGTAACAGGTACCAAAAGCCCAGGGGCTTATCTGCAAATAACCCAATAATATTCGCACATGTTCAAATAAAATACGTACAGGGGTATAAATGCAAATAAACACAAACTTTCATTCAATAATTAACAATCAGAACTACAGGGGCATGGAATGCAAATAAGCCAAAAAGCACGTGTCGATGCACGTGTCAGACCATACACAGGGGCATAAATGCAAACTAAGTAGAGTACGGGGTCCTCTATGCAATAATCCCTAAAACTAAACAACTACGCTAGATATTTACAAGACTAAAAGCGAAATAAAATGACAAAGGGGGCCTAAGGGTAAATTACCCTTTATTAATGCGGGCCGATGGATGGAGGGCACGTGGCGCATCCGACGGTGGGGAACAGCGGCCGCTCCACAGCTGGGCTCCTTGGGCGAATCCGATGGCGAGGGTTCCTCCATGTGGGCGATCGGATGGTGTAGGGCGCAGGTGGCTAACCCTTGTGCATCGGATGGCTGGGATCCGTCCTCCTGAGATCGGGCGGTGACTGCTGCTCCTAAGATGGACGGCCCCGATGAAGTCTGGAGCTGGAGGGCTGATCGAACGGAGGAGGAGGATGCTCGAAGAACAGATGACCGGTGAAGTTCGTCGGCCCAGTGGCCTAGCTTCGAGGCTCCTCTGCTGCGCCTGAAGGTCGGAGAAGCTCCGCAATGGTGTCCCGCAGCTGGTGGTGGGCTCCGATGATCCAGCCGAGCTCTGGTGAGCCCCGGCGAGGACGGCGGAGGAAGCCTTCTGGTCCGAATGACCCGAGCTCTCAGATGGCTGGGATAGTACCTGCAAAGATGACCAGAAGACTCGCGGGTCGAGGGCAAACTGCCTCGACCCGGTTAGGCGGGGTGACGGTGGACGATGGGGCGAGATGGACGAGCTCCGGCGAAGGGAAGACGGTGGAGCTCGAGTCCCAGCTCCTGTGCGAGCTGGGTTGGATGGAGGGATGGAGAAGGCGCGTAGGAGTAAGGCGAAGATGACTGTGGATTCTGATGATCAAGTCTATCTATGGAGCGGTCGGAATCGACGAAATACGGCGGAGCGGCGATTTGGGCGAAATGTAAAATCAAAGAAAGAAGGTCCTACGAGATTACCTGGGTGGATGAGTAGACTGGGGACGAGCTTAGGAAGCTCTGGGTCTTCGCCTCGAGGAGCGTCCCTCCAAGGCTCGAGCTCCAGCTGGTGGCGGAGCAACGGCGGCGAAGCTCGCCGGATCAGTGGTCTCTCTTCCTCTCCTCGCTTCGACAGCACCGGATGCGAGCTGTCACTCTCGCGCACACTCTGGAGCTCACTGGGGGTGGAATCAAATGACCAAAGATAGAGAATTAGGGTGGCGGAGCTCGGCTTATATATGGGTGCAGGTCCGGGAAAGATGGCTCGGGTCCGGCTCCATGGAGCACGGATCCCTAGGATCTATATCGGGCGAGATTCCCGGATACCTGGGGAGTGATTAGGACCCTAGGTTAGGCTAAATGGTGCTCGGGTCTGGAGAAAATAAATGGAGGAAATCGGGTTCTCGAACCAGACCCGCGGGAGGTGGTCCTGGGGGGAGTTGACTGGACGGTCAACATCCCCAGGGCCAATAGGGATCAGCCACGTGGATGGATCTTAGAAGTGAAAATTAGGGTAGCTAGGGGCTGATTTAGCAAAAAGTTAAAACATGAAATCTTTTTATTTTATTTTTTTCTATTTTTTAGTGATTTTTAATTAATTTTTCGAAATAAAAATAGGGTATGTACATAGTAGGTTCATATATAGGTATATATACAATATATAAGATTTTAATTTTTTGATTTTTAATTGTTATTTTTGTACAATTTTATTCTCATTTTATATTTTATTTATTTTCATTATAAAATAAGGAATAAAAAGATATTTTTATTTTATTTTTATTATTTATATACATAGTTGAAAATAAATACATATATACATTTATATACATGGTATATTTACAATATATTTTTGTGTTTTTAATTTTGTTATTTTTATTTTGTTTTAATTGTTTTTATTTTGTTTATTTACACTATATAATATAGAATATTTACAAAAATTTTAGAAATTAATTTTATTTATTTATAAGGCTAAATAAATATAAATGGGGTTCTATGTACATGATGACTATACAAGAGGCGTTTTTGTTTTCTTTTTAATTTTTAAATCTTTATTTTGATTTTATATTTATAAATATATACAAATATTTACAAGCTTATTTTTGTGAGGAAAGTACTTTTATTTTATTTACATATATATTTACACACATGAGCCCCTATCTCCCTCTACTTTGGCTTTTATGCGGTCAGGCCCATGCTGAGCCCTCCCTTGGGTTAGGTTGCTCAATATTTATTCTAAATATTTCCCTCTTTTTCTTTTTAATCTTTATTCTTTTATTTTTGCATAAAAACATGCTAATTATAGGTTTTTACACAATGCATGCTTTTGGTAATTATTTCTATTTACACATATCTACATGCATTTGCAAAGGTTTTTGTAGCTAAAATATAAGAATAAAGAATGATGAATGAGTATTCATCACCCCCCTATACTTAACTTTGCTAGTCCCTTAGCAAACACTTATTTGAAAAAGAAGTGAAAAAGAAAGAAAAGAAATAGAGAAAAAGAAAAAGAGAATGTACATGGATCAAGGTTGATTATTAAACTTGCCTTCATTAAATTAAGGTATGGAGCTCGATCAGATCTTTGGATTATTAATGTGTCGGAACCTTGTTTGGACTTAAGTCTAAAACTCAACAGCCTCTAAGTTCCACTATTCTATAACCAAGACTCCTCAATGCTCCAGATCAGAACAAGTCATCAATCACAAACCCTGAAGACCATGAATCTTTTCTTGTCCTGTGAATGTGAAGTCTAAGCTCTCCACCTCAGAAATGGCAACTTGACAACCCTCCCCAACAAGGTAACTCTATGACCTCAATCTGGCCACTCTTTCCTCGAGGAGCGGGGTATTCCCTTCTAAGTTCAAGTTCAACCAGCTCAAGAAGAGGAGGAAGAAGAGAATGGGTCAAGGCCAGTGTAGCCAAGTACCCTTGGGAGCTTGACCAGTGTAGCCAAGTCTCCCTGCTGCAAGCTACATTAGGTGGATCATGAAACCAAGCTTTGCTTATTGCACTCTATATACATACTCCGGTGGGATTATCATTTTCTCTCAGACCCACCACTTTTTTGGAGTTATTTTCTTTTTGCACATTTTTTTTCGAGTGCATCCATACAACATATACATGTGCAGCATATATACACGGAGTTTTTCCTCTTGAGCCAGTAGACTATCCCTCTTTTGAAGCTTTATCGCAACCCACAACTCCCGTCGTTAGACCTCATGGCAACCAGACCAAGTTGAGACGCACTTCCTTCACTAAAAGAAGAAGAGAGGTTCCTCCTAGAAGTACTACCCTCATATGCTACCCCAAGTCAAGGAAGACTGCCTTCTCACCACCTCATCCATAGAGAGCTCGGTGCATAGTGCTGGTGTCCAAGTAAAGCCATAATCTATATGAGTCATGTGTTGTTGTTAAGTGCTCTACTTAGGCTCATTGAGATGACATGTGATCATAGCCTAGTGGACTCAAAGAATTAAGTCACCATGGACCTGAAAAGCCTTAAACCTAAGCCCTATAAGGTTCCTCTTAGAAGTTAGGTGGATTAAGATCTTAATCAAGCTCCATTCCTCAATTTGATTCCAGGCTAGTTTAAATGTCAACTATCATCCAGAAAAACTATATACATATGTACAAAAGATGCTATTTACACAAATTTTACAATCATGCAAAATTTTTGAAAAATGTTTTGAAATCATGAATGGATGATGCATGAAGTGCAAGTTTTGTAAAAAGTATTTACACAAATTTACACAAGATTTTTGCAACCTTTTGATTTTCAAAACATTTTGGAAAAATTTTGTACTATATACATAATTTTGATAAGAAAATATTTACACAAACTTTACACAAAAGATTTTTGAAATCATTTTTACAAAAATAGTTTGTACACTAGCTATTTATGTGCAAATAAAAGAAGTTTATGTACATGAATATTTTAATTTTTGTGATTTTTAGCCATTTTATTTATTAACACACTCACACAAAGTACGAGTTATGGCTAAAGTATATATGAAATATATACACCCCCCCCCTATACTTTGCTCGAACGATGTCCTCAGAGTCAAGAGCGATGAAGAAGACATAACTCGTGCTAGGTATAGGGAAGTGAAAAGAAAGGCTATATACAAAGAAGAATGAATGAAATAGAAAAGTCAAGAAGGTCTCGGGTCTTCCCCCTATACTTAGGATCAAGTAATCCTAAGTATAGCAGGCTGTATACTAAGGGAAAAACCGAGTGGAGAATGTACAGGGTCTACCCCCCCCCTATACTTAGGGTGAAATATCCCTAAGTATAAGCAATAAAAACAGGGGTAAATAGAAACAAAAGAAATACCCAAAGGTCTCACATCCCCCCTATACTTAGGGTAAAGTGCACCCTAAGTATAGCATAATCACAAGATGAAGAAAGGGATGTGGGACTAAAGAATGTAGTGATATAAACATCTGGATCTATACAAGGCGGAAGATCAGTGAAACTCAGGCGTGAGATGCCTTAGATGTGAGTCAAAGACCACATCTCACGCAAAATGAATAGGGGCAAGATCAACGACCCGCGGCTCATGATCTAGAAATGGCTTGAGCCGCTGGCCGTTCACTCGAAAGGTACTCTCAGAAAACAACTCAGATATATCAATGCTACCGTTGTCGTGTACCTTTCTGACCAAGTAGGGTCCCTTCCATTTGCTCTGTAGCTTTCCTGGAAACAAACGAAGCCTCGCATCAAACATCCATACTCTCTGTCCAATCTCAAAATGCTTGTGGCTGATATGAGAATCATGCCACTCCTTCACTCTCTCCTTATACTGTAGGCTGTTTGAGAAAGCTGTATCTCTAAGCTCCTCCAGGGCGGCTAACTCTGCCCTCCTCTGGTCTCCCATACCATCTGGATCCATAAGAATATATGTAACTGCCCAAAGTGACTTGTGCCTCAGCTCAACAGGTAAATGGCACGGCTTGCCATATACGAGGCGAAAGGGAGATGTGCCCAATAGAGTCTTGAAAGACGTCCTATATGCCCATAAGACCGAGTCCAAAAGTTGTGACCAATCCTTTCGGTCAAGGCGGACGACTTTCTGCAATATAGTCTTGATCTCCATGTTCGACACCTCGGCTAGACCATTCGTCTGTGGATGGTAAGGTGTAGCAACACGATGGTCTATACCGAACTCGCTAGCAAGGGCCTTCACCTGGTCGTTGATGAAATGAGACCCCCCATCAGAAATCAGAACTCGTGGAACCCCGAACCGCGTGATGATGTGCTTCCTCAAAAATCTGCAAACTGTCCTTGCATCAGCGGCTCGGGTGGGGGTAGCCTCAACCCAACGACTAACATAATCCACGGCCAACAGAATGTACTCAGATCCCTGACTCTTAGGGAATGGACCCATGAAATCGATGCCCCATGCGTCAAAAACCTCACAGAAGTGAATGGGCTGCATCGGCATCATATCACGTTGTCCACAAGTGCCCATCCTCTGACAGTCAGTACACCTCTTCACGAACTCATCAGAGTCCTTGAAGAGGGTAGGCCACCACAAGCTGGATTGGAGCACTTTCTGTGCCGTTCTCCTCCCAGAATGATGTCCTCCTGCCTCAAGCTTGTGGCAGTAAGTGAGGACGCTATGGTGTTCCTCCTGAGGAATACACCGACGCCAAACGCTATCCCCTCCTTCGTGGTAAAGAATGGGATCCTCCTAGTGGTAGGACTTGGCCTTCGCAAGGAAGGTCTCAAGCCTCTGCCTGTGCCAATCTTGTGGGACTTTCCCAGCAACGAGAAAGTTCACAATATCGGCATACCACGGGAGTGAGGCGATAGCAAGGATCGCCTCATCTGGGAAGGTATCTCGAATAGGGTCTATCTGCTCAAACTCCTCAGGCTGCTCTAAGCGGGAGAGATGATCCGCCACCACATTCTTGACTACAGGCTTATCCTTAATCTCAATGTCGAACTCCTGGAGTAGAAGGATCCATCTAGTGAGTCTGGCCTTGGCATCCTTCTTTGTCATGAGGTACCTGATGGCGGTGTGATCTGTGTACAAAGTCACTCTAGATCCAATGATATAAGATCGAAACTTATCTAGGGCGAACACTAAGGCTAGCATCTCCTTCTCTGTGACCGTGTAATTCTGCTGGGCGGAATCCAATGTGCGGCTAGCATAGTGGATAGCAAATGGAACTCCGTCCCTCCTCTGTCCCAGCACTGCCCCTACGGCAAAATCGGAGGCATCCGTCATGATCTCGAATGGGAGAGACCAATCAGGCGGCTGGAGGACAGGAGCCTCAATAACACACTGCTGGAGAGTCGCAAAGGACGAAAGACACTTGTCATCGACAAGGAACTCGGTGTCTTTCGTCAAGAGGTCAGTCAACGGCCGGGCAATCCTGCTGAAATCCTGAATAAATCTCCTATAAAATCCAACGTGCCCCAGGAATGACCGTAGCTGCCTCAAATTGGACGGTGGTGCGAGTTTCCTAATGACATCAACCTTGGCCGGATCAACCTCCATGCCCCTGTTGGAGATGATGTGGCCAAGCACCGTCCCTTGAGTCACCATGAAGTGACTCTTCTCCCAAGATAGAACCAAATGGTACTCAATACATCGCTGGAGTACTCGGTCTAGGCAGTCAAGACAGGAGTCGAATCCGTCGCCGTAGACCGAGAAATCGTCCATGAAGACCTCCAAACACTCCCCTACCATGTCCGAAAAGATCGACAGCATGCACCTCTGAAAAGTCGCAGGGGCGTTGCATAGCCCAAATGGCATGCGTCGAAAGTTATATGTACCAAAGGGACAGGTAAATGTGGTCTTCTCCTGATCCTCAGGAGCGATGGCCACCTGGTTGTAGCCCGAGTACCCATCCAGGAAGCAATAATGGCTCTTCCCTGCCAGTCTCTCAATGATCTGGTCAATAAAAGGCAGGGGGAAATGGTCCTTCTTGGTGGCCTGGTTGAGTCTCCTGTAGTCAACACAGACCCTCCAAGAGGTGGGTACTCGTGTAGCAATCTCCTCTCCCGACTCACTGATCACAGTCGTGATGCCCGTCTTCTTGGGCACCACATGCAAGGGGCTGACCCACTTGGAGTCGGAAATGGGATAAATGAAATCTGCACTCCACCATTTTGATATTTCCTTCATCACGACCTCTCTCAGGTTGGGCTTCAGTCGCCGCTGGAACTCACGCGACGGCTTCGCCCCCTCCTCGAGATAAATATGGTGGGAGCACACTGATGGACTAATCCCATGGAGATCTGCTACGCTCCATCCGATTGCCTTGCGGTTCTTTTCAAGAACCCCCATCAAACGGGATTCTTGCTCTCCAGTCAGATCGGCGGAGATGATGACTGGGTGCATCTCAGGTTCGCCCGCAAGGAACCGATACTTCAGCGAAGTAGGGAGCAGCTTCAGCTTTGGACAGCTGGGCATTGGCAAATCTGGCCTCGGAAGAAGGTGCGTGAATGTTGCTAAGTCTGCCAAATCTGCCTGGGAGAAAGAATACGAGCTCTCGCAAACTGGTTCTGGAGGAGGCTGCTCAACTGTACTGTCTCTGATCTGCTCTACCTCTACCTCCTCCTCATCTGTAGGCTCAGGTGGACTCAGGTCTGGCATCTGGTCATCACAATCTGCCCAATCAGACTCTGAATCCGAGGGATCTGCATCAAATAAGGTGGCATCAGTACCACCATCACACAAGGTGGCCTCAACACCACCATCACCAAAAACTGTGTCGCGGTCGAGAACCGGCTCTGCTGCCTCTGTAGTATTCTGGACCAGGGTTGTGCTCTCCAAGCTCTCCTCTGATGTCATCTCTGCCTCAGTGGTGTCTGGAAATGAGAGGATGGCCTGTGCTGAAGGGTTTGCCTATGCTGCCTCATCATCTGTGATCACAAAATCACAGTCCTGGTGGATGTCTAGCCCGGCATCTGTCAGCTGCTCTGTATCTGTGCTGGTCTCTGGGCATACTCTCTCTCTGGCTCTGTAGTCCTCGACCGTCTCTATTTGTACACTTTCGCCCTCGACGCGACAGTATACCTTCCCGCTATCATGATCAGTCACCGCCTTGGCTGTGGCCAAGAACGGACGACCGAGGATGATGGGGGTATCGGCCACTGAATCAGGGATCTCCATGTCCAACACTACGAAGTCCATGGGGAATTGCAGGCCCTGAATAGTGACGATAACGTCTCGCAACAACCCCTTCGGCCTCTTGACAGATCGATCAGCAAACTGAAGGACTGTCCTGCTCTGTCGAAGAGTGCCCAACTCGAAGCGGTCGAGAAGGGCTGCCGGAAGGAGGTTGATAGACGATCCGCTATCCAATAGAGTACGGTCGAACCTCTGCTCACTAATCTGGCATCTGACATACGGGGCTCCTGAATCTGGCCTCTTGGCCGGCAGACGGTTCTGGATCGCGAAGCACGTGGCTTTCGTCGGCACATGTATCTCTGAATGATGGTCCCTCCTCCTCCTCCTTACTGTGGTCCTATCTCTCAAAGATCGCTGAAGAAGGGGGATGTGCTGCAAAGCCTCCTGAAGGGTCAGCTGTATGTGAAATCTGTCGATCATGCTCTGGCTGAACTCCTCCTGCTCTCTCTTTTTTGGGTCTTTTTCTCTTTTCTTCCCCTTCCCCATCTGAAGGGCTCTAGGGAAGGGGATCACAGGGTCCTTCTCAGATGAAGGACTAGGAAGAGGTCTAGACGGCTCGACGGCCGGATCCGCACATACATCAATCACCACAGTGGGACCAGGAGAAACTAAACCTTTTTCTTTATTCACAACAGTGTTCTGAGGTACATCGACAAAAGGAAAAACAACATCTCTATCAAAACAAACACTGGTGGCCTCAGTACCACCTCGGGCTGGCTCTGCTACTGGACGTCTCGCGGCCTCAGTACCGCGGGCTGGCTCGACTACTCTGGTGGCATCAGCACCACCTCCTCGAACTGGTGAAGCGGCGGCCTCAGTACCGCCGGTGGAATCAGCATCCTTGGTGGCATCAGTACCACCATCATCATCGTGTGCGGCCTCAGTACCGCTCTCCTCCTCCTCATCTGGCGCCCTGGGTGGATCCTCGAGTCGTCGCTCAGATGAGGCGCCGCCTGCTGGTGCTCTACCGCTCCTAAGTGTAACAAAATCAGTATCAAATAGATCCGAAGACATATCATCAAATGGATCACTAGGAGTGGCATGCTCAGTGGAAACTACCTGCTCAGATTTCCTCTTCAGGCTGTTCGGATTCGGCTCTATCTGTGCAGGGATGGCGGCCTTCCCTCTCATCAGGTCCCGCATCTCCTGGCGGAACTCGTCCATCTCCCGTCTGAAAGTAGCCTGCTGATCTGTGAGGATGCGGGCTATGTCATCCAAGGCGGGGCTCTCATGGGAGCCTGACGGGTAGCCTCTCTGGTGCTGAGGCTGCTGGAACTGGTGCTGCTGGTGCTGAGAGGGGTAGGAGGTAGGATGCTGCTGCTGGTGTGGCTGGTGAGCCTGCTGCTCACGTCTCCAAGACTGTCCCTGCTACTGATAGGGACGAGGAACGAAGGACGACTGCTGGTATGGCTGGTGGGCTGGGGGCTGCTGCTGCTGAGAGGGGTAGGAGGTAGGATGCTGCTGCTGGTGTGGCTGGTGAGCATGCTGCTCATGTCTCCAAGACTGTCCCTGCTGCTGATAGGGACGAGGAACGAAGGATGACTGCTGGTATGGCTGGTGGGCTGGGGGCTGCTGCTGCTGGTGATCTCTCTGCTGGCTATACTGCCCTCCCTGGCCGGATGACTGCTGCTGGGGCTGGGTACCTCCACTCCCCCACCTGAATCCGGGATGGTCTCGTCGGATCCCCGGTTGAGGGCGGTCATACCAAATCCCGTTGACATCCATCAACGGCTCTGCATCGAACTGGGCTGGCGGGAGTACTGCCAGAGGCTGATCCGGCTGGTATACCACCATCTGCAAGTCTGGAGATGGTGGTGACTGGTAAGAGGGCTGCTGCTGCTGGTACGGCTCCGCCTGTACAAGGTGAACCTGTCTAGGCTGCTGAAAGGAGCTGGAGCGCTGGGACGAGCTGCTGCTGCCGCCGGTATCGCCTCGCGACTGAAGACGGGGCTGGGAAGCTGTCTGTGCCTCCTGGAGACACATGAGCTGGGTCTTCATGTCGCTCAGAGTCTGTGCCATCTGCTCCATCTGAATGATGCCCTGGCACTGCTTCTTCTCGATCAGCTCCATGCGGTCCAACTTCTTGCTGATGATACCCATATCCGCAGCGGACGACTCTGCCTATGCTGCTGCAACTGCGGATGAACTGTATGGACCGGCATCGACACGTGCTATCCTCTGGTACTGCACGGGTCCGGGCTGCTGCTGGGGTCTCCCCTGAGTGTACAACCGGGTCTGGGACATCACCATATAGCTCTCGGCCATCTCCTCGAAGATGGCCCAGACCTGATCGTGATTCTTGGCGAAATAGGACCCGCCACAAGAAGCGTTCACCAAGCCCTGGAGCTCTGGTGTCAACCCGCTGAAGAAGCTCTGCACAAGGTTCGGCTTCGAGATATCATGGTGCGGGCATCGGTCTGTGAGCTCTCGGAACCTCTCCCATGCCTCATGTAATTGCTCGTTGGGGAGCATGGAGAAGTTGCTGATCAGGGCCCTCGCTGCATTCGTCCGCTCGAGTGGATAGTACTTGTTCAAGTACTCGGTGCGGAGCTGCTCCCAGGTGTACACAAACTTCCCCAAATGCTTCAGCCAAGTGGCTGCTCTGTCTGCTAGTGAGAAGGGGAAGGCGATCATCCGAATCGTATCCTGGTCCACATGACGGTCGTGGACAGTACTGCAGATCATCAAGAACTCCTAGAGGTGGAGATGGGGCTCCTCGGTGGCAAGTCCGTGAAAACGGGGAAGCATCTGCAGGGTGTTCGGGGGGAACTTGAAGTCCCCACGATAGCAGGTACCACCACCCAATGATGCATCAGTGTAGATCCAGGGTTGTGCAACTTCCGCATCGGTCTCGGTGGTCCTCCTGCCGCTGCGGCGGCGGCTGCTGCTGCTGCGGCTGCTGCGGCTCGTGCCTCTGCATCTGGTCCATCCTCAGGCTCGCTCTGATCTCTCTCTGCTCTGAGTCGCTCCAACTCTCTCCTCATCTCAATCATGAAAGCTCCCTGATCCCTAAGCTGCTGCTGCACTGTCTCTAACGAGGCGATCAGGGTGGAGTTGATCGCTCCCTGGTCCATCACGATGTGCTCTGTCCTGGAGCGGTCCTCTGAACTACCGGCCATGACGTCTGCAAAATCAAATGAGCCATACTCAGGTGCTGTCAAATCTGCTATTCTCTCCTCTAGCTCATATCGCTCAGAACCGAAAGAAAGGGGGTCGAGGGGGAACAGGGCGGAATCGTACTCGGGCTCGGAGAACTGGTCTAGGCTCTCGCGGGCCAACCTAGATGATTGGGTAGACGTGCCCGAAAGCGGTGCAGCCAGAGGCTGCCTAAGAGAGCGTCTACCCATCATCGTGATCTGGTCGAGTAGTGCGGATGGGATCTGGAGAAACTATGATCAGAATGCAAACCCCCGGTTCACCAACGCAACGCGAGCTGAAGACCGTAAAAGCTCGGTCAAATTATCTTGTCAATTTTTATTAGGTGAACACACAAGATATCAGAGCGCTTACATGACCTGTTAGGATACCCAATACTATTCCAACCGACTGGCCCGCATGGAAGAGTCGGTAGTCAGCTGGAAATAGCACCAGAGGGCTCTACCTAGGGTGCGGGTCACTCTCTCGCGCAATCAAACCAAACAAGGAGGGGGTTGCTCTCCCCAAGACAAATTTTTAAGGTGAGCGTCTTTTAGGGTCAATAGTTTTAGCCAGTCCCAATTTTATGGTATTTCTTTTTAATATTTTTCAAATAAAAACAAACTCCTAACGAATTTTTCGGTTCTCCTGGTTATTTAGTCCAAAACAGGGGGGAGAAGACGAAAAAGTCGATGCACGATAAATCAATGATGCATGCAAAGTCAGAAAGGCGTACATGTCTCCAGCACTCTACATGCAATATGATCCGCGCATAAATGTAAAGACAGAAATTAAACTACCTAAATGATGCAGCGATGAAAACCGAGTCCTAGATGAGCAAGTTCTACTCGCAGAACCGTCTAACTGGTCACCGTCCTACAGGCCAAAGGTCCGGTCTTGGTCTACCCCTCCTCTGCCCGACAAATCGGGGGTAGGAGAAAGCGCTTTGTGGGGTAGACTACGGCACGTAAGCCACGAAGGAAAATGAGTCAGTTATTTTTATTAATTGATTATTAGTAGGTCCAATTAAGCGTACTATAGGAGCAGGCAGATAATTAAGTGTGGCGACCCTACTAATTACGGCACAAGCAAGTATAAAATCCTAAATCTAGGGGCTCGATCAAAAACCGCGTAAACACCGGAAAAGGCAGCTAAAAAGAAAGAAAACGAAACCGCGAGAAAAACAACGAAAAACTCCTAAGGGTCCCCCGAGCACACCGGTGCTCGGCGAAACAGACCCGCTAAGTCAAAGAGTCCAAGTGTCCAGTCTCTGAGTACCTGTATTATTACAATAATAATCAGAATAAAAATAAAAACCTCTCCCACTCAACTCTCTCTCGCTCTCTCCTGCGACTCCGTAAAGAAGGGAGCCGCCTCCAAGTCCTGTGGTTGCGTCGGCTCCTCGAAAGTCGCCTCCGCGGTCCTCGGGCCCTCGCAAGAAACAGAGACAAGTGGTCAGAGCAAAATAATCAAATAATAATAATAGAAAAATAAATGGAAATAGAAATGGGGGTATATATGCAAAAATGCAAAATAAAATAAACACTCAAAATAAAACAAAAATAAAAACAAAAGAAAATAAAATAAAACAAAATAAAACAAAAATAAAATCTAGACAAAAGACGCGAAAAAGCCGCGAGCTCTGAAAGAGCCGCGAAAAGCCGCGAAAACAAAAATAAAGCAAAAACAAAAACTACTAAGCCGTGCTCCCCGGCAACGGCGCCATTCTGATGGCACGAAAAACCGAGTGACTAAGGCAATCAGGTATCTCTACGATGGTCGTCGCGACCTCGGTCACTCGATCGTGTCGATCAAGAAAAAGTAGACCACCAAGATAGATAAAATCAATCAAACACAAAATAGCGATCCTGCTATTAGTTTAACCTGGTATAGCGACCAGGGTCGAACTCAAGGAGCACGGGTTGGCCTCTCGGCCTACGAAGTAGTCAAAAAGAGAAATAAAATAAAATAAGCAAATATTTTTGGTGGTTTTTAATTATTTAATTTTTTTTGGATTTTTAATATGTTAAGAAAATAAAACAAGTAAATAAACACACACTTCAACAATTTATTGAAAGTATTAAAAATCAACCAAAAATTCAAACAAAAATATTTTTATGTGTTTTATAATTTTTAGTGTTTTTGGTGAATTTTTGAGAATTTTCTGATGTTTATTTAATTTTCCAAAAATCAAAAAGTAGTTAAAACAGTAGGTATTGTCCAGCCGAGCTAAAAGAGCCTAGATAAAATACCTAAAGGCCCCAAATTAGCTGGGAGGTAATTTTCCTGTAAAGAGAATAAATCAAGAAAAATTTAGGCACCTAATTTATTATTTTTGGATTTTTAATTTATTTACTAGAATTTTTATAAGATTTTGAGTGTTTTTCAATTTTTAGTGGTTTTCAGTAATGAAAAATAGCCAAAATTGGCTAGAAAATCAAACACAACATAATAGATAGTAGATAATTTTTTGTAATTTTTAGACACTATTTAATATTTTTTGTGATTTTTGAAGTTAGACAGTGAATAAAAGAGAGATTTTTGAATTTTTAAAAATATCAAATGAAAACAAAAATGTCCTAAAAAATCCTCGAAAATTTTACACCATGGCAGGAGCCATGTGTCCAATTTTCGTTGGATTTGGAGGTAAGTTGCTATTTTATTCAAAAATAAAGAGGGGGCACAGTGTACAGGGACCAAAGTGCAAATACCCAAGAGTCTGGGGGGTCTGGTGCAATTAACCTAGGAAGTCGCGCGCGTCGCGCGTGCCTGGGGCACTCAGGGACCCAAATGTAAGAAAAATAAGTTCCGAGGGCCTTTTGGTAACAGGTACCAAAAGCCCAGGGGCTTATCTGCAAATAACCCAATAATATTCGCACGTGTTCAAATAAAATACGCACAGGGGTATAAATGCAAATAAACACAAACTTTCATTCAATCATTAACAATCAGAACTACAGGGGCATGGAATGCAAATAAGCCAAAAAGCACGTGTCGATGCACGTGTCAGACCATACACAGGGGCATAAATGCAAACTAAGTAGAGTACGGGGTCCTCTATGCAATAATCCCTAAAACTAAACAACTACGCTAGATATTTACAAGACTAAAAGCGAAATAAAATGACAAAGGGGTCCTAAGGGTAAATTACCCTTTATTAATGCGGGCCGATGGATGGAGGGCACGTGGCGCATCCGACGGTGGGGAACAGCGGCCGCTCCACAGCTGGGCTCCTTGGGCGAATCCGATGGCGAGGGTTCCTCCACTTGGGCGATTGGACGGTGTATGGCGCAGGTGGCTAACCCTTGTGCATCGTATGGCTGGGATCGGTCCTCCTGAGATCGGGCGGTGACTGCTGCTCCTAAGATGGACAGCCCCGATGAAGTCTGGAGCTGGAGGGCTGATCGAACGGAGGAGGAGGATGCTCGAAGAACAGATGACCGGTGAAGTTCGCCGGCCCAGTGGCCTAGCTCCGAGGCTCCTCTGCTGCGCCTGAAGGTCGGAGAAGCTCCGCAATGGTGTTCCGCAGCTGGTGGTGGGCTCCGATGATCCAGCCGAGCTCTGGTGAGCCCCGGCAAGGACGGCGGAGGAAGCCTTCTGGTCCGAATGAACCCGAGCTCTCAAATGGCTGGGATAGTACCTGCAAAGATGACCAGAAGACTCGCGGGTCGAGGGCAAACTGCCTCGACCCGGTTAGGCAGGGTGACGGTGGACGATGGGGCGAGATGGACGAGCTCCGGCGAAGGGAAGACGGTGGAGCTCGAGTCCCAGCTCCTGTGCGAGCTGGGTTGGATGGAGGGATGGAGAAGGGGCGTAGGAGTAAGGCGAAGATGACTGTGGATTCCGATGATCGAGTCTATCTATGGAGCGGTCGGAATCGGCGAAATACGGCGGAGCGGCGATTTGGGCGAAATGTAAAATCAAATAAAAAGAAGGTCCTACGAGATACCTGGGCGGATGAGTAGACTGGGGACGAGCTTAGGAAGCTCTGGGTCTTCGCCTCGAGGAGCGTCTCCCTCCGAGGCTCGAGCTCCAGCTGGTGGCGGAGCAACGGCGGCGAAGCTCGCCGGATCAGTGGTCTCTCTTCCTCTCCTCGCTTCGACAGCACCAGACGCGAGCTGTCACTCTCGCGCACACTCTGGAGCTCACTGGGGGTGGAATCAAATGACCAAAGATAGAGAATTAGGGTGGCCGAGCTCGGCTTATATATGGGTGCAGGTCCGGGAAAGATGGCTCGGGTCCGGCTCCATGGAGCACGGATCCCTAGGATCTATGTCGGGCGAGATTCCCGGATACCTGGGGAGTGATTAGGACCCTAGGTTAGGCTAAATGGTGCTCGGGTCTGGCGGAAATAAATGGAGGAAATCGGGTTCTCGAACCAGACCCGCGGGAGGTGGTCCTGGGGGGGGTAGTTGACTGGGCGGTCAACATCCCCAGGGCCAATAGGGATCAGCCACGTGGATGGATCTTAGAAGTGAAAATTAGGGTAGCTAGGGGTCGATTTAGCAAAAAGTTAAAACATGAAATCTTTTTATTTTATTTTTTTCTATTTTTTAGTGATTTTTAATTAATTTTTCGAAATAAAAATAGGGTATGTACATAGTAGGTTCATATATAGGTATATATACAATATATAAGATTTTAATTTTTTGATTTTTAATTGTTATTTTTGTACAATTTTATTCTCATTTTATATTTTATTTATTTTCATTATAAAATAAGGAATAAAAAGATATTTTTATTTTATTTGTATTATTTATATACATAGTTGAAAATAAATACATATATACATTTATATACATGGTATATTTACAATATATTTTTGTGTTTTTAATTTTGTTATTTTTATTTTGTTTTAATTGTTTTTATTTTATTTATTTACACTATATAATATAGAATATTTACAAAAATTTTAGAAATTAATTTTATTTATTTATAAGGCTAAATAAATATAAAGGTGGTTCTATGTACATAATGACTATACAAGAGGTGTTTTTGTTTTCTTTTTAATTTTTAAATCTTTATTTTGATTTTATATTTATAAATATATACAAATATTTACAAGCTTATTTTTGTGAGGAAAGTACTTTTATTTTATTTTCATATATATTTACACACATGAGCCCCTATCTCCCTCTACTTTGGCTTTTATGCGGTCAGGCCCATGCTGAGCCCTCCCTTGGGTTAGTGTTGAACAGAGAAATCGCAGAGATCGTGTTGACTCACAAGGCGAATCAACAGTCGCTGATTTGACCTCCAACGAAATCCGATATTCAAACAACATTTAACCCACGACAAATAAATCAAGCGATGAAAGTAAATGTGCGGAGTTAAAATTTATTATAACTCTACAACAAGATGTGTATAATGCAAGTATGTGTAGAGGTCGAACACAGGGAGCAAACAGGTAGATCGGGGCACAAGTGCACAAAAATGTGTGAATGTGATCAAGAGTCTATTATGCTATTTTTTTGTGGGTTTTTAATTTTATATTTTTTATTTAATTTTTAATTTTATATTTTTGTATTTTGATTTTTAATTTACTGATTTTTATTTTCTTTTTATATTTTATATTTTTTTATATTTTCTTTTTCAAGATTGGAATATAAAAGTAATGTACTAAAAGGGGAAAGAGATATTTATAAAAATGGATAAAAATATCCAAAAATTAGCAAATGAAGTCTTTTTGGTCTTTTTATGCTTTTTTACTGTTTTTGTGATTTTTGGGTAATTTTTAGAATGTTTTTGGTATTTTCAATTGTCAAAATAAAGCAAAACAGTGAATAAAATGCAAGGCTGAAACTAAATTGGGGAAATAAAATAGAAAACAGTAGCAAAAATTCTCCACTTTAATTTTCACTTAAAGACAAAGAAACAAAGAAAGTTAAGAGACAAAGTTTATATTTTTAGGAGTTTTGTAGAATTTTTAATATTTTTATAGAGGTTTTTAGAGTTTTGTGATTTTTTGGAGTTTTCTTTTGTATTTTTTTATGATTTTTGGACTGAGGTTAAAACAAACTAAAAGACACAAAATATATTTTTTTGGGATTTTTCTGGAATGTTTTTTTATTTTTTTGGTATTTTATAAGGTAGACAGTGCTGAAAATAGATGTTTTTTATTTTTAATAAATATAAAAATAAAATTAAATCAAAAACTAAATTGATGGCGTGAAAGTACAAGTTTCCAGAAGCTTAACTTCAAAATTTGAGAAATTTTGGGATTCAAATGATGCCTTAAATAAATATGTTAAGCATACAAAAATGGAAGGCCTGGCAGGGGTATTTGCGTAATTAAGGTAAAGTTCGAGGGTTGGCGTGTAAATTTTCCAAAATTTTAAAACTACAATAGAAAACTTTAGCACTAATTTGAAATAATCAAAGCAACGAGGTTATGTTTGCAAAAACGCCAGGGCGCACGTGACTTGCACGCGCGCCTGGCAGGGGTGTATCAATAGTTCTCGAAAACCGTAGGGCTAATTTGCAAAATATACAGAAAATAGAAGCAAGCAGACGAATGTTTAGACACTGAAAATTAAATACAACAAAAACGGGGTTTATTTCGCAAAATACCCAGGCGGGTGCTGATCGAACGGTTGGTCATCGCCACTTATACACGTGTCCTCTCCACAGGGCTCGATACCCCTTCGCTTTTAAAGGGCCCCGATTAGATCTTGTCCAGGCGATCAACGGCTGAAGGAACGCGCCATCCGACGGTGGCTGTACGCCACGAAGAACCGGCCAAGATCGACGGCTGCTGCTTGATGGGGAAGAACGGCGAAGGAACTCGCAAGTGGCGAGTTTGGCTTGGTTGTAGAGCCGCTCCCGATGACCTTTCTCGTTCCAAAAGAACACGCGATGTTTCCTGGGACTCCCCCCTAGCTGTTGGCGACTTCAAAATGGCGTGAGGCATGCCGACAGGCCGCCGCGATGTGGGTGGTTGGGGGCCGCTCCAGGCCATGCACGCTCCAGCAAAAACGACCCCAGTAGGAGTCTCTTTGCCCCTAGACCTGCGAGCAAAAACCACGACGGCAGAAGGTGGTCCCAGGGCAAGAAAAAAAACAAGAAACGTGGTGAATGGCGGTGTATGGCGCTCGCCGGAGCAAGTCCGGCGAGGGGGAAAACGACGGCGAATGAATCACGAAACCACAACAATGCGGATATGGAAGTAATCCTACACTAGATCTAACCTACAGCATAAAAAAACGAAGAAACTGAAACAAAAAAAACGAACGAAAACCACCTCTATTGGTTGGAAACCAAGAGGAAGAGACCTCACGGCGGCGGCCGGAGATGGGGTGGTTGGAGCGCCTCCCGGCCCTCGCCCGACCTTGCGCGAAGGAGCTGGAGATCCCCCTGTCACCGGGATCAATCTAGAGCTCCAAAGCAAGGGTCCAACTTGGGTCAAAAGGGTTCAAATTCGAAATGGGGTGAATGGGTCGGTTTTGAAACTTGGCCAAGGGGCGACTTTCAAGGATGAATCACGGGCGCGCCTTCGATTCAAACGCCCAACCAATGGCTGGGCGTGAATGTCCTATAGTAGGGCTATAAATCACGTGAAGACCTCGACCTCAAACGGTGAAAGATGAGGCCGGGAAAAATCCACAAAGATGGGACAAAATGCAGTCTGACAACAGCCAGACCTCGGTCAGAGAGTTGACCGAGGTCAACCAAGGGAGAGATCTGGTTGGTCCACGTGGACCAACCAGAAAAAACCTTGGAAAAAAGGTTTCTAAATTCAATTAAAAATAGGAAATGATTTTATTAATTTTTAATTATAAAATAAAAAATGTTTATTTTTTTATAAATTATTTTATAGTGGTTTTTATTTATTTTTATGAGTTATATTTTACAAGTTTGCATTTATGCCCTTTATAGTATATATATCTATATATTTTAGTATTTTATTTTTATTTTGTGTATTTTAATTTAATTATTTTTATTTCTTATTTTATAAAATTATAAAATACTTTTATCTACACAAATATATTTTTATCTTATTTTTATGACAAGTTTTGTATATTAAATAAAATGTAAAGGTATAATGTATAGGTATGGATATAGGTAGTGTACCTATGTATTCTTTATATGTTCATTTTTATTTTTATTTTTCTTTGCATTTTTATTCTGATTTTAATGCACATAATTATTATAAGTATACAACATTATAAAAATATAAAAATATAAAAATAATGAATAAATAATAAATTGAATATTTTAATATGTACAAGTATACAATAGGGGTCCAAAAGTCAACTTTCAAACCGTAGCTCCGCCAAATGCGAAACCACCGTCATTAATTAGCTTATTTTCTTCTATATACAATTAAAGGTGAGTATGCTGCATTTGGAGTTTTCATTTGTGAGATACGGGTCTGGGAAGTTGGGATTCTGGATTTTTATTCAGATCATAACTTTTTATCGGTGTATTATTTTTCTGTGAAATCAATTTTGTATTTTTCTTTATAAAATTATCTACAACTTTCATGTACAAAGTTTCTTTATTTGATGCACAAAAAGTGGAACCAAAAATAGGTCCCAAAATGAATAAAGAATGAATAGAATGAAAGGAATTTTATTGGTATTTTTGGCGCTTATCTCCCCCTACTTTATTCCTTGTCGACCTAGTCATCGAGATGCCTAGGTCTCGGGGTTTCGGGTCATAAAATATTTACAATATTTTATTCTTTTTCTTTTCTTTTCTTTATTCTATAATTTTGGCACTAAAAACCGCATTTTATACAATATTTACACATATATACATAGATGCTAAAATGCATGAATTATGCCTATTTTCACGCATTTACTAGGGTTTTTAAGGCCAAAATGATAGAATAAAGATGGTGAAACGTGGATTCATCATCCCCCTATACTTGCCATTGCTAGTCCCTAGCAAACACTTATGCAATAAGTGCAGAAAAAGAAAATTAAAGAAAAGAAAAAGAAGAAAGATGGACTAAATTTAATTATCAAACTTGTCTTCACAAAATCAAAGTTTGGAGCTTAAGTCGGACCTTTGGAATTTTAGTGCGGGCGGAACCTTAGTGAGAACTGTGTTTGAAATTCAACAGTCCTTGAGAATCCCAAAACTCTGCTCAAGTCTCCTCAATAGCCAGGTCAGAAATACTTCAACTCATACGCAAACCTTTACGACTATGATTCTGACTTGTACAGTGTAAGTGCTGGTGGCTCTCCCCAACTAGAATGACAAAGAAACTGACTTCTCCAGTACGACAACCCAATGATTCCCCAATCCAACAACTCCATCCTCGAGGAGCGGGGTATTCCCTTCTAAGTTCAAGTGGCAACCAGCTCAAGAGGAGGGGGTGAAGAGGAGAATGGACGGTAGCCAGTGTAGCTACCTATCCTGGGATGCAAGACCAGTGTAGTCAAGTCATCCTGCTGCAGGCTCACATGATATGACTTTGGAACTCAAGCTTGCTTATTTTCTTTGTACATACTTGAAGGCTTCTTATTTTTATACATGCCTGAACCTTTTTTTTTTTGAAATACTATTCACAGCAGCATTTACATAAGGAGTTTTTCCTCTTGAGCCAGTAGACTATCCCTCTTTTGAAGCTTTATCGCAACCCACAGCCTCCTGTCTTTAGACTTCCTAATCACTGGACGGGTTGGGGTGCACTTCCCTCCCTAGAGGAGGACAAGTGTCTCCACTTGTGTGCGTCTCATACCGGCAAATCCAATCCCCTCACCACTCCAACTGAGTTGAGCCATGTGAAAGGTGCAGGTGTCCAAGTTAGGTCATTATCAACAAGAGTCGTGCGTGTGCTCCGAAATACTCTACTTAGGCAGTCAAGAATCCATTGAACCAAGTCCCGTGATCCTCAAAGAATTAAGTCAACTAGACATGAAGTACCTCAAACCCAGTTCCTATAAGGTTCTTGTTATTAGGTAGATTTTAAGGTCCAATCAAGCTCCAATCTCTGGATTTTACTTAGACTCGTTCAACTATCAAACTCAATCCGAAAAATGCGAATGGCATGCAATGCAGAAAATATTTTTGTGATGCAATTTTCAAGGATTTTGAACTTTTTATGGATTTTTTTTGTAAAGATGATGATGATGCATATGCATTTTTTTGTCTTTTTTTTTTAAAGATTTTCAAATGTTTTTGGATTTTAATTTTGCAAATGTTTTTGGGCTTTTTGAAAACAAAAAGATTTTGGCTGAAAATAGGTTAAAATATGTACACGGGAGTGCTTCTTATATATACAAGAAGTGGATTTTAAGGATTTACAAGGGTAAGTGCTCAATTTTACAAGTACATGTATATAGTGGATTTTGGTGTGATGTAAATATTCCTCAAACTTATTTGACACAAGCTTTTCACACAATTTTTGAAAACAATAGTCCAAAATAATTTTTACAAACATTTTTGCAAACATGTACACACATTTGAAAATCATTTTGCAAAGGTTTTTCAAACAGTATATATAGATTTTTCACAATATTTTTGCAACCATTTTTCAAACCATTTGCAAATCATTTTTCAAACATTTTTATTTCACACAAAGAAAGTAAATTTTACAAACCACACAATTTCACACAGGTTGAAAACATGTAACAAAATATTTTCAAAATAGTTTTCAATAGATGTTCACAAAGTTTTTCAAACTATTTTTCAAACATTTTGCAAAAAACATTTTCACCTGCTTTATTAATCAGTAAATACAAAAAGAATTTGAGGAATAATCACATCTTTTTATTAAGGCTTTTTTAATGAATTTTAAAGAATTTTTAAAGAATTATTAGCCATATTTATTAAGAAAATACGAAAGTACGAGTTATGGCTAAAGTATATACGTAGTATATACGACCCCCCTATACTTAGCTTGAGCTATGTCCTCATAGATCAGAGAGAAAAGAGAAGACATAACTCGTACTGAGTATAGGAAAATTTAAAGAATAAAGGAATACAGAGATGAACAAACGAGAAGTTGACTGTCCCCCCTATACTTAGGATCAAATAATCCTAAGTATATCAGACTGTACACAGAGCAGGGAGGGTCAAGGGTGGGAATGAACAGATCGTACTCAGGTTGTCTCCCCCTATACTTAGGGTAATATATCCCTAAGTATAGACAAGAAGAGGAGACAATAGAGAGGATCGAAATGAATGGAATAACTCGGGGTGCACACCCCCCTATACTTAGGACAAAGTACGTCCTTAGTATGGAAAACTGTCTACAAGGGTGGCACCTTTTCAGTAGATGAAGAAGATAGAAGAGGAAAAGAAGAAAAGAAGAAAAGAAAAAAAAATGAAGATGGAAGAAGAGATCGTGAGAATGTACACGTCACTCCCCCTATACTTAGGGTGAAAGAAACCTTAAGTATAGGCAACGACAGGAGTGATGACACGGAACGATGAAAGGATACTCGGCTCGTCCACCCCCTATACTTAGGACAAAGTGCGTCTTAAGCAAGGCAAACACGAGAATGGGTAGACGAGCAAAACGGGAGAAGGACGAAGATGAACATAAGAGGATGTACAACAGAGATGGATGTACATATGATCAAGAAGGTTGAAAGCGAACCTTCTTGCGGGACCGCTGCGGAATGGATCTGGTGTGACGCAGGTCGACATTGGGGTCCACAGTGGACGGAAACTGATCAGGGTCGACAGGGTGATGGTCCTCAGTGGCCCTAGGGTGAAGAGGCACAGACGAGTGAGTGGAAGTAGTACGGCTAGGTCCGGCCTTGGGAGTCTCGCTGATATCAAAGTGGAATGGGACGAACTCATCATCATCGGAAGTAGTGTACTCGGAGTCATCCTGCGAGGTGTCATCCAGGTCAAAATCAAAAGGCACAAAATCATCGATGGAAGTAGTCGAGCTCTGGTCGTCCTCTATAATTTCAACTGGATCATCTTTCTCATCAAAAGGCCCGAATTTCCGAAGAAAAGCAACTAAATCAAATTCGGCCTTTGGCTCATCAGTATCTACGTGGACAGGAGCGGACTCATCAGTGGAAGTAGTTGAAACATGTCCGTCCTGTCTAGTCTCTACATCTGCCCTCCGCTCAATGGTATCGATCGTGTAAATCCCGCGGATGTCATCAACACAACGCCAAGTCCCAGAAGAAGGAACGTCGAGGTCCATGCTTTCCAAGTTTTCCTCAACCAGGAGGAATTCTCGGGTCTCAGTGGAATCCAATAGACAACAAAATTCTCTGATAGTATCATCAAGGTCATGGTCCTCGAGGTCAGCCAAGATAGGTGTGGTCACATCAGGTGCAGGTCTCTGGTCGGCAGTGGGTGCGGTGATCAATGCTTCGCTCTCGTCAGCAGGACGGAAGCGAATCTCTCCTGATCCATAGTCAATAACGACCCTCGTAGAGGCGAGGGATGGTCGTCCCAGGATGATTGGAGAGTGCTCCCTTGTGGAGGTCTCCATGGGCAAAATGACAAAGTCAACATGGTAGCTCGTGCCCTGAATCGAAATGACGGCGTTTTCAAGGATACCCTTCGGCCTCTTGATAGATCCATCAGCAAACTGAACGATCATCCTGGTTTTCTTGAGAGGCCCTAAGTGAAGAGACTGTACCAATGAGAAGGGTATGATGCTAATCGAAGCACCGCCGTCTATGAGAGTGTGATCACATGTGTGGTCAGAGATGGTGCAGCTAATGAAAGGTGTGGCAGTGTTCCTCTTCTGAGGAATGGGACGGTGTGTGATGGCGTGGGCAGTGGCCATGGTCAAGACATGACGCTCAGATCTGCTCCTCCGCTTTCTCTTCTTGGGAAGAGGAGCAGATAAATCGGTCATGGCCTGCTGAAGTGGGGCACGGATGATCTCATGAATGGTGGCCACCACTTCGGGTTCAGTCAGAATTTTTTTGAATTTTTGGACCTCCTCCATACAAGGGAGGAAGTCGGAATCAGCATATACACGAGGCATGCCAAGAGCAGTCTGTACAGCGGCATCCTCGGGGTCAAAGGTGGGACCGGGTATGAATGTATGTGTGGACCAAGGATCTGGCAAGTGGTCGCTCTCCTCAGAGTCTGACTCGATCGTGTGTCTCCCGAAATCTTTTTGTGTTTTTAAATTTTTCTCATTTTTTTGTATTTTGGGCGATTGCAAGCTCTCATGATAATCCTCAAATGATTCCATATCCTCAAAGACTGGAGCGGCATTCTGGTTTTTATTTAAACTAGTAAGATCAGTGATCCTCGATTTCATATGCTCCATCATCCGGTTCAAGGTCTCAAGTGTGGATATCATGAAAGGTGACTCCAAAATCTCAGGATCGGGTGAGTCGAATGTGGGTGACGGTGGGTGTGGATAAAAATCACATTCCGGATCAGGGGACTCAAGGAAGAGCGGGTTGTCGAAATGTGTAGGCGACGGTGGTGGAAATGACTGGTGAAGGTCAAAGTCCGGATCCTGAAATAGTGGGTTGGTCGGATATGCACAAAAGTCAGGAGCAAAGTCCTCCTGGAAAAAGTGAGGTGGATCGGCTGGAGCGGACGAGGGATCCGCAAAGTCCGGATAGAAAATGCTCCAGGGGTCCATCTCGAAACAAAAGGAAAAACAATCGGGAGAGGACGAAGATCAAGTCAAGAGAAGTGTGAAGGAAGGCGCAAGTGCACAGAGACGATCTAGAATACACACAAAACAATCACAAACAAAAATGAAAATGAATCAAACCCTCAATTCACCTACTCAACTCGGTAGAGACCGCAAATTCGGTCTTTTTATCTTTTCTGTTTTAGAGTTAGGTGAGAAGTCCAAAATTGCACAAACACTTAGGGGGCTGAATGGGATTTTGGGCTCTAACCTTAGTGTGTGCGCGAGCAAATAAAAGCGAAGACAATGAGGGGATTACTCACCCCAATACAAGATTTCCTTTTTGATCGGTTTTAGGGTCAAGTAATATTAGCAGTCCCAATTTTATTGGTTATCACTTTTTTTGGATTTTTAATGAAAATGCACGATCCTATCGGGGATTCAATTCCTTTGAGCACCTAAGTTGGCAAAAACAGAGGGAGAGTCGGAAAAGCAATGCAAGCGGCAAAAACGATGATGAATGCTAAAGCGTAAATGCTCGCCTTGCCTTCAGCACTCTACATGCAAAGATGCTCAGCAGAATTGAAACCTAACTATATACAAATGCAAAAGCCGATGAAATCGCCCTAAGTTTCAGAAATTGCTATTAGCGGGAAGAACCACAAGTTGACCGTCAATCCTCAACCCTAGAGTCCGGTCTAGGCTCACCCCTCCTCTGCTCAACAAATTGAGGGTAGGAGAAAGCGCTTTGCGGGGAGAGCTCGCGGCGCGATGGATTGAAGGTGATGATCAACTGTTTAAAATTTTACTAAGTCCAAACGAGACTATAGGTGCATGCAAAATATTAGGTGTTTGGCCTTAGTCTATCGCAAGCAATCCTAGAACTAGGGGCTCAATCACACAAAAGAAATAAAATCGGAAAACAAAACAAAATAAAGAAATGCGATGAAAAGCCGTAAAAACCGCGATGAGCCCCCAAGTGAACAATCACTTGGAAATTAGGCTCAAATGTCCAAGTACCTGTATTATTACAATAATAGTGGTCTCTCTCTCACAAAAATTACAAAAATAAATGCGGGAAATAAATTCTACAACTAAAGATGGAGCTCGGTCTTCAAAAATCTCTCCTTGTCTCCTCGGTGCTAAGCGGGCAGATGCCGGCTTCACGTGGGTGCGTAGGCGCCTAGAGTGGCGCGCCTCCCTCGATCCGCGGTTCCTCGCACAAAGTCAACAAAAGAGAAGGTTAGACAGCTCAAGAGATATATCAAAAATGAAGAAAATAAAATAGCGAAAAATAAAAGCCGCGAAATAGACAATCAACCACAAACACAAACAAGACCCGAACTACGCGATGTTGCTCCCCGGCAACGGCGCCATTTGTTGAACAGAGAAATCGCAGAGATCGTGTTGACTCACAAGGCGAATCAACAGTCGCTGATTTGACCTCCAACGAAATCCGATATTCAAACAACAATTAACCCACGACAAATAAATCAAGCGATGAAAGTAAATGTGCGGAGTTAAAATTTATTATAACTCTACAACAAGATGTGTATAGTGCAAGTATGTGTAGAGGTCGAACACAGGGAGCAAACAGGTAGATCGGGGCACAAGTGCACAAAAATGTGTGAATGTGATCAAGAGTCTATTATGCTATTTTTTGTGGGTTTTTAATTTTATATTTTTTATTTAATTTTTTAATTTTATATTTTTGTATTTTGATTTTTAATTTACTGATTTTTATTTTCTTTTTATATTTTATATTTTTTTATATTTTCTTTTTCAAGATTGGAATATAAAAGTAATGTACTAAAAGGAGAAAGAGATATTTATAAAAATGGATAAAAATATCCAAAAATTAGCAAATGAAGTCTTTTTGGTCTTTTTATGCTTTTTTACTGTTTTTGTGATTTTTGGGTAATTTTTAGAATGTTTTTGGTATTTTTAATTGTCAAAATAAAGCAAAATAGTGAATAAAATGCAAGGCTGAAACTAAATTGGGGAAATAAAATAGAAAACAGTAGCAAAAATTCTCCACTTTAATTTTCACTTAAAGACAAAGAAACAAAGAAAGTTTAGAGACAAAGTTTATATTTTTAGGAGTTTTGTAGAATTTTTAATATTTTTATAGAGATTTTTAGAGTTTTGTGATTTTTTGGAGTTTTCTTTTGTATTTTTTTATGATTTTTGGATTGAGGTTAAAACAAACTAAAAGACACAAAATATATTTTTTTGATATTTTTCTGGAATGTTTTTATATTTTTTTGGTATTTTATAAGCTAGACAGTGCTGAAAATAGATGTTTTTGATTTTTAATAAATATAAAAATAAAATTAAATCAAAAACTAAATTGATGGCGTGAAAGTACAAGTTTCCAGGGGCTTAACTTCAAAATTTGAGAAATTTTGGGATTCAAATGATGCCTTAAATAAATATGTTAAGCATACAAAAATGGAAGGCCTGGCAGGGATATTTGCGTAATTAAGGTAAAGTTCGAGGGCTGGCGTGTAAATTTTCCAAAATTTTAAAACTACAATAGAAAACTTTAGCACTAATTTGAAATAATCAAGCAACGAGGTTATGTTTGCAAAAACGCCAGGGCGCACGTGACTTGCACGCGCGCCTGGCAGGGGTGTATCAATAGTTCTCGAAAACCGTAGGGCTAATTTGCAAAATATACAGAAAATAGAAGCAAGCAGACGAATGTTTAGACACTGAAAATTAAATACAACAAAAACGGGGTTTATTTCGCAAAATACCCAAGCGGGTGCTGATCGAACGGTTGGTCATCGCCACTTATACACGTGTCCTCTCCACAGGGCCCGATACCCCTTCGCTTTTAAAGGGCCCCGATTAGATCTTGTCCAGGCGATCAACGGCTGAAGGAACGCGCCATCCGACGGTGGCTGTACGCCACGAAGAACCGGCCAAGATCGACGGCTGCTGCTTGATGGGGAAGAACGGCGAAGGAACTCGCAAGTGGCGAGTTTGGCTTGGTTGTAGAGCCGCTCCCGATGACCTTTCTCGTTCCAAAAGAACACGCGACGTTTCCTGGGACTCCCCCCTAGCTGCTGGCGACTTCAAAATGGCGTGAGGCATGCCGACAGGCCGCCGCGATGTGGGTGGTTGGGGGCCGCTCCAGGCCGTGCACGCTCCAGCAAAAACGACCCCAGTAGGAGTCTCTTTGCCCGTAGACCTGCGAGCAAAAACCACGACGGCAGAAGGTGGTCCCAGGGCAAGAAAAAAAACAAGAAACGTGGTGAATGGCGGTGTATGGCGCTCGCCGGAGCAAGTCCGGTGAGGGGGAAAACGACGGCGAATGAATCACGAAACCACAACAATGCGGATATGGAAGTAATCCTACACTAGATCTAACCTACAACATAAAAAAATGAAGAAACAGAAACAAAAAAACGAACGAAAACCACCTCTATTGGTTGGAAACCAAGAGGAAGAGACCTCACGGTGGCGGCCGGAGATGGGGTGGTTGGAGCGCCTCCCGGCCCTCGCCCGACCTTGCGCGAAGGAGCTGGAGATCCCCCTGTCACCGGGATCAATCCAGAGCTCCAAAGCAAGGGTCCAACTTGGGTCAAAAGGGTTCAAATTCGAAATGGGGTGAATGGGTCGGTTTTGAAACTTGGCCAAGGGGCGACTTTCAAGGATGAATCACGGGCGCGCCTTCGATTCAAACGCCCAACCAATGGCTGGGCGTGAATGTCCTATAGTAGGGCTACAAATCACGTGAAGACCTCGACCTCAAACGGTGAAAGATGAGGCCGGGAAAAATCCACAAAGATGGGACAAAATGCAGTCTGACAACAGCCAGACCTCGGTCAGAGAGTTGACCGAGGTCAACCAAGGGAGAGATTTGGTTGGTCCACGTGGACCAACCAGAAAAAACCTTGGAAAAAAGGTTTCTAAATTCAATTAAAAATAGGAAATGATTTTATTAATTTTTAATTATAAAATAAAAAATGTTTATTTTTTTATAAATTATTTTATAGTGGTTTTTATTTATTTTTATGAGTTATATTTTACAAGTTTGCATTTATGCCCTTTATAGTATATATATCTATATATTTTAGTATTTTATTTTTATTTTGTGTATTTTAATTTAATTATTTTTATTTCTTATTTTATAAAATTATAAAATACTTTTATCTACACAAATATATTTTTATCTTATTTTTATGACAAGTTTTGTATATTAAATAAAATGTAAAGGTATAATGTATAGGTATGGATATAGGTAGTGTACCTATGTATTCTTTATATGTTCATTTTTATTTTTATTTTTCTTTGCATTTTTATTCTGATTTTAATGCACATAATTATTATAAGTAATATTTACAACATTATAAAAATATAAAAATATAAAAATAATAAATAAATAATAAATTGAATATTTTAATGTGTACAAGTATACAATAGGGGTCCAAAAGTCAACTTTCAAACCGTAGCTCCGCCAAATGCGAAACCACCGCCATTAATTAGCTTATTTTCTTCTATATACAATTAAAGGTGAGTATGTTGCATTTGGAGTTTTCATTTGTGAGATACGGGTCTGGGAAGTTGGGATTCTGGATTTTTATTCAGATCATAACTTTTTATCGGTGTATTATTTTTCTGTGAAATCGATTTTGTATTTTTCTTTATAAAATTATCTACAACTTTCATGTACAAAGTTTCTTTATTTGATGCACAAAAAGTGGAACCAAAAATAGGTCCCAAAATGAATAAAGAATGAATAGAATGAAAGGAATTTTATTGGTATTTTTGGCCCTTATCTCCCCCTACTTTATTCCTTGTCGACCTAGTCATCGAGATGCCTAGGTCTCGGGGTTTCGGGTCATAAAATATTTACAATATTTTATTCTTTTTCTTTTCTTTTATTTATTCTATAATTTTGGCACTAAAAACCGCATTTTATACAATATTTACACATATATACATAGATGCTAAAATGCATGAATTATGCCTATTTTCACGCATTTACTAGGGTTTTTAAGGCCAAAATGATAGAATAAAGATGATGAAACGTGGATTCATCAGTTAGGTTGCTCAATATTTATTCTAAATATTTCCCTCTTTTTCTTTTTAATCTTTATTCTTTTATTTTTGCACAAAAACATGCTAATTATAGGTTTTTACACAATGCATGCTTTTGGTAATTATTTCTATTTACACATATCTACATGCATTTGCAAAGGTTTTTGTAGCTAAAATATAAGAATAAAGAGTGATGAATGAGTATTCATCAGTGCCTCACGTGCGTGCCTGGGTAATTTAAAGGAATGCCCTCGTAGCTTCTAGAATTTGTAGAAATGCCCCCACGCATGGAAAAATTACATCAGGGCCCAGGCAGTTTTTGGTATTTACATTTAGGTCCCTCCAGGGACCTAAATGTAATATTTATCTTTTTATTTTCTTGCATTTTTATTACATTTATGCCTCTGCATTGTTTTCTTCATAACTTGAGCATCGTAGGTCCAAATTGCATGATTTTAGTGTCGTTTGATCCTTGTTATCTATCTCATGGCATGTTTGATTTTTTCATCTGCCACCATTTCAAATGAAATGAATTTTTGTGTTAGATGATGAACTTGCTTCACTTGTCTTTGTTTTGAATAGATGTTTGTTCATAATGTTGTGCTCAATTCAACCTTGATTTCAATTCATAATTTGTTGCTCATTTTATTGATCTTTTTTAGGGCATCTTTGTAATTCTTTATTTTGCATGTAATTAATCTTTGCATTACTCTCTCGCATCATTATAATCGCCTAAAAATCAACCAAAAACTGCATGCATCATATGTCTTCCTTTATCTGCATTTTACTAGGAGCATACGCATGAAGACCTTGGATTTGAAATTTATTCACACTTGTTCTGAACTGATCAAAATTCAACAAATGTATAAAGTAGCTTGTGTCCTTGTTTTCGACCTTGATAGACTTGCCAAGTATAAATACTCCACAACATTCAAATGATTGTGGTTTTTGCTGAACCGAGTTTGCCTCCTATACTATGACAATTCCTTATTATTAAAGAGGTAAATTTCATGTTCGTCAAATGGTGCCGTTGCCGGGGACACGGCTCAACTTTGTTTATTCATTGAATTATCATTGTGTTGAATATTTTCAAGATTTACAGGTCCTCATTTCATGCATCATTTTTTGCATCATGCTTGCTGATTAATTTCTTCTGTTTCTTTCTAACATTTCTCTTTTGTGGTAGGGCCCATGAAGATCGAGGACGCTTGATCTCCATGGAGGCATGGAGTTGGGAGCTCCCGCTAAAGAGACCGCAAAAGACTTGATGGAGATTTTTTAGGAATTTTTAGCAGTCTGCCTGCATTTGCATGTTGTAAAAAAAATTGTATTGCATGTGCATTTTTAACAGTCCTCATTAGAGGGCTTGCATTCTGTAAAAAAAGAAAAAAAAAGAAAAAAAGGAAGTAGATCACTAGATGATCTACCCCCCCCCCCCCCGCCCTTGTATCGTAGTGTAATTATTCCTCCGACCACAATACCCCCCCCTCCTAACTCAGATCCATTACTTAGGATATTTGTAGCCTAAGTATAAGGGGGGCCCACCAAGTCATCCATCCCTCGCGTTGTCTTCATAATACTTAGGTCAATTTTTGTCCTAAGTATAGGGGGACCCTCCTCCTCAGTTCTGCTATATCACCCTATATTTGATTGAGCCATGGCTCATGACACGTGCTATAATGACATAACAAAATTTAGGTATAGGGGGGTATACCGTATATTATTGTATATTTACTTTAGCTACAGCTCGTTTTTTTTTAACTTTTTGAAATTCTTTCTTGGGCTTGGTTTTAGTATTCCTGTGAATCGAGTTTTGTAAAAACCTTGTAAAAACTATTTTCTTAAAATTGAGGGATTAATTTGTGTAAATAACCCCTTTTCAAAAAAAATAAAAAATTAAAACTCTTCTTTGAATTAGACTCTGACTACTAGGCTTAGTGGACACTTTCAGTGAGGGAACTTTGGTCTCCCTTAGCAGAGTGGGTTATTTAGAGGACACTGTATATGGCTCCGTCCTCAAGTAACACAGGTCTGTCTAACAGCCCATACTTACACCCATACTGGCTGAGAGTAGATACTTTTATTTGAGCATGGGTCAGTCATTGTTTCTCCAAGGAATTACATAAAAGTAAAATTAAAATCCATAAAAATCTGTAAAAGAAATAAATCACACCAAAAAGTCACTAACTAAGGAGTTGGTGTATTCCTAACACAAACACATTCACTCAAGGCTTGAGGATTTTTAGGACACTGGATTTCTGTGACCTGAAGAGTCTGATTTAACACGTCGTAGTCATTAGGGTTTAACTTAAATTTCCATACTTCCCTAGTTTGAAAGATTTGAGCGCTATATTGCACTCTTCATCTCTACCTTCAAAGAATATGATCAGCACAATCACTTTCACAACTGCATGATTGATGAGATGAGTTGAGATATCACTTGAGGAACTAGGACTAGAGATTTGAGTTCAGACCCGATCTAATGATATTCGAGGATGGGATAAAGTTAACGAAGGCTTCAAAAAACCTGAGTGTCAGCAAAATCCTAGCCAGTATGTGAACATGATTCATATGCTATCTCTTTGATATCTACCTATGTGCCAGGGTGTGATGAAACTTAAAGATAATTGTTGATCAATGTGTGCCAACTTTTGGTAAATGCAGTGGAGCTAGCCAACAAGAGAAAAGAAAAAGAAATGTCAAAGAAAAGCTCAATCATCCAAAGTCAAATTACAAATGAGCTTCCACCAATGGCGAGCACTCCCAAACATTTTCAAAGTGTCCACTTGGACCAAGCGCTAATTAGGACCAAGGAGTCGGGCTGACACCATAAAAGGGCTCTGCATCGTAAGCGATACAAGTTTGGGTGTCGAAGGTATCTTAGATACTCAGAAAAGACACACCCCGGTGTACTCCCAGAAAAACAAATGCAGACGACTCCAACTCTCTTGACGGACACATTGATCAACAATCTAAAAATATACATGTGTTGAGTAAAAAAGCACTCGAGAGGCCCCTTGTTCCAATGTGAGGGAGAGAAAAATAGACACAATCCTATGCCCTCCTTCATCTGGCCGTCCATTTACACTTTCAAGTCTGACAAACTAATGAGACGGTTGGCTGAAGCAAGAATAGACTTATTCCCTAGTATTGAGGATGAGGTCTAGAGGAGTCTCTGGGATTGGAACTTTGAGTGATGCCTCGACTCTCATGAAATGCAGTACACTTAATTTCATATCCTTATATTATATGTACAAAAAGAGAGTCTGATAATTAGAGAAGTTGGATTTCTTCTGATTAAAGCTTGGATAAATCAAGAATTTAGGATCACTTAAATTAAGGGTCTTTGAAAGATTGAGCCTTGAAATCTTCACACGCACTATCAGGAATTAATCCGACTCCTTCATTCTTTAGATGCTCGAGGACGAGCATAGTTTAAGTATAGGGGTATGATGAATCTCGTATTCATCACGCTAAAAGTCATTAATTAAACACATGGATTAATCAATCCAATAAAAATCACCATTAATTCCTTATTTTATCTTGTAATATATTGTGTATAATTAACCCTTAATTAACTATCTTTAATTATCATTATTGTCTTTGTAATTATTTTCTCATCAAAAACCCCTAAAAATTAGGTAGAGTAATTGTCCATAACTTCACTAACCCTTAAAAAGACTAAAAAATATAAAAATAACTCAAAAGATAAAAATCGGTGTTTTTAGCCCTTAAAAATACCCCTAAAGAAACTTATTGTACAAATTACCTCTTTTGACTTTTTGTCGAACATGAAACTTGTAGATCTCATCGAGACGAGAAACTTTCATGTTTTGACTTTTTCCTAATTTTAGCTCTAGCTAATTCTTTTTTATTTTTCTTTGTTTTTATATTTCTGAATTTTCTGGTGCAGCCACGTAGCACTCTCTGGTGCCGTCACGCAGTCGCACCTTCTTCCGCCACCCGACACCACTCTGACCGTCAGATCTCCTTCTATCTGCCTCGATCTCATCCATACATCTCTGCTTCACCTTCAGCCGTTCGATCCTACTTCTGATCAAATCTCAACCGCCCCCTAGCACCTTAACCAGAGCCACTCGATCGCGCCTAATCCTACGCCTCTCATCACTCCGCATCACCCCTCTCTTTCCCACTGTTGGATTTCCTCCAAATCGCTATCTATCCATCCATCAGCACCTTGATCACAACCGCCTGATCATATTCTAAGGATTCAATCATCGCCGTCCGCCCGCACTCCCATCCAAGCCATTGGATCACTAGATCCAATGGTTGGGAGATCGTCTCCTACCTCCGTAACCCCCTTCCCAACCGTTTCACCTCACGCCAGCCATGCCCCCTTCCAATTTTAGCATGCACTTCCAACCTCCCCTCCTCGCCGTAACGCCACCTACACGTCACCTACTTCTCTGTCATCCTCGCGAACCTCATCAACCTCGCCTCCATTACTCTCCCTCGCCTTCCCTCCTCTCTCGAAAATGCCTCGCCACCTCATAACTCCCGACCGTCCCCTCCTATAAAACCACCCCCCTTCGCTCTGAGCAATCTATCCACCACTTCACAGGGCTTCGCCCTAGCCTCCTCCGCCCTCCGGTGACAGCGGAGGGTGGCCTTGTTGAGGAGACGATGGTCGTCGTCCCCAGGTGCGATCCATGGTCTTTTGACCATGCTGCGGGCGCCACCGCGCTCCGCCAAGCACCAGGGAAGGGTCTACCTCGTTGTGCGAAGACCCCGGGCTCCAAACGAAGCCCATCCCAAGCCACCTCCTCCGTCGGTTCCGCTCCGACCTCCAGGTCATCTCCTCAACATTTTCTTTACTTCTTCTCCTAATTATCGCATCACCTACATTCACTCCTGCCCTTTACTGATCATCATTCCATCTCTGCAAGTTCACCCTCATCCTCGCTGACCACCCTTCTCTTCCCCAGAATCTTCCTCGCTCCGACCCATCTCCTACTCCACTTCACTGGAGAAGGAGGTCCAGGGCCACCATCTCCCGACGCCCCCACAACCCCCATTCACCCACAACTCACTCACGCACCCACATACTTGCTTCGGCTATGCCTATTTCCTACAGGAACTTCAATGGTTGGATTCTGCAACACCTCGTCGGTCTCGTGCCCCCACTCCGAACACATGCCTCCGCCTTGCCATTCCAGACGTCGATGGAGCTCCTCCTGGCCTCCACGAGCTTCACCAGGAGCTTAGCCATCTTCTCCGACCTTCAGGGGAGCTTGTGGCGAGTAGAGGGGCTTCATCGAGCACACCGGAACCCCGCCTCCTCCAGTAGACCCGAGGCGGAGGACGAAGAGCAGTTGTCGTCCAATCATCTGGATCGGACGGCCAGGATGATGACACGTGGGCGAGCCGAGCCTCAAGCCGATCCATCAGCTTCGGGACTGCCAAACCTTGCCCCAAGCCTGCACATGACGCCACGTGTCCCGAGCCAGCGGAGAGCCCTGAATCTAGGCCCCTCATGTGCATCGCACGTGAGGGCCTGGGCAATTTACAAGAAAGACCTCGAAGCTTTTGTTATTTTCATATTGGTCCCCAGGCACGTGCCTCTCGTACGTGCTTGGGTAATTTACAGGGATGCCCTCGTAGCTTCTGGAATTTGCAGAAATGCCCTCGCATATGGAAAAATTACATCAGGGCCCAAGCAGTTTTTGGTATTTACATTTAGGTCCCTCCAGGGACCTAAATATAATATTTATCTTTTTTTTTTCTTGCATTTTTATTACAATTATGCCCCTGTATTGTTTTCTTCATAACTTGAGCATCATAGGTCCAAATTGCGTGATTTTAGTGTCGTTTTGATTTGTGTTTCTTCATCTATCTCATGGTATGTTTAATTTTCTCATCTGCCACCATTTTAAATGAAGTGAATTTTTGTGTTAGATGATGAACTTGCTCCACTTGTCTTTGTCTTGAATAGATGTTTGTTTAATATCTTTCTAACATTTCTCTTTTGTGGCAGGGCCCATAAAGATCGAGGACGTTTAATCTCCATGGAGGCATGGAGTTGGGAGCTCCCGCTGAAGAGACCGCAAAAGACTTGGTGGAGATTTTTTTAGAAATTTTTAGCAATCTACCTGCATTTGCATATTGTAAAAAAATTTGTGTTGCATGTGCATTTTTAACAGTCCTCATTAGAGGGCTTACATTCTATAATAAAAAGAAAAAAAAGAAGTAGATCACTATATGATCTACCCCCCCTCCCATCTCTCTATTTTTTTACAATCTATCGCACACTCTCTCGCTCGCTCGCTCTCTCTCTCTCTGATCGTCATCTTCTGTAAAAAACAACCCCTACGCCCTTGTATTGTAGTGTAATTATTCCTCCGACCACAATAACCCCCCCCCACCAACTCAGATATGTTACTTAGGCTATTTGTAGCCTAAGTATGGGGGGGCACCTAGTCATCCATCTCACGTTGTCTTCTTAATACTTAGGTCAATTTTCGGCTTAAGTATAGGGGGACCCTCCTTCTCAGTTCTGCTATATCTCCCTATATTTGATCGAGTCATGGCTTCATGACACTTGTGCTATGAGGACATAGCAAAATTTAGGTATAGGAGGGTATACCGTATATTATTGTATATTTACTTCAGCCATAGCTCGTTTTTAAAAAAAACTTTTTGAAATTCTTTCTCGGGCTTGGTTTTAGTATTCCTGTGAATTGAGTTTTGTAAAACCTTATTAAAATTGTTTTCTTAAAATTGAGGGATTAATTTGTGTAAATAACCCCTTTTCAAAAAATGAAAAATTAAAACTCTTCTTTGAATTAAACTCTGATTATTAGGCTTAGTGGACACTTTTAGTGAGGGAACTTTGGTCTCCCTTAGCAGAGTGGGTGGTTTAGAGGACACTGTATATGGCTCCGTCCTCAAGTAACACGGGTCCGTCTAACGGCCCAACTTACACCCATACTGGCTGAGAGTAGATACTTTTATTTAAGCATGGCCAGTCACTGTTTCTCCAAATACTTTAAAAAAATAAAAATAAAAATCCATAAAAATATGCAAAAGAAAAAAATCACCCAAAAAGTCACTAACTAAGGAGTTGGTGTATTCCTAACACAAACACATTTACTCAAGGCTTGAGGATCTTGAGGACACTGGATTTCTGTGACCTGAAGAGTCTGAGTTAACACGCCTTAGTCATTAGGGTTTCAAACTTAAATTTCCACACATCCCTAGTTTGAAAGATTTGAACGCTATATTGCACTCTTCATCTCTACCTTCAAAGAATATGATCAGCACAATCACTTTCACAACTGCATCATTGATGAGATGAGTTGAGATATCACTTGAGGAACTAGGAGTAGGGATTTGAGTTTAGACCTGGTCTAATGATATTCGAGGATGGGATAAAGTTAACGAAGGCTTCAGAAAACCTGAGTGTCAGCAAAATCCTAGCCAGTATGTGAACAAGATTCATTAGCTATCTCTTTGATATCTACCTATGTAACAGGGTGTGATGAAACTTAAAGATAATTGTTGATCAGTGTGTGCCAACTTTTGGTAAAAGCAGTGGAGCTAGCCAGCATGAGAAAAGAAAAAGAAATGTCAAAGAAAAGCTCGATCATCAAAAGTCAAATTACAAATGAGCTTCCACCAATGGCGAGCGCTCCCAAACATTTTCAAAGTGTCAACTTGGACCAAGCTCTAATTAGGACCAAGGAGTCAGGATGACACCATAAAAGGCTCTGCATCGTAAGCAATACAAGTCTGGGTGTCGAAGGTATCTTAGATACTCAGAAAAGACACACCCCCAATGTACTCCCAGAAAAACAAGTGTAGACGACTCCAACTCTCTTGACGGACACATTGATCAACAATCTAAAAATATACATGTGTTGAGTAAAAAAGCACTCGAGAGGCCCCTTGTTCCAATGTGAGGGAGAGAAGAATAGACACAATCCTATGCCCTCCATCATATGGCCGTCCATCTACACTTTCAAGTCTGACAAACTAATGAGACGATTGACTGAAGCAAGAATAGACTTATTCCCAAGTATTGATGATGAGGTCTAGAGGAGAGTCTCTGGGATTGGAACTTTGAGTGATGCCTCGACTCGACTCTCATGAAATGCAGTACACTTAATTTCATATCCTTATATTATATGTACAAAAAGAGAGTCTGATAATTAGAGAAGTTGGATTTCTTCTGACTAAGGCTTGGATAAACCCAGAATTTTTGGACCACTTAAATTAAAGGGTCTTTGAAAGATTAAGCCTTGAAATCTTCACTCGCACTGTCAGGAATGAATCCGACTCCTTCATTCTTTAGATGCTCGAGGACGAGCATAGTTTAAGTATAGGGGTATGATGAATCTCGTATTCATCATACTAAAAGTCATTAATTAAACCCCTGGCTTAATCAATCCAATAAAAATCACCATTAATTCCTTATTTTTATCTGGTGATATATTGTGTATAATTAATCCTTAATTAATTATCTTTAATTACCATTATTGTCTTTGTAATTATTTTCTCATAAAAAACGCCCTAAAAATTAGGTAGTGTAATTGTCCATAACTTCACTAACCCTTAAAAAGACTAAAAATACAAAAACAACTCAAAATATAAAAATCAGTGTTTTTAGCCCTTAAAAATAACCCCAAAAATAATTTTTGTACAAATTACCTCTTTTGACTTTTTTTCCAAAATGAAACTTGTAGATCTCATCGAGACGAGCAACTTTCATGTTCATGTTTTGACTTTTTCCTAATTTTGCCTCTAGCTAATTCTTTTTTATTTTTTCTTTGTTTTTATATTTCTGAATTTTCAGGTGCAGCCACGTGGCGCTCTCTGGAGCCTCCACGCAGCCACACCTTCTTCCGCCACCCGTCACCACTCTGACCATCAGATCTCCTTCTATCTGCCTCGATCTCATCCATCCATCTCTGCTTCACCCTCAGCCGTTCGATCATGCTTCTGATCAAATATCAACTGCCCCCTAGCGCCTTAAACCAGAGCCGCTCGATCGCGCCTAATCCTACTCCTCTCATCACTCCACATCACCCCTCTCTTTCCCACCATTGGATTTCCTCCATATCGCTATCTATCCATCCATCAGCACCTTGATCGCAGCCGTCTGATCATATCCTAAGGATTTAATCATCGTCGTCCGCCCGCGCTCCCATCCTAGCCGCCGGATCACTAGATCCAATGGTTGGGAGATCGTCACCTACCTCTGTAACCCCTTCCCAGTCGTTTCACCCCGCGCCAGCCATGCCCCCTTCCAATTTAGCCCACACTTCTGACCTCCCCTCCTCGCCGTAACGCCACCTACACGTCGCCTACTTCTCCGCCATCCTCGAGAACCTCATCAACCTCGCCTCCATTACTCTCCCTCACCTTCACTCCACTCTCGAAAATGCCTCGCCACCTCATAACTCTCGGTCATCCCCTCTTATAAAACCACCACCCTCTGCTCCGAGCAATCTATACACCCCCTAGCCTCCTCCACCCTCCGGTGACAGCGGAGGGTGGCCTTGTCGAGGAGACGATGGTCGTCCTCCCCATGTGCGATCCATGGTCTTTTAACCATGCTGCGGGCGCACCGCGCTCTGCCGAGCACCGAGGAAGTGTCGACCTCGTTGTGCGAAGACCCCGGGATTCAACCAAAGCCCAGCCTAGGCCACCTCCTCCGCCGGTTCTGCTCCGACCTCCAGGTCATCTCCTCAACATTTTCTTTACTTCTTCTCCTAATTATAGCATCACCTACATTTACTCTTACCCTTCACTGATCATCATTCCATCTCTGCAAGTTCACCCTTATCCTTGCCGACCACTCTTCTCTTCCTCAGAACCTTCCTCGCTTCGACCCATCTCCTACTCCACTTCATTGGAGAAGGAGCTCCAGGGCCACCATCTCTCGACGCCCCCACGGCCCTCATTCACCCACGACTCACTCACACATCCACATACTCACTTCGGCTATGCCTAATTCCTGCAGGAACTTCAATTGTCGGATTCTGCAACACTTCGCATGTCTTGTGCCCCCACTCTTATCACCTACCTCCGCCTCGCCATTCCAAACGTCGATGGAGCTCCGCCGGCCTCCACGAGCTTCGCCAGGAGCTCAACCATCTTCTCCGACCTTCAGGCGAGCTTGTGGCAAGTGGAGGAGCTTCATCGAGCATGCCGGGGCCCCGCCTCCTCCGGTAGACCCAGGCGGAGGATGAAGAGCAATTGCCAATCCGATCATCTAGATCGGATGACCAGGATGATGACACGTAGGCAAGCCTAGTCTCAAGTTGATCCATCAGCTTCAGGTCTGCTAAACCTTGCCCCAAGCCTGCACATGACGCCACGTGTCCGAGCCAGCGGAGAGCCCCGAATCTAGGCCCCTCATGTGCACCGCACGTGAGGGCCTAGGTAATTTACACGAAAGACCCCGCAACTTTTGTTATTTTCATATTGGTCCATAGGTACATGCCTCACTGTGTGTTCCTGGGTAATTTATAGGGATGCCCTCGTAGCTTCTGGAATTAACAAAAATACCCCCGCGCATGGAAAAATTACATCAGAGCCCAGGCGATTTTTGGTATTTACATTTAGGTCCCTACAGGGACCTAAATGTAATATTATCTTTTTATTTTCTTGCATGTTTATTACAATTATGCCCTTGCATTATTTTCTTCATAACTTGAGCATCGTAAGTCTAAATTGCATGATTTTAGTGTCGTTTTGATCCTTGATTCTTTATCTATCTAATGGCATGTTTAATTTTTCTCATCTATCGCAATTTTAAATGAAGTGAATTTTTGTGTTAGATGATGAACTTGCTCCACTTGTCTTTGTCTTGAATAGATGTTTGTTCATAGTGTTGTGCTCAATTCAACCCTGATTTCAATTCATAATTTGTTGCTCATTTATTGATCTTTTTAGAGCATATTTGTAATTCTTTATTCTGACTCTCTCGCATCATTTTATAATCGCCTAAAAATCAACTAAAAATTGCATGCATTATATGGCTGCCTTTATATGCATTTTACTAGGAGCATACGCATGAAGACCTTGGATTTGGAATTTATTCACGCTTGTTCTGAACTGATAAAAATTCAACAAATAGATAGAGTAGCTCGTGTCCCTATGTTCGACCTTGGTAGTCTTGTCAAGTATAAATACTCCACAACATTCAAACGATTATGGTTTTTGCTGAACCGAATTTGCCTCCTATACTACGACAATTCCTGATTATTAAAGAGACAAATTTCATGTTCATCAAATTGAAGCAAATTGAACCAAAACATTTGATGAACGTGAAATTTGCTTCTTTAATAATCAAGAATTGTCGTAGTATAGGAGGCAAATTTGGTTCAGCAAAAACCACAATCGTTTGAATGTTGTGGAGTATTTATACTTGGAAAGTCTACCAAGGTCAAACACAAGGACATGAGCTACTCTATCTATTTGTTGAATTTTGATCAGTTCAGAACAAGTGTGAATAAATTACAAATCCAAGGTCTTCATGTGTATGCTCCTAGTAAAATGCAGATAAAGGCAGACATATGATGCATGCAATTTTTAATTGATTTTTAGGCGATTATAAAATGATGCGAGAGAGTAATGCAAAGATTAATTACATACAGAATAAAGAATTACAAAGATGTCATAAAAAGATCAATAAAATGAGCAACAAATTATGAATTGAAATTAGGGTCGAATTGACCACAACACTATGAACAAACAACTATTCAAGACAAAGACAAGTGGAGCAAGTTCATCATCAAACAAAAAAACTTCATTTAAAATGATGGCAGATGAGAAAATTAAACATGCCATGAGATAGATGAAGAAACAAGGATCAAAACGACACTAATATCATGCACTTGGACCTACGCTGCTCAAGTTATGAAGAAAACAATACATGGGCATAATTGTAATAAAATACAGAAAATAAAAAGATAAATATTACATTTAGGTCCCTGGAGGGACCGAAATGTAAATACTAAAAATTGCTTGGGCTCTGATGTAATTTTTCCATGTACGGGGGCATTTCTACAAATTCCAGAAGCTACGAGGGCATCCTTGTAAATTACCCAGACATAGAGGCACATGCCTAAGACCAATATAAAAATAGCAAAAGTTCATGGGTCTTCGTGTAAATTACCCAGGCCCTCACGTACGGTGCACATGAGGGGCCTAGGTTCGGGGCTCTCCGCTGGCTCGGGACACGTGGCATCATGTGCAGGCTTGGGGCAAGGTTCAGCAGACCCGAAGTTGATGGATCAGCTTGAGGCTCAGCTTGCCCACGTGTCATCATCCTAGCCGTCTGATCCAGATGATCGGACGACAACTGCTCTTTGTCCTCCGCCTCGGGCTACCGGAGGAGACGGGGCTTTGACGTGCTCGATGAAGCTCCTCCACTCGCCACAAGCTCGCCTGAAGGTCGAGAGAAGATGGCTGAGCTCCTGGAAAAGCTTGTGGAGGCCAAGTGGAGCTCCGTCAGCTCCTGGAATGGCGAGGCGGAGGCAGGTGATCAGAGTGGAGGCACGAGACTGGCGAGGTGTTGCAGAATCCGACCATTGAAGTTCCTGCAGGATTAGGCATAGTCGAAGCGAGTGCGTGGGGTGCGTGAGTGAGTCGTGGGTGAATGAGGGTCGTGGGGGTCGGGAGATGGTGGCCCTGGAGCTCCTTCTCTGGTGAGTGGTAGGAGATGGGTCGGAGCAAGGAAGGTTATGGGGAAGCGATGGTGGTTGGCGAGGATGGAGGGTGAACTTGCGAGATGGAATGATGATCAGTGAAGGGTAAGAGTGAATGTAGGTGATGCGATAATTAGGAGATGAAGTAAAGAAAATGTTGAGGAGATGACTGGAGGTCGGAGCAGAACGGCAGAGGAGGTGGCCTGGGATAGGCTTCGGTTGAAGCTTGGGGTCTTGGCATGACAAGGTCGACCCTTCCCCGGTGCTCGGCGGAGCACGGTGGCGCCCGCGGCATGGTCAAAGACCATGGATCGCACCTGGGGATGGCGACCATCGTTGCCTCGACAAGGCCACCCTCCGCTGTCACTGGAGGGTGGAGGAGGCTAGGGTGGAGCCCGTGAAGTGGGTGATATATTACTCTGGATCCGGAGGGGGGTGGTTTTATAGGAGGGGACGGCCGGGAGTACTGAAGGTGGCGAGGCGTTTTAGAGAGAGGAGTGAAGGCGAGGTGGAGTAATGGAGGCGAGGGTGATGAGGTCCGCGAGGAGACGGAGAAGTAGGCCACGTGTAGGTAGCGTTACGGTGAGGAGGGGAGGTCGGAAGTGCGGGCTAAAATTGGAAGGGGCGTGGCTGGCGCAAGGTGAAACGGCTGGGAAGGGGATGGGAGCGTGGGCAGACGACGACGATTAAATCCTTAGGATATGATCAGACAGCTGTGATCAAGGTGCTGATGGATGGATAGATAGCGATCTGGGAGGAAATCCAACAGTGGGAAAGAGATGGGTGATGTGGAGTGATGAGAGGCGTAGGATTAGGCGCGATCAAGCGGCTCTGGTTAAGGCGCTAGGGGGCAGTTGAGATTTGATCAGAAGCAGAATCGAACGCCTGAGGGTGAAGCAGAGATGGACGGATGAGATCGAGGCAGATAGAAGGAGATCTGACGGTCAGAGTGGTGACGGGTGGCAGAAGAAGGTGTGGCTGCGTGGCGGCTCCAGAGAGCGACACGTGGTTGCACCAGAAAATTTAAAAATATAAAAACAAAGAAAAAATCAAAAAGAATTGGCTAGAGGCAAAACTAGGAAAAACTCAAAACATGAAAGTTGCTTGTCTCGATGAGATCTACAAGTTTCATGTTGGACAAAAAGTCAAAAGAGGTAATTTGTACAAAAAGTATTTTTGGGGGTATTTTTAAGGGCTAAAAACACCGATTTTTATCTTTTGAGTTTTTTTTGTATTTTTTTAGTCTTTTTAAGGGTTAGTGAAGTTATGGACAATTACTCTACCTAATATTTAGGGGTTTTGATGGGAAAATAACTACAAAGACAATAATGGTAATTAAAGATAATTATGTAAGGTTTAATTATACACAATTTATTACAAGATAAAAATAAGGAATTAATGGTGATTTTTATTGGATTGATTAAGCCAGGGGTTTAATTAATGACTTTTAGCATGATGAATACGAGATTCATCAATAGGTTTTCAAAGCATTTTGTTTCACAAAAAGAAAAGAAATTTTACAAACAACATACTTTACAAAGGTTGAAAACATTTTACAACAAGTTTTCCAAACAGGTCAAACTATTTTTCAAATCATTTTGCAAAAATATTTTTACCCTGACTTATTAATCGGTATATACAAATAGAAATTGAGGAATAATATGCATCATTTTATTAATTGATTTACTAAATCGTATATGTATATATAGTATTTTAGCCTTATTTATTTAACAATACGAAAGTACGAGTTATGGCTAAAGTATATATAGAGTATATATGACCTCCCTATACTTAGCTTGAGCTATGTCCTCATAGATCGAAAAGAAAAGGAGAAGACATAACTCGTACTGAGTATAGAAAAGCCTATACTACAACGAACAAAGAATAAGGAATAAATGAATGAATACGAAGCCGACCGTCCCCCCTACTCTTAGGATCAAATAATCCTAAGTATAGAAGATTGTATCTACATGCAGGGAGGGTCGAGGGTGGGAATGAATAGATCACAACTCGGTATGTGCCCCCCATACTTAGGGTACGATATCCCTAAGTATGGCAGAGAAAATCAACAAGAGAGGAGACAATGGAGGGGATCAATAAAAAAGAAAAGAAAGATATGAGGAATGAATGTACACATCTCTCCCCCTATACTTAGGGTAAAAGATCCCTAAGTATAGGTAACGACATGAGTGATGAAACATAATGAAGAAAGAACATCATACTAGGTGCACCCCCCTATACTTAGGACAAAGTACGTCCTAAGTATAAACACACAGATATGGCAAATGATCTGAGATGCACCATATATATGGAAGAAAGAAGAAATGAAAAGGCAAAACACATATATACAAGAAGTAAAGACTAGTGAAGTGTAGGACGGCGTCTGACAATGTAATACTGTACTCTCGCCATCGTCTCCATGTAAGAACGGTGACACGGTCAGAAAGAGAAAGACACATGGATATACAATTAAGTGGGTGTCTTCTACTAGGAGTAATAGATCGAAAATGACGCCATGATCCGGTAGCTGGAATCAGAACATCAGCTCATAAGAAGAGTGAAAGATCATAGCTGATATCGTAAGACATGGAGGAAGAAGGAGCAGTGCAGAATCCTCCATGTCAATCACGATCTCAACAAGATACGAAAGTGAAGAACACGAGACTCTCTACACATCACGATATTCGATGGACATAAGGTTGACAGATCAACGACACATCGAATATCACAAACATGGCTCAACCTTATGAGGGTCATCAAGGGCAGCAGACTCAGATGAGTCAGAGATCTCAGAAAAGTCAGCTCGGTCTCGTGCTCCATCAAATAGGAGATACAATCAGAGAGGAGACCGAGTACACAAACTAGAAGACTCGATTTTGGACTCTACCAGATTGGAGACACCATAAGTGAAGCTGAGTATCTATAAAATGATGTATCCTCCCACAGATAACCCTCGAGGAGAAACATATACTATACATTGAATAATCAGAAAAAGACTCATCCTTGCGAGGGTCGTCAAGGATAGAAGACGCAAAGGAGTCAGATCCATCAGACAAATCAACATAACCGGTCTCAGTAGGTGACAGATCGGCCACCCAACAGAAGAGAGAAACATCTAGAAAATGTCATAGTCTCTCGTAGATAACCCTCTGGGATAAACAGATACAATGTAACGAATAATCAGAATAGGGCTCATCCTTGCGAGGGTCGTCAAGGATAGAAGACTCGAAGGAGTCAGATCCATCAGACAGATCAACATAAGCGGTCTCCATAGGCCACAGATTGGCCACCCAGCAGAAGAGACCGAAAGATCTAGAAAATATCTTAGTCTCTCGCAGATAACCCTCGGAGATTACAGTGAAATAGGGGGTGAATAATTAGAATAATGAAGCTCACCTTTGTGAGGATCGTCAATGAGAGAAGACTCAAAGGAGTCCAGACAGACGGCCTAGTGTTCTGACAGATCGGACACACAATCAGTCAAGAAGACTGATAACTCATATCAAACGATTGGTTTCGTGTTCCACTAAGATGGACACACAGTTAGTGAGTGAAACTGATCTTAAATGTTATGTTTCATCCTCCCGCAGATAGTCCGCGGAGAGTAATGCAAACTAAGTCAATGAGATCTTGGGAATGTTGGCATCAAGTCTCATGTCCTCAAAATAGTTAATTAAACATATGCAAGAGGGCATACAGCTAAGTAAGGAATAAGAGATCATCAGTGTGGTAGCAATGCATCCCTCAAACAATCAAATCAGTTGAGATGGATCAAGATGTCAGAAAGATATCCTTTGAGTGCTAAATGGGGTGAGAAGTGTCAGGAGAAGAGGGATGGATCAGTTGAGAAGATGAGTGAAATCATGACGGTTCCGAGCACCGTGACTTTGAAGCACAGAAAGAGGTAGTACGTCAAACATCTGAATTAAGATGAGCGGAACCAAATAAGAGATCATGCAGTCATGGCTCAAGAAATCATCATCAAACCATAGAGAATCAATCACATCCTCAATCCGGTGTGTGAGATCAAAAATCCTCAATAAAAAATCACACATGTAATCGTGCCATAATCAAAATCCTCAAGAATATCTATGCACATATCAAAATCAGATCCACCAAAGTAGCACACCAATCTCAGTATCCTCAAACTGCCTGACTTAGTCAAATAACTCATGCAATCACAACCTCGATGCGGGCCTCATCTAGTAGCTCAACACTCCCCGGTGAAAGAAGGGATGACACAGAGGGAATGATGGGGGCAGGCAAGAATGGCGAAACGAGGATAAAATTGTGGTCCAAGAAGAGAGACTTCTTAAACTAGTCTAGAGATAGGATGATATGGGTAAGAAGAAAACCGCAAAATCTAGCGACGAAGGTGAATCAAGACTCGATATCACATCACGGATGCAAAGAGGATAGATATAAACAAGGGAGGAAGGAAGGCTCAATGATCAAAATAACTCATACTCAGAGATCTGCAAACTCAAAGAATGATGAAACACTGATGGATCCAAAATCACAATCAATGTACAAAGCAAACCCCATGGTCACTTACTCAACACATTGAAGACCGAGATGGTGGTCTTTTATCTTTTCCATTTTAGAGTTAGGTGAGTTTTCAAAAAGTTGTACAAACACATAGGTAGGCCTAGGATTGGGGTGTGTACGTAAGAATAAAATGCACATACAATGAGGGGGTTGCTCTCTCCAAGACAATGAATCCATTATGTTTATTTAAAATTCCAATAAAGTTAGCAATCCTGGTTTTATTTGGGTTATCACCTTTTTTTGTTATTTTTCAATGCATGTGCTTAACGAGTTCCCATTAACATCCTAGGTGACCAAATCAGAGGGAGAGGTTCGAAAAAGCCATGCAAGTCGAGAATCAATCATGCATACAAAGTCAGAAGACTTAAAATGCTTCCCAACGCTCTCCATGCGAGATGCATAACAGAATTGAAAGCTACACTATATGCAATCAGATGAAATCACCTAAGATAGAACATGCTATTATCGTAAAGCACCAGATGCTAACCACCTAGATATGAGACCTAGAGTCCGATCTTGGAAGATCATCGGTGCCTTCCACAATGGGTCCTGCAAGCGATGTATAGAGCTTCTCACGGCGTGTGGTCTCAAGTCTAAATAGCTAACAATTCGATTTGATTAAATTCAAGCAAGAATCTATAGGTACATGCAAATATAATTAGGGGCTTGGGACAATAATCTGTTGATCAAGCACATCCTAATCTAGGGCTCGTTCACACAAAATAAATAAAAATAAAATCGAGAAACAAATGAAAAGAAAGAGAAAAAATACGGCAAAACCGATTAGGCCCCCAAGCGAACAATCGCTCAGGTAATGGACCTCGTGAAGTAGTCAAATCAATGAGAGTTGGATTATTACAAAGTAATTATTGTCCCTCTCTCACTTTAGTTACAAAATAAATGAAATAATAAAAAAGATTATCTCAAAACTCTCTCCAAGTCTCCATTTGGTGCTCTCCTACCGACCAAGTCAGAAAGCCAGCTCCACCTTGCTTGGGAGGTCCTCCTAATAAGTCCTCCCCCGCGTAGCGATCTCTCGCATCAAATTCAAACAAGGTGACGTGTTAGATAGTTCACAAATAATATCAAATAAATATGAAAATAAATAAAGAAATCATCATGTATAGACAAGAGTAGATAAACAAATAAATACACCAATCTATACAGCGTTGCTCCCCGACAATGTTGCCATTTGACGACAAAGGGTTTAACGAGGGTCTAGAAATCTGACAAGATGAGAAATCAAGTTGATGCGTCGACCGCTTGAGAAACCCTAGTCAATCAATAATTAACCCACAATATTAATTAATTAATGAATAACAAAAATATGGAGTTAAAATTTATTATAATTCTACAATGTATGTGCATAGGTGTAAGTACGTGTAGAGGTTGAACTCAGGGAGCAAATGGTAGATTGGACAATGAAGCTCAAAAATTTGTTCTCTTCTCTTGTCCAATTATTTTTTATGGGTTTTTAATTTTGTATAAATTTTTTTGAATTTTAAAATATATATTATTGTTTTTAATTTTATACTTTTTATTTCTTTTTATATTTTCTGATTTTTATATTCTTTTTCTTTTTAATAATATAATATAAGAATATATAAGGATATATATAATATAGGATAAAGTAATTATAAATGCTAAGATAGAAAAGGAGCGTGAAAATGCATGTTAGCATGCATCTAATCCTATTTTTGCATATTTTGAGAGCACGTGTGCTATTTTTAATAAATGAAATTCAAGCACAAAAAATACATGAACTGGGAAGGGTATTTTTACAAATAAAATAAACATCAGGGGAATGAGTGAAATTTTTCCAAAAATATACAATGTATACTAAATTTTATTGGACTAAATATAAATACAAAAACTGTCAGAGGTATTTCTGCAAAATGGCCTCTTCACGTGAGATGACATGTGAGGTGACCTGGCATGGACCCATTTGTAATATCAATAAACATCAGGGGACGTCATGCAAAATATCCACATTTATTTAAACTACACATTTTATTTACATGACTAATAAATAAATTTAAAAATAAGTGGGGTGAGATATGCAATTTATCCCTTATTAGCGTGTCATCGAACGATGCTGATCGTTTCACTTAAACACATCGCAGGAACTAGAGGCTTGATGATGTTTCACCGATCTGTGGTCGTAATTGGATATGGGCTTCCATCGGACGGATGAGGCTTGAGGTGGATGAACGACCACGATTAGAACTGGTAGAGGAGGCTAATCCAACGGTCACTGCTCTCCCTGAAGAACAGGGAAGATCGGTCTCCGAGCGAACTTCAATCGCCTGGTCCTCACTCCCTTGAGGTCTCCGGCGATGATCGTTGGCTCTGCACACTCCTGCACACACCGCAGACCCGCTGGACACCTCAAAGAGCTACGGAGCTCGTTAGAAGAGCTCTAGAGAGCGATGGCACATGGAGGGTCTTCTCAAGCAAGACGGGGCTCAAATGCTCCCCTTCAAAACATGCAAAAAGGGTAATAACACTTACGAGGGATAGGCGAGGATCTTGGCTTCAGGGCCAAAAGGGAGGGAATGGGGTTGTGCTCCGACGATGATGGTGGAGGGAGCATTATTCTCCAGATTACGGGGTGATCTGGGTGGCTGAATGTGGGCTAAGCATGGAGAAGTCGTAGGGGTGATAATGGGATGGAAGGGGTGGTCGGAATGAGGCTGGTCACGGTGAAAACGCGGCCGGAGCTCTAGATCTTTGATGAGCCAAAAATCGATAGGTCGAGATGAATAAATAATCTGCAAATGTCGTTGTTCTCAACCACTCGAATCGGCCAACGAGAAAAATATTTAAACCACTCAAAAGATATCAAATAATCAAAGCACATACAAGCGGTTTCGCTATTCTTTTCACCTGGTATAGCGACCAGGGTCGAACACAAGGAGCACGATTTAAAAACTATGCAGTCAATTTTCGGAAGTGAATTTTTAGTGGTTTTTTTTTTGAATTTTTATTTTTTTTCTATTTTACGAATAAGGCACAAAGGATAAAAACACACACACACACACTCTTTTTGTATTTTTTCAGAAAGGACAAAAATGTTCAGAAAATTGCAGAGAAAATGTTTTTTTATTTTATATATTTTAAAATATTTTTGGTAATTTTTTTAATTTTTTCTGATGTTTTTTTTATTTTCTAAAAATGAAAAAGTGGGAAAAAAAGGGGAAACAATGCACATCCAAGATTATTTTGCAACTTAAAAGTACTTTAAGTGCCCAATAATTCTGGAAATTATTTTTAAAATAAACGAAAAAACAATATCTACAATCAGAAACTGAAATCATAACTTTTAGATTTTCCTAGAATTTTCAACAATTTTTTTAAGAATTTTCGTTTTTCACAATTTTTTGGAGTTTTATAAGTGAAAAATGCACAAAAATTGGTCATAAATTAAAATACACCAAGACACGGCTATAGGAATTTTGTGGAATTCTTAGGCTATTTTTTGAATTTTTATTAATTTTCAAATTTCGGACAGACAAAAAGACATTGTTTTTTTAATATACCAAAAGCAACAAAATGCAATGAAACTTCTATACAATGACTAACACTACAGCAGGAGCACACACAATTTTTTTGAGAATTTTTGATCGATAAATACATTTATTCAATCAAAAAGACAAACGATTTATTGTGCTAAAATTCACAGGGACCAAAATGCAATTTATTCAAGTTTTTGCGTGAAAAGGTTAACAGAAATAAAATGTAGGATAAATGTCGTAAATTAACCAATAAACATGTGCCAAGCACATGACCTTCTGGAGCAAGGGTCTTTTCGTAATTTTAAAAACTTCCTAGGGCTTTGCTTGTAATTTGTCCAATTTTTTATACCCCTAGGACTTCCTTTCATGATCTTCGTTTCCAAGAGGGGATGAGCAAGGGGCCTGGCCGCCGCCACAAGGGGGAAGGGCATCCGACAGTGGCGTCAGGAGGGCGGCGCGGGGCAGAGGGCGACGTGACCTCGCACGGCTGGAGCACGGAGGCGGTCGCCGCCAATTGATGGCGTATGGGGAGGCACATTCTGGTGGAGGTCCCGCGCGGGGGGACGCACAACTTGTGGCGGCGCGCTGCGAGGAGGGGCTGACCGATCGCAGCTGGGCGAGAGGGCGGTTGTCGCGCACGGGTGGAGGTAGCAGTGGAGGAGGGTGCCGGAGGGGAGGCGGCCTCGCTCGGTCGGCGATGGTATGCCACGACGCACGACGAGCGGGCGGACAGGCACGGACGGTGCGGGCACGGGCGGTGCGGAGGGAGAGCGGGGGGCCTGCAGCGGCTGCTCCGCACGCTGGAGGCAAGCGCTGCCTCGGTAGGGAGTGCGCGAGGTAGGGGCGGTGCTGGCAGTTGACGAGCGGAGCCACGCACGAGGCGCGGCAGCGGAGGCGCGGTGGTCGGTGGGAGATCTGGAGCGGGCCACGGCGCCAGGTGGTGAAGGCTGTGCGTGGAGGAGTCGAGGGTCGACTGAGACCAGGGATTTTTATTTTTTTTATTTTTTTCTTTTATATGTAAACAGAACTGTTATAAGAAAAAATTGTTGTTTTTTCTAACAGAAAATGTAAGCAACAAAAGATTTTTTTTTAAATTTTATTTTAACCTGCAAAACAAAGATTAGAGAGAAAAAAACTATTTTTTTTAATTTTCCCTGCAAAAAACAAATGTCAGATAAATAGGAAAACTATTTTATGTATTTTTGTATACACAATAATGGGATGCATGAATGGGCGGATCTTGTGATATGGAAGAGAGATCTGTATCTCTGACCATCGTACGTGGTCAAAGGTGGAAGGTAACGTGAGGTAGAATGTGGAAATGGAGAGATCGAGAAAATGGTATGGAAATCGGTGTCGGATCGGAAAATATGTGCCGAGAATTTTTGTGAATTTTTTTAAGATCTAAAGTTTAACTATGTCTAAGTAGAAATAAACCTACGATTTATTTACGGGAAAAAGACAAGAAATAAAATTGGATTTCACCATGGGGTCGGAAATGCCATGATGGCCTCGACGAGGGCCGACGCACTATCACCGGACGGCTCGGAGGCTAGGCACCCTTCTTCAACAAGACGGTCTCGGAGATCAGGCTCCTTGATAAAGCACGAATTCGGCCCTCTAATAGTGTTGTTTTAACACTGGATATGTCATTGCAGGCAGGCCGAATCGGGTCATCAAAGACCATCTCATTGATATGTCAAATAAGAATAAGATGGTCGTGTTTTTATTTTACTTGGCAAGAAACCAAGGTCGAACTCAGGGACACGAGCCTCTCTCGTGATTATCAAGATTTTTGTCTATTTAACTAAGTGTTGAGTGAGAGAATCAATAGGTCAAAGTATGATAAAGGATGAAGATAATGCATTAAAACAAAACATGCATTTTTTATATTTTATTTTAATCATGCAACTAAATGCGATGAAATGCAACACAAATAATATGCCCTAGTTAAGAATGATGAGCAAATTTACCATGAGTCAATTTCAGGTTTAATTAAGATGACCAACTTGATTGAAAAGTTGAATAAGGCATAAGAGACACATGGCTAACAAAATAATACATCAAAATTACAGTGCCCAAAATGAGAAATGATTATGCCGTTAAAAAGAACATCAAGCGAGCTTCGAAACGAAACTAAAATCAACTTAATCGGAGTTACGGTGCTCAAGATAAGCAATAAGGAAGACAAGGGCATAAATGAAATAAAACATGAAATAAAATTACGAACAGGTCCCTAGGAGGGACTAAAATGTAATAAACATAAAGTTGAGACCTTCCCGTCAAAATACCCACTCGCGCAGGGGTATTTTTGCAATTTTGAAAACCCGAGAGGGTATCAATGCAAAATGCCCACAGCACACGTGGAATGCACGTGATCCAGGACCTGGTTGCAAAATTGAAGAACAAGGTGGCCTCTGTGTAAGTTACTGACGAGTCGCTGAATACGATAATTAATCTGGTCACGTTGTAGCACGTGTACTTAGCGAGTCGGTCAGAACCGAGAGAAGATCTCCGTGAAGAGTGTCTCGGCTTAATTTATATCCCGGGCATGTCCGGGGTCGAACACAGGGAGGCAAAGGAACAACTTGGGTTTTAATTCAAAAACTTAGGTCTAGATTTCCAAGTGGTATTTTTTTAGATTTTTTTATGCAAAAAAAATGAAGCAAATGCAAATGCGACTGAATAAGAACACTAAGAAATCACACAACTTAGCCAAATTAATTTTAATGTTAAATTAATCCAATTCAGCCAAATTATATTTTTCCTAACATCCTAGTCCAGTGATGAACACAAAACATATTTTTTTGGAATTTTATGGGTTAAAATGCAACTATGAAAAATGCACACTTTTTATGGGTGTTTTTGCAATTTATCACACAAACAGAAAGCAAAAATCATGAAAAAATTACTGGAATGAAAACATGATGCAAGGAAGGTACAGTAATGTTTTTGGAATTTTTTGGCAAGTTATGAATTTTTTATAAATTTTTTAGTGAAATCAGAGTGACAGCGAGTAAATAATTTCTAATAAATCCACATTATAAATTTAATCAGAGTGCGAATTATTCCAAAAAGATATTTTCATGAACAATCCAATAGAGGTGAAATTTCACAAAAAGGATATACGTGGATTTAATTAAAAATCAAATACTAAAATCACTCTACAATTTATTTCAGGCACAAGACAACTCCATTTTGGATGAAATTTGGACAGTAATTACATCACATATAATTTTTGTGGAATTTTTAAAGCAACTATGTATGAGATATTAATTTAATGGCACAGAATGGGTAAACTATGTAAAATTTCAGTGAAACAATTATCATTAATTACCCATGTGACATAAAAATACAAATAAATACTCACATGACAGAGGATAAGTTGCTCATCACAATGGTATTTTTCGTTAAATAAAAGGATGCCAAAATGAGGTCCAAATTAATGCATAAACATAGGGGTGTCTCTGCAAACTCACAAAACTATATTTACAAAGCAAATATATACAGGGACTGATTTGCAATTAGTAAAACTATACAAAATAAATATGCAATTTTTACAATAAAATAAGGAAAAAAAATAACCTTTCTTCTTCCTTCGTTCTTGCAGGAGGAGGAGAACCCAAAGTGGTTGGCTGCAGGCGGCGGCCGTGCGCGGCCGCGAGGAGGAGGCGGCGGCGCGCGGAGTGGCGGACGGCGGGGGGGGGCACGCGGCGGAGGCGGCGAGGGCGCGGCGGCCGGAGGGAAAGGGGCGGCTGGACTTGGAGCTGGGGGCGGCGGTGGTGCCGCTGCTGAGGGGAGGCCGCGCGTGGGCTGCGGCGGGGGCGCGCGGCCTGAGACCGCGCGGAGGGGCGGTGGGCCGGCGTGGACGCGGCGGCCAGCCGCTTGGTGTCGGTGATGGCGGGTTGAGCGGCGGCGGCGGTGGCGTGACCGGTGAAGGGAGGGGGCGGCGGCAGTAGCCGCTGCTCCTTCCTTCGTTCTTTTTTTTTTAATTTTTGTTATGTTTTTTTTAATTCTTTTTACTTCTGTAATAAAAAGAGTTTTTTTTGTTTAAATTTTTTAATTTTTTTTATTAGACAGGGAATATGAACATGATGAAAAAAAAGAAAAAGTTATGAGATGGGTGGGTGGTGGTGATGATGATAGACTAAACAAATGGGAAAATGATGTTATAATGGTGGTGATGGATGGGATAATAAAGGAACCTTTTTTTGTTTTACATTTTTTTATTTTTTTTTAATTTTGTTAAAACAGGAGATGATATGTACACAAAAAGGTGAGGACCAAAATGATATTATGAAGATGATAGGAACTAAACAAAGGGGCATGTGAATGGTGATATGATGTGCTAAAAAAATGCGAAAATGACAAGATGATAAAAAGAAGGGAAAATACCTACAATGGAGACGGTCGCCTATGATGTGCTCACGAGAGCACGGTCTTCGCTCGAATCGCCGGCGTGCGATGAGCTCGAGCAGCGCGCGGTTGCGGCTGCGATGTTGGCCAAAAAGCCAACGGATCACACCGGAGAAAGGGCCGTCGTCGCTCGACCGCGGTTGTGTCGCTGTCACCGATTCAACTCCGGGAACTAGGCTCTCCTCACATAAAGATGGATCAAGGGCAAATTGAGGAGGATGGAATGTATATATAGATGATGAAATGAGAAGTTATTATATGGGTGGAGTTGAATGGGAAGTTGGATTATTAATGGAGTTGAATGGGAGGTTTAAGAAATGGTGGAGTTGAATGGGAAGTTGGTGGTGGAAGAGAGTTGAATGGTGGTTATTGTAGAGAATGTAAAATAATTAAATAAATAAAATGAAATAAAGTAGGCTACTTTAATTACAGCAAAATAAAGAAGGAAAAATAATGGTGAATTTACAAGTGAATACAAAACACCATGTACACATTTTTTACTTTTCTAATATGTAATTTTTTTTGTCTTTTTAATAAGAGATATTTACAACGGAAAAATACAATAAAATACTACAATTAAAATACAACACAAGTATGATTTTTTTGTATTTTTAGTAATTAAGAAAGATAAAATAAAAAATGAACAAAGAATGAATATATACATAATGTACAATGTACATCTAGGTCCCAAAACCCAACTTTTGCAAATGAGCTCCGATTTTAATGAAACCACTTCCGTTGGATAGATAATTTTCTAACTTGAACTTTAAAAGTGAGTTTGGTGAATTTGGAGTTCATACGGAGCGGGAATTTAGCTTGGAAGTTGGTCTTTACGGCTTTTTCCCATTGGGATCTAGGAGCATTTATTTGAGATGAAATTTGTTTTGTATTTTTGTATTTTTATATACATTTTTACAAACAAGTTAGAGAAAGAATTAGTAAAAAAGGAGTTGAAATGAAATTATTAAAAATATATGAAGTTTTGGGTTATTTACATGTATAAAACTCCTTTATTTTTGCGGCTTTTTAGTGTTATTTATTTTGTACAATCTAATATATAATAATTAGTGTGTTTTATTTACAAGAGTCATTTTGTTAATTTATGTATTTTATGGACATTTATTTGGGATTTTACTCGGGGATTTTGCTAAGATCAAGATATTAAGATGATGAATCGTGGATTCATCACCCCCCTATACTTAAACTTTGCTAGTCCTCGAGCAAATAAGGAATGAATAAGTTGGGTTAACCCCTGACTGTGCATGTGAATACAAGACTTGATCCGTTCAAGAACTCTCGGTTTTAGAGATCCTAAAATTCTAAGCTGAACCAAGCTCTAGTCAAAAGGTACCCAATTTCCCTAATAATCAGACTCTCTTTGTATACGTATATATAAGGGATATGTCTTTAAGTGTTGACTGCAGTTAAAAGAGTAGAGTCACAACGTCACCCAAGGTTCCAGTCCAAGAGACTCTCCTATGGACCCAATCCTCAACACTAGGGAATAAATCATTTCTTGCATCCAATCCACCGTCTCTTTAGTTGTCAGACTTAAAAGTGTAGATGGAAGGCCAGTTGATGGAGGGCATAGGATTGTGTCATTTCTTCTCTCCCTCTCATTGGAACAAGGATCCTCTCAAGTGCCTTATTACGCAACACATTTTTTTGGTGTTGATCAGTGCGTCCGTCAAGAGAAGTTGGAGCCGTCTGCACTTGTTTTCCTGGGAGTACACCGGGGTGTGCCTTTTTTGAGTACCTATCGTACCTTCTACACCCAGACTTGTAGCATTTACGATGCAGAGCCCTTTTTTGGTGCAAGCCCGACTCCTGGTCCTAATAGCGGTGGTCCAAGTGGACACTTTGAAATGGTTGGGAGCGCTCGCCTTTGGTGGAAGCTCTTTTGATAATTGACTTTGTGGAATGAGAGCTTTTCTTTGACATTTCATTGCTTTGTAGTATTTTTGGCTAGCTCCACTGCTTTTACCAAGAGTTGGCGCACACTGATCAACATTTTTTTTATTTTATCACACCCTGGCACATAGGTAAATATCAAGAGATAGTACAAGAACCATGTTCTCATACTGGCTAAAGATGCTGACACTCAGGTTTCATGAAGCCTTCATTGATTTTATCCCATCCTCGAGCATCATTAAATCAAGTCCAAACTCAAATCCCTCATCCCAGTTCCTCAAGTGAAATTACAACTCATCTCATCATAACTGCAGTCGTGTACGTGAGGTGTTGATCATATTCTTAAGGTAGAGACTAAGCATGCAATATAGCACACACATCTTTCAAACTAGAGAAATGTGAATAATTAAGTCAAGGACCCTAATGACTAAGGCTGGTTAACTCAAAATCTCAAGACCTCATAAACCAAGTGTTCTTGAACATCACTAGTCTTGTGTGAAAGTGAATTGTGTCAGGGATTAAACCAACTTATTAGTTAGTTTTTTTTTTAGTTTTAGTTTTTGTTTTTGTTTTTTAAGTTTTTTTATGAATGTTTTTTTTTGTTGTTGTTTGTTTTGTTTTTGTTTTGTTTTTTTTTAAAGTTTTAAGTTTTAAAAAAAAGTTTTTTTTTCAAGAGTTTTTTTTTTTTGAAAAAGATAGGTAAATAAGAAAAAGACTTTCTTTTTTTTTTTAGAAAAAGTTTTGTTTTGTTTTTTTTAACCCACCCCATAATTATTGTATAATATATATAAAAAATACGTGAAAGTACGAGGTATGGGTAAAGTATATATGTAATATATACACGCCCCCCTATACTTAGCTTGTGCTATGTCCTCATGGCACTAGGTGACAAAAAGACATAGCTCGTACTAAACGTAGGAAAGCTAAAATAATAGAAAGTATAGAAGTCGATCCGCCCCCCCTATACTTAGGCTTTGGACAGCCTAAGTGTAGAAGAAGAGCAAAAATGGGGCGGACGAGGTCAAGAGGAGAAATGATGAGTAAATACACATGGCGGGCATCGGTCCCCCCTATACTTAGGCTTTGGTCAGCCTAAGTATAGGACAAGAGTAAGTGTGAGAACCGACGTGATCTCGAGAATATACAAAGAAGAGAGAATATGCACAAGAGTGATTGAATCTTCTAAGATGTTGAATCTTGATGCTGCATCTTCATGAAGAGTAATAAGATGTATCTGCTCTGTGCTCACTCTGTATGAAGTTGATGACCTCGACTTGGACTAACTGCTCTTTGGAATCAACAAAATGCTTCAACAGTTGTCCATTCAACACATGAGATTGTGCACCATCTTTGAGATCAGCTATCTCTACACTTCCATTCTCGTGCACTTTCTTAACCACAAAGGGACCCGTCCATTTAGATTTGAGCTTCCCATGGAACATCTTCAACCTGGCATTGAACAACCATACCTTTTGTCCAGGGACAAAGTCTTCTCTCGGTTCTGACCGACTCGCTAAGTACACGTGCTACAACGTGACCAGATTAATTATCGTATTCAGCGACTCGTCAGATGGCGCCGTTGCCGGGGAGGCAAAGGAACAACTTGGGTTTTAATTCAAAAACTTAGGTCTAGATTTCCAAGTGGTATTTTTTTAGATTTTTTTATGCAAAAAAAATGAAGCAAATGCAAATGCGACTGAATAAGAACACTAAGAAATCACACAACTTAGCCAAATTAATTTTAATGTTAAATTAACCCAATTCAGCCAAATTATATTTTTCCTAACATCCTAGTCCAGTGATGAACACAAAACATATTTTTTTGGAATTTTATGGGTTAAAATGCAACTATGAAAAATGCACACTTTTTATGGGTGTTTTTGCAATTTATCACACAAACAGAAAGCAAAAATCATGAAAAAATTACTGGAATGAAAACATGATGCAAGGAAGGTACAGTAATTTTTTTGGAATTTTTTGGCAAGTTATGAATTTTTTATAAATTTTTTAGTGAAATCAGAGTGACAGCGAGTAAATAATTTCTAATAAATCCACATTATAAATTTAATCAGAGTGCGAATTATTCCAGATATTTTCATGAACAATCCAATAGAGGTGAAATTTCACAAAAAGGATATACGTGGATTTAATTAAAAATCAAATACTAAAATCACTCTACAATTTATTTCAGGCACAAGACAACTCCATTTTGGATGAAATTTGGACAGTAATTACATCACATATCAAGGCATCACATATAATTTTTGTGGAATTTTTAAAGCAACTATGTATGAGATATTAATTTAATGGCACAGAATGGGTAAACTATGTAAAATTTCAGTGAAACAATTATCATTAATTACCCATGTGACATAAAAATACAAATAAATACTCACATGACAGAGGATAAGTTGCTCATCACAATGGTATTTTTCGTTAAATAAAAGGATGCCAAAATGAGGTCCAAATTAATGCATAAACATAGGGGTGTCTCTGCAAACTCACAAAACTATATTTACAAAGCAAATATATACAGGGACTGATTTACAATTAGTAAAACTATACAAAATAAATATGCAATTTTTACAATAAAATAAGGAAAAAAATAACCTTTCTTCTTCCTTCGTTCTTGCAGGAGGAGGAGAACCCAAAGTGGTTGGCTGCAGGCGGCGGCCGTGCGCGGCCGCGAGGAGGAGGCGGCGGCGCGCGGCGTGGCGGACGGCGGGGGGGGCACGCGGCGGAGGCGGCGGGGGCGCGGCGGCCGGAGGGAAAGGGGCGGCTGGACTTGGAGCTGGGGGCGGCGGTGGTGCCGCTGCTGAGGGGAGGCCGCGTGGGCTGCGACGAGGGCGCGCGGCCTGAGACCGCGCGGAGGGGCGGTGGGTCGGCGTGGACGCGGCGGCCAGCCGCTTGGTGTCGGTGATGGCGGGTTGAGCGGCGGCGGCGGTGGCGTGACCGGTGAAGGGAGGGGGCGGCGGCAGTAGCCGCTACTCCTTCCTTCGTTCTTTTTTTTTATTTTTGTTATGTTTTTTTTTAATTCTTTTTACTTCTGTAATAAAAAGAGTTTTTTTTGTTTAAATTTTTTAATTTTTTTTATTAGACAGGGAATATGAACATGATGAAAAAAAAAGAAAAAGTTATGAGATGGGTGGGTGGTGGTGATGATGATAGACTAAACAAATGGGAAAATGATGTTATAATGGTGGTGATGGATGGGATAATAAAGGAACCTTTTTTTGTTTTACATTTTTTTATATTTTTTTTAATTTTGTTAAAACAGGAGATGATATGTACACAAAAAGGTGAGGACCAAAATGATATTATGAAGATGATAGGAACTAAACAAAGGGGCATGTGAATGGTGATATGATGTGCTAAAAAAAATGCGAAAATGACAAGATGATAAAAAGAAGGGAAAATACCTACAATGGAGACGGTCGCCTATGATGTGCTCACGAGAGCACGGTCTTCGCTCGAATCGCCGGCGTGCGATGAGCTCGAGCAGCGCGCGGTTGCGGCTGCGATGTTGGCCAAAAAGCCAACGGATCACACCGGAGAGAGGGCCGTCGTCGCTCGACCGCGGTTGCGTCGCTGTCACCGATTCAACTCCGGGAACTAGGCTCTCCTCACATAAAGATGGATCAAGGGAAAATTGAGGAGGATGGAATGTATATATAGATGATGAAATGAGAAGTTATTATATGGGTGGAGTTGAATGGGAAGTTGGATTATTAATGGAGTTGAATTTGAATACAAAACACCATGTACACATTTTTTACTTTTCTAATATGTAATTTTTTTTTGTCTTTTTAATAAGAGATATTTACAACGGAAAAATACAATAAAATACTACAATTAAAATACAACACAAGTATGTTTTTTTTGTATTTTTAGTAATTAAGAAAGATAAAATAAAAAATGAACAAAGAATGAATATATACATAATGTACAATGTACATCTAGGTCCCAAAACCCAACTTTTGCAAATGAGCTCCGATTTTAATGAAACCACTTCCGTTGGATAGATAATTTTCTAACTTGAACTTTAAAAGTGAGTTTGGTGAATTTGGAGTTCATACGGAGCGGGAATTTAGCTTGGAAGTTGGTCTTTACGGCTTTTTCCCATTGGGATCTAGGAGCATTTATTTGAGATGAAATTTGTTTTGTATTTTTGTATTTTTATATACATTTTTACAAACAAGTTAGAGAAAGAATTAGTCAAAAAGGAGTTGAAATGAAATTATTAAAAATATATGAAGTTTTGGGTTATTTACATGTATAAAACTCCTTTATTTTTGCGGCTTTTTAGTGTTATTTATTTTGTACAATCTAATATATAATAATTAGTGTGTTTTATTTACAAGAGTCATTTTGTTAATTTATGTATTTTATGGACATTTATTTGGGATTTTACTCGGGGATTTTGCTAAGATCAAGATATTAAGATGATGAATCGTGGATTCATCAGTTACCCAGATGGCACGTGCTATGCACGCGCCATCCAGGTTCGTAGGAAGGCTCAGGCTCGACAGAGGCTTGGTCTGCTTCGGCTAGCCTCGAGCGCTGGCTCGGGCTTGGTGTAGGCTTGGTAGCTGGCTCGGGAGATGCGAGCCTCCAGGCTTGGGCTCGGATGAGGCTCGAGACATCCAGGCCTGGAGCTCGGATGCTGAGGCTTGGAGTTCGCCTGGCGATGACGCGTGTCGGATCATAAGCTATCCGATCATATAGATCGGATGGCTTCTAACTGCTCTGGAGTCGTTGGCATGGCCCCATCTGGACCGTCAGATGGTCACCGGGATACGACCATCCGACGGTCGTTGTGCTTTCTCCTCCATCTTCAGCAGGCGGCGGGTTCAGAGCTCCGGCGAAGGAGCCCGAACTCCGCCACCTCCTAACTTGCTCGATGAGAGTCCCCAGAGCTCCGTGGAAGGTTGGCGATGTCGCTGGAGCTCAGGGGGATCTTCCGATCATCCTGGATGTGGCTGATCATGCTCGAAAGACGGAGGCGGGGCTATGTAAATTACCTCCGGCGAAGATCTCGACCATTGAAGTACAGAGAACCTGCATCGTTAATTTATAGCTGAAGCATAGGGTTTCGTGAAGGGGCATGAGGTGGAGAGCTCGCCAGGCGAAGAAGGCGGGAGCTCGGCGCTCCTCCGCCGTGGAAGGCGGAGAAGGAGGGTCGGAGGTGATCTGGGGTATGGAGGAAGAGAAGTGTGGTCGGAGGAGTGCGCGTGAACGGTGGAATGTTGGCGGAACTCGGGAGGCAAATGGTGAAGGGCGATCAAGGGTGTAGCGACCTACATAGTTAAGCAAAATTAAATGAAAAATACAAAAGGGAATCGGAAGCTTACCTGAGCGATGGCGGAGCGGAAGCCTAGGCTCGAGATCCTTGGAGGACCCCAGGGTCGTCGCACATACTGGTCGGCTTTGCCAGCGAGCTCAGGCGGGGCGTGAGCCACCGCAACGCCGCCACGAAGGTCGGCGGGTCTCACCGGAGGCACTAGTCGTCGTCGCTCGATCCAGCACCTCCCCCTGTCACTGGGAGGTGGCGGAGGGCTGGGCCATGCCCCGCGTAAAGGTGGACAAAGCAGGAAGGCAGGGAGTGGGGTTATTTGAAGATCGACTACGGTGGTTTTGGGTGAGACATCGTGGGTTTTGAGGCAAAAATGGGGAGAGCGGAGAGGACGTCGTGATCGAAGAGTAACTCGCGAGGATCATGGATGAATGGGCTCAATCGTGGGGTGGTTAGAGAGTGGATAGGATGGCCGGAGACATGGGGAAAAACGGAAGGGGCAAGTGTGTGCGCGAGATGGCGAACGTGGGAGAGAAGGGGTATCGGGAGGTTGACGAAGAACTATGGCCGTTGGATCTGGAGATCCAAAGGCTGACGATTGGGCACGAAAGAACAGGTGCGATTAGATCTAAGGCGAAGTGATCAAAGGGTTGCAAAGCTGCCACGTGTCGCTCTGGAGGCGAAGCGCGAGCGGACGACGGTGATTGGGCCAGGAGTCTGATCGGATGGTCGATATTGAATGGAGGATGGGCGGTGGTGATTGTACACTCCAGGCCTTGATCGGACGGTTTATGTTGCGACGCGTGGCGAAAAAGAGTAAGGCGGGAATGAGTGGCGGTGATGAAGTCATGGGAGAGATCTGACGGTGAGGGAAAATGGCGTGCATTGAGCTCATCTAGCCATTGGATCAAGAAGAGATCCAACGGCCCTGGGCGCGGGCGGAAGAGACAAAGATGCCGGGCCATGTGGCTCCACCAGAACGGGCCACGTGGCCCAATAAGATTATTCGGAGAGAAATTTTGATTTTTGAGGGGTTAGAAGGCCGAATTTGAGAAAACTCAAAACATGAAAGTTGTAGATCTCGATGAGATCTACAAGTTTCATATTGACTTAAAGTAGAGATGAGGTCATCTGTAGATACAAAATATTTTTTAGGGTATTTTTAAGGTTAAAAATACCACGAATTTTTGTTTTGCTATTTTTTGTGATTTTTAATTTATTCAAGACTCTGATAATTACAGGACTTTAACTAGATTTTATTGACACAGCTTTAAGCAAGGGGGTTAATAATGAAAAATTATGATGATGAAATCGGGTTTCATCACCCCCCTATACTTAAACTATGCTCGTCCCCGAGCATCAAAGAAAATGAATAAGCTGGATTAACTCTCTTGTGTATGTGACTACAGGATCCAATCTGTTCAAGTCCACCCAACTTTAGAGGTCCAAATATCTAGAATTCAACCCAGCCTTAATCAAGAGGCACCCAATTCCTCTAATTCTCCAGACTCTCTCTGATGTACATATATACTAAGGATATGACATTTAGTGTTGACTGCGATTCTGAGAGTAGAGTCAAATCGTCACCCGAAGTCTTGGTCCAAGAAATTCTCCTAAGGACCCAATCCTCAACACTAGGGAATAAATCAAATCTTGCATTCAATCCATCGTCTCTTTAGTTGTCAGACTTTAAAAATGAAGATGGATGGCCAGTAATGGAGCGCATGGGATTGTGTCATTTCTTCTCTCCCTCTCATTGGAATAAGGATTCTCTCTAGTGCCTTTTACACAACACAATTTTTTGGTGTTGATCAGTGTGTCCGTCAAGAGAAGTTGGAGCCGTCTGCACTTGGTTTCCTAGGAATACACCGGGGTGTGTCTTTTTTGAGTACCTATCATACCTTCTACACCTAGACTTGTAGCATTTACGATGCAGAGCCCTTTTTTGGTGCAAGCCCGACTCCTGGTCCTGATAGCGGTGTCCAAGTGGATACTTTGAAATGTTTGGAGCGCTCGCCTTTGGTGGAAGCTCTTTTATAATTGACTTTGTGGAATGAGAGCTTTTCTTTGAAATTTTTTGATTTGTATAATTTTTGGCTCGCTCCACTGCTTTTATCAAGAGTTGGCGCACACTGATCAACATTTTTTTCTTTATTTCACACCCTGGCACTTAGGTCAATGTCAAGAGATTAGTATAAGAACCAAGTTCTCATACTGACTAAAATTGTTGACACTCAGGTTTCATGAAGCCTTCAAAGATTTATCCCATCCTCAAGCATCATTAGATCAAGTCCAAACTCGACTTCCTCATCCCAATCCCCCAAGTGAAGAGTCAACTCATCTCATCAAAATCGCAATCGTGCATGTGATGTGTTGATCATATTCTTATTGTCTGAGACTAAGCATGGAATATAGCATGCAAATCTAGAAATCTAGGTAAATGTGGATGATTAAGTCTACGACCCTGATGACTAAGGCTGGTTAACCTAAAATCTCAAGACCTCACAAATCAAGCTTCCTTGAACATTTCAGATCCTAGGTGGAAGTGTGAAAGTAGAGTATTAATCCAACTTCTTCACTAAAAAAACAAATTTTTTTAAACTTCAAGAGATATTAGGTCTGCTTAAACTCAATTAAGGAGATGCATCTGCATTTAGCCAGTATGGATGTAAGTACAGGTCGGAGCCCGTTGCTTGAGGATGGGGCCTTACGCGATGTCCTCTAAACCATCCGATCTGCTAAGGGCGAACCCTCACTGAACGCGGCTACTTAATTGGGCTTAGTAGTCACCAATAACTCTTAAAGGGTTTTTGTATTTTCTCATTTTTATGGATTTTAATTGAAAATTAGAACACTGGTTAGACTCAACTTTCCTTGAAATGAGAGAAAATTTTCAAAATAATGTCACACAAATAAAAATTTTCAAAACATTTTCAAAAGAATTTTAAAAACAAGGCAAACTTATTTTTCAAACCATTTTCGAAAATAATTTTTATAAAAATAGTGTAACATAATATAGAATAGCCGTAAAAACATTTGAGTCCACTTAGTCCAAAGAATTTTACTTTAGCCAAAAAGTTTTAAATTTTTCAGATTATAGCTAAAGTAAGTATACTGTATATACGGTATACCCCCCTATACATAAACTTTGCTATGTCCTCATAGCACTAGATGATACAAGTACATAGGTCCATTTAAATATAGAGAAATATACGGGAGCTAAGAGGGGCTCCCCCGATACTTAGGTTATAAATAACCTAAGTATAAAGGCAAGGAAAGGAGAGTAGAGAAAATCACGGGGACTCGGGTCCCCCCTATACTTAGGCTGAGATTAGCCTAAGTATAGAGATGGAGATTTTGATGTTGGAAGAGACCCAAGGTGAACGAAGAAGGATGGATTTACAAGTGATCGTATGAATATGCGGAGATGAATGGAGTGTTTAAGGATCTGGGGAGTGTATCGAAGCAAACATGGCTCAATCAAGCAAGCAAGACCCTCAATTTCACCAACTCACACATGAAATCAACCGAGGTTGGTTTATTATCTTGTCGGTTTTATTGGTGATAAAACATTTGATGTTTACGCGGAGAAAAATGTTAAGTGAAAATCAATGCGTAAACGAGGGTATTGCTCTCCCAAAACCAAAATTTTACTCCATTTTAGGTCGACTTGCAATTAACAGTCCCAATTTTTCTTAAGGTTATCACTGATTAATGTGAGTACATAAACCAAGTATTCATCGTCTACCATTCATTCCCATTTTCTATTAAACCTATGTCATCAAGCTAGGAGGGGAAACCGAGAAAAACCGGGTATTCGATAAAAACTGCGATCTAGGCTAAACGATAAAACATGCAGCGACTTGGCAAAAATCCGTGAAAAAATTGGGCTGTTTTGAAAATCAAAATCAATATGTATGCAAGTCGATCAAAAAGCCACACCTAACATGCTTCTATTGGCGGGGAAAAATTTCTCTTAAATTTGACTAAGTGAAGAGATGCTACGTGCGTCTTGAATTAAGGTGTGTCCTACCTATGAGCAAGCACATAAAAATCTGAATGACAAAATAAGCTCGAAGAGCCGCGTGCCTAGTCCTAGGTCGACACTCAAGTGGGGACAATCCCCACACAACCACAATCGTTCGATTACAATCGTGAGTCTTCGATCGAAGACCACTGTAAAAGACAATTATTACATGAGACAATAATATGCAAAAATGACACATTTTTTCTTTCTTCTCGACGTACTCCAAGCGTGCTTCTGCAGCTCCTCACAGCGGGTAGCATCCTGCTCCTCGCCTCCTTGAACACCAAGGGCCCTGCCACAGAATCAATGGTTAGAGATCAACTGAAACGAAAATTTTATAGTGCAAGACAAAATGCAACATAAATGAACAAGTTGACCTATAAAAAAGAAACACTTAATTAAATAAACAAAAATTCCAAATAACACAAAAAATGAGCCGTGTCCCCGGCAACGACGCCATTTGATAAACCGCGAATTCGGCCGTCTAATAGCGTTGTATTAACACTGGATATGTCATTGCAGGCGGGCTGAATTGGGTCATCAAAGACCAACTCATTGATATGTCAAATAAGAATAAGATGGTCGTGTTTTTATTTTACTTGGCAAGAAACCAAGGTCGAACTCAGGGACACGAGCCTCTCGGGATTATCTGGATTTTTATCTATTTAACTAAGTGTTGAGTGAGAGAATAAATAGGTCAAAGTATGATAAAGGATGAAGATAATGCATTAAAACAAAACATGCATTTTTTTATATTTTATTTTAATCATGCAACTAAATGCGATGAAATGCAACATAAATAATATGCCCTAGTTCAGAATGATGAGCAAATTTACCATGAGTCAATTTCAGGTTTAATTAAGATGACTGATTTGATTGAAAACTTGAATAACGCATAAGAGACACATGGCTAACAAAATAATACATTAAATTACAGTGCCAAAATGAGAAATGATTATGTCGTTAAAAAGAACATCAAGCGAGCTTCGAAACGAAACTGAAATCAACTTAATCGGAGTTACGGTGCTCAAGATAAGCAATAAAGAAGACAAGGTCATAAATGAAAGAAAACATGAAATAAAATTACAAATAGGTCCCCGGGAGGGACTAAAATGTAATAAAAATAAAGTTGAGACCTTCCCTATAAAATACCCACTCACACAGGGGCATTTTTGCAATTTTGAAAACCTGAGAGGGTATCAATGCAAAATGCCCACAGCGCACGTGGAATGCACGTGATCTAGGACCTGGTTGCAAAATTGAAGAAGAAGGTGGCCTCTATGCAAATTACCCAGATGGCACGTGTTATGCACGCGCCATCCAGGCTCGGAGGAAGGCTCAGGCTCGGCAGAGGCTTGGTCTGCTTCGACTAGCTTCGGGCGCTGGCTCGGGCTTGGTGCAGGCTTGGTAGCTGGATCGGGAGATGCGAGCCTCCAGGCTTGGGCTCGGATGAGGCTCGGGACATCCAAGCCTGGAGCTCGGACGCTGAGGCTCAGAGTTCGCCTGGCGATGACGCGTGTCGGATCATAAGCCATCAGATCATAGAGATCGGATGGCTCCTAACCGCTCTGGAATCGTTGACGTGGCCCCATCTGGACCGTCAGATGGTCACCGGGATACGACCATCCGACGGTCGTTGTGCTTTCTCCTCCATCTTCAGCAGGCGGCGGGTTCAGAGCTCCGACGAAGGACCCCGAACTCCGCCACCTCCTAACTTGCTCGATGAGAGTCCCCAGAGCTCCGTGGAAGGTTGGCGATGTCGCTGGAGCTCAAGGGGATCTTCCGATCATCCTGGACGTGGATGATCATGCTCGAAAGACAGAGGCAGGGCCATGCAAATTACCTCCGGTGAAGATCTCGACAATTGAAGTACATAGATGTTGCATCGTTAATTTATAGCCGAAGCATAGGGTTTCGTGAAGGGGCATGAGGTGGAGAGCTCGACGCTCCTCCGCCGTGGAAGGCGGAGAAGGAGGGTCGGAGGTGATCTGGGGTATGGAGGAAGAGAAGTGTGGTCGGAGGAGTGCGCGTGAACGGTGGAATGTTGGCGGAACTCGGGAGGCAAATGGTGAAGGGCGGTCAAGGGTGTAGCGACCTACATAATTAAGCAAAATTAAATGAAAAATATAGAAGGGAATCGAAAGCTTACCTGAGCGATGGCAGAGCAGAAGCCTGGGCTCGAGGTCCTTGGAGGACCCCGGGGTCGTCGCACATACTGGTCGGCTTTGCCAGCGAGCTCGGGCGGGGCGTGAGCCACCACAACGTCGCCAGAAGGTCGGCGAGTCTCACCGGAGGCACTGGTTGTCGTCGCTCGATCCAACCACCTCCCCCTGTCACCGGGAGGTGGCGGAGGGCTGGGCCATGCCCCGCGTAAAGGTGGACAAAGCTGGCAGGCGGGGGAGTGGGGCTATTTGAAGATCGACTACGGCGGTTTTGGGTGAGACATTGTGGGTTTTGATGCGAAAATGGGGCGAGCGGAGAGGACGTCGTGATCGAAGAGTAACTCACGCGGATCATGGATGAATGGGCTCGGTCGTGGGGTGGTTAGAGAGTGGATAGGATGGCCAGAGACGTGGGGAAAAACGGAAGGGGCAAGAGCGTGCGCGAGATGGTGAACGTGGGAGAGAAGGGGTATTGGGAGGTTGACGAAGACCTATGGCCGTTGGATCTGGAGATCCAACGGCTGACGATTGGGTGCGAAAGAACGGGTGCGATTAGATCTGAGGCGAAGTGATCAAAAGGTTACGGAGCTGCCACGTGTCGCTCTAGAGGCGAAGCGCGAGCGGACAGCGGTGATTGGGCCAGGAGCCTGATCGGATGGTCGATATTAAATGGAGGATGGGCGGTGGTGATTGTACACTCCAGGCCTTGATCGGACGGCTTATGCTGCGACGCGTGGCGAAAGGAGAGTAAGGTGGGAATGAATGGCGGTGATGAAGTCCTGGGAGAGATCTTACGGCGAGGGAAAATGGCGTGCGTGGAGCTCATCTAGCCGTTGGATCAAGAAGAGATCCAATGGCCCTGGGCGCGGGCGGAAGAGACAAAGATGCTGGGCCACATGGCTCCACCAGAACGGGCTACGTGGCCCAATAAGATTATTTAGAGAGAAATTTTGATTTTTGAGGGTTAGATGGCCGAATTTGAGAAAACTCAAAACATGAAAGTTGTAGATCTCGATGAGATCTACAAGTTTCATGTTTACCAAAAGTAGAGATGAGGTCATCTGTAGATACAAAATATTTTTGAGGGTATTTTTAAGGCTAAAAATACCACGAATTTTTGTTGTCATTTTTTGCGATTTTTAATTTATTCAAGATTCTGATAATTACAGGACTTTAACTGGATTTTATTGACATAGCTTTAAGCAAGGGGTTTAATAATGAAAAATTATGATGATGAAATCGGGTTTCATCACTCCTCTCCACAAAAGATCGATTAAAGAGTGAATGAGGAGGAGGAGCCCACTAAAAAGAGAAAGAAAAATGAAAAAGGAAGGTATATACACTTAAGGAAGGTTTTTAGTGGTTAATTAATGAAATAATTAATTAATTAATTAAATTAACTAATTAATTAATTTAGAAATTCGGAATTAAATTAATTAAATAAATTAAATAAATAATGGAAATCAATTAACTACCATAATGATGGCCATTTAAGGTATGGAATATAATCATATATACAAGGCAAGTTTTTAAACCAATCAAATAATTAAATACAATTTTGTAATTAAATTATATTAATTAATTAATGTTAGAAAATTAATTTTTTTGGTGAATTTTATAAAGGAAGTTAATTATATACACATATTATGTACATATAATACAATATACACATGTACAAATAAGGAAATAATTTTTATAAAAGATTTTTTATTTTTAATTATTTTTTTAATTTTATTTTTTATGAAAATAATATTTACAATTATGTACATTAAAAAATAAATATTAATAAATATGTACAACAAATATTAGTTAAACTACACAAAACACCCTAGAAAATCGACTTTTCAACCGCAACTCCAAAAATTATGAAACCACAGCCATTTGAAAGATAATTTAATTTAGAGTATAATGGAAGTGAGTTTGTTTCAATTTGAGTTCGTATGGAGCCAAAATTGGTATTTCAATGATCGTATTGTGGCTTTATCTAAGGATGATTAATTGTAGTATATACATTATTTTAGTTGACAATTATTTTTATTATTTACAACGTATTTTTATTAACAACTTTTGTTTGCAAAAATGATTAATTTGAGGTCAAATTATGTACAAATAAAATAGTACAAGTTTTATACAAATATACAGGGAATTTATGTACAAATTATTTTTGGTTTTTTAACAGAAGACCTTATCTCCCCCTACTTTATTTCTGGTCGATCAGGTCAAGTCTTGACCTTCTCTCGGGGTTCGAGTCAGTCTGTATTTATTGCATAGACACATCCTTTATTTTCTTTTCTTTTTCTTTTCTTCTTTATTCTTTTATTTATGTACAAAAAGTGTTAAAAATGCATATTTAACAAATGCATGCAAAATGGTAATTTCATGGAATTAGTAGGTATTTACAGGTATTTAACTGCAGAAATGAAGCTAAAATAAAAGAATAAAGGTGATGAATCGTGGATTCATCAAGCTCCTATGGGATAGCTAAGATAATATAGACTAAATAACTAACTGAAACACAAAATAAATTGCATGAAATAAAAGAGGATACTAAAATCTATCTAGAAAACGTAAAAATGCAACTCTTATACCTGCCGGCAGAGGCAGGGAGCAGGGAGGCCAGAGCTCGTCGTGGGTACATTCGCCTCTCCTGAATCACGCGTTCAACGATCAGGGGTACTCCTGCTGTCACTGGGAAGGTGCACGTACACACGAAGAGGGGATCGAAGTTTATAGAGGGAACAAATTCGATCAAGGAGGAGAAGGTTTTTATTTATACACATGTACGAGCACCTTTATTGACTTAGGGTTAGCTAGTAATCATGGCTATGTACAGATTATCTAATGGGATGGTGAGAATCACAGGTAATGGAGAGGTAGATTTGGCGAAGGGCTCGAGGGAAAAAGAGGTCAGATGGAAGTAGGAAAAATGTAGGAAAATGCGGAGAAATGACTCGCCTGGCAAATCAGAAGACAAGATGGGGAGTTGACTTGGGTCAACATTCCCCGTGTTGTGATTGGTCCGTGTAGGACACTACAGGACAAAGCAATCAATTTTATTCAAAATTATGTAATTACGAATAGTAAATGATTTTATTAATTTTTAGTTATAAAATAAAAAATGTTAATTATTTATGTAGTATTTTATTATGATTTTTATTTATTTTTTGGGTTTATTTATTACAAGTTAATTTTTAAAAGGAATATTTATAGGTATATTCGTCTATGTTTTGCATATTTTATTTTTAATTTTTCTACTTAATCTTATTATTTTATTATATTATTTTTTATTCATAACTTATCTTAAAGGACATAAGTATATTTTTATTTTATTTTTTTGAAGTTATTTGTATATTAAATAAATATAGGTATATGTTATATAGGTATAAGTATAGGTATATGTATCTATGTGTATTTTTTGTTTTTATTTTATTTCTATATTTTTTAATAAAATACAAATAATATTTACAAGAATAAAAATATAAAAGAATAAAGAATAAAAGAATGAATTTCACTTTTTATTTATATACAACTGTAAGTATAGGTATTTTACCTATACATTTGTATTCACTTAATTATTTTATTTTCTTTTTTATTGTTTTCTTCTATTTTAATTATGCACAAGTGTTATGAATAATATTTATAAAAATATAAAATTGTAAAATTATAAAAAAATATAAGGAATAAATAAAATGAATATTTTATTCGGGTATACTATACAATAGGGGTCCAAAACCTAACTTTCATATTTTAACTCCAAAAATATGAAACCGCATTCATTACATAGCTTATTAAAAGTTATATACAATTAAAGTGATTTTGATATATTTTGAGCTTTTTAGGAGATATGGGTCTGGGAAGTTGAGATTTTGGATTCTTATTTTGAATGTAATTTGTACATTGTATACATTTTTGTGTAAACTCAATTTTACATTTTTCTATGTATTATTATCTACAATTTTCATGTACAAAATTTATTGATTTGATGAATAAATAATAGAGAATAAAATAGGTCCCAAAAATACTGTATTGATGAATAAAAGAATATGGTTTTATTGTGTATTTGGCCCTTATCTCCCCCTACTTTATTCCTTGTCGACAAATCGATTCTCGACTTGGTCTCAGGGTTTAGGGTCATAAAATACCATTGGCATTTTATTCTTTTTCTTTTTTTTCATTTATTTTATAATTTTGACACTAAAATAATATCTTATACATAATCAGAATAAATAATGAATGTTAATATGTAAAAAATAATGCTATTTACATGCATTAGCTAGGTTTTTAAGGCCAAAATGATATAATAAAGGTGATGAAATGGAGATTCATCATCCATCCAAAATTTTCTGTTGATCATGTGGACTCATGTGAGTCCAAATGTCATCCTCGTAATCTTGGAACTTCTTCCAAGTCTTGGATAGGTCACTCACCAAATTGTGTTGATCTTTCAATGTATATATGCATCATATACATTAGAGTTTGAATGAATTTGTAGTAACCACATCTAAAATTTGATTAAAAAAATTAGAGTACGTGTATATTATACCCATCAATCATGAATTGTAGATATCATGTTAGCACCAAGGCCTCCTCCCCAACTGTGGGAGTGTGGTGTCCAGTTGATGGTGTTTAGATGGGCTCTACTGGATCCACATCCTCGTAGGTTCATCAGCACCGTAATGCGTATATAGTGGGGTGCTCTAATACCCATTACTAGGAAATGGATGAGTGGGAGACGGGATCACATAATGATGCAAGTGGGGGAAGGGGGACCTCTATCCCATGAGCTGCCAAGTGTGCACAAATGCATAGTGATCTGAGTTCCAAGATACCCGGTTGGAAATAAGAGTAAATCAGAATAAGTGTTTGTTACTTTTATTTTCAAAAAATAAGTGATCATTACAAATGTATTGATATTAAACATACATGATCTCCATCATGAGAAGGAGATGTCAATCCTCACTCCAAAGGCTGGCACCTGACCGACCTCTTGATGATGGTCCTCTGTATAGGAATATATATATATATATTCAAAGGTGTTGGATGAGCTAGGTCAAAGAGTTGATTTTACGAGATCAAGATAAATAAGACCTATGTCATATGTTGTCACGTATAGGCACGCATCCTCTGACCGAAGACAGGTGTATTACTATATGTCTAAGTATGTACATTAGGCATACTTTTAGGTTGATGACCTAATCAAGGTCTATACATCGACGAGCCTATGTACATACAAGGGCATGTGAGGAATACGATCTCTCAAGGAGATCATATAGGTTCACTACTGAATCGAAAGATATAGGCTCACTCATAAGATATTGGGATAAACTAAATTCAAATGTTAGTCATCTTATTTTGGAAATAAAATAGGATTCGAAGGTATGATATATGCTTTCGAAAAGCATATGATTGATACCAACTCCCAATGATCAAATGAAAACTTAACGATAAAACTCTGAAGGAGACAGTTCAAATAAGATCAGAACTTCGGGTTTAATCATAGTCTTCCAATATGTAGGATGTATGGGTATTAGGAATACTCATGGGTGATATGATCTTAATCGATGGTATAATCATGACACTTCCATTCCAAGGGAATGATGAAACAAGTTTGGATTTTAGTGACTCCACTCAGTTGACTAGTTATCTGATTTTGGTTCAAATATTGGACATTGATCTGAATGTGATTCGGATTCAATGAGAAGATTGGATATATATATATATATATATATATTGTATCTAACTTGATCAGCCATCTTTGAAAGATATTCTAGATCCGGATATGAGATTAGATCTCACAATCTAAGTCACTATACATGGAATGTACAGTCTTCCTATCCTTATCTCCAAGTATCTACGGATAAGGCACATTATTCTTGAAAGAGTTCAAATATAGTTCTGTTATTGACAATATCTGAGCATTTGATAATTGATGAATAAATTGTATTTAATTATCATTAATAATGTGAATGTGATTCACAATATTTGAACATTTGTAGAGAGACATCTAAGATACTTAAATTGGATTTGGTTATCATATATAAGACTAGTGTACGTAGCATTATCCACAATAATCGTGGATATTTGTAGATGTGATCTGCAATATTATAAGAAAGTTTTAATTGAGAATAAGATTCACAATTTATAGTTAATGCAAAATGGATTCACATTATAAAATTAAATGTAAATGCGATTTACATTTAATATTGGGTGGTTGAATATGATTCACAAATATCAATGGTTTGTTTGCATTTGTCACAAATAATTTGAAAATTATTTGGTGTCACTTTGTTGATAAGTAGTTATATGGATAAAGATTTAATATAATGAGATTGTATTAAAAGAGATTGGAGAGAGAAAATCTCCCTCCAAATCCCAAGGTGGACGTCCCTCTCCAAATGAGAAAAGAGGCTATTTCCTTTCCTCATTCTTGGAATGAGGCTCTCTCCTTTCCTATTTATTTATGAGAATGATTTAGTATTGAGATTAAATTTTGATGCTTGAATTAATAATTGATTTATTAGATCTAAACTCTATTTTACTTAAATCATAAGTAAAATATTTTAATCTCAACCATTGATTATTAATTAGGAGTATATGCTAGCCATCTATTTTTGTATAAAAGAGTACTAACCCTATTCTTTTTTACATAATTAAGTATTGTTTATAAAACCAAAGTTAAATAGGGTTGTATGTCAAAAGGTAGAGAGCCTGGCACAGGCATGAGCAAAGATCAAGTCGTCCACAATAAATGATAGCAATAAAATCTCCTAGAGTATTATAACCAAAGGGAAAAGGATATTTACATCTATAATCCTGAGTAGTTTCGTATTTATATACATAACCCTCAGGGTTATGGGTGCGAGACGGAGTGAGTATTCGGGATTTCTCGTGTAATTCATGAGGGTTATGGATGTGAGACGGAGTGACTATTCATAATATCTCGTGTAATTCGTGATTATCGAAGGTTATGTACGTAAATACGAAACTACTCATGGTTAAATATCCCCCCTCCCCAAGAATATATGAGTTCAATCACTAGGTTTGAAGACGTTGATTTTCCCTTTGGAATCTCATAGATTTTCTAACTAGAGGATAGAAAGTAGCTTAGGTCTTATTAACTTGAAGAATATGAATAGCTATCCCGAGACTTCTGCTCTTGTTTGAATTTCCTTTATTTTCATAATTAGCATGTTTTTTACTCTTCAACTATTCTCTTCATTGTATTCCTCCCCTTCAAATAATAAATTTTGTTTATATCATATACACACTACCTATTCCACAAGACTTATTCGCCAATAACTATCACTTACTCCATATTATCAAGAACAAAAAACATGAATACTTTCTATTTATTTTATATTTTTTTCTCCCAATACGAAAACATTAATAAGAGTAAACGACAAAAACATCCATGAACTATATGTTGGACATGCGAGCCCACAGCGAGCCATTATGCAATAAATGTTATTGCAAATATCATTCCATGATCTGAAATGAAGAATAACGAATTTGTATAATAGGTCCCTTAGTACAATTAAGGTTATGTACCATGGTCATCCTGATGATCATACATTTGTTGATTCAATTATTGAATCATAGAGGTTGGTGCTTGGATGAATATCTAATGAGCTAGATTGAGGACTCATCAAGCATCGTCAAATGTTGTTAAGAGATGAGCTCCAACCTGAGTAGGAGATGGCAATCCTTACTCAGTTAGGTTGATATCTGACCGACCTCTTGATGCAAGTCCTCTGCATAGGAATAGAGATTCGGAGGTGTCATATTAGTTAGGTCAAAGAGTTGACTTAACGAGATCGAGATAACCAAAGTCCTATATCGTATGTCGTCATGATATAGGCACGCATCCTCTGACCGGAGACAGATGTGTTACTATATTCTGAGTATGTACATTTGGCAGACCAATAGGTTGATGACCTAGTCAAGGTCTATACACCGGTGCGCTGGTGTGCATGCAAGGGAATATGAGTAAAACGATCTCTCAAAGGGATCATACAGGTTCATTACTGAACCAGAAGACATGAGCTCACTCATGAGATATTGGAAAGAATCAAATTCCGTGCACGATCATCTTGCTTTGGAATCTTGACTGAATTTGTAGGTTTGATATATGCTTTTGGAAAGTATATGATCAACACCTGGGTATGATATATGCTTTTGGAAATTATATGATTGATACCAACTCCCAATGATCGAATGAGAAACTTAATGATAAATCCCTGAAGTAGACAGTGTAAAATTGATCTTATACTTCGGGATTATTCCGGGTCTTCCAGTATGCAGGATGTACAGGTATTGGGAATACTGAGGGTGATGTGATCATAAACGGTTGTATAACCGTGACATTTCCATTCCTAGGAGTGATGAAACGGGTCTAGATTTTAGTGACTCCTCTCAGTAGAGAAGTAATCTAATCTTAGTCCAAATGTTGGACATTGATCAGAATGTGATTCAAATACAATGAGAAGATTATATCTGCGGTCTTGATTTAATCAAGCATCTATGGGAGGTATGTGAGATCTGGATTTGAGATGTGATCTTAATATCCAAGTCACTATATGTGGAACAATACAATCGCCCTGTCCTTATCTCCAAGTATTCGCGGAGAAAGCGCATTATCCTTGAAAAGATTCAGGATAATTTCATTATAGATAATATGTATCCGAGCATTGAGAAAATGGATAATTAAATGTGATTTAATTATCATGATTGATTGAATTCGATTCATATTATAAAGAGAGCTATCTTAGATAATTAAATGTGATTTGATTATCAGAGATGTGAATAATGTGAATGTGATTCATATTATTTGGGCACATGAGAATAGAGATCCAAGATGATTAAATGTGATTTAATTATCATGGATATTGAATAATGTGGATAGCAGTGTACATATTAATCATATATATATTATAAATGTGATTTATAATATATAAGAGAGAGCAATTTGTAATTTACATTTGTTAATTAAATGTTAATGTGAATTAGATTCACATTGGATAATTAATTAAAAATTTAATTCACATTTTATTTTGAGTTGTGAATGTGATTCACAAATTTCCAATGGCATGATTGCAATGTTCACAAAATAAATTGGATTTATTTTTGTGAAATAATTTGCAACAAAGGTTGTTGCAAATATTGGAGAAATTAATGGGATAATGTATCTCATGGAATAAAAGGAGAAGAAGCCAGCTTCCTTGTAGGGAGGGTGGACGGCCACATTTCCTACATGGATTGTGGTGGTCGTCCACTCCCTTCGTGGAAGGAGGCTTGCCTCCTTTCCTAATTCTCCAATGGAGATTGATTTAATATAAATTAAATTATATTCAATGTATATTTTATTTTATTTATTTAATTGTTATTGATTTTTACCAACACAAATCTTGGCCATTAAAAGAAACACAAATCAATGAGAGCCATTGGATTTGTGTTGCCCATGGATTGAGATCCATGGATCCCAAAATATTATAAAAGGAGAGGCACCCCTTTTCTCTTCTTTACACAATGAGAACATAAGTCTCTTTCTCTCTTCCTCTCTCTACATGCCTACTCTCTCTCTCCCCATCTCATATGATCGTCCACCATGGATGCCCTAGAGGGAGTCTCCATCGTCGCAGTGTCGTCATTATGTTGTCCGATCGTTTGCTCGTGGATCTTCGTCTCCTTCGGTGCGCCTTGCTCGTGAAGAAGACATTAGATCTCATGTGTCGAGATCAGGAGATTCGCTGCTTGGATCATCAACATGGATTGCGAGAAGCACGTGTTTCATCAATACGCTCGCAAGTGTTTCCTCCGTCGGATCGGACTTGAGACAGGAGTTCTCTTCCTTTAGAGACTCGATCGCAACCACGCTTCAAGAGGTAATCCTATTACTTTTTTGATTTAGACGAAACAATCCGAGAAGTGATCTTGGATCATGTGGTTTCGTCACATAAATTTTTTTTATTTCTGCTACACAGAACAACTAGTTCGACTAGTCGTTCCTCGTCGTATTCGATGCGACGCTAACGCTTCCATGATGCGCTTGAGGATTATCCCATATCCTTCAAGTGGTATCAGAGCCTTAGGTCAAAGGTTTTGGATACGACCCGTAAACTTAGGACGACTTGGGTACGTTAAGGTTGCGTTTTTTGTCGCATTTCATTTTCGCACATCTGTTTAGTGAACAAATTCGGCCCTGTTTAAAATGTTTAAACATGAATTAATCACTTGGATTTTGTTTCCCATTAAATAAGAAAACCATTGGATCTGAGTTTATGTAATTTGGATTCCGTTTGCTCGAGATATGGTTGTTTTAATGAACATGTATTCACAGTTGCGGGAACTGCGAATCTAACATGATAATGAGTTAATTATTGTTTTGATCTGCCTTGAAATGCATGAAATATCACTTAGTTTTTGTCATAAATTAAATTAGCAATCTTAGGAAACTGATTTTGCATAATTTGGATTTGTTTTGATTGAGATATGTTAATTTTAGTAAGTAGGGGTCACTGTTGAAATTACATTCCTAATCAAGAACCAAGTGATTGTCAATTAGTGAAATTAATTATTAGTTTCATGAAATAATTATGGAAATTATTTGAAAAATATTTAATGATGATTATTTCCTTAATTTACTTATCCCCAACAAATAAAATGATTAGATTTGATCTAGATCATAATTGGAAACACAATCAACAAACAACTTGCTTGAATAGGATTGGGAATTTGGTTAGCAAATTTCCTTATAATCAAAATTATTTTGATTATTATTATATGGTATAATACCGATTAAAGAACCGATGATCATCTCAAGTACAAAGTGATCGGCTCGGCATTATTTTTTCCCGAGCCGGATATGGTATCTAGTCAGGGAGCATTAGGGTAGCGGATCGCACCGGTTGCGGTCCGTCCCACTCCCGTCGGTACTGGCCATGACAGCGGGTAGGGAACAAATGATGCCTGAGAGATTATAATGTATTTTTCTAATTATTAAAATTCGAATTAATACGTACTTTGAGATAATACTATGTATTCAAGTAAAATCAATTTTGTTGATTGAATTGGATTGATAATTAATTTAATGTGATTAAGTTAATTATATCCAATTGAAAACACTCTATTATGAATAGATGTGTATTTCCCTTGGAAGAAATAATTATATGAATATGATTAATATTAATTAATTAAAATTTGAATATGAGGTGGAGGATTACATAAGTGACATCCATGTTCTCCCGTCAAGGCAAAGGGTTCCGTCGCCATATATTGTATGTAGGAGACGCATGTCCGAAGTGATAGCTCCTGCATATGATCCATTTGGATCGGGCTCATTTCTTCTCGAAAGAGTAAGGACGTATGCGTAGTGACCCCAATATCGGGTCCTCATATTGTTGGGGCGATATTGGATTGCGCATAGCGAGTTGTATTCCTGTTGACAGTTGGTTCAATTAATGACGGGTCAACATTACCTTAGGAGTGGTGGGTCCGGGTGTTAAAGACCAAATTGGGAGATGCAAGTTGGACTTGCAAGGCGGAATGTGTTCCCGTTTCTTTTTATCCGAGTTACAGGTTCTCATATTATTGGGATGTGACAAAAATAAGGAAGGAGATCCCAGATCTTATTTGAGATAAGGGAATGAACTTTCATTGTTGACAAGGCAAGACGACTTTGATATAAAAACTCCTAAATCAAAGTAAAATATGTATATATATTTATATATATTTATGCAAATTTCTTATTTCAGATAACCCTTCATTAAACCCACTCAATTGTATACTCAATAATAACAAGTATAATGTCATGGATTGGATCCTTGGTTAAGATATTGTACTTGCAGTTGGACACATATTGTATGTGGTTGCAATGTGCAAGTTTCCTCATAATAGTGAGGAGTGACAATTAAATAGACAATAGGACTATAACCCTAGGGTTTATTTGTCTCTATAAGTCTTGATCTAATCGAATGTACTTTTGAAGTGACATGTCGATAATGATCGTAATTATCAAATAATCCTTATAGAATCTAAGAAGATGTTCTGACATACATATGTGTTATCGACATATCATCATGAATGACATGGTTCTCTGCATTATGCAGAATGGTGGCTCTATAGGAGATGATGTATTCAAATTATTTGAGTACCTACCTGAACCTAAGTTTTAAGAGTTTAAATGGATGTAGATATGATGAGTGTCATCATTCTACTATCTATACTCTAGTCATTCATGAATCTTCATAATATTCATATTGTATGAATTGAATGAAGCATGTATAAATGTCGAAATACTCTTATATTAAAATTTTTTATTTCAACATAAGAGATCTTTTGTCTTGAGCAATGGTTGTTTATAGATAAAGGGAGCGCAGTGGAAGCATGGGTTAGACCCAAGTAAGAAAGAAAGTCAAAGAGTTGATTGTACTTCTGTGATTTCCATATGACAGAGTTGGATGAATGCCGATACTGTAATAAGTTGATGTGTTGATAGTATGACTATCAAATCTATCTAGAATCCTTAGAGAAGGAATCGAATAGTACATCATAATAATCTACATATAATCATTGAAATCGACTTACTTATTTGATAAGATAAAGTCTAATAATTGTATCTCAATCTTCTAATAACACTTGCAATTGGTTGCATATGTATTAGAATATTAGAAATTTGATCTTAAGTTTTAATGGTCATCCATGTTGGAATTGACGCAATTGTTGCAACAATTTCTACTGGATGAATATACTTCATAATTTAAGTGGGAGAGCCCTTAGTCTTAGAGAATGTCTCTATGACCTGGATATTAGAATACACTCAGTTTATTTCTAAATGTTGGAAATAAACATGAATTCTGGAATAAACTTATCATAAAGAGTTATGATGGAGATATTTCAGATAGTAATCTAACATCTAGTGGACTACATTAAATTAGAAAATTAATGAATGGTTCATTAAGATTTCTAATACTGAAAATTAAACTTTTAAAGATCAATAGGAGAATGAAGATCATTTGACAATGATCTGGCATCAAGCCTTGGACATTTGTCTGTTGATGTGATCAATAGACTGATAAGAGATGAAACTTTAGATTGTCTAAATGTTCAAATCTTACATACTTGTGAATGTTGTATTCAAAAGTAGAAATGTCCAATACACCCTTCCTTATGGTGTAAGATGTCAAGGTATTCAAGATCTCATACATATTGATGTATGTGAATCATCTATATCATAATAAACATTATGGATATGTGATATCTATTGATGATTATTTGTGATATGAGATTTCTTATCTTCACTAAGAAACCTTTGAAATGTTCAAAGATTTCACAATTTTTATTTAGAACTAAAGTTTGAAGGAAGATGAAATGAATTTGATCTAACCAAGGCAGCTTGTACCTATTAGATGAATTCGTAGAATACCTCATGGAGATATGTCTTATCTCACTCCTCCCGATAAACCTAAACTCAAGAGAGTTGTAAGGAGATACAATTGATCATGTGTGACATGATTTAATCAATGATGTATTTTGCATAATTATTTTTAGTTTCCAGGTATATATGTAGTAGAGACTGCAATATATATCCTTAAATATGGTTCCATGCAAGTAAGCTGGAATCTAGCACCTGAGAGTGCTACTTCATTAGGAAAATAATGGATGGTATGGGATACCTACTTTATAACCTTGAGATTCTTAAAAGATCTCATCTTTGAGAATGTGATTCTTATAGGATGACTCTCTTGAGAATCAAGATGAAAATGAAGTGAAGGAACCCATTTAATCTTGAGATGATAATGAGGCTCCTGAAATCGGAAACTAAATAGACAATTAAAGATGAAACACTAATATCTCTTCAAATAAGTTTGAAGATGGATTCCATGTGTCAGTTGAATCTAACAATGATCTGACTTCATGTGATGAAGCTTCTGAAGATCATAGCATGGAAAGATGGATGTTAGCAATAAAGACTAAAGTTAACTTCATATACAAGTATTGTATATGGACCCTCGAGGATCCACCTATAAGGGTTAGATCCATTAAGGTGTAAATGGATCTTCAAGAGATAGAGGGAACCTGTTGAAAAGGTAGAAACCTTCAAAGCACGGTTCGTAGCCATGAGCTGCACACCGAAGGGAAGACATCGCTTGCGATGAGACTTGCTCTTCAGTGACCATGCTTGAATCCATCAGAATATTGCTAACTATAGCTACATAACTTGAATATAGCATCTTTAAGATGTAAGCCAAGATTGCATTCCTCTATGAATACCTCTCTGAGGATATTCACATGAAGTAGCCCCAGGGCTTCATGGTTAAGGAAAGCAAGATGTGCAAGCTAAAGAAATCCATCTATAGACTCAAATAAGCTTCTTCTAACATACGATTTGATGATATTATAAATGTTATGATTTCAGATAGAATATTGATGAACCATGTGAAGCTTAGTGGGAGTGCCATTGTGTTCATCATGCTAAATGTAGATAATATCCTGATCATTTGGAATGATATAAGGATGATAATAAGTGTTTTATGATCTGGATATTCCATACCTTGAGATATGATCTCAAGAATACCTCTTAGATCTTAGTTCTGAAGTTGTTCAGAAGCAAAGAGAAGAGGGTATTGGGACTGTCACATTAATAGTGCATCTTGGATATTCCCATTTTCTGGAAAATTCCAAGAAAGGCTTCTTTTCCTCAAAGATATGGTACTGACCTATCTAAAGGAATAGCACCTCAAAGAGTTGAGGATGTGAATGCTAAAACTGCTTGCGCTTGTGCATCAGTTCCGTGAAGCCGGGTGTGTGCTAGATGTGTACAATAGTCAGATGTCTACCATGCAGTGGGAGTAGTAAACTGTTACTAATCCTACTATGGTGATAAAACACTTGATTGCAGTAATAACAATATTTTAATAGAAGGCAACACTTTTAAGATAGTGATCTCAAAGTCTTATCTTCAAGGAATTAAGACTTTATAGATAATGATCTAAAAGGTCTTAACTATGGATACCTTGGGAGATAGAGATCTCCAAGAATAAGGGTATTTTGATAAGGATTATGGTAATATTGGTTATAATAATTGTTGAGAAGTAGTATCAAGGACACTATAACTGCTTTAACAATGTTGAGTATTGGTTGCATAAGATGCAATTTTCGCACTGAATGCGAGGACTGTTACTCAGAAATATGCAAGTGTCGTAAAAGGACTTGGCATATTCTCTTGGGAACAGAGTGATTGATCAGCTTACCTAGCTATTTTCTAAATAGCCTATGATTGTCACATGAGTGTGGGTTTAAATGATTAGCCCATTAATGGCTTTTTGGGCTAGTGGGAGATTGTTGGACATGCGAGCCCACGGGGAGCCATTATGCAATAAATGTTATTGCAAATATCATTCCATGATCTGAAATGAAGAATAACTTATTTGCATAATAGGCCCCTTAGTACAATTAGGGTTATGTACCATGGCCATCCTAATAATCATACAACTGTTGATTCAATTATTGAATCATAGAGGTTGGTGCTTGGATGAATATCTAATGACTTAGATTGAGGACTCATCAAGCATCGTCAAATGATTGTTGAGAGATGATCTCTAGCCTGAGTAGGAGATGGCAATCCTTTCTCAATTAGGCCGATATCTGACCAACCCCTTGATGCAGGTCCTCTGCATAGGAATAGAGATTCGGAGGTGTCAGATTAGTTAGGTCAAAGAGTTGACTTGATGAGATCGAGATAACCAAAGTCCTATATCGTATGCTGTCATGATATAGGCACGCATCCTCTGACCGGAGACAGATGTGTTACTATATGTTTGAGTATGTACATTTGGCAGACCAATAGGTTGATGATCTAATCAAGGTCTATACACCGGTGCGCTGGTGTGCATGCAAGGGCATATGAGTAATACAATCTCTCAAAGGGATCATACAGGTTCATTACTAAACCGGAAGACATGAGCCCACTCATGAGATATTGGTAAGAATCAAATTCCGTACACGGTCATCTTGCTTTGGAAGCTTGACTGAATTTGTAGGTTTGATATATGCTTTTGGAAAGTATTGATCAACACCTGGGTATGATATATGTTTTTGGAAAGTATGTGATCGATAACAATTCCCAATGATCGAATGAGAAACTTAATGATAAATCCCTGAAGTAGACAGTGTAAAATTGATCTTATACTTCAGGATTATTCTGGGTCTTCCAGTATGCAGGATGTACAGGTATTGGGAATACTGAGGAAGATGTGATCATAAACGGTTGTATAACCATGACGCTTCCATTTGTAGGGAGTGATGAAATGGGTCTGGATTTTATTGACTCCTCTCAGTAGAGAAGTAATCTATTCTTAGTCCAAATGTTGGACATTGATCTGAATGTGATTCAAATACAATGAGAAGATTAGATCTGCGATCTTGATTTAATCAAGCACCTATGGGAGGTCCGTGAGATATGGATTTGAGATGTGATCTTAATATCCAAGTCACTATACGTGGAACAATACAATCGTCCTATCCTTATCTCTAAGTATTCGCGGAGAAAGCTTATTATCCTTGTATCCGAGCATTGAGAAATTGGATAATTAAATATGATTTAATAATCATGATTAATATGAATTCGATTCATATTATAAAGAGAGCTATCTTAGATAATTAAATGTGATTTGATTATCAAAGATGTGAATAATGTAAATGTGATTCATATTTGGGCACATGAGAACAGAGATCCAAGATGATTAAATGTGATTTAATTATCATGGATATTGAATAATGTGGATAGCACTATTAATCATATATATTATAAATGTGATTTATAATATATAAGAGAGAGCAATTTGTAATTTACATTTTTAATTAAATGTTAATGTGAATTGGATTCCCATTGGACAATTAATTAAAAATGTAATTCACATTTTATTTTGGGTTGTGAATGTGATTCACAAATTTCCAATGGCATGATTGCAATGTTCACAAAATAAATTAGATTTATTTTTGTAAAATAATTTGCAACAAAGGTTGTTGTAAATATTGGAGAAATTAATGGGATAATGTATCTCATTGAATAAAATGAGAAGAAGCCACCTTCCTTGTAGAGAGGGTGGACGGCCACATTTCCTACATGGAATGTGGTGGCCGTCCACTCCCTTCATGGAAGGAGGCTTGCCTCCTTTCCTAATTCTCCAATGGAGATTGATTTAATATAAATCAAATTATATTCAATGTATATTTGATTTTATTAAATTAATTGTTGTTGGTTTTTACCAACACAAATCTTGGCCATTAAAAGAAACACAAAACAATGAGAGCCATTGGATTTGTGTTGCCTATGGATTGAGATCCATGGATCCTAAAATATTATAAAAGGAGAGGCACCCCTTTGCTCTTCTTTACACCATGAGAACAAAAGTCTCTTTCTCTCTTCCTCTCTCTACACGCCTACTCTCTCTCTCCATCTCATATGGCCGTCCACCATGGATGCCCTAGAGGGAGTCTCCATCGCCGCAGCGTCGTCGTTATGCTACCCGGTCGTTTGCTCGTGGATCTCCATCTCCTTTGGTGCGCCGTGCTCGTAAAGAAGATGTTGGATCTCATGTGTCGATATCAGGAGATTCGATGCTTGGATCATCAACATGGATTGCGGGAAGCACGTGTTTCATCAACACGCTCGCAAGTGTGTCCTCCGTCGGATCGGACTTGAGACAGGAGGTCTCTTCCTTTAGAGACTCGATCGCAACCACACTTCAAGAGGTAATCGTATTACTTGTTTGTGGTTTAGACGAAACGATCCGAGAAGTGTTCTTGGATCATGTGGTTTCGTCACATAAAAATTTTTTTATTTTCGCTGAACAGAACAACTAGTCTGACTGGTCGCTCCTCGTCGTATTCGATGTGATGATCACGCTTCCGTGATACGCTTGAGGATTATCCCATATCCTTCACTATACACATGATTTCAATTTTATACCCGAACTTTAAAAGTTAGCAATGTAGTGTACAATCTTTGATATTTGTCTCATTGTGGTTATGAGATGTTGTGATCTAAGATTCAAAACGATCAACTAAATTTCAATAGTCAAATACTACATGGAGACAAAAATTGAAATTTGGGTAGCACATTATTACCTTTTTAATTTTAGGTATGACATTGAAATCAAGTGCACAATTTGAGGATTTTTCTATAATTTACTCAATAAAAATAGAAATAAATCTTTTTATTTGTTTCGCAATTTCCCCACCAGTATCATTACTTCCTCTTTTCTAACATAAACATATCTTAATACCTAACTAAAGCTGGGTTTCTTTCACATTCACTAACACATGGCTTCTTCCCCGCTCGGCGTTCCCTCTTCTTCGAAAGCCCTCATTCCTTTCGAAATAAAATCCCCCTCCCATTGAGTTGAGGAGTATATGTGTGTCAACGTGAAGTCACCACGTGTTAGATACTTTTGCTTGCACTACACGTTAGGCGGTCACGTTGTCGAAACAATTCAAAGTCGATTCCTCTGCTCCATCATTGAAAGCCATTTCCCTCGACTCCACCACTGAGTGCCATCTCCCTCGGCTTCATCGTTGAGAGCCATCTTCCTCGGCCCCTTCTCAGTTCTCTGTATGTCGAGCATCACCTCCCTCGACTCCTTCTCTGTGCATCAGACATTGTCTTCCCTGGTTCCTTCACTAGGCGCCGGACGTCGTCTCAATCGGCCCCAATGTGAGTGTCTTCTTTGACACTTTTAACACTGGCTACGGTGGCTCTCTCGAACCTTAGTATTTGGTCAGATGATCGAAGATCCTTCCCCGGGGGGATCTAACCATCCCCGATGATGTTAAGGCATTGGAGGACCTATCCACGAAAGTGACCTAGATGGGGTGGTTGTGAGAGAGGTCGAGGTTTTTGGTGGCAATTGGATGGAGGAAGGAGGTGCACGCCATGATGACGTCTACACCGCAGACCGCCACATACTTCATCATGGCCATGGCGGAGGCTGAGAGCTTCAAGTGGTGCCAGTTGGTTTCAATTCGTCGGCAACATCTGATGCGAAGACCAATGTAGTGTCACACCAAAACTTTAGGTGACCGTCCATCTTCCTAGGTATACTCTTGCTCCTCCTCTTCCTCCTACTTTTCTTCCTCCTCCTTCTTCTCATGCTCCTATTTCCTCCTATGTTCAACTGAGTAACCCTGAGTATTCAACTGGTTGCAACTGAGATGGGCTCTAATAGAACAATAGCTATATGTTGGGGCAACCTCTCCTTGCCTTCGTCAGATGATAGGCGTAGCAAGGACGACCTCTGGTGAGGTCGGGTGAATGGCGATGAAAGAATGAATTCAAGAAGTGTTGCATCTTCCACAAGGACGTGCCCTATTACGAGGATGGCAACATAGAGGCCGGCGATGGGTGTTGAAAGAGAGAGGGAAATGCGGGAGTGAGTGGTTGTAACTCTGATCGCAAACAAGTTGGGAGTCCCATTTTCCAACCGTGTTTGCTAATTCTGTAGGTGAAATGGAAATGTCGTTGTTGTTACGGGGGCATAGCTCATAAGAATTTGTCAAATCATGTTACTTTATTGTGAATTAGTATGGTTTTGAGGATCGATGAGGTTTCTCCGTTGTTGCCAAGTTCAATCACGCATAGCCTCCAGAAGTTATGCCACTTTTATTGATGCTAAGAACATGGTGCAAGAGCACCACATCTCACGAAGGTTCAAGCTTTAGTAATGTTCTTATCCTTTCATGTACTTTTTCTGCTCCTTCCATTACTTATTCTTGGATCTCATTTTATCTTATTCTTCCTGTAAATCATTTCATATATTCTTGCATGTCTCTATTTCTCTTTTTTTTCTGAAGCTATTTCCATCGTCTCCTTCTTTCCATCTTTTTTTGGAATATAAGTTTCCAAATTCTATTCTTTCCTATATGTAGTTTTGTCTTTACTTGAGTTGTGGAGGTATAACAAATCAAAATCAGAAAATTCTATTCTTGGGCATGAATTTTGTTAAACTTCACTTTTGATAAGTTTTGGGTATAATGGGTGAATGGATGCTTTCATGAACAAGTGAATAAGATGAGACCTTGATGTTTGAAGTTAGAGCAATATGGATTAAGATTCTGATAAGATGCAGTTATATAATCTTTGCATGATTGAACATAATAGAGTCGAGAATCACTTGATCTTTTACTGTTGGGTTGTTGAGAATTCTTTGGTGTGCTGATAGTTTATTGACATGTAGCTATACTCATTAACAATTGGCTCTTATCAATCCAGCTAAATCTGATTGCAAATGATATTGCTAATATTAATTTCCGATATTTTGACTTTTGTTTCTTTGTGATCACGATTATTGCAAGATATGGTTACAACTATGGATTATGGGAGCACAGCTATGAAATTCTCAGTTCGCATGAACATGTTTGCATGCATTCATGAAATTTTATTTATTTATATGTTTATGATGATCTGATGGAGTTACCATGTTTGATTTTTTTCCTGACAAGAAATCGAGGAATCTGATCATATCTGATTACTGCATGCTTGGGATGAGTAGCTATGATCTACAAAAGAGGATTAAGGTAATCTGTGAAGAAAATTGTTATTTTAAAAGGGAAAAATACATGAAATTATTTATTCAATTAAAGAAAAATATACCTTAATATCTCTATTACTTTTTATAAATTTTCTCCAACCCGCCGCAGAGCGCGGGAAATACACTAGTAAAAGCTTAATACATGGTGGAAAAGCAAAAGTCTATAAAGCTTACTTTGTATCTTTCTTAAATTATAAGAGTGTAGCGGATTGGATTTTTATTTTTACCTCCAAAGGAATTCTTTTTCCCCTATATTACCATTATGGAAATAGTTATTAGCTAATTGAATGAGATTTAATATCCAATTAAATGCTTCCCCGCTGATAACCATAAAAAGTCCATTCCTTCTCCTTAACGTCATTTTCTTCTTGAGCAAAAAGAGAGGGAGGAAGAGATAAATAGAGAAGAGAGAAGTATTACTCGAAGGATATTTGTCGTCATAGGAGATGACGACAATACCCCGGTAGAGCACGGAGTCGCTTAAATTTTATCACGCATGTAATGGTTTAATGTTAAACTATTTTGATCAATTATTTAATCCGAGAACATGAATTTTTGTTAAGAAATTGTACACTGCAAATATTCCTTTACTGCTCTTTTATGCACATCATTTATAATTGGATGGGACTCGCCAATGCCCTAAAAAAATTACAGTTGTCATTCAGAGGCCTTAATTTGTGGACTCAACTTTTCTTGTGAAACTGTTGTAATTAATTCACCTTATTTTTAATAGGTATGCATTATCTGTTAACATCGGCTTCTGCTATAGGAAAAAAATATTTAACATGAATTAATATATGAGCATGATGTATAAAATATAAAAATACGCATCATAAAGTATGTATACACTTACGAAAGGACATACAAACTGCATGCTTTTAGTCCTTAACAAGATATAAATAAGATATATCTTATGCATTAATATAAAGTACATATTTTTTTATAAGGGTCCGTTTGATTGGTGGGTTAGGTTGGGTTGGGTTGGGGTAAACCTGTGAATAGTAAACTGTGAGGAGTGTTGGGAGGGTTGTAATAGTAGGTGTTTGGTTGGGAAGGGGGTTGGGTTGGAGATGAATGTGACATGATACGATGTTTTGATTTGACATTAATGTCAGGTATCATGATTGAGGGTTAAAATTTATTTTCTTATTGGAAGGAATATAATGAATGATTTATCATATTTAAACAAGCAGAGAAATTCCTTGATTTGCAAAATTTCCGTGATTTGCAAAAATTCCGTGAATGTAATGTCAGGTTTCATGGTTGAGGGTTAATATTTTTTTCCTTGTTGACAGGAATAGAATGCATGACTTTTCGTATTTAAACAAGTAGAAAAATTCCGTTTTTTGCAAAAAATTCCGTGATTTGGAAAAATTCCGTGAACGTGATGTCAGGTTTCATGATTAAGGATCAATATTTATTTTCTTATTGAAAGGAATCGAATGCATGAATTTTTTTATTTAAACAAGCATAAAAATTCCGTCTTACCACGACAAACTATCATAAACATTTTTTTGTCGCAACATGAAATTCATTATTTGAAAACATTGGCTTGTTAAATTATAGCTCTTATATTCGGTTTAACGCCTATGCTAAAAACGTTCTCCAAACTAAGACCAAAAATTGATAACAAAACATCACTGCATAGCGATATCATCAGGACAACCCTGTTCCATCAGATGACATGTTTGTCAACCACCTCCTGCTCGTCAACTTCCGCCAATCCAGTGTCCCGAATCTTCAGTCGAAGTGACTCCACCGTTTCCATCAGGGAATTTCTCTGCCCTCCTTCATCATCTAGCACCGAGTAAAGCTGACCCAGTTCGATCTCCTTTTGCTGAACCTCTCGCAAGGTGGATTGAATCTGCTGATGCAATTCTCTATTCTCAGCCTCTTTCTCCCATATACGTTGCGCAATGAAGAAGAACTCATCCGCCAAATTTTCCATCATCCGCGAAGCTCACGCGTACGGCTTCCGAGTTCCGCATCGATTAACCGAGCAAACGTAGAATAGACGTCTCACTGGATGTTCCGACCCCTCCTCGCACCGAAGATGCAACGGATATCCACATCTACACCTCTCCTCGGCGGAGTCCATTTGGGGCGTGCGGTACGCTAGAAACCAAAATGAACATCACAATCTCTTAAAAATATAGAAAACTAAATAGAATGTGTCTCCAACAGATACAAGTTAAATATTTGTTAACGACCTACAAACAACATTAACAAACAAGCATGACACATTTCTATAGAAAAGATGGCACAACATCTTCTGCCTCTAAGATTGACTTCTGCGTCTGTTATTCCACATAGCAGTAGCAATTCTATCCCTCAACACCTGCCCCTGCCGTATGTCGTCACGAAGGATGCCCACGACCCTATGTTGCTCCTCGTCTGGCTCCTCTGGCAGTATCTCCTCATCCTTATCATGAGATATGGAATCCCCACCGTTGAGCCGTATGAAGTTGTGGATTATACATGTGGCCCTCACGACATCCCGTTGAATGTTGATTGGATACGCATGCATATCCCGAAGGCAACGAAATCTTTTCTTCCACACCCCGAAGGTGCGTTCCACCACAATTCACAGACATGCATGGCGATGGTTGAATAAGTCCTTCTGATTTTCGCAAAGACTCCCACGAGCCCTCCAGGCAAGGAGATGATATAGGAAGCCTCTATACGGTGCTAAGAAGGTATCAGTATTGGCGTAGCCACAATCCACCAGATACTTGCAACCATCTGGTACAACGAACGACCCGCTCTCCACTGAATGGCGGAGTACAGGCATATCTGCACATGAACCCTCCCATCCTGTAACCACGTACGTGAAGCAAAGGTTGAAGTCGACCACGACCATGACATTCTGGGCCGTGAATAACTTCCTACACCAGTAAGCTCCTTGAACCTCAGGATCGACTTGAGCCGGGATGTATGTTCCGTCAATAGCTCCTATCACTCCCTGCGAATTTAAATGTAATGCAATAACCAAACTATTAATGGCCTAGCAATCCTTCGTAGACAAAAAAAACTTTGTAAACTAACAGCTTTTTGGTTAATTTACTTTGAAGTAGGGGTAGTAGCGTGGATTCGACATGATAATCTCCGGTGTGACAGGCGGTGCAAGTCGGATATATTCTGACTCCAAAGTGAGTATCTTCACGAGAACATTTCTAATGCATCTCGAGATAGTCTCCGCACTATGCTGGAAGGCCTCCTGAATGACTCTGTTTGAATGTGCATTTGTGAATGCATATAAGAATATGCAAACCTGCTCATCGACGTCCACATTCCTTGTGGTTGTTAACCCATGTTCGGTTAAGAAACGAACGAACCTTCTAAGCATTGTAGGTTTCATTCGGAAGTTTTGGAAGGCACGATCGTCGTGTCCTTCGAGCATCTCCTTCACCCATTCTCTGCCGGACAAAGGCTGTGTATGCAACGGTCGAGGGATGTGTCGACCTTCTTCCACCCACTCCTCTACTGCCAAAGCTCTTACTATGCCGGCACATGCTAGCAAGATCGCATCCCCTATTTCCGCAAATGGGTTGTAACTACGAAGCGACATCCCTGGAAATGGTATAGGAAAAATGGAAGGTATTCAGATCAGTAGGGGACTATTCCTGTCAACATTACTTGCGTGTAATGTAAAACACATCCCAAATGAGAGTCCATATTGTGAGTCATAAAACAAAGTCTTGCGTGTAATGTAAAATAGATTAGACGTTATAATTGTGTATGGCCCACACCCAGAAGGCCGCCTGCAAGTGATATTGTTTATGTCGTAGTAGGACCTGTATGCAATGTACAACATAAACCATGTAAATGTATGACCATCAATTAACAAGCCGAACAAATAACACGCGCAACGAAAGACCTGCACCTGCACGAATAAACAAGTGTATGCTTACACCTGCACCTGCAAGAAAAAAAGAAGTTGACCCAGACCACTGCACCTGCAACAAAAAAAGGTTATCCTTACGCCTGCACCTGCGATAAAATCAAGCATGGGACCTACTTGGAACCTGCAACCATTACGTAAAACATAGAACATAGCACCTGCACCTGCACGTATGTCATGTTCGGCCTACATCGTCCTGGAGGAAGTAGCGATATATTCGATTTAGTACAACTTATGTCATCCGAAAATGTAATGTAGAGGAAGGAGTTGGGGTGATGAATAGGCAGTCGGAGTTCATGCGGAGTTATCAATGCGAGATGGTCCTTTCAATCCATTCGTTCAACTTTGCAGGGTCCCCTCGAACAAGGATGTATATGTTCCGCCCGTTTGGGGTAGCCAACCTGTCGGCAATCTTCTCGAATTGCTTTACTGACAGGTCAGGTCGCATTGCGCCTATTTCAGCGCAGGCCGCATGTGCAACTTCATCAGCACCAGTCTTGATCTCAGTAATCTTCTTCGACAAGTTCAACAGAAAATTCTCAAGCATCTCCTGACCTGCTTGGGCCCTGGAGCCTCCACTCCTTGACTTCTTTATGTTGCTTCCTCCGACGCGCGAAGTTCTCTTCCTAGACGAAGGCGTGGGGGTCAACTCCTCGCTATCGTCTTCCTCGTCGTCGGGTTCTGGCATACACTCGTCTAGATCCTCGTCAAAATTAAGCTCTCGCAGGCTTGAATGAGGGTGTGCCGTGGACGCTCCCATCGTGGGATGATCAAAACCTGGACGAGAGAAGGTGGCATGCACCCCGATGGCAACGTCTTTACAGAGAAACCTCTGTATGTCACCAAAGTGCAAGAATGGCTTGTTGCGATATTTGCGGTATCTATCTGCAAGCTATATAATAAAAAATAATAAGAGGACTCATAATTTAAAAAATTATTGCTTAGCCATGTCACATCAATTACCTCAAACCAGGCTGAGTCGGATGGAGGAATAGGTCTGTTGTAAACGGCATCCCATCCCCATCCCGATTTGTTGCGTAGGTATGTGTAAGTTGCGTAGTCCCTTTTCAAGTTCTTCCATCTGCACAGGAGTTGGGCCTTGCTGTAATTCAGACAACTGATGTCGTTGAACCGGGATACAATCATCCGCCATCCGGACACCGTGAACGTGCTACCTGCCCACGATGACTCGTACTCTAGCAGGGTGTCTACGAAGATCCTGTCCAACCCATGATTCCAATGCGCATTCTCCGAACCCACTGCGTCTGCGCACTCGGATGGACCCCCGGCACCTCTCTGGGTATTGCTCGCCTTGGGTGCCATCGCGCTTATTTTTCAAGGAAGAATCTTATATTAATGATTGTGCGCGTAAAAGGAACAATTACAAATTTTTGGCAACAATATTAATTCGGTCAGTGTATACCAATGCGAGGCCCCAAATGCAGGAGCTACTAGCAAGATCAATGTAAACATCTACTCCGTGGAATACCGTTGGTGAAGATCAATATTTTTGTCTACCCAGGACTAGTGGAAACTGTGAGGACAATTATATTAAACCCCATAACGCACCGCCGGCCACCACAACCATCTACGCACCTTTAGCCGACCCCCGCCATCCACGAAACACCAGTCCCCTCACCCCCAGCACCCCCCCCAGAACCACTTCATGGATGCAAAACACCGCAAGACCGAAGTGTGATTTATACTCAACAAATTCGTGCAGACATCGCAAGAACGAAGCTTGATTAAACTACATCTCAAGAATGAACCAGGACGAAATAGGTTCTCCTCAGCAAGAAAGAAGCAAATGTCCAGTATGATTACAAGTATTTTCCAGTCCGACTAATACGGTAGAACTCGTTACAAGGTAATATACTACAACTCATTAGGCCTAATTCATACATATGTCATGGCATAAGTCATGACAAAAAACGAAACCAAATAGGATCTGCTTGCAAAACAAGAATATGTATACTCAACAAATTTGTATACCCAACTAATTTGTTTACCATGAATATGTATACACAACGAATTTGTATCTTAAAAAAAACAAATTTTGGAAGATGGTCAACATCTAAAACGCGTTCGGGGAAAAAAATGAAACCAACGCTATCAGAAGATGCAAAAAACGAAACCAACGCGATGCTGCGGGCAGAAAACGGAGAAGATGGTCATTTTGCGAAAGTTGAAACCAACGCATTTGCAAAAATCGAAACCCACAATCCCAAACGGGAAAGATGATCGATAGGGAAAAAAGATACAAACGCGATGCTCCGGAAAAAAAGCGAGAAGATCTTTTACATGAAAAAATCGAAGACCCACAAGATCATCCTCACACAGAAAAGGAAACCAGCTATGTTCATATACCCAGAAGAAGATCATCATCGAAGAACCAGAGGATAGTATGGACTGAAATACCTTCCAACAACCCGGGCGATGCTCCTGGCAAAGGCGACGGTCTCCTTCTCTCCGAGCTTGACCCCAGCGCGCATGATTTCGAACAACACCAGCAAGAAGGTCGTGCAGTACTTATAGGCGAGGAGCTCTTTGTCGACCTTACACGTCCTCCTTCCACCCCTCAATGGTTGAGGGGACACGGTCGGGGCTATGGACTCACAGGAGTCGGCCTTGTGCTCGTTGGAGGACATGATCCTTCCACTGTTACGACCCAAGCCCCCATCTCGTGTTGTCAAGTAGGTGGCGACAGACGTGGTCGGGGCAGAGGAGGATCGGGTTCTGTGGGAGGAAGATGACATCCGAACGGGGACGAAAACATCGGGAGGACCACCTGTTGTTGATGCGTGCGACGAGGAGGGATTGGACAGGTCGTGCTGACCGTAGAAAAGGGATCATGGCAGGCGCGGGTGAGTAAAGAAAAGGGAAACCCCGCACCACGCCTACCAACCTGTTCCGCTTACCAACCAAACGCGGGTTGCAAGGGGCTGACCCGCTCTGACCCGGGTCACCCCTGCAACCAAACGGACCCTAAAAGAATGAAACTTGAATGGTCTTACTGTACGTAGGATACTTATATACCCGTATAGATTGGGTTCAAATTAATCCACTATAATCTTTAGTAAAAGATGTCCGTAATTTATTTGGTTAAAGAAATGTCCTGGTATATTTTTTTATCATGATAGATTGAGAGCGTTTGGTAACCTTAAACAAGATATAAGACACAAACTCACAAAGAGTCACATGGATCATGATTCATGATCAATCTATTGTATTAAGAATTGTAATTAGAATTTAATTGGAAAATCTATGTAATTATAATTGAAGTTAATTTGGTTTCAATTGGGAAACCAAATGGCTTGGAGGGAAAGTTGAGAATTTCCAAATTTGAAACATAAAAAAGTTTGGGTGGAAGTTCAGTACCATACCTTGGAGCTCTAAACTTTTGGTGGGCTTGTATATAAGTTCACACCCCAAGCTCTTGTAACAATAGTAGAGAGGGGGAATGGAGGACCACATGCACGCGCGCACTCCGCTCCATCTCCGTCTCCGTCTCGGGCTCGGGCTCGGGAGAGTCATCTCGGATCTCGATATTATTTTTGTTGTGGGTTTCATTTTGTAAGTCGATTAAATTAGTCACACGATTAATTTGGTAAGTTTACTAAAATGGGAATTTAACTCGCCGTTATGGACGCGTGATTTTGGCCGCGATTTCGGGATCCGAAATGACGCATCCGTTGGGGACGTTTTCGGAAATCAAAAGGTATCACGGCAGGGCACGCAGCCGTCTATATATATCTCTTCCCCCACGTCGTGTTTTATACACTCGTAAGAAAATCTCTCACGGACGAACATCCTCTCCTTTTCTCTCGGCTACAGTTCTCTGAGGTACATTCGAGGACGATCTCGTCGATGTCCGCGGACGAAGATCGTGTGCCGCCGTATCCTGGGAGCGGATCGCCAATACCCTACGCACCGGTATTGTGAGGGCGATATCCTCTCTAAGGACAGTCCATCTCATGGGCGTTTCGGATATTTCTAATCTTATCTTTCTTTTATTTTGTTTGCCGCAATTCGTTTATTGCTTAACCTTTTCTGGATCTCTTCCGATTGTTTGTTTTTGTTTGTTTAATCGGTTCATGTTTACATTCTGTAATCGGATAATGGATTGGAACTGCATGATGTTAATATTAATAATCTGTAATACTTTTCTGTCAATCCATTTTCCGTGTAATTACTGTTTATTATATGCATGTTTGATCCTGTTAACAAAAATCTTAGAGAGGATATCCGGAACCGATTTTAAAATCATGTCGGTAACGATGTTCAAATCGAGGGTAGATATGACGGGTATGCCTGAAAAAATCGATGGACAGAATTTCAAGCGCTGGCAACAACGCATGAAGATCTGGTTAACCATCATAGGATTAATCTCTATGCTTGAAACTGATTACCCTACGGTGGAAAAGGAAAACCCCTCACCTGATAGCCAGAAGCCGCAATCCGCGTGGAAAGAACGCAATCGTATATGTCATGATTGCAACACGTTGGCTCTGTCCAACACGTTGTTTGACGTGTACTGTTCGTCCACGCAGACTGTGAAGGGGCTATGGGAAGATTTGGATCGGTAGTATAACACCGAAGACCTCGATATTGAGAAATACTCCGTGACCAACTTTTTGAAATTTTTCATGGCTGAAGGAAAGTCGGTTTCTGAACAGGCACACGAGTTTTTACTCCTACTCCATGGTTTAGAAGATGTCGAAATGAAACTTCGAGAGAAGTTTCAAGTCATGTACATCATAAAAAAATTCCCCAAGTCGTGGAAAGACTTCGGTATGACCCTGAAACACAGGAAAAGGGAAATTTCTATGGATGACTTGATGGTGACAATTGCCATAGAGGAAGAACATGGGAAACAAAAGCCTATGCTTCCTGTCGATATTCAGGCTAAGGTCAATCTCATGACCTTGAAGGGCAAAGATAAGAAGGAAAAATGTTCTAATAACAATAAAATAAAACCAAAGGGCAAGATCTAGAAAAAGGTAAAGAATAAACCTTTTGGCACTGTAATCAGGTTGGCCATTGGAAGAAGGATTGTCCGTCCTTAAAGGCTCAACCTAAGGGTGCAGACGGGAGTTCACACGTGAATATGATCACTATAGGACTTGGGGCTAGCGAGGGGTATGTCTCTGTAAAACTGAACTATACCATATCCATGATTCAAATGAGTGGCTTGTGGATACGGGAGCCAATGTAAATATTTGTTCTGACAGAACTTTATTTTCTTCTTATCAGACCTGTAGTGATGGGACTGTGAAGATTTGGAGAACGATTCTGCATCCAAGTTGCTCGGGTCGGGACAAATCAACTTGAGGTTCTCCTCTGGACGTGTCTGGACGTTGCACAGGGTGCTGCATGTTCCTGACATCAAGAAGAATATTTTATCTGGCTCTATCTTAGTTAGAAATGGTTTTGAATTGAACTTTAAATGTAATAAAGTTGACATTCTGAAACATGGCATTTTTTATGGAAAAGGTTATTTGGCAGATCTTGATTTGTTATTTAGAATTAGATGTGATTCAGTAAACATTGATGAAATAAATATTTTAAATTCTGAATGTTTTAATTCTGTGTCTCATGTTGTGAATAATCTAGAATCCTGTGATCTGTGGTATGGTAGATTGGGACATGTGAACTTAAATTCAATTAAGAGAATGATAAATTTAGAGTTGATCCCTAAACACACTATTGATAAAACTCAAAAATGTGAAATTTGTGTGCAAGCAAAGACACCTAGGAAGTCTTTTCAGTCTGTCTCTAGAGATGGTGAGATCTTGGATCTAGTGCACACGGATATCTGTGAGTTTAATGGTGTGTTGACCCGAGACAATAAGAAATACTTTATCACCTTTATAGATGAATGCAGTAGATACTGCTATGTATATCTAATGAAAACCAAGGATGAAGCATTAGAAAAATTTCTTATATTTAAGAATGAGGCTGAGACACAAACAAGAAAAGTGCTTAAACGCCTTAGGTCAGATAGAGGAGGTGAATACCTCTAACTTATTTGATGAACAATGCAAATCGTTTGGCATAGTTCATGAAGTTACGGCCTCATATTCACCGCAATCAAATGGGATAGCAGAACAGAAAAATAGAACCTTAACTGACATGATCAATGCTCTCCTACAGAATTGTGCACTTCCAATCCATATGTAGGGAGAAGCTTTGAATACGGCTTTCCATATTCTGAATAGGGTTCCTCCAAGACATATGGAAAAGTATCCTTTTGAACTCTGAAGAAATAGGAAACCAAACTTAAGATATCTCAAAGTGTGGGGCTGTCTCGCTAAGATTTTAGTCCCAGAACACAAGAGAAAGAAACTTGATCCTAAAACTGTAGATGCGGTCTTCTTAGGTTATTTGGAAAATAGCTATGCACATAGGTTCTTGGTAATTCGATTCGAGATACCGGACATAGATATCAACACCATTGTTGAACTCAGTGATGCTACCTTCTTTGAGGATGTCTTCCCGTTAAAGACTGGGATTCCTCAGAATCTGACCATTAAGGGCACCTCCACATCAGGATCCATTCCAGATCAAATGTAAAGGATAACGAATGTGGGGGTCGATACTCAACTCGAACCCAATGATCTCTCAGAAGAGATTGAGCCAAGGAGGAGTAAAAGACCTCGGATAGCCAAGGGTCTGGGTAGAGACTTTGTTGTCTACCAGATCGAGGGTGATACACCAAGTTACAAGGAAGCCATGGCTTCATCCGAAGCGAAATAGTGGAAGGAAGCCATCAAATCTGAGATGGACTCCATTATGGTGAATGGAACTTGGGAGTTGGTTGATTTACCCAAAGGGTGCTCTACCATTGGGTGTTTAAGAGAAAGCTTAGACCTGATAGATCAATTGAAAAGTAAAAGTCAGATTAGTTGCTAAGGGCTTTAGGCAAAAGGAAGGTATCAATTATTTTGATACCTATTCCCCTATGACTAGGATGGCCATAATCCGGATGCTCATAGCATTGGGTTCTATATATGATCTCTCTATCCACCAAATGGATGTGAAGACCACCTTCTTACATGGCGATCTTGAGGAAGAGATCTATATGGATCAACCTGATAGACTTGTGACTCATGGGAATGAGGGAAAAGTCTGCGAGCTTGTCAAATCCCTTTACGGATTGAAGCAAGCACCAAAGCAGTGACATGAAAAATTTGACAAAATTATTTTGTCATATGGCTTTAAGGTTCATGAATCCGATAAATGTGTCTATTCCAAGGTGAAAGGTGATGAGTGTATTGTCTTGTGCATGTATGTTGATGACATATTGTTGTGCGGATCATATATGAAGATTATTAATGAGACTAAGGCATTCTTAAGTAGCAAGTTTGAGATGAAGGACATGGGTGTTGCTGATGTGATCTTGGGTCTCAAACTGTCAAGGTCAGTTGATGGGATTGTAGTTTCTCAATCTCACTATGTTGAGAAGGTACTTGAGAAATTTGGATATCAAGATTGCAAAGCTGTAAGCACTCCTTTTGATTCATCCAAAATGCTGTTTAAGAATAAAAGTGGAGTACATGTAGCTCAGCTAAGGTATTTACAAGTGATAGGAAGTTTAATGTATCTTGCAAATCATGCGAGACCTGATATTTTATTCTCGATTGCAAAGCTGAGTAGATACACTAGCTGTCCTGACTGTACTCACTGGGAGACTTTGGATCGAGTACTGAAGTACTTGAAGGGAACTATTTCCCTTAGCTTGCAGTATGGTAGACATCCATCTATACTAGAAGGATATAGTGATGCAAGCTGGATATGGAAAATAGAGGAGTCTGGGAGTAATGGTGTTACTGGGTATGTATTTACCCTTGGAGGCGGTGCAGTCTTCTGGAGGTCTATGAAGCAGACCATTCTAGCTCGATCCACCTTTGAGGATGAGCTGTGTGCTTTGGACACCATTGGAGTTGAGGCTGAATGGCTAAGGGAACTTCTGTCTGAAATTCCCATGGTATGTCAGCATGTTCTTGCGATCTCGGTACATTGTGATAATATGACCACAATTGCCAAGATCAAGAGTTCAAAGTTCAATCAGAAAATAAGGAGACACATACAAATCAGACTTAAGATGTTAAGGGATTTGGTGTCTCGAGGGGTGTTGGCTATGGATTTTGTTGGATCCAAAGACAACACGATAGATACGTTGACTACGAGACTTGATAGATCTTTAGTCCTAAAGTCTAGGCTTGGGATGGGACTGAGACCCATTTGGAGTTTCTCTACAGTAGCAACCCAACCTATCTGAGTGGAGATCCCATAAAGTAGGTTCAATGTAAAATAACAAGTTGTTTGGAGAACTGGTTGGCACTCTAATATTAATGCGTATGCATGAGTGTCTTATCCCTGGAAGCATGAATGCCATTTAAGCTGCAAGTTTAGGAAGAGCATAGGCTCTGAATGGGTTAAAGCCTTTGGGCAGGATGTTAGTAGTGCATCCTTGGAAAACGCCATCAATGTGAGTGTTACTGTGGGCTACAGTTAAAGGAAGAGGGTCTTTCTTGAATACACTCATGAAACAGGATAAGGGTGCATGGCCTTTAAGAGCACCAAACCTGAAGATTGTACTAAGAACAGCGCTTTGTTGTTTCTACCGTATACTTTAACACTAAGGTCTGAAGTTCAAGACATAATTTACTTCGTTTTTGTTGAAGTAAAAGTAGTAAACTCAGGTAGAGGTTCAAATCGGAAGGTACCTTTACTGAAAGCAAAGTGTGGCAGCCAAAAGTTGTGTTTTAACTCTTTGAATCTCTTTTTCAAATTGGTGAATTCGTGGAGGATTGTTGTATTAAGAATTGTAACTAGATTTTAATTGAAAAATCTATGTAATTACAATTGAAGTTAATTTGATTTCAATTGGGAAACCAAATGGCTTGGAGGGAAAGTTGGGAATTCCCAAATTTGAAACATGGAAAAGTTTAGGTGGAAGTTTAGTATCATACCTTGGAGCTCTAAACTTTTGGTGGGCTTATATATGAGTTCACACCCCAAGCTCTTGTATCAATAGTAGAGAGGAGGAATGGAGGACCACACACGCGCGCGCGCTCCGCTCCGGCTCGGACTCGGGCTCGGAAGAGTCAATTCGGATCTCGATATTTTTGCTGCGGGTTTCATTTGGTAAGTCGATTAAATTAATCACAAATTAATTTGGTAGTCGACTAAAATGGGAATTCAACTCGCCATTAATCGGTCCCTGTTTGCATTCTGTAATCGGATAATGGACTAGCACCTGTTTGCATTCTGTAATCGGATATGTTAATATTAATAATCTATAATGCTTTTCTGTCAATCCATTTTTTGTGTAATTATTGTTTATTATATGCATGTTTGATCCTGTTAACAACACAATCAAGGGGTCGTGTTAGCCCAAGAGATAACACCGTTAAGGGCATATGATTTTTAAGGAATCATAGAAGTCAAAGCTAAGTCCTCTACAATTATACATATACTGTCATGCCATGCCATGGAACGCAAATGCCAGTGGTTGAAAATGTAACAAGATAAGTATATGAAAAGTTATGAAAGGAAATGATTTATAAAGGTAGAGCATTACAAGTTATATAGAAAATAATTTAAAGAAAGATAAACCATTACAAATTATATAAGAAAATGATTTAAAGAAAGATAAATCATTATATGCAAGAAATTGTTTAATAAAATGAAGCATCACATGTCATGCAATGAAATGATTTTAAATACAAACCATTACATGTTATGGAAGGAAGGGTTTAAGAATAATAAACCAACACAAGTCACGCAAAAGCTATTTAAGGGGTAAACAAGCAAGGATGATCTAAATGATAAAGGAGACATGTACATGCCATTAATTTCGTGAAACATACCCCGAATGATGGAAAATGATTGCTTATGTATTTTTACGTATATTGCACACTCGGATGAAATTAATATACAACTTGTTAGGGGAACGACCTAGACATGTATGGGAAATAGTAGGCACATGATGATAATTTTTATGATTACCTCAATATATGTAATGTCACGAGTTAAAAGACCGTTATAATTCTCATGCATAGCCCCGATGCATGCTGGGAATCAGGCTCATGCAAAATTGTGTTTATCTATTTTAGGTGCAGGATAAGGTTCCTCATGCAGATAGGATTAGGGATGTAAATGGATCGAACCTGAGTGAACCTACAATTTTTAAGTTCGGTTCGTTTATCTTATCGAGCCTAAACTTGTGTTTAGGTTTGGTTCGTTTATTTTCAAACCGAACCCTGATCGAACCTTTATTTAATCGAATCTAAGCGAATATCAAACTTAAATTTTTTTTATGAGAGGGAGTGAAAAGAACAGAAATGGATATATATATATATAAATACAATAACTATTCATTCAACTTTTTATATCTAACTCTTCTTGATCATCTTTGGAAAAAATACACCAATAAAGATTCATCTCTTTAAAAAAATATAATTATAGTATATTTTTATATTCATTCAGATGATGGATAAGGAATAAGGTAGGAATAAAGGACAAATAAGGTTTATACTTTTTCTTTTGATTTGAGGGATAAGGAAGAGAAAAGTATTCGGCACATAGGTAATGGATATTGTAACCACGATGTGACCATTTATCTTAAGATAGTTTATACCTAGATAAGGTCTACTTATCCCACAAATATTCACTTATCTAGACAAAGTCCAGTTATCTTAGGATAAAATCAACTTATCTAGAAATAAAGTTCATATTTAGATAAGGATTTGTAAATATGTGTATATCAAACTCTCAATGAATCGAACCTGAACGAACCTACAACTTTTAGGTTTGGTTCGTTTATTTAATCGAGCCTAATTTCGTGTTCAGTTTCAGTTCATTTATTTTCGAACTGAATATGAATCGAGCTTTTAACGAGTCGAATCTGAGCGAATATCAAACTTGATAATTTTCTGACAGTCCTAGATAGGATTGTGCAACATTTTCATCAATATATTTCGATGTGCTGAAATTTATTGCATGAACATGAAGGATATCTAATGCTCATTAGAATCCAAAGACGTGCTATTGTATTGATTAATTGTCTTATGCAATCATGATGTTATTGATGTAATAATGGAACTCTCAATTTGAATGGATTTTGAATTTATTCGAGAATAACTTTTTTTAAAAGACTCATTGATTGCCATATTTGATTTGGTAAGTCACCGTACCGAAACGAGGAGACGAATCAAGACCTTGAAAGGAGAAGATTTTATCATTTCAAATTGAAGGCATGGACAAGAAGTCGTGATACACATTTAATGGAGATCTAAGGAGATTAAACTGATATTGTTTGTTAATTAAGTGATTGTCATGTACATTAGTGGGGCTATTAATTAAAGGTGCCTCGAGTGGGGGACACGACAGAAAAAAAGGATTTTCCAAAACGATGCTTTTGGAGGAGGAAAGTTGGATTGCACCAAACAATGTGTATGGACTTTGGTCGACATGTACAGATCTGAACGTTCGATTAATGATTATGACTCCATATCTTATGCCATCAATCTCTCTTACCATCGATCTCAGTGCAGAGAAGACTTTATTCCACTATCTCATACAATAGTTTAAAGGGATATTTACAACGTAACTTTGAGTAATTTCGTAATTATAATCATAACCCACGTAATCGTGAATTACACGAGAAACCTCAAATAGTCACCCTGTCTCATGCATATAACCTTCCGTTAGTTTAATATGTTAACCCAACCATACAATCGAGTTAATCTAACTCATCTTCAATCCAACGGTTATGAAATAAACAAAAAAAATACACCATCTTCTTTATAATTAAAAAATATTTCTATATTTAAACTATACGTTATGCTTCCCATTTCTAGCTATTTAATGTCCAATCTTTCACCTCCTTATGTTTCTCCTTTTCATGCATTATCATTATTTTAATATCTTTGAATTTGCATTGACTATATTAAGTTCCCATCAGATAACGACACCTGCAATTATTTGCATGCTCGTTGTGTTTTGATAACGGCACCTTCTGCAATTTGACGAGATGTTATCAAGAGGGGCATAATGCTCTCATGGTATACTTGTATAAATAGGGGGTCAATAGCTTTTGTTCTTCACACAATAAACAAGAATTATATCCCTCTTCTCCTCTTCTCTCATTTGAGTGAGTTTATTCTGAAGGAACGATCTATTGTTGCTCAATAGATCTCGATGTTGGCGCGTGCACGCTCATTGAGATCTTGCTGTTGTATCCTGGAGAGTAGTCGTATCAATACCGATTGCACCATCGCAATTTCTGTGGAGGTACAAATCTATTCTTAAGGTCAGTGCATTTTGCACGCCTCGGCAAGTTGGTAGTTCATCTCAACAAATCCAATATTTTATAACCCTCCTCATATTTATATATTTATATTTATACTTTTTCCTTATTATATCACTTACAATCTTAAGAATAGATTTGGAGGGTTCTTTGTTTCTTTTATCCAAATACCATATCTTAGATATAGTCGTAATTGAGCAACTTTCTGATTCCACATAATGTTGGTGAAAGAGAAATGTTGATGGATTTTTTTTGGTTCTTTATAAGAGTTGAGTGGTGCAGCTATTCTAAAAATATCTAGTTTTAAATATCCGAAAATGTGGAGTTGTTGAACCAATATCATACTTATTGGGCTTTAGAAAAGAAAACAATCATTGCAAAATCTTTTGTATGTTTGATTATTAGACATACTCTTAATAATCATGTTGGTCACTATAATATTATGTGTTGATCGGTTGTGATTAAAAGAAAAAAAGGGGTGCTTAATTTTTAGTTTGACATATCATTTTGATATCAATGACATGGGAGAAATAAATACCATCTTGAGAATAAATGTATCATAAAGAATAATTATATTTCTCCATCACAAGAGTACTGCAAAAGATTTTCTTCTTTTAAATGCAAGCAAGTTAGCATTCGTTTTACTGCATAATTTTTTAAGGAAAAAGAAGAGTAAAAGTGATCGCATGCTTCAAACTATGCACAAATTATTAATTGTCATATACATTAGACAAGATGTTGCATATGTTGTTGAAAGTTATGTGGGTATACTCTAAATCTGGAAGAGAGCAATGAATGCTTTGTTTTGAATGCTTTAATATCTCAAAGAAGAGATAGATTATTGTTTAATATTTCATAGAGATCCTATAGTTCTTGAAGGATATTATGATGCAAATTCACTCCATTATTCAGATGAGTCAAAAAATACTATTGGGTATATTCTTATTCTGAAAGCGGAGATATTTTTTGAAATTAATCTAGCAAGTATGCTTTGCTCGATATACATGAGCTTATTGCATTAGAGAATGCATGCACTCATGATGTGCTTGAGAAACTTCTGGGCAAATCTTTCCATTTGGATGAAGCCAATGCCATCAATATTTCTATCGTGAAAGCCATGCTGCTAAAAATATTTTATAATGCGAAAAGGCAGGCATATTCGTCTGAGAGGCAATATTATGAGATATCTCATGGCATAATATCTATGTATTATGTGAAGTCAGAGTTAAATTTGGTTGATCCTCTGACCAAATCACTAAGCAAAAAGCTTATGGAAAGTACATCGAGGGGAATGGGATTGTGCCCAAATTAATAGTCGAAGTGATGGAAACCTAACCTTCATGAACGGAGATCCCGGGAAGGAGGTTCATATGGGATAAACAATTCACTGGACGACTAAGAGTATACTATAATTTATTCCATATTCATATGGTGTACGATATGATAGTATCATAAGTGGTGAGGTTGAACATACACGTTCTCAATGGACATCATAGCCCGAATTGGGTGGTGTATAAAAGAAGTATACACTTGATGATGATCCACCTATATGGGTGTGGAGGTGAGGCCGCTTCCTATGAGATTTTTGGGCAAAATCTCTAGAGCACTCATGAAAATCTAGATAGATGCATGGCCGAAACGTGTCAACCCGCATGAACAACAAAGATTAAAAAATGCAATGTGAGATATGAGTCACTGGTTTTAAAAATAAAGGATTGATTCATAGGAATTGTAATTCCACCAACCTTTAGAAACTACATTCATATTCTCTATGTCTTGGTTCATAGTCGATAAGAAACCAAGTCTTATGCATTGCATTTTGAGTTCCTTCAAATGTTGTCTTTAAGATTTTTATCCATCTTTTGTTATTATCTTTATTTCTTTTTTGAATTTGTGGGGGATGAAAAAAAGATAGTTAAAAAAAGAGTGTATTTGAAATAGTGGGAGATTGTTGATAATTTATTTCAAATACTTCTTTGTAATTAAAAATTATTTCTATATTTTAGGTATTTAATGTCCAATCTTTCACCTCCTTACGTTTGTCCTTTTCATGCATTATCATTATTTTAATATCTTTTGAATTTGCATTGACTATATTAAGTTCCCATTAGATAACGGCACCTGCAATTATTTGCATGCTCGTTGTTTTGATAACGGTACCTTCTGCAATTTGACGAGATGTTATCAAGAGGGGCATAATGCTCTCATAGTATACTTGTATAAATAGAGGGTCAATAGCTTTTGTTCTTCACACAATAAACAAGAATTATATCTCTCTTCTCCTCTTCTCTCATTTGAGTGAGTTTATTCCGAAGGAATGATCTATTGTTCCTCAATAGATCTCGATGTCGGCGTGTGCATGCTCATTGAGATCTCACCGTTGTATCCTGGAGAGTAGTCGTATCAATACCGATTGCACCATTGGAATTTCCGTGGGGGTACGGATCTATTCTTAAGGTCAGTGCATTTTGCATGCCTCGGCAAGTTGGTAGTTCATCTCAACAAATCCAGTATTTTATAACCCTCATCATATTTATATATTTATATTTATACTTTTTTCTTATTATATCACCTACACCTTCAACCTCCAACGCCCTCCACCTTCCTCCGACTACACCCCCTCACCCTCCCTCCACCTCCAACCTCCAACCACATCCAACCTCCGGCTTCACTCCCGCAGCAGGCGACATCTCTCTCAACCTCCAGCTCTGCATCCCTCTCTCCTCTGCCTCCCTCGCCTTCGTCGACCCCTCCTCTGCACCCCCACCCCCCTCCATCCACCTCCTTCGCCCCACCTTTCGGTTGTCCCTCCATCGCCCCAATCCAGTCCCCTTTCCAAGCCCCTTCGCCCCCTCTTGCACCCCCTTACAACCATCTCCTCCGCTCCACCTCCAGCGCCCCGTCCATCCCCCTTTCCAAGCTCCTCCGCACCCTCGTGCATCCCCTTACAACCATCTCCTCCGCCCTACCTTCAGCGCCCCGTCCAACCCCCATTCCAGCCCCCTTCTCTATCCACTTCAATGCCCCCTTCCAACAACTTCCTTCGTCCAACCTCCAACGCCATGTCCATCCTCTCCTCTGACCCCTCTTTTGCCCTCCTTCCAGCCCCCTTTCCAGCCTCCTCCATCCCCCTCCTCTGTCCCCTCCAGTGCCCCCTTCCAGTCACCTCCTTTGCCTATCCTCCAACGCCATGTCCAACCCTCCTCTGGGCCCTCTTTTCCCTCCTTCCAAACCCTCCACCGCACCCCATTTTAGTCACCTCCTCCACCCGTCCCTTCAGCACCTCGTCCAACCCCCCCCCCCCCCTACAGCCCCTTCCTCCTTACAATCGTCGTCACCGTCTTCTGCTCAGATCAGGTAACAGCCTTATTCTTCATTGTGCGATGGGGCGAGGAGGAGGAGCTTCATGATTGTTCAACATGAGGAGTATTTTTGTAATTATTGGCAACCTAAAGGGCTTAAGTTGTAATTTTTTAATGTTTTCCGTAAACATTAATGTTAAAAATGGACGGAGATTAACACATGATTTCTCATGTAAGAGTTAAACATTATCTAAGATATCTCATGTAATTCGTGGTTGCATGAGGTTATAATTGTAATTACGAAATTACTCAGGTTTATGGATGTATAAAAAGACAATATAATGTCTTTTTTCCCTTTTAGTTGTTCCATCTTTAGTTTGATTTAACCATTTTTTTGTGTTGTAGAAGTAGTCAGCGTGAGGAGACACATGAAATGCATAAAACAAACTTTCTAGCTCCACAAAGGAACATCCATATGAGGTTCAGTCCATCATCCATATATGGCTTTCGTGGTATTTTCTTGCAAGCATGCAGTTTTGGCGAGGCTGGACTCATCGTGCATTTCGATAGTTTCTCGAATCTTACATGTTGTTCGCTTGGCATAACATTCCTATTACAATCGGTTAAAAGACACGTGCCTCAAAAAACTATTTTTGTAGAGTAAAAAGTAAAATTGATTCAATGTTTTCCATAGTGTTCTCTTTCGAAAATGATTTATTTACATGGTTATGTGTAACGAGTAAACCACATATGATTTCGTATAGGTCGAAGAACATATGTACATTGTGACTAGGGTCGCATGCTTTGTAAGTTTTTATTCGATGAGATTTCCTTTCTAATAGAAAATAAAAACATCTAAAGAAGTTCTACCTCCACAAGACCGGTGCACTCCAATGAGGGAGAGTCGCGTTCTCTTAACATTCTCACCACTTACAACACTTCTCCCTCATTGGAGTGCAACTGTAGAAGGCGCTTCCACGGTTATTCGCTATTGACATAAACAAATAGAATAATACAGATGCATCAAAATCTAAAATCATTATTTTTTAAAATATTTTGATCGGCTAACTAGTTAAGTTGATCAATCAATGATACTCATGTCCAAAGTTGATTGATCAACCTGAAAGTTAGATCCCAACCCCATAATCGGGCAAATTTATGGCTTCGTCCACCAAAAAGGTAGTATGAACATAAGCATGACTTTAGAGATGATGGATGTGTGTGTGCGCGTGCGCGTTTGTGCGTACACACGCATGCATGCGTGTGTTCGTGCACGTGCGTGTGTGTGCATGTGCACATTCATGTGCATGTGTGCGTGTGTGTGCATTCATGTTAGTCGATCTAAGTCGACGTTCAAGAATAACAAATGCCATGAGATAGGTTATATATGGCATTTTCCTTTATAATATGATGGAATGAACATGATTAAAAAAAGTAAGTGTTTGGTATTTTCACCCGTTTTCATCTCCGAACTTGGAATGTCATGAGATAGGCTTCGAGTTCTTGGGGAACAAATCGAGCAACCTTGAGGCAAATATGACATGGAGCATAGGTCTACCTATGGTTTCATCCAACCAAGGAGTTTCACTCCCACCCTCTCCTCTAAACATTTATTTAGTTATGTAAGTTCTTAACTATTAACTAGATCCATCTTAAAAAAGTAGTATAATGCAATGATGGTCCTCTAATTATTCATACTTTTGAAGGATTACTAGTGGATACCTCTTACCGGGGTGATGCACATTGTTTGAATATGTCAAAGTGTGACATCACGTTGAATTGTCACTGACGGTTGCGAGCCCATGGTTGCACGAAGGTCGAGTCTCATGTGAGAGCCACGCAACTCGGGAGTAGGAGGTGAGAGGCGGACTATGCAAGGAACTTCACGTCTATAAATGGGCATCTGTCACGGGGGAAATCATTAACGATACCGACCTTGCCAAATGGAGCCATCACTGACGACACACAAAATCCCTAAGACCCGGGTGAAGGTAATGAAACAAGGGTCGTTGCGACCCGGATCTCAGAAGATGTGTCAATCAAGAAAAAGAATCGAACCGCGAAACGAATCGAAAATCAAACAAAGCAAATCAAGCGGTCCTAGCTATGTGATTAACCTGGTATAGCTCCCAGGGTCGAACACAAGGAGCACGGATTGGCCTAGGGCCTACGAAGTAGTAAAAACAATATAAAAATAAAAGGAAATGTTTTTTAGTGGTTTTTGATAATTTTTATATTTTTTTTGGATTTTTAAAAGATAAAGAAAATAAAAGAAAACAAATATCAACACAATTGGGCAAATTATTTAACACACCAAAAATCAAGCAAAAATTAAGGAAAAATTGTTTTTATGTTTTTTAGGTTTTTAAGTGTTTTTGGTGAATTTTTGGTATTTTTCTAATGGGTAAATTATTTTCTAAAAATCAAACAGTGCGAAAAAGAAATGGTACTGTTCAGCAAGGCTTGAAACCCAAAGATAAAATATCTAAGGATCTCAGATAGCCCTGGAGGTGATTTTCCTGTATTCTAGAAAAGATAAGGAAAATTTAGGCACCCTAATTATTGTTTTTGGATTTTTAAATTATTTATTATAATTTTTATGAGTTTTTATGGTTTTTTCAATTTTTAGGGTTTTTAGGCAATGAAAAATAGCCAAAATTGGCTAGAAAATCAAACAACAAGCGAAGAACAGTCGCTAATTTTTTTAGAATTTTTGAAGGTGTTTTTATATTTTTTTGGTATTTTTATATCTAGACAGTAGCTAAAAAGGAGGTTTTTGAATTTTTAAAAATACTAAATCAAATCAAAAATGTCCTAAAAAATTCTCAAAAATCCTAAAACATGGCAGGAGCCATGTGTCAAATTTTCATCGAATTTGGAGGTGGTTTGATATTTATTCAAAAATCAAAGAGGGGGCACTGTGCACAGGGACGTAAGTGCAAATACCCAAAAGTCTGAGGGCCAAGGTGCAAAAATCCCAGCAAGTCACGCGCGTGGCGCGTGCCTGGGGCACTCAGGGGCCTTTTGGTAATAAAAACCAAGTTTCTGGACTTTTTGGTAACTCGTACCAAAAGTCCAGGGGCTTGGATGCAAAAATCCCACTAAAATCCGCACATGCGCATAAACAACACTCACAGGGGCATAAATGCAATTACCAAAAAGTATTCATTCATTTCATAACCCAACAGAACTACAGGATGAAAAATGTAAATAGCCCAGCTAGACACGTGACGAAGCACGTGGACTCATACACACAAGGGCATACATGCAAATACAAACAAGCACAGGGTCCACAATGCAATTTACCCTACGTAAATAAAGTTACTAAAATATTTACAGGACTAAAAATAAAAAGACAAACTAAGAGGGGGCCCTAAGCAAATTACCCCCTTATTCGTCGACGGCTGGATTCGCGCCACGTGGAAGATCGGGCGGCTCTGGATGGTGGCGCTCTCCTTCTTTGTCTCTTGGGTCAAATCGACGCTCCAGAGGGAGCCACGTGGAGGATCGGACGGGTCAGGTCTCAGGTGGCTCTCTCTCTGCTGCTCGGACGGTTCAGATCAACCCCTCGATCTGATCAACGGCTGCTGCTCCTCGAGAAATGGATGGTGGCGATGCAAACTGGGAGCGGGGACTGATCGGACGGTGCTGGAGGATGGTGGAAGAACACTCCACCGGCGAACTTCGCCGGCCTCGTGCGTGAGCTGCAGTCCTCCTCAGCTGCTCCTGGTGATCGGGGAAGATGGGCGACGGCGTCCCGCAGCTGCTGGTACTGTCCGATGGCCCACCTGAGCCCTGGAGGGGCTCCGGCGAGCTCGGCGGCGGTGGGCTCCTGGACCTGATGTGAGGGGGGCTCAGATGCCCTCCTTCTGACCTGCAAAACACGCCAGGAGCTTCGCGGGTCGAGGGCAAAGTGCCTCGACCCAAAGAAGCGGGGTGACGGTGGCTGGTGGGTCGGTGCGAATGAGCTCCGGCGAGCTGGGGATGGAGGAGCTCGACTCCCAGCTCCGGGGCGAGCTGGGTTGAACGAGTGGGCGTAGAACGTGCGCGAGGGAGTGGCAAGGGTGATGGTGTGCTCCGATGATCGAAATAGTACGCGAGATGGTCGGAATCAGAGGAACACGGCGAGGGGTCGATTTGGGCGAAACATGAAATTACACTAAATAGATGCGCTAAATGGATACCTGGGCGATGCGAAAGACTGGGCTGGAGCTTGGCTAGCTCCTGGTCGTCGCCTCGAAGGTCGTCACTGCCTGAGGCTCGAGCTCCAGCTAGGTGGCGGAGCACGGCGGCGCGCGGCTGCCGGATCGATGGTCCAAGCACCTCCTCCTCGCTGCAACAAGGGCCAGCGCGAGCTGTCACCTCGGTGGTTACAATGGAGGTCACGGGAGTGAAGGTGGAGAGCCAAAGATGGAATGAGGAGGCGGCTGAGCTCGAGTTTTATATGGGTGCAGGTCCGGGAAGGATCGATCGGGTAGGGCGAGCTGAAGCGCGGATCCCAAGGAAGAATGTCGGGCGAGATTCCCGGATGCACGGGGGATTATTAGGACCCTAGATTAGGCGAAATGGGGATCGGGTCTGGTAGAGATAATTGGGCGAAGTCGGGTCCGCGAACAGGACCCGGGCTCTGGTGGTCCTGGGGGAGGTGTTGACCGGGGGTCAACAATCCCCCGTGGACCAATCAGAGCCCGCCAAGGGTTGAATTCTTACTTGATTTTTTTGGGGCCTTAAATGGCCGAATTTTTAAAAACTCAAAACACAAAATATTTTTGTTTTAATTTTTTCTATTTTTTTGTGATTTTTAATTAATTTTTGGAAATAAAAATAAGGTCTATACATAGTAGCTATACATAGGTATATATACACTATATTGATTTTTGATTTTTGATTTTTAATTAGTTCTTTTTATACATTTTTATTCCTATTTTATATTTTATTTATTTATAGGATAAAAGGAGGAATAAAAGGCTATTTTTATTTTATTTTTATTATTTATATACATAGGTTGTTAAATAATTAGTTATATACATATATGTACATGGTATATATACAATATATTTTTGTATTTTAATTTTGTAATTTTTATTTGATTTTTGTCTTGTTTCTTTTTATTTATTTTATTTACAAAACATAAAAAGGGATATTTACAAAAAGGTTTGAAAATAAATTAGGTTATTTACAAGGTGAAATAAATAAAGAAGGTGGTCTATGTACATGGTGAAGAGATGTTTTTGGATTTTTGATTTTTTTTAATTTTTATTTTGTTTTTAATAGCTTCTAAATATATACAAAATATATACAAGCATATTTTTGGCTGAGGAAAATATTATTTTATTTATTTACAAATATATGTACATGTGAGCCCCTATCTCCCTCTACTTGGTTTTTATGCGGTCAGGCCCATGCTGAGCCCTCCCTTGGGTCAGGTTGCTCAATATTTATTCTAAATATTTCCCTCTTTTTCTTTTTCATCTTTATTCTTTTATTTTTGCACAAAAACATGCTAATTATCTATTTTTACAAACATGCATGCTTTTGCTAATTAACCCTATTTACACATATCTACATGCATTTGCATAGGTTTTTGTAGCTAAAATATAAGAATAAAGAGTGATGAATGGGTATTCATCAATCACCCATTCCTAACTCTCTCTCTCTCTCTCTCTTTCTATCTAGATATGATCAGCGACATACCTCGAGCTAAAAGTGGTCTTAGAGCCGAACCTTGATGTTGTGCATCCTTGCGTCGATGCACTTCCACTTGTTACCATGCGTGCAACCGCTTCGTGGTCTCTCAAGGCATAGATTTCCACATCACTACAAGAAAAGATGTGAATGGTGTACACATGATGGCGTGCACTAGGAGAGCACATGTGTTCACCCAAGTGTGGGTGAGCACATTAACAACACTTGTGCTTGTCCAGCCTCTTCGCCCACTTGAATTTAGAGGCGTTGCGTGACGCAGGTTGAAATCCGGACGAGCACATGCAGAACACTAGGCAAGCACGTAAGTGTGCACGCCAGTGCCTATTAACAACATGCAAGCTTCGTCTAGGAGCCTCATTCTTACTTTTTTTTCCTCCCCAAAGACTCTCTTCGGTAATCCTTGGTAAGGTTCCACCATCTCTGACAAGAGTTCTTTGCATCTCTCTCACCAACTCTCCCCATCCTTCTTGATCAAAAAAACTCTCCCCACCTTCTCATTTTTTTATTTTTATTGCATATATAAAGAAATGTATGGTTTATGATTTTTAAAATTGAGGTTGCACATGTTTATCCTTGATTATAGTTCATAGCTTGTTTTTTGATTATGTAATCATTATTTAGATAAAAATAGATGTTTGATTTGATTGTGGACTAGTAAAGTTTATACAAAATCAGTTTGTATATAAGACGTATGATGAAATGTCTGAATATATGTATTGCTTATAGTCAACTTCTATAGACTATATATGATGAAAAGGAATGTGTGTAAATGTTATGATGGACTGTCGGTGATGTGAAGTTGAAGTTTGATGCGAAATTATATAAATGTGAATATAAATGCTAGATTTCATTATGGAATGGTAATGTTTATGAAAATATATTGTATATAAGGTGTATGATGAAATGACTAGACATGTTTTTTGTTGATAATTAACATGTATGACCGTGTTTGATGAAAGGAAGACGTATAAATGTTTTGGTGGACTATTTATGATGTGAATGTGAAGTGTTTGATGTGAATGTGTATAGATGTGAATGTAAGGATAGTATGTGAAGGTGTAGATATATGATGCGATGTGAAGGTGTATGATGTGAAGGTGTATGATGTAAAGGTGTATAGATGTAAATGTGATGATACTATGTGAAGGTATATAGATGTTAGATGTGAATGTGAAGGTGTATAGATTTGAATATGAGAGTAGTATGCATAGATGCAAAGGTATATGATGACTAAATCATGCTCATTATTATATTAACACTAAAGATGTAGATGTGAAGGTATAGATGTATGATGTAAATATGAAGGCGTATAGATGCTCATTGTATAGATCTGTATGTGAGGATAGTATGTATAGATGTGAGATTAGCACATGTGTATGTATTTTTATGTGTAAAGTGTGTGTGTGTGTGTGTGTGTGTAAGTTGGGATGAGGGTAGTATGTGTATGTGTATGGAGTATAGTACATACGAGCTATGTATGTCAACATATGGATGATGGTTATGTATAGAGAAATGGATATGTTTGCCTAAAATTATGTAGGTATGTGGATGTGTGTTATATGATTATTTATCACATCAAACGTCAATTAACATGGCCAAGTGTGGTATATTAATTCATAGTTAGGTAGATAATAAGGTCAAAACATTAAATAACTATTAACTCGTACAAAACCAATCACACACAGTGTCTCCTTCCCCACCGGATGGTATGCGGCCATGCACGCTAGGAGGCACGTGTAACACATTGGAAGATTTCATCGCTTCCAATGTGTTATATTTTTTATTTTTGCATAAAACTATTTTTGCATTAATGCGTGCTCTACTTAGGCTCATTGAGATGACATGTGATCATAGCCTAGTGGACTCAAAGAATTAAGTCACCATGGACCTGAAAAGCCTTAAACCTAAGCCCTATAAGGTTCCTCTTAGAAATTAGGTGGATTAAGATCTTAATCAAGCTCCATTTCTCAATTTGATTCCAGGCTTAGTTTAAATGTCAACTATCATCCAGAAAAACTATATATATATGTACAACAAAGATGCATATTTACACAATATTTTACAATCATGCAAAATTTTTGAAAAATGTTTTGAAATCATGAATGATGATGCATGAAGTGCAAGTTTTGCAAAAAGGTATTTACACACATTTACACAAGATTTTTGCAAACTTTTGATTTTTCAAAACATTTTGGAAAAATTTTGTACTATATACATAATTTTGATACAGAAAATATTTACACAAGCTTTACACAAAAGATTTTTGAAATCATTTTTACAAAAATAATTTGTACACTAGCTATGTATGTGCAAATAAAAGAAGATTATGTACATGAAAAAATTTTTTTAATTTTTGTGGTTTTTAGCCATTTTTATTTATTAACACACTCACACAAAGTACGAGTTATGGCTAAAGTATATATGAAATATATACACACCCCCCTATACTTAGCTCGAACGATGTCCTCGGAGTCAAGAGCGATGAAGAAGACATAACTCGTGCTATGTATAGGGAAGTGAAAAGAAAGGCTATACAAAAGAAGTCAAGAGGGACTCGGGTCTTCCCCCTATACTTAGGATCAAGTAATCCTAAGTATAGCAGGCTGTATACTAAGGGAAAACCGAGTGGAGAATGTACAGGCTCTACCCCCCCTATACTTAGGATAAGATATCCCTAAGTATAGGCAGCAAAACAGGGGTAGATAGAAACAAAAGGGATACCCAAAAGGTCTCACATCCCCCCTATACTTAGGGTAAAGTGCACCCTAAGTATAGCATAATCACAAGATGAAGAAAGGGATGTGGGACTAAGGAATGTGATGATATGGACATCTGGATCTATGTACAGCGGAGGATCAGTAAAGCTCGGGCGTGAGATGCATTAGATGTGAGTCAAAGACCACATCTCACGCAAAATGAATAGGGGCAATATCAACGACCCGCGGCTCATGATCTAGAAATGGTTTGAGCCGCTGGCCGTTCACTCGGAAGGTACTCTCAGAAGACAACTCAGATATATCGATGCTACCGTTGTCGTGTACCTTCCGAACCAGATAAGGTCCTTTCCATTTGCTCTGTAGCTTCCCTGGAAATAGTCTAAGCCTCGCATCAAACAGCCATACTCTCTGTCCAATCTCAAAATGTTTGTGGCTGATATGTGAATCATGCCACTCCTTGACTCTCTCCTTATAATGTAGGCTGCTTGAGAATGCTGCATCTCTAAGCTCCTCCAGGGCAGCTAGCTCTGCCCTCCTCTGGTCTCCTATACCATCTGGATCCATCAAGATATCTGTGACTGCCCAAAGTGACTTGTGCCTCAGCTCAACTGGTAGGTGACAGGGCTTGCCATACACGAGGCGAAAGGGAGATGTGCCCAAAGGTGTCTTGAAAGACGTCCTATATGCCCAGAAGACCGAGTCCAATAGCTGTGACCAATCCTTTCGGTCAGGGCGGACGACTTTCTGCAGAATAGTCTTGATCTCCCTATTCGACACTTCGGCTAGACCATTCGTCTGTGGATGGTATGGTGTAGCAACTCGATGGTCTATGCCGAACTCTCTAGCAAGTGCCTTCACCTGGTCATTGATGAAGTGAGATCCCCCATCAGAAATAAGAACTCGTGGAACCCCGAACCGCGTGATGATATGCTTCCTCAAGAATCTGCAAACTGTCCTCGCATCAGCGGCTCGGGCGGGGATAGCCTCCACCCAACGACTCACATAATCTACGGCCAACAGTATGTACTCAAATCCCTGACTCTTAGGGAATGGACCCATGAAATCGATGCCCCATGCGTCAAAAACCTCACAGAAGTGAATGGGCTGCATCGGCATCATATCACGTTGTCCACAAGTACCCATCCTCTGACAGTCAGTACACCTCTTCACGAACTCATCTGAGTCCTTGAAGAGGGTAGGCCACCACAAGCCGGATTGGAGCACTTTCTGTGCCGTTCTCCTCCCAGAATGATGTCCTCCTGCCTCAAGCTTGTGGCAGTAAGTGAGGACGCTATGGTGTTCCTCCTGAGGAATACACCGACGCCAGACGCTATCCCCTCCCTCGTGGTAAAGGATGGGATCCTCCCAATGGTAAGACTTGGCCTTCGCGAGGAAGGTCTCAAGCCTCTGCCTGGGCCAATCTTGTGGGACTTTCCCAGCAACGAGAAAGTTCACAATATCGACGTACCATGGGAGTGAGGCGATAGCAAGGATCGCCTCATCTGGGAAGGTATCTCGGATAGGATCAATCTGCTCAGTCTCCTCAGGCTGCTCTAATCGGGATAGGTGATCCGCCACCACATTCTTGACTCCAGGCTTATCCTTGATCTCAATGTCGAACTCCTGGAGTAGAAGGATCCATCTAGTCAGTCTGGCCTTGGCATCCTTCTTTGCCATGAGGTACCTGATGGCGGTGTGATCTGTAAACAAAGTCACTCTGGATCCAATGATATATGATCTGAACTTATCCAGGGCAAACACTACTGCTAGCATCTCCTTCTCTGTGACCGTATAATTCCGCTGGGCGGAATCCAATGTGCGGCTAGCATAGTGTATAGCAAATGGTACTCCATCCCTCCTCTGTCCCAGCACTTCCCCTACGGCAAAATCGGAGGCGTCCGTCATGATCTCGAATGGGAGAGACCAATCAGGTGGCTGGAGGACAGGAGCCTCAATCACGCACTGCTGGAGAGTAGCAAACGACGAAAGACACTTGTCATCGACAAGGAACTCGGTGTCTTTCGTCAAGAGGTCGGTCAACGGTCGGGCAATCCTGCTAAAATCATGAATGAATCTCCTGTAAAATCCAACGTGCCCCAGAAATGACCGTAACTGCCTCGGATTGGACGGCGGTGTGAGTTTTCTAATGACATCAACCTTGGCCGGATCAACCTCCATGCCCCTGTTGGAGATGATGTGGCCAAGCACCGTCCCTTGAGTCACCATGAAGTGACTCTTCTCCCAAGATAGCACCAAGTGATACTCAATACATCGCTGAAGTACTCGATCTAGGCAGTCAAGACAAGAATCAAATCCGTCGTCGTAGATCGAGAAATCATCCATGAAGACCTCTAGGCACTCCCCTACCATGTCCGAGAAGATCGACAGCATGCACCTCTGAAAAGTCGCAGGGGCATTGCATAGCCCAAATGGCATGCGTCGAAAAGCGTATGTGCCGAAGGGACAGGTAAAGGTGGTCTTCTCCTGATCCTCAGGAGCGATGGCCACTTGGTTGTAGCCCGAGTACCCATCCAGGAAGCAATAATGGCTCTTCCCTGCCAGTCTCTCAATGATCTGGTCAATAAAAGGTAGGGGGAAATGGTCCTTCTTGGTGGCTTGGTTGAGTCTCCTGTAGTCAACACAAACCCTCCAAGAGGTGGGTACTCGTGTAGCAATCTCCTCTCCCGACTCACTGATCACAGTCGTGATGCCCGTCTTCTTGGGCACCACATGCAAGGGGCTAACCCACTTGGAGTCGGAAATGGGATAAATAAAACCTGCACCCCACCACTTCGATATTTCCTTCATGACAACCTCTCTCAGGTTGGGGTTCAGACGCCGCTGGAACTCACGCGACGGCTTCGCCCCATCCTCGAGATAGATGTGGTGGGAGCACACTGATGGACTAATCCCATGGAGATCTGCTACGCTCCATCCGATCGCCTTGCGGTTCTTTTCAAGAACCCCCATCAAACGGGATTCCTGCTCTCCAGTCAACTCGGCGGAGATGATGACTGGGTACATCTCAGGATCGCCCGCAAGGAATCGATACTTCAGCGAAGTAGGGAGCGGCTTCAGCTCTGGAATGCTGGGTGCCGGCAAATCTGCCTGTGGAAGAAACTGAGTGAATGCTGCAAGGTCGGCCAAATCTGCCTGGGAAAGTGAAAGCATACTCTCGCAAACTGGGTCGGGAGAAGGCTGCTCATCTGCACTGTCTCTGCTCTGCTCTGCATCTACCTCCTCCTCCTCAATAGGCTCAACTGGACTCGAGTCTGGCATCTGATCATAGCAATCGGCCCAATCAGACTCTGAATCCGAGGGATCTGCATCAGAAACGGTGGTATCGGTACCACCGGAAAGCAAGGTGGCATCAGCACCACCAGAAAACAAGGTGGCCTCAGCACCACCATCACAAATCATCGTGCTGCGATCAAGGACCGGCTCTGCTGCCGCTAAGGTATCCTGAACCAGGTCTGTGCTCTCCAGACTCTCCTCTGCTGTCATCTCTGCATCAGCTGTGTCTGAAAGTGAGAGGGTGGTCTGTGTCTCAAGGTCTGCCCAAGCTGCCTCATCATCTGTGATCACAAAATCACAGTCCTGGTGGATGTCTGGCTCTGCGTCTGTCAGCTGCTCTGAATCGGTACTCGCATCTGAGCGGGATCTGAATCTGGCTCTATAGTCCTCGACCGTCTCTATTTGTATACTCTCGCCCTGGACGCGAAAGTACACCTTCCCGCTATCATGATCAGTCACCGCCTTGGCTGTGGCCAAGAACGGACGACCAAGGATGATGGGGGTATCGGTCACTGACTCAGGGATCTCCATGTCCAACACTACGAAGTCCTCGGGGAATTGCAGACCCTGAATCGTGACGATAACGTCTCGTAATAACCCCTTCGGCCTCTTGACAGATCTATCAGCGAACTGAAGGACTGTCCTGCTCTGTCGAAGAGTGCCCAACTCGAAGCGGTCGAGAAGGGCTGCCGGAAGTAGGTTGATCGACGATCCGCTATCTAAAAGAGTACGGTCGAACCACTGCTCACTAATCTGGCATCTGACATACGGGGCCCCTGAATCTGGCCTCTTGGCTGGCAGTCGGTTCTGGATCGCGAAGCACGTGGCTTTGGTCAGCACATGTATCTCTGAAGTGTGGTTCCTCCTCCTCCTCCTGACTGTAGTCCTCTCTCTCAAAGATCTCTGGAGAAGGGGGATGTGCTGCAAAGCCTCCTGGAGGGTCAGCTGGATGTGGAAGCGATCGATCATGCTCTGGCTGAACTCCTCAAGCTCTCTCTTTTTTGGGTCATTTTTCTTCCCCTTCCCCATCTGAAGGGCTCTAGGGAAGGGGATCACTGGGTCCTTCTCAGATGAAGGACTAGGAAAAGGTCTAAGCGGTTCAAGGACCGGATCCACACATACATCACGCACCACAGTGGGACCAGAAGAAAATAAACCTTTTCCCTTATTCATAGCAGAGTTCCGAGATACATGACCATGAGGAAAAACAACACCACTATCTGTACAAACACCGGTGGCCTCAGTACCACCACGGGCGGGCTGCTCTGCTGCTGCTGCTGAAGGTAGACGTCTCGCGGCATCAGTACCGCATGCTGGCTCGGCTGCTGCTGGAGTGGCATCAGTACCACCTCCTAGATCTGGTGAAGTGGCGGCCTCAGTACCGCCTGTGGGATCAGCATCCTTGGTGGCCTCAGTACCACCGTCATCATCTGGAGCGGCCTCAGTACCGCTCTCCTCCTCCTCCTGTGGCGCCTCGGGATGGTGCTCAGCTGAGGCGCCGCCGCCGGCTGGGGTCCTACCGCTCCTAAGCGTGGCAAAATCAACATCAAAAAGATCTGAAGAAGTATCATCAAATGGATCGCTAGGAGTGGCTAACTCAGTATGTACTACCTGCTCAGACTTCCGCTTGAGATTGTTCGGGTTCGGCTCTATCTGGGCGGGTATGGCGGCCTTCCCTCTCATCAGGTCCCGCATCTCATGGCGGAACTCATCCATCTCCCGTCTGAATGTGGCCTGCTGGTCCGTGAGGAGGCGGGCGATATCATCCAAAGCGGGGCTCTCATGGGAGCCCGACGGGTGGCCTCTCTGTGGGTGAGGCTGCGGCTGCTGGTATGGGTGAGAGGGATAAGAAGGAGGGTGTTGCTGGTGCTGGTATCCCTGGTGAGCCTGCTGCTCACGTCTCCAAGGCTGTCCCTGCTGCTGATAGGGACGAGGAACGTAGGACGACTGCTGCTGGTAGACTGGGGGCTGCTGCTGCGGCTGGTGATGGTCTCTCGGCTGGGAGTACTGCCCTCCCTGTGCTGACGGCTGCTGCTGGGGCTGGGCACCACCACTCCCCCACCTGAATCCGGGATGATCTCGTCGGATCCCAGGCTGGGGACGGTCGTACCAGATCCCGTTGACATCCATCAACGGCTCTGCATCAAAGGGGGCTGGGGGTAGTACTGCCAACGGCTGATCCGGCTGGTAGACCACCATCTGCATCTCTGGAGATGGTGGTGACTGCAAGGTGGGCTGCGGCTGCTGGTACGGCTCCGCCTGTACAAGGTGAACCTGTCTAGGCTGCACTGGGGTGCTGGAGCGCTGGGACGAGCTGCTACTGCTGCCGGCGTCGCCTCGCGACTGAAGACGGGGCTGAGAAGCCGTCTGTGTCTCCTGGAGACACATGAGCTGTGTCTTCAGGTCGCTCAAGACCTGTGCCATCTGATCCATCTGTGCTATGCTCTGGCACTGCTTCTTCTCTATCAGCTCCATGCGGTCCAGCTTCTCGCTGATGATGCCCATGTCCGCAGCTGACGACTCTAACTGTGCTGCTGCTGTGGCTGCTGCGGACGAACTGGAAGGACCTGCATCTACCCGTGCTATCCTCTGGTACTGCACGGGTCCTGGCTGATGTGGCTGGGTCTTCTGAGTGTAGAGCCGGGTCTGGGACATGACCATGTAGTTCTCTGCCATCTCCTCAAAAATAGCCCAGACCTGGTCGTGGTCCTTGGCGAAGTAGGACCCGCCACAAGAAGCGTTCACCAGGCCCTGTAGCTCTGGTGACAACCCACTGAAGAAGCTCTGAACTAGGTTCGGCTTCGTGATATCGTGGTGTGGGCATCTGTCCAAAAGCTCTCTGAACCTCTCCCAAGCCTCATGGAACTGCTCGTTGGGGAACATGGAGAAGTTGCTGATCAGGGCCCTCGCTGCATTCGTCCGCCCGAGTGGATAGTACTTGTTCAAGTACTCGGTGCGGAGCTGCTCCCATGTGTACACGAATCTCCCCAAATGTTTCAGCCAGGTGGCTGCTCTATCTGCCAGTGAGAAGGGGAAGGCAATCATCCGTATGGTATCCTGGTCCACATGTCTGTCGTGGACAGTACTGCAAATCATGAGAAACTCCTGTAGGTGGAGATGGGGCTCCTCTGTAGCCAGTCCATGGAACCGCGGGAGCATCTGCAAGGTGTTCGGGGGGAACTTGAAGTCCCCCACGATGGCTGGAACCACAACCCAATGGTGCATCAAGGTAGATCCGGGGTTGTGCAACTCCCGCATCGGTCTAGGTGGTCCTGCTCCTCCTGCGGCTGCTGCCGCTGCGGCGGCGGCCGCGGCTGCTGCTGCTGCGGCTCGTGCCTGTGCCTCATCGGGGTCCTCGGGCTCGCTCTGTGCATCTCTCTCTGCTCTGAGCCTCTCCATCTCACGCCTCATCTCTATCATAAAAGCTCCCTGATCGTGGAGCTGCTGCTGGACTGTCTCTAACTGTGCGATCAGGGTGGAGTTGATCGCTCCCTGGTCCAGTACAAAGTGCTCGGGACGGGAGTGATCGTCAGAACTGCCTGCGCCTGCCATCTCGATGTCTGCAAAATCGAAGGAGCCCAACTCAGGTGCTGTCAAATGAATAAGTCTCTCCTCGGGCTCAGGTCTCTCGGGTAGATCAGAAAGGGGGTCGAGGGGGAACAGGGTGGAGTCGTACTCGGGTTCGGAGAGCGGGTCTGAGCTCTCGCGAGCCAACCTAGATGATGAGGTAGACGCGCCCGAAAGTGGTGCAGCCAAAGGCTGCCTAAGAGATCGTCTACCCATCATCTCGATCTGGCGAGTAGGGCGGATGAGATCTGGAAAAACTATGATCGAAAAACAAACCCCCGGTTCACCAACGCAACGCGAGCTGAAGACCGTGAAAGTTCGGTCAAATTATCTTGTCTGTTTTATTTGGTGAACACACAAATATCAGAGCGATTACGTGACCTGTTGGGATCTCCGCTGCTAACCCAACCGACTGGCCCGCACGGAAGAGTCGGTAGTCAGTCAAGTATAGCAACGGGGGGCTCTACCTAGTGTTCGGGTCACTCTCTCGCACATACAAACCAAGCAATGAGGGGGTTGCTCTCCCCAAGACAGAATTTTTAGGGTGAGCGAGTTTTAAGGTCGATAGTCTTAGCAGTCCCAATTTTATGGTTACTCTTTTTAGGTATTTTTCAATGCAAACAAAAACGCCTAACGATTTTTTCGGTTCTCCTGGTTATTAAGTCCAAAATCGGGGGGAGAAGTCGAAAAAGCCGATGCACGAGAAATCAATGATGCATGCAAAGTCAGAAAAGCGTACCTGCCTCCAGCTCTCTACATGCAGAGTGATCCGCGCATAAAATAAAGACAGAAAAGTAAACTAAGCTATATGATGCAACGGTAAAAAGCTGAGTCCTAAGACAAGCAACTTCTATTGATCGTGAAGAACAATAGTTAGTTAACCGAATCGAGTCCGGAGTCCGATCTTGGGAGTCACTCGGTGCCCGCCACAACGGGTCCTGCCAGCGCTGTATGTGACTCCTAACGGCACGTGGTCTCAAATCCAATTAAACTAACTTTTTTAGTGAATTTTAGTAAGGTCCAATTACGTTCTATAGGAACAGATATTCTATTAAGTGTTGGGCCTTAGAAATCTTACGTCACAACCAACAAAAATCCTATGTCTAGGGGCTCGAGCAAAAACCGCGAAAAACCCGGAAAATGACAGTAAGAAAGAAAAAGAAAAGGCACGAGAAAACCGCGAAAAACTTGAGGTCCTAATGGGTCCCCCGAGCACGCCGGTGCTCGGCGAAACAGACCCGCTACGGTCTAAGTGTCTAAAAGTCTCACAGTTCCTGTATTATTACAATAATAAATGAACTGAAAATAAACTAAGCTATCCTCTCCCACTCACTCTCTCTCTCTCGCTCTCTCCTGCGGCTTCGTAGAGAAAGAAGCCGCCTCCGAACTCCGCGGCTGCACCGGCTCCTCGAAAGTCGCCTCCGCGGTCCTCGGGCCCTCGCAAGAAAGACAGAAGAGGGTGGTCAGACCAATAAAATAATCAAATAATAAATGAAAATAAGAACAAGGGTATATATGCAAAAATGAGAAATAAAATAGTCACACAAAATCAAACAAAAATAAAAAGAAAAGAAAATCAAAATAAAACAAAATAAATCAAAAAAGAACTATGAACAAAAGCCGCGAAAAGCCGCGAGCTCCGAAGAGCCGCGAAAAGCCGCGAAAACAAAAATGAAAAGAAAGTCAAAAATAACTACTAAGCCGTGCTCCCCGGCAACGGCGCCATTCTGATGACACCAAAAAAAAATCCCTAAGACCCGGGTGAAGGTAATGAAACAAGGGTCGTTGCGACCCGGATCTCAGAAGATGTGTCAATCAAGAAAAAGAATCGAACTGCGAAACGAATCGAAAATCAAACAAAGCAAATCAAGCGGTCCTAGCTATGTGATTAACCTGGTATAGCTCCCAGGGTCGAACACAAGGAGCACGGATTGGCCTAGGGCCTACGAAGTAGTAAAAACAATATAAAAATAAAAGGAAATGTTTTTTAGTGGTTTTTGATAATTTTTATATTTTTTTTTGGATTTTTAAAAGATAAAGAAAATAAAAGAAAACAAATATCAACACACTTGGGCAAATTATTTAACACACCAAAAATCAAGCAAAAATTAAGGAAAAATTGTTTTTATGTTTTTTAGGTTTTTAAGTGTTTTTGGTGAATTTTTGATATTTTTCTAATGGGTAAATTATTTTCTAAAAATCAAACAGTGCGAAAAAGAAATGGTACTGTTCAGCAAGGCTTGAAACCCAAAGATAAAATATCTAAGGATCTCAAATAGCCCTGGAGGTGATTTTCCTGTATTCTAGAAAAGATAAGGAAAATTTAGGCACCCTAATTATTGTTTTTGGATTTTTAAATTATTTATTATAATTTTTATGAGTTTTTATGGTTTTTTCAATTTTTAGGGTTTTTAGGCAATGAAAAATAGCCAAAATTAGCTAGAAAATCAAACAACAAGCGAAGAACAGTCGCTAATTTTTTTAGAATTTTTGAAGGTGTTTTTATATTTTTTTGGTATTTTTATATCTAGACAGTAGCTAAAAAGGAGGTTTTTGAATTTTTAAAAATACTAAATCAAATCAAAAATGTCCTAAAAAATTCTCAAAAATCCTACAACATGGCAGGAGCCATGTGTCAAATTTTCATCGAATTTGGAGGTGGTTTGATATTTATTCAAAAATCAAAGAGGGGGCACTGTGCACAGGGACGTAAGTGCAAATACCCAAAAGTCTGAGGGCCAAGGTGCAAAAATCCCAGCAAGTCACGCGCGTGGCGCGTGCCTGGGGCACTCAGGGGCCTTTTGGTAATAAAAACCAAGTTTCTGGACTTTTTGGTAACTCGTACCAAAAGTCCAGGGGCTTGGATGCAAAAATCCCACTAAAATCCGCACATGCGCATAAACAACACTCACAGGGGCATAAATGCAATTACCAAAAAGTATTCATTCATTTCATAACCCAACAGAACTACAGGATGAAAAATGTAAATAGCCCAGCTAGACACGTGACGAAGCACGTGGACTCATACACACAAGGGCATACATGCAAATACAAACAAGCACAGGGTCCATAATGCAATTTACCCTACGTAAATAAAGTTACTAAAATATTTACAGGACTAAAAATAAAAAGACAAACTAAGAGGGGGCCCTAAGCAAATTACCCCTTTATTCGTCGACGGCTGGATTCGCGCCACGTGGAAGATCGGGCGGCTCTGGATGGTGGCGCTCTCCTTCTTTGTCTCTTGGGTCAAATCGACGCTCCAGAGGGAGCCACGTGGAGGATCGGACGGGTCAGGTCTCAGGTGGCTCTCTCTCTGCTGCTCGGACGGTTCAGATCAGCCCCTCGATCTGATCAACGGCTGCTGCTCCTCGAGAAATGGATGGTGGCGATGCAAACTGGGAGCGGGGACTGATCGGACGGTGCTGGAGGATGGTGGAAGAACACTCCACCGGCGAACTTCGCCGGCCTCGTGCGTGAGCTGCAGTCCTCCTCAGCTGCTCCTGGTGATCGGGGAAGATGGGCGACGGCGTCCCGCAGCTGCTGGTACTGTCTGATGGCCCACCCGAGCCCTGGAGGGGCTCCGGCGAGCTCGGCGGCGGTGGGCTCCTGGACCTGATGTGAGGGGGGCTCAGATGCCCTCCTTCTGACCTGCAAAACACGCCAGGAGCTTCGCGGGTCGAGGGCAAAGTGCCTCGACCCAAAGAAGCGGGGTGACGGTGGCTGGTGGGTCGGTGCGAATGAGCTCCGGCGAGCTGGGGATGGAGGAGCTCGACTCCCAGCTCCGGGGCGAGCTGGGTTGAACGAGTGGGCGTAGAACGTGCGCGAGGGAGTGGCGAGGGTGATGGTGTGCTCCGATGATCGAAATAGTACGCGAGATGGTCGGAATCAGAGGAACACGGCGAGGGGTCGATTTGGGCGAAACATGAAATTACACTAAATAGATGCGCTAAATGGATACCTGGGCGATGCGAAAGACTGGGCTGGAGCTTGGCTAGCTCCTGGTCGTCGCCTCGAAGGTCGTCACTGCCTGAGGCTCGAGCTCCTGCTAGGTGGCGGAGCACGGCGGCGCGCGGCTGCCGGATCGATGGTCCAAGCACCTCCTCCTCGCTGCAACAAGGGCCAACGCGAGCTGTCACCTCGGTGGTTACAATGGAGGTCACGGGAGTGAAGGTGGAGAGCCAAAGATGGAATGAGGAGGCGGCTGAGCTCGAGTTTTATATGGGTGCAGGTCCGGGAAGGATCGATCGGGTAGGGCGAGCTGAAGCGCGGATCCCAAGGAAGAATGTCGGGCGAGATTCCCGGATGCACGGGGGATTATTAGGACCCTAGATTAGGCGAAATGGGGATCGGGTCTGGTAGAGATAATTGGGCGAAGTCGGGTCCGCGAACAGGACCCGGGCTCTGGTGGTCCTGGGGGAGGTGTTGACCGGGGGTCAACAATCCCCCGTGGACCAATCAGAGCCCGCCAAGGGTTGAATTCTTACTTGATTGTTTTGGGGCCTTAAATGGCCGAATTTTCAAAAACTCAAAACACAAAATATTTTTGTTTTAATTTTTTCTATTTTTTTGTGATTTTTAATTAATTTTTGGAAATAAAAATAAGGTCTATACATAGTAGCTATACATAGGTATATATACACTATATTGATTTTTGATTTTTGATTTTTAATTAGTTCTTTTTATACATTTTTATTCCTATTTTATATTTTATTTATTTATAGGATAAAAGGAGGAATAAAAGGCTATTTTTATTTTATTTTTATTATTTATATACATAGGTTGTTAAATAATTAGTTATATACATATATGTACATGGTATATATACAATATATTTTTGTATTTTAATTTTGTAATTTTTATTTGATTTTTGTCTTGTTTCTTTTTATTTATTTTATTTACAAAACATAAAAAGGGATATTTACAAAAAGGTTTGAAAATAAATTAGGTTATTTACAAGGTGAAATAAATAAAGAAGGTGGTCTATGTACATGGTGAAGAGATGTTTTTGGATTTTTGATTTTTTTTAATTTTTATTTTGTTTTTAATAGCTTCTAAATATATACAAAATATATACAAGCATATTTTTGGCTGAGGAAAATATTATTTTATTTATTTACAAATATATGTACATGTGAGCCCCTATCTCCCTCTACTTGGTTTTTATGCGGTCAGGCCCATGCTGAGCCCTCCCTTGGGTCAGGTTGCTCAATATTTATTCTAAATATTTCCCTCTTTTTCTTTTTCATCTTTATTCTTTTATTTTTGCACAAAAACATGCTAATTATCTATTTTTACAAACATGCGTGCTTTTGCTAATTAACCCTATTTACACATATCTACATGCATTTGCATAGGTTTTTGTAGCTAAAATATAAGAATAAAGAGTGATGAATGGGTATTCATCAATCACCCATTCCTAACTCTCTCTCTCTCTCTCTTTCTATCTAGATATGATCAGCGACATACCTCGAGCTAAAAGTGGTCTTAGAGCCGAACCTTGATGTTGTGCATCCTTGCGTCGATGCACTTCCACTTGTTACCATGCGTGCAACCGCTTCGTGGTCTCTCAAGGCATAGATTTCCACATCACTACAAGAAAAGATGTGAATGGTGTACACATGATGGCGTGCACTAGGAGAGCACATGTGTTCACCCAAGTGTGGGTGAGCACATTAACAACACTTGTGCTTGTCCAGCCTCTTCGCCCACTTGAATTTAGAGGCGTTGCGTGACGCAGGTTGAAATCCGGACGAGCACATGCAGAACACTAGGCAAGCACGTAAGTGTGCACGCCAGTGCCTATTAACAACATGCAAGCTTCGTCTAGGAGCCTCATTCTTACTTTTTTTTCCTCCCCAAAGACTCTCTTCGGTAATCCTTGGTAAGGTTCCACCATCTCTGACAAGAGTTCTTTGCATCTCTCTCACCAACTCTCCCCATCCTTCTTGATCAAAAAAACTCTCCCCACCTTCTCATTTTTTTATTTTTATTGCATATATAAAGAAATGTATGGTTTATGATTTTTAAAATTGAGGTTGCACATGTTTATCCTTGATTATAGTTCATAGCTTGTTTTTTGATTATGTAATCATTATTTAGATAAAAATAGATGTTTGATTTGATTGTGGACTAGTAAAGTTTATACAAAATCAGTTTGTATATAAGACGTATGATGAAATGTCTGAATATATGTATTGCTTATAGTCAACTTCTATAGACTATATATGATGAAAAGGAATGTGTGTAAATGTTATGATGGACTGTCGGTGATGTGAAGTTGAAGTTTGATGCGAAATTATATAAATGTGAATATAAATGCTAGATTTCATTATGGAATGGTAATGTTTATGAAAATATATTGTATATAAGGTGTATGATGAAATGACTAGACATGTTTTTTGTTGATAATTAACATGTATGACCGTGTTTGATGAAAGGAAGACGTATAAATGTTTTGGTGGACTATTTATGATGTGAATGTGAAGTGTTTGATGTGAATGTGTATAGATGTGAATGTAAGGATAGTATGTGAAGGTGTAGATATATGATGCGATGTGAAGGTGTATGATGTGAAGGTGTATGATGTAAAGGTGTATAGATGTAAATGTGATGATACTATGTGAAGGTATATAGATGTTAGATGTGAATGTGAAGGTGTATAGATTTGAATATGAGAGTAGTATGCATAGATGCAAAGGTATATGATGACTAAATCATGCTCATTATTATATTAACACTAAAGATGTAGATGTGAAGGTATAGATGTATGATGTAAATATGAAGGCGTATAGATGCTCATTGTATAGATCTGTATGTGAGGATAGTATGTATAGATGTGAGATTAGCACATGTGTATGTATTTTTATGTGTAAAGTGTGTGTGTGTGTGTGTGTAAGTTGGGATGAGGGTAGTATGTGTATGTGTATGGAGTATAGTACATACGAGCTATGTATGTCAACATATGGATGATGGTTATGTATAGAGAAATGGATATGTTTGCCTAAAATTATGTAGGTATGTGGATGTGTGTTATATGATTATTTATCACATCAAACGTCAATTAACATGGCCAAGTGTGGTATATTAATTCATAGTTAGGTAGATAATAAGGTCAAAACATTAAATAACTATTAACTCGTACAAAACCAATCACACACAGTGTCTCCTTCCCCACCGGATGGTATGCGGCCATGCACGCTAGGAGGCACGTGTAACACATTGGAAGATTTCATCGCTTCCAATGTGTTATATTTTTTATTTTTGCATAAAACTATTGAACTCATATTGGGATGAGATGTCACTATCCAATGGTCGTAGATTTTGATTTGTGCATGTGGAAGACAGATTTTTTTGCAGGTACATACCCAATAATGGTTATATTAAATATTATGTTTAGACACAATTTTTGGGGCACGTAGCTCCATATCCCTCCCGTAAATCAATCAAATTTATGTAAACATCCGATATATAAATGATTAAATATTTTACAAATATCTTACAATTCTCATTTGTATCACATACAAATGGATGACAGAAGATGCCCATTTAGTATTGCATTTATGTTGGCTTTTCTTAGTTCGGAGGTCACTGAGTTAGGGGATCCACAAGAATTCGATCTTTACTATGAGACGATCGTTATTACATACCATAGTTTAAATTTGAGGAAAATCCGACAACATAACCCCTTCCCCTTTAATATACCAAATCAATCATAATCGACTCTCAATATTGTCACTCCGTGATAGTTTCAAGAGTTGATCATGATTGATTTATGGGGTATACTGAAGGGATGTAGGTCTATGATGTCGAGTTCTCCTCAGATATAAAGCAGCATGTGACAACAATCGTCTTATAGTAGGTTTGACTCCATATGGATAGGCTCATGATAACTTAAAGAAAATACTTCTCCTCTCATCTCCTAGAGTTAATATAATACATTTAGGTTAACGATGAGTTAAAGTTTAGATTATCTTGGTCTAACTTAGTCCTATGATAAATCTCACTTGAATACTCGATCTGACCTCATAATTCATTATATTCAGGTGACTATGATGATCAATAGGGAGTGGATGTACAAGCATGTACATGATGGTCGTGTTTTAGAGAGTTTCCAAAGAGGTGTTCATGAATTTATGGAATTTGCTTACACCCACGGTTCTAGTGTTGTGGATTTAGATGGTATCATCTTATGTCATTGTCAAAAGTGTCGTCTACTCAATAAGTCAAAGGATAAAGTTCAGTTACACCTTTATAGGAATGGTTTTATTGAGGTTTACCATATTTTGTGGCGACACAGAGAGGTCATTGATAATAGGAGGAATGAAACAAATGATGCGGAGAACATTAATTCATTTGTTGAAATGGTTATGAATGTTGATGGTTCATAGTTTGGCCCCGACCATCTTGATGAAGAGGAACCACATGGTGAGTCAAAAGAATTCTACGAGCTATTGAAAAAGGTAGAAGAGCCTTTGATCGGGTTGTAAGACTTATTCAAAACTTTCAACAGTTTCAGAACTTCTATCTATGAAGATGGAGTACAATATGACCATAGGAATTTTGATGTTCTGTTGCTAATTATGAAGAGAATGTTACCTGAAGATAATGATTTAGTTGAAAATTATTATAAAACCAAGAAAATGGTGTGGAAGATGTGTTTAGTATAAGTAAAGATAAATTCTTGTATAAATCACCATATATTATATTATGGTTAACACAAACATTTGACATAATGTGTGGAATGTGATGAGGCAAGATTTCGTGACTTAAGTAAAAGTAGAAATACAATTCCTAGGAAAATTTACATTACTTTCCATTCACTGAGGCTGAGGCGATTGTATTATTGCGAGGAAACAATTAAAGATATGGTATGACATGCAGAGCATAATTGTGAAGAGTATATGGAGCATCCATTGGAGTCATATTGTTAGAAAATATTGATGTCTACTTTCTCTTGGTTTTCAGATGAAAAAGGAATTGCATTATCAGTTATGTACACATTGATTTAATCCACATGGTAGAAGTAAAGATTACTCTTGTTGACCAGTAATGATCACACCTTGCAATCTACATCCATGGTTGTATAATAAGAGACAATACATGCTCTTATCACTGCTAGTGTTAGGACCTGCCCATGCTGGAAATACATCGATACGTATCTACATCTTCTTATAGATGAGTTGAAGACTCTTTGGATCAATGGAGTAGATACATACGATACCAATAAATGTCAGACATTCAATATGAAAAAGTTGCTCTTCTTTGGACTATAAATGACTTCCCTACTTATGGATTATTATCTGCATGGAGTATACATGGACAAAAAAAGTTGTCCTTATTGTATGAAGAGTACAAAATCATTTCAATTTCAACATGGTCGAAAGTCATCTTTTTTATTGGCATAGACATTTTCTTCCGAAGATCATCTATACAGAAGACAGAAATAAACATTTAAGAGTAATATTGTTGAATTATTCAATCTTCTGACAACTAAGACTAGTTATATTATATTATTATGTTTAGAGAAATATGAAAATTCCACTTTTGGTAAAGAAAATAGTAGTCAACATTTATCTAGTTTTAGTGATACTAATTGAACTAAGAAGAATATATTTTGTGAATTATCTTTGTGGAGCAAGCTTCTGATATGACACAACTTAGATATGCATATCAAGAAAAATATATTCGATAACATCTTTTATACAATTAAGAATGTTAGATCGTACAAAAGATACAATAAATTTTTATCATGATTTAAGAATCATTTGCAGTCGTCTAGAGTTATATATAAGGGTCTCGATACTGGGAGGGTCGAACTTCCAAAAGCAAAGTATATGTTCGAAAAAAATAATGTGAAAATGTATGTGAATTGGCCAATAAATTGAAATTTATAGATGGATACGCATCCAATCTTTCAACAATTATAGATTTAAAAAATATCTTTTATAGGAATGAAGAGTCATGACTGCCATGTGTGGAAAAATTTCTACCAATAACATAGAGGGTTGTTGTCAAAAAATATCGATGACGTTCTATCAATATATTTTTCCAGATTGTATGTTCCTAACACATTCATTAGGAGAAGATGGAATGTCTTGAAAATTTATTCATATTTTAATGTGTAATTTGGAGAAAATATTTCCTTTGACATTTTTTATTTGATCACTATTGAAAAATGTACTATTTATGACAGTCAAGAATCGTCGTGAATGTCTAATAAACCATCGCAATCTTTTGATGAAAATAGGCCCATCAAAAATAGTATTTGCGGTGATCAAAACTTAACGACTGCATAATATCAACTGCCTCAATGTAGTGAACCGTCGCAATAAGTTGCTATTTTCGATCAAAAACAAAGAGTCCATTGCATGATTTACGACGATTATATAACTACTGCAAATATTTTTAAATCAATTAAGGTGCTTTTTTACAACCGCTAAAACAACCTTCAATGTAAAAAAAGTTATTACTGGCAGCGCGCATTGGAACCACCGTATAATCTGGCAAATAAAAAATATGATGCTCTTAACCCTCTCATCCATGTCGTGGTATTGTTCTTGCGCCTTTACATGATGTTTGAATAAAAAAATATTGATTCATGCATTATATATATGATGGAACATCTAATGATTCATCTACCATACGATGCTAAAGTTGTTGGACCCGTTAAGTACCGATAGATGTATCCATTTGAAAAAAAATTGTCTAAAATTTTCTTACTTTGATATTTTAGTTGTCTAAGATACATATGTTATTACGCTCAGGTCATGTTCTTCTTTAAAAGAAGGTGCAAAATAAAAGCATAATCGAGATACTATGAGTTCTTAATATACATATGAAGAAGTAGCAACATATTATGTTAGATACTTCCCTGACAATGTCGAAGCTATCTACAACAACAGAATGAGACAATTTACTCTAACGATAAACCTCGTATTAGCGTCTTCTGTCAATCAGCTCAACTAATAGGGAAGGCTGAATAATGTTTATTGTCAAAACAAGAGAAAGAGACTACTGAGTTATACGTATTGGACAATTACGGGAAAATAACACAGAATATATCTCTATCTTTAATATATTTTTAAAAATCAAGAAATTCTTCATCCTCATATTTATTGTATTATCGTTTATTTTAAGGAATTTAGGAATAAAATTGTTGAAGAGCACCCGAGGTTTAGAGATCAGGTTGTGAGAACATATCAGACTAAATTTTGAAATGGATTAAGAACTGAACAAGAAAAATTTGATGATAACAAAACAAGTTATATGATGTTAAAATGTTTTTGAGAAGGTCTCATGTATAAGATTCGATCATACAATTATTGTTGGAGTAATGGTTATTATTTTCATACCATAAATCCAAGTAGAAACTTAACCTCTCAAAATTACGAACTAACCATTTATAGATCATGTTATGGAGAGGATAAATTGGATTGTTATGGAATCTGGAAGAAAGTTCTAGAACTGGAATATGGTATTCTAGGTCTAAACAAGGTTGTTCTTTTTTTTGTGATTGGTATGATCCAGAAGAACGTGCAATTTGATAGGAGGAATAATGTCAATGGTGTTACATAAAGAAAATATGTACAAAGATTTGAACCATTCGTTCTTTCTTCACAAGTGGATCATGTGTTATCTTTCATAAGTTTTAAGAAAAAGGAAAAATGCAGAATCTTTCCCAGTTGTCAAGATACATCTCAGAATTATGTAACTAAAGAAGATACTCCCATAGAAGATGTTTCACATAAAGCTTTTATATCTAATTATGAGCGTAATAATATGCCATAATTAGTTCCAATCATTGACTCTATTCGATGGACGGATAATGAGGTGATTTAACCAATTACACACTGATTTAATAAAATATATGAAGATTACAAACAAAGATTCTAACAACTCCACTTTCAATGAAACCAATTACAATTCACTTGAATCGAAATATCGGATATTAACAATTAAGTTTTGGTAAAGTAGAATAAATTATCATATTCTTCATAAAATTCTTTTTTATTTATAATTAACTTTGTATATTGTTATTTATAGTTATGGCAGATTTTGGACATGGTAGCTCACATGGATCTCACCGATCCAGTTGTCCGTCGAGCTCACAGTCTCCATCTTCAACTAGGTAGCCGACCCCGTCCGCTTTTTAGGACCTCTTTCTAAGGAGGCTTGCTAGATCATGACCTATTACGAGTCTATTGGTTATCATCCACATCCATTATACATAGGTGTATATGATGAGTCGTCTTCCTCACCTGTATCTGAGCCCTGCCCTACCCCGATTCCAATGCATCCGTCTATGGACCTGGCTTCTCCTTCCTATGCACATTCGAGCATCGACGTGCATGTACCATCTGAGGATGGATAGACTTCAGAGTCCTACCCGATCTTAGAGCTTTTCACGGTGAGAGGTAAATATCATTTGTAATTTATCATTATATTTTTCTTGATTAATCTCTTATTTCAAAATATGATTTATAAAATTTTTAGGGATTTCCTGAATAGCAATAAGGTTTCTAAGGAGACAACAAATATTATCAAGATGCATTTGACTAGCACTCAATTTTGATGGTGTCACATTCTCGCTACCGAGCATGAGATGTTGTTCGATATATTCATGGTAAGAACTGTACTTTAAATAATTAGGTGATAATTTTGCAATCTTGTTAGCTAACTTTATTATTAAAATTTTCAAAGTAGGCATCATTTTGCAACTGGTTTGGGGAAAGAGGCTTGCTGATGAGCCTTTATCCGTTTGATGGAAAAGAAAATGTGTGGCACTATCTTTAAGGTAAGAAGGGACTCACATATAAAGACGAATTGTGAGGAGATGGCTTCAAGGAGATGAAGAGACACCCGCCCACCTGGTGCACAGAGGAAAGGTAATGAGTTTCTTATTTTCATTATGAAAAATATAGAAATTTGTATTTTTTCCCCGTAATTTTATATTTATTGTAGTGATGTATTTATTTCTGATGTTGAGTTTGGAAGGAGGCCGACGACAAAGGCAAACCATCAAAAATAGAAAGTTAGATCGACCGGTGGCTCAAAAAACCACAATCATATCAGAGTTGAGCTAGTTTTTTTAAAAATAATCCTTTATTTGTATGTATAACGTGTTGTAGATATATATTTTTTCCAATAAATTGATTTTTTAGGCTGCGAAGTTAGAAAGAAAGTCATTTGTTCGGTAGTGGTGGTCCAGGACCCACATGAGCAGTATGTAAGGAGAGTCTCAATGGTCCAATCCTGAAATGGGAGAAATAATGGTTAGTATTTTATAATAACATAAGTTAACAAATATTTTAAAAATATGTGTGATGCTTTTTTTTCTACCTGTATTTCAAGACCGATATTTGGCCCTAAATGTAGAGAAATGGGTTAGAACTCCTGAGATGGATCAACCCTCGTTTGATAAAGCTCTTTAGACACATGTATATTAAACATTTTCTATATTTGATTAATTTATTCTTAAATGTTGATTTTTTTTACAATAAAATCGATTATAGGTATTAGATGAGAGTGATGTTGGTTTCGCTAATATGAAACAATCGTTTAGTGGTCTTCCTCCATACTATGTGGAGGAACATCGCCATTCCTAATCTGCTTATGGCTAGCCATCATATTCACAATCCCAATCATCACAGCAACCAACTCCTTTTATGGAGTCTCAGATGGCAATGATGGTAGAGAAGGTGATGAAAACATGAATATTTTGCATGTTATATGTAAGAATTCTCCTTCTAATATGTAATAGATTCTCGAATGTTTATTTTCACACAATTCTCTTATATATCATTTACTTATAGGTCACAAAGGCATGCTTCACAATATGAAGAGACTGAATCTGATGAGAAGAGGCAGAGAGAATGACTTAGAAGAAGAAGAAGAAGCATACATGTATGCAACGTTTAAAGAGAGGGAAAAGGAGAAGAAGAATTCAAAATAAAGTTTGATTTCAAAGATATTTAAATCCAAGAAGAAATGAACCTCACTACTTGCAGAATTTAGCATTTTTTAAATTTGTCGGAACTTTTATGTTTGTTTAGTATAGATAATGTTTATTAATATGTATAAACTATTAGAGTATAGAACATCTATATTCTTAGTAGCAAATTTCTTGTATTAGTTCTCTTATAACATTTCATTATATTATTTAAATATGTTATAACTATAACGTGATTTCAAAGTATGCTTTACATGTATCACAAGATGTGAGCTCTTTATAGGATGTCATATTGCATGTATGAAACTCAACTCTAATAACACCTATAGTGGTTTCGAAGCATATTTTACATGTTCGACAGGACCTCAAACCCCGTCAGACCTGTACATTTTTTTACTGTTCTACAGGTTGGGTGAGCACTTGTGCTCATTTGGTGCCCTACAAGCCCTCGCCCGTATGTACACATGCGAGGCCTTGGAAGATGATCACATAGTGCACGTCTAGAATGCGGTCATTCACTTGGCAATCACTTGTGTTCGCTTGCCTCACCTTGCGTCTAGGAGATCATCAAACACGGTATGGGTGAACACATATGCTCGCCCATTGTCTTGGTGTGCACCTGGCACGTACATAGCATGCATTGGCATGCCCTGTTGAACACGTCAATCTCTCTTTTTTTTGTAGTGCCCCCGCCACAGTTGACGGTGCTACTCGCATTACACACCTCTGTCGACACATCCCCCCTCCACTCCAAACCCAAGTATGGGTACTTGATCTAAAATGATAAGCAAGATAATTGTTGCTAAGGTGGGAAAGATTGAGTACCTCAATTGTTCTAATTATAAGTTTGGGAGTAGAAATATCCATTTTGGCCTATTACAAGATAGTTTGGTCTACTACACAATAATATCAACTCCATCATAGATGAAACCGACCTACATTATATGAAATTCCAACAATGGAGGAAATCAGAACCTAGGAACAATAAGAGAAAATAAATAATATGGCTAGGATTTTTATGGTGACATATATGGAGTTAAACTTGATAAGGGTTTTCGAGACATGTAAATCATCACATGAGTTATGGACCGCGATGAAGGACAAGTATCACTTGAAATCCAAAGTGTGTGTCTAGCTTCTTCGACACAACTATAGCTTGTGTATAATGAAGGAATCTGAAAGCATTCTAGTGCACATGAATAAGGTGATTGTGATGGCCAAGGACATAACAGCCCCATCATCCTTCAACAGGTTGCACATCTCTGAGGATGAACGACGACAACAAAAGTGTGACGAACCTACCTACGCACAATTGAGCAGGACTTCTTGAAGTAAATATCAAAAGTTAAGATCTTCGAGGTCGATGAGGAAGTAGAAGAAGTAAATGCAGCGCATGCAAAGAGAAGACCAGGACCCTCCAAAGCGAATTTCAAGGGAAAAAGGTAGGAAAAAATCCAAGTGGTTCATGCTACAATTGCTATAAATATGATCACTTTGAGATCAATTTCCCTAATAAAAAGAAGCTAGAAAATTCGAAAGTACCTGAGAACAAAGATAAGAAGAAAATTGAATTCACAGATGTCGTGGAGTGCAACTGCACTCACGAACTGTAACAAGTGGGATTGACTCGTGCGAATCACCACATTGTCGAGGTGAAGGAGAGGCTTGTATACTTCAAAGAACTGAAGAAAAGTGCATAGAGTATATTCATAGGCAACAACACCTACTTAGATATTGAAGGTATTGGGGCATATATGCTTGAACTAACGATAATATCATCATTCTTCATGATGTACCATATGCTCTATGAATATGCTAGAATCTTGTTTCTGTTCCAGTTCTGCTCAAGAAAGATTTTGAAGTTCGTTGTTATAATAATCATGTATACATAAGAAAGAATAAAAAGATCTATGCTATGAGAAGGCTTGTACCCGAGCATGACCTATTCCGTCTTCTTGTAATAACTTTTAGTGAATCAATAAATGTGATTTTCGAGTATTGTTTATGTTATTTATTTGATTAAGATTTGTGGCACATTAGACTGGGTAATCTAAGAATTTCCAAGATATATCAAATGATTAAATGTGATCTTTTGCCTAAGGTTACGGACACAAGGACATTACCATGTGGACATTTTTTATCGGTAAAATAATAATAAATTCATTTTTGATGGGAGCTCGGTCAAAAGAATTATTAGGCTCGATCCATCCACACATATGTAGAACATTGAGTGTCAATACAATTAAATATTGAATACTTCATAATATATATTGATGATTATTAGAAGTTCTCTTACATCTATCACTTATGAAAATAAACAGAAGCCTTTGAAACATTTAAGAGATAAAAGATATAAGTGGGGATAAAATTGGAAAAGAATTAAGACTCTTATGATTGATTAATGTGAAGAATATACCATAAAGAAGTTTGAGAAGAATTGTATTCAAGCAGGCTTTTGTAGGCAGATTACGATGTCTTATACACCACAACAAAAGCATTTAGTTGAGAGGAAGAATAGAGCATTGATGAGTGCAGTAAGATGTGTATTGTCACACTTAGGTCTCTCAAAAAAATTTGGGGGAGAAGCAGTATTGGATTCTAACTACATAAAAAATATGATTCTCACTAAGTCTGTAGAATCGATGCTATATGAAATTTAGAATGGTAGGAAATCCGAGTGGAATCATCTCCGAAAATGAGGATGTGTTGCATATATCTTTACCAAGCCATCTTAAAGACAAGCTAGATCTCAAGTCCATTAAAGTGCACATTTATTGGACATACTGTACATTTTAAAGGATAGAGGTTTATCCATGAATTTATAGGTCTAATCGAAAGCCACATTTTAACCTTCCTTAAAAGTCATCAAGTGAAGGAGCATGAAGTGGAGGAACACGATCCTTTGATTATCCTATAGGACAATGAAGACAACTTAGAGATGAGGCAGGAATTGGTAGACGATATTGAGCATCAACATGTAGAGAATGAACCTATGAATAGTGATGATCCTTTAGAGGTCGTGAGTGAACCCACACAAACCATGAGTATAAACGACAATGGAAGACCAAGACCATGTCCTGCATGGATGGAAAATTACCATTTGTATAGATGCGAGGCAACATGTTACACTGTAGATAAGGATGTATATCAGTACAACAAATTTGAGCTTTAGTGACACTTTTTTAAAAATCCGTCATTAAATTAGCCATTGTTAAATATATAATGATGATATTATTAGTTGCGAAATGAGTTTTCATACTCAAAATTAGCAAAGAATGTCATATCTGTCGTTATATCCTTATCAATGGTCCATATAGCGACGCTTATTCGTTGCTATTTTTCAAAATATCAACTAATCGTCGCTATTTTTTTAGTTCAAAATTAAGCGACGATTAATTATAAGTTTGAAAAATAAAAACGGATAAGCGTCGTTATGTGGACTACTGCTAATGATATAACAACATATGATATTCGTCGCTAATTTTGAGTACGGAAAATCATGTCGCAATGAATAATATCGTCGTTATATTTTAACAATGACTAATTCAGTGATGGATTTTGAAAAAAAACCGTCACTATAGCTCAAATTTTTTGTAGTAGTGACTTGTACAAATCTCATATCCTTCGGCGAAGCAATGGCTTTGAATGATTCGGAATCATGGACGGCTTACATGAGGGATGAGTTGGACTCAATTGAGGGAAACAATGCATGGGAGTTATGTGGTTTTCAGAAGGTAGGCAATCCATAAGATATAAGTAAATATTTTAGAAAATGACCCAATTGATGGTGTTGTTGATAGATACAAAGAAAGATTGGTTGCCAAGGGTTACTTAGAGAGCTAAAATAGACTTCCAGGAAACCTACTTCCCGGTTGCTAAGTTTGCATCGATGGATGATCTTGGCTATAGTCACATATATGGATTTGGAATTATTCCTAATAGATTTGAAGACAAGCTTCCTTGATGAAGAATTAAGAGAGGAGATATGTATGCAGCAACGTGATGGTTTTCAGGTAGAAAGACATGATATAGAGTTTATAAGTTAAAAAAGTCATTATAAGCACTGTGTGAGATGGAGAGTGTGGAAGTGCGTATTAGTTTCATGTGTATATATGTGTTAAACGGTATATGTTAGAGAGTGTATTAGCTTAGTGTATTTCTGTTTGAGAGAGAGCGTACATGTGTTTTAAAGCGTGTATGAGCATGAGTTCGAAAGTGTATTAAAGTAGTATGTGTATTAGTGTGTGTTGGAGAGTGTATTAGTGACCGTTATATGTGTGTGCATAGAGAGAGAGAGAGAATTACGTGTATTACTAAATATGGTATCACACGTGAGAGAGCGATTACGTGTGCGGGTGTTATAGTTTATGTACGGGGGGAGGGGATTGTTTAGTGTGCGTATGTGTATGTTATCGGGGAATTAAATAATGTGTAACTACGAAAATATGTTCTTACAAAATATTTGTAAATGTTGATCACATGAATCCAAAATAATCTGAACGCATGACACATTAATTCCCAGCTAATTAATTAAAACATCGTAATATACTAGCTAATTTTAAAATTGCACAAACAAATCACGCACCGTGCATCTATCCGCTCTGAGTAGTATGTGGTCTTGCACACTAGGAGGCGTATGCAAAATATTAGAAGTTTTGATCTCTTTTTAGTATGCTATTTTTTATTTTGATAAAAACTGTATGACTCACTTCGCGATGAGATATTGATCCACCGATTATGGATTTTGATGTATGCAGGGGCATATTTGTATTTTCAGACACAATCCTATAAGTATAGAGACACTTTATATAGGCACAATATTTGGATCACCTAAGTCCATATCATACCCATGAACATGCCAATTTACGTAAATGCTTGGGCAGTATTGATGATCATATTTCACATACATCTTATAGCTGGCTTATGCATCATTTTCGTATATAAGATATAAGTTGTATGCATAATATGACATAATTACTGGTTTTCCTTAGTTCGGACCTCCTGAACTAAGAGGGTACATGAAGGCTTGGACATAACTACAATGTAGTCGTTGTTAGATGTAGAGCTTATGTTCGGACTTATTTCAGAAGCAAATCCCATTCCTTTTTAGCATACGATCTCGATCTTTTTTTGAGAAAACTAAGATATTATTTCATCTAGAAAATCACAAAGCCTTCGATGAGGGCAAGCACGTGATGGACTAAAGCAAGCCACCCATCAACAATCAGAAAATACACCACATCAAACGGGCAATGTTCGGCCCAATATACAATAAGAGGATTTGAATGATATACCGTTTGTGGTATTATATTATATTGATTAAGGAATGCATGAAATCTTGTGAATGAAGTAGAAGTGGAATTTATGGATATGCATGAGGGTATATGGTATAATCTTTCTCATAAAAATACAATATATTCAAAACTTGGTTTTCTCTTATCCTAGGCTCTTTCCATTGAATTTTCAATTTTTCATTTTAACGTAGCTTTAATCATGTATCTTCTTTTCTTGATGTAGCTTAGTCTTTTTTAATCTAGATCTCTAAGTGAAGTTTGAATATCACAACCTTCGTGATTTTCATCAAGGGTTTCTTTGCCATCATTAGCTTGTAACACACCCTCTAGCTTGCGAGGACGGATCCTCTGCTGTAATACAACATATGCTGTAATGCAGGGATCCATCCGATGGGGGATCTGACGACCCTCATGGGGGTTGGGGATGGTCGGCCCCCTGATGAGGGTCATCCGATCTCCATTGGACGGCTCCCTGCATTACAACATCTGTTGTATTACAACAGATGATCCGTCTTGCTAGCTTGGAACCTAACCTTAGGCTTATACAAACCAAACAAAATTTTGTTATTACAAAAGGGCAGACCTGTGAATTTTGCAAGAACGTAGGGGCATAACTGATATTCCAAAAAAGGGAGGGCATAATTGAAATTGCAATATCTCAAAGGGGCACAACTGATAAAAACCCTTTAAAATATGTGTGCATGTGTAAGATCAACATGATCAAAAGCCTCAGGTTATTGAGAATGTGCTTAAAGACCTTTTGTTGCGGTAAGATCACCCTTGAAGACTAAGCATGAGATCAAGCACGAGGCAACCATTCATGAAGCCATGATTGATATCTAGGTCGTTTGACAAGGTGTTGATGAATCCAAACTCAACTGACAAAGGGCAAAACAGATGTTCAAGTCGTTATCCAACTTATGGCTACGGGAGGGATGCAAATATATGGCTACGAATATAGGTGTTACCATATCCCCATCCTTTTTAAAAGTTGGATACGAACATGGGAACATATATTTTTTACCGATGTTGACCAACAAAAACCATATCTTCAATTATGGATGTATATATGGAAGTTATTAATCATAACTCAGATACAAATATTTTACGAACATATACTGATTATACTAAGAATAATAAAACTTTTCCAACACTTGAATTCAATGTATTTATTTTGTATAATTGAAATTAATAGTTAATTAAATAAATACATGAATTAAAAATTCAATAAAATACAAAGAAAACTATTTTTTTAAGCATCATAAATTTAATAACAAATAGCTAAACAAGATATATATTTGGATAAACTACCAAAAAGGCCTCAGCTATGCTTCAAATCCCCTTTGAGGACTTCATTTTTGAAATTCTATAAAGAGGGTACTAAATGTTCAACTGAATGCTTTAGAAGGGTTGCGGGAGCTTATAGAGCCTCTATTTCAGATAAAAAAAAGATCAAACTCCTCCTTGCTATGTTTCAAAATGAGGTCCTAATTGGAATCGAGATACTGTGTTCTTTTGTAATTTACTCTATATATTTTCTTTATGCATTTGAAAATGACTCTAAAATAAATTATATTATGTGTAAACCGATGATTATTTAGATATTTTTTTATACATAGATATATGTTTACGATTTTTCTGGAATTTTTGAATTACACCCAAATGCAGTGATTGCAATAAAAAAATAAATTTATAAGAAAAAGAAATATTTTTTAACCAAAAAAACCATGAAAGGGACTTGATCCCCAAGCAAAGAGGAATATACGGTGGACCCTACTCTTTAAGTCCCACTCATTCCCATGTTGACACTGATGACGTCCATCCGCAACAATCGAAAGCCAGCGAGGAGATAGAGAACATCTGTTCCGCCGGAGAGACCCCATCCACCATCAGCCCCTCGCGTGGGTCCCTCTCTTCTTTCCCCTCCCCCCATCCCCCGCAAACCCCACGTTCTCCTCCTCACTACTTCTACGCCCCCATACTCTCCCCGATCTCTCCTTCTTCCGAGATCTCTCCTCTCCGCCAACGCCATTGCTCTCGACGAATGGGAAGCTCGCAGGAGAAGGTCGTCGCCGTCATCATGGTCGGCGGCCCAACCAAAGGTCCCACCTTTGCCCTCACTATCCCATCCTTCCCGCGTCTCCATCCTCTGTTTGACGTCTTATAGGCTTTTCAAGGTACCCGCTTCCGTCCTCTATCCCTGAACGTGCCCAAGCCATTGATCCCTCTCGCGGGACAGCCCATGATCCACCACCCCATTTCTGCTTGCAAAAAGGTGGGATCTTTACTTCAATTTCTTCGATTTTTTATTTTTTGGCGTCTGCTGCGATTGTGACGTGTCTGTTATTGCAGATCCCTAACATGGCGCAAGTGTACTTGATCGGGTTCTACGAGGAGCGGGAGTTCGCTTTATATGTATCGGCGATCTCGAATGAGCTCAGGATTCCAGTGAGGTACCGCTGTGATTTTGCTGAGCCGGAAGAGGTGGGTTTGATGACATTGTTCTTGTTCTAGGTATCTGAGAGAGGACAAGCCTCATGGTTCGGCTGGTGGGCTCTACGTCTTCAGGGATCTGATAATGGAGGATAACCCGGTATTTTTTCTTATTGGAATCTATATAAATTGTTGGGAATTTCTGTTTTGACAAAATAATAAGCTTTTAAGCTTAATTATGTTACTATTCACCCTAGTTTTGGATCCTCTTTCTATATTAACTGGTAGTAAGCGAGGGGCAATAAACTCACGAGATTAGAACAATTCTGGTTGTCATTTTGGGCCACCATGTTGTTCTTATTTCTTGCTAGAGCTGACGAGGAATGCTTTTAGTTCGAGTATGTGAATGCAACGCCAGCCTTTTAAAATGTCTGTCTGACATCCAGCTGCTGTATAAATTGCCCATCTTCTTTAGCAATGTGCTTTTCTTGATGTAATTTTTTGAAGCTTCAAGTTTCCGAAACAGGCTCTTGAAGCGAATAGTTTTTGAACCAGGACATCTGGCATGGATTATAAAAACGTATTTTAGAAGTTGGATATTGGAAGTTAGTCTGTGACTCCGCATATGCAGGGGACCTAGCTCGTTTCTGGTTGCCGTGTTTTTTTGGGGTCCATTAGCTCTTTTGATTTTTTCTCCACAATATAGTTGACCCTATCAGATGACGTTTGTTTGTTTTGTGTTTCAGTCACACATCTTCGTCCTTAATTGCGATGTTTGCTGCAGTTTCCCCTTGATGGATTTGCTTGGTAAGAGGGTCTCTTATGGATGCATTTTTTCAGCTTCAGTCAATTTCCACTATGTTCATTTGAGTCTTCGATCGCTTGATTGAAATGATTACTGCTGTCCGTGTCAGTTGTATTATGTTTTCTCACTTATTCTGGAATTCTTTGCTCGCTTAAGGTTCCATAGTTCTAGTTTGTTATTCTTTGAAGGATGCTAATAAAGTTCACGGAAGCAATACTTCTCGTGAAAGCATATGGAAGGAGATATTATTCTGTTACATATTAAAACAGTACAGACTAGGAAAAAAGGAGATATTTGATAGAATAAGATGGGTTCAAGATACATAAATAAATTGTCTAATCACAAATTATAGGGCCATACTCATTCAAATATATTTTATCAGATAACTTCGTCCATCTAGTGGAAACTATTCAGATCAAAGGCTTTTTTGAAGGCTTCTATAAGTTCATGAAAGTTATATGAAAATTCAATATCCCAATATTTTGGTAATATCTCCCTCAAAGTGTCTCGAATCTCTTATACTTGTTTATCGTGCCAAGTTCTACAAGTATCCAATGATCGGACACATTTTTTATCCAGATAAAAGAGTGAGCATCCAAGGATACACACCCAAAGCTATATATTCACAACGTGGATCATAAATTTCAGAGGCCAGGTTGCAATTTGAACCCTGCCATGTCTAAAGCCCACCCTATTCTAAGCCGATTACAAAGCTTGAATGAGAGATAAAACAATCGGAGTTTGAGTTGGTTCAACACTTCACAGTTCAAGAGCCTTGGATACCTATTCCTCAGGTATTTCAAGAGAGAGAGAGAGAGAGAGAGAGAGAGAGAGAGTAGGAGCCCATGTTGTTTCAGCCGTCTTACTAGCCGATTTAGTTCCCATATTACGACCATTGTCATGAGCATACTTTACCTCAGGAGCTTATCACCTCAGAGTCATTTGATTATTCTGAGCCTCTTTAGCAGGCTATCAGCCTATCAGTACTAGAGCCCCCAGTTCACCCTAATGGGCATCTAGGATACTTAAAATGTCTAATGACATTTACTCAAGCCATTCTAGTCTTAGTCTAGACCTTCCTGGAGCTACAACATCAAAACCAAGTGGTCTCATCCTCCAGTGCTACTATACAACCGTATACCTTGATAGTACGGTAGAAAGATTTACATAGTATTTTATACTATATTTAATTTATTCTCTATTTTTAATTATTATATTCTCTTATATTGAACTATTATATATTTTTTCAAAATAATAGAATATAATAATATTTAAATAATCAAAATATGATAATTCTAAAATATACTTTTATATTCGTTCTCTTTGGGCCCGTTCGGTAGGAGAATAAGCAGGAATAAGGATGGGGAATAAGGGGAATAAGGGTCTATTCTCCGTTCGGCTGGAGGATAAGAATAAGGAGAATAAGGTGAAATAAAGGTAGATAATGCGGGATAAAGATAGGAACAAGAGTGAAATAAGATGAAATAATGGAGAATAGTCGTACCACGGGGAAGCGTGTTGAAGGCTTATTCCTCTTATTCCATTCTTTCTTATACCCCAAACGAACAGGGCCTTTATCTACTATCTTAGATTATGTTTATTCCGGATTTGAGTCTCTTTTATTTCTTTCAACATGGATTTGAGCATGAATCCATGTAGCTGACCTACTTAAAGTGGGAGAATGCTTCACCATTTTATTTATAAAAACTAATAAGTTTCAATCCAATTAATCATTTTGGCTGAATGTTTTTATATAGATGATAAGTAAAAAGGCAGTAGAAACCAGAATAAAGAGTGCATTAGCAATAAATGCGAGAATATTTACTTTTATAATCTCATTATTTTTTTAAACATCCGAATGAGGTCAAAACATGCCTGCCCCTTGAATGATTTTGTCTCTATAGTCTCTAGTCAAAAGTAACACATCCACCTTTAAGCAGTCAAAGGAAAATTCTCACTCTTCGAATGATGCAACGTGGAATTCGATTTAGGGGAAAATTAGGACTTTGTCTGTTCAGTGTTGTCCAATTAGGTTTTCGTCTGATTAACTAAAGTTAATAATTTAATTAGAGTTAGGTTAATTTTATTTCCATCACTATTGTAAAAGTCAGCTGACTAGGTTGACGAGTCGGTCTGACTAGTTTAGTCGGGAGGGGGGGTGAGGGGGTAGTCGACTCAATTAGGCCGAATTAGCCATTAGTCGATCTACTCGACTAATCAGGCCGACTAGTCGATCGACTTTTACGTAGAGATTATTTATTTATTTATTTATTTTACTTCTTTTAAAAGCAAACTTATTCTAATATGCTTAATGCTATATTCAAAGTCAATTACTTCTTTTGTTTCATTATGATAGTATAGAAAATGTACAAATCTATGCAAATATATAGAGTATATATATAAACACTAATTTATATATTTAAATAATTAAAAAAAATTCATAATCGTCTAATGATGAATACTTATTCATCACTCTTTATTCTTTTATTTTAACTATTTATCTTTGCAAAACACCATGTAGATAGCTGTAAATATAATAAATTATCAAGAGGTATGCTTTGTGTAAATATCAATAATTAGCATGTATTTGTGCAAAAATAAAAGAATAAAGAAATAAAGAAAAAAAGGAAATATTTAGAATAAATATTGAGTGACCTGAACCCAAGAGAGGGCCCAATATGGGCCTGATCGCAAAATAAAATAAGTAGAGAGAGATAAGGCCATTCAATTTTGTGTAAAATTCCTTCTATTTATACATATTGTATATAACAAAATTTATTTTTCATAAAAATAAATAAAAATCACTAAAAATAGTTTGAAAATAAATAAACATTTTTCATTTTGTAAATATTTTGAAATAAAATCATTTTTGATTTTTAAATGATTTTCTAAATAATTTCAACCCTGGAATTTTGTGATTGGTCTACGGGGGATTGTTGACCCTCGGTCAACTCCCCCTCCCGGACCAACCCGCGCCCGGATCCGTTTTGTACCCAACTTCTCCCAATTTTCTGGAACGGATCATGGCTCCTTTTGCCCCGATTTCTCCACCTGCCTTTTCTCAATGGATCATACACCTTTTTTTATCCCTAGGAGAGATCAGATCTTCTTCGATTCGCACGCCCGTGCCCGTTCAACCTCGTCACCTGGGACATCCTATAAAACCTAAACTTCATTTCCCAGCTTAGTAGCTCGCGTCGCAAGCCCTTATTCTACCCTAGAGAGATTCCCCTCGGTGACAGCGATCAGAATCCTTCTTTGGTGGCCGGAATAGGCGCCTGTAGTCGTTGTTCAAGGTACGTGGCCGGAGTGCCGCCACGTTTGAGCCTCCCAGCCCACCGCAGCTTGGTCGAGGCGACGACCACCTTCACCGCACCCTCCTGGAGCTCAGGATTGATCTTCGATCATCAGGTAGACCCTTCATCAATCCTCGTTCTATCTATTTCCAAATCCTTCATCGGACCTCCGCCGGCTCCGACCCAGTGGTCGGAGCTCCATCGACCACATTCATCCGCTCAGATCGAACCCCCGTTCCATCGTCACCCTTCTTCCATAGTCTGATCACCTCGATCTTGGCTATCTGAGCTGAGATTGAGCTAGGTTCCCTCAGCCGCCTTTGCCGGAACCTTCCTCCGCCTCCCACCGTCGCTTCCCTTTGCTGTTCATCCAATAACCCCCGCCGGAGCGAGCCTCCGAGCGAGAGCTTTCATCTGCAGGTCAAGAAGCGCCTGATTGCCCCCCAGATCGCATTTCAGCCCCCTCGTCGGAGTCATCCCAGGTCGTACCACCCTTCCCGGAGATCTGACCATTGGGAGCTTCATCCGCAACCGCCACCCGATGTGGAGGACCATCGCGAGATGAACCCTCCCTCCTGATCATTTATCGGACGCTCGGAGCACCCCCAGTCCTCCGGCAAACTTCGCCAGGGAGGAGTTCGTCCAGACGCCCTCTCCACCGTCGGATCACGCCTCTTCTCCAGACTGCATCTGGACCGTCCGTTGCCTGCTCCTGTCAGGCCGTTAGATAGCAGATCTAACGGCCACGTACACCCCACGTTCGCCATCTTGTCAGAGCTGTTGGATGCGCCAGACGTCAGCATCTCCGCCGCACGTCGTTAGCCACTCACTGCCTGCCATCTATCACCCATGTGAGCCGCACGCCCCTGGCTGGGTAATTTGCGCCCTCTTCCCTGCAGTTCCTTTCTGTTCTTGTTTAGTCTATTAAATAAATAGCACACTGTGGACAATTTACATGTGAGCCCCAACTGTTTTCTGATTTACACTTTGGTCCTCTTTGTATGGGAACCAAGGTTTAAAAAAACGTGAGGCGGTCCGAGGCGTTTTCCCAAAATGTGAGGCGAGGCGTAAGCCTCGAGGCGGTCGAGGCGTAAGCCTCAATTTTTTGGAAAGAAAAATTAAAATTAAAGCAAAATAAATTGGAATAAATACTAACAACACAAAAAATTGCAATATATTGTCCTAAAGTTCAATACAAACTACAAACTACAACTATGATTGTCCAAAGTTCAAATACGATTGTGAAATTAGAAAAGAAAACATAAAGTAGGAAATAAAGTTTCACACAAGAATGAAATTAAGGCAACATATGTTCCATCACTATTATATGATACATCAAAATCACACATCATCAAAATTGATTCAACGAATCAACTTCAGTCTTCTTGCCCCTCAGCAGTGTTGTCACCACCATCGTCGTCGTCACTGCTCCTACTACTCATTGGATCGTCATCGGAATCATCCATAAAATTCAAGTGCACATCATCTTCAGCTTCATCATCGCTTCCATCCTCAGAATTGGAGTACTCCTCCTCAACATTAATTGGAGTTTTTCCTTTACCTAATCAAGAAAGTAACATGCATAGTCAACCATTTGAAAGTTAATCGCGATTCACAAAAAAGCATCGAACATTCTTTTAATTTATAATATTGTATTGCACCTTTGTCATTTTTTCCCCTTCTTTTTAGGCCGAGCGACTTGAGCTCCTCCACCTCTTTCACCTCCCTCCTCAAGAGGATCATCGTCAAGGGGTATGTTTGCATCAAGATCCTAATACGCCTCGACATCTTGCGCTTCTGAAATCCATTCATCACCGGAGTCTATGCCTTCCAAACATAATGGATCTTCTATTGTTTTCTTCCTTAATTTTCTATGTTTCAATTTCAAATTGAACATGATGTAAACCAGATCATTGAGCTTCGCTTGTGATAAACGATTTCTTCTCTTAGTGTGGACCTATATAGACATACGTAAGGTTTAAGTGATTAACATGAAACAAAAACAGTATCATAAAATTAAATAATGCTTTAACCACTTACTTAATTAAAAGAGCTCCAATTACGCTCACACCCAGAAGCATCACAAGTCAAGCTCAACACCCTAATAGCAAATGCTGCCAATTCAGGTGTTTCATCACCAAACAACGTCCACCAATCCGCTGGTAATGGTCAACAACACATTTTAGTAATTATGTAGTATATGGAAAACTCTTAATATTTATTTACAATACTCACCAGGACTTCTTGTTTTCCTTGAATTAACAGCATTTGCCCATCCAAAAAATCCTCTTGCATGCATGAAGGAATCAAGTTGTGAATCTGCTTTCATCCTCGCATCTGGATCAATGATCAATCTTTCCATGCATGAAAACAATCCCATTTTCACCTCTAAGTGATTGGAGAATGTCGGTTCATAATGAAAGTGGGGATTGAGGAAATAAGCAGCAACATGTAAAGGCCTGTGAAGTTGACGATCCCAAAGGCTATCCACAATATCCCAAATAATCTTATATTTGGTCTTGTCATTTTCAAGATTTCTAGCTATCTCCTCCTTGGCACTGTCCATGGCTTCTTAAATAAATCCCATCGGTGGAAATTTTTCAGAATCCACCAACCTCAAAATGGTGACCAAAGGCTTCGTGGTGTTGAGAACATATGCAACACCAGGCCAAAAAGACTTGCTCTTCACAACAATGTTCACCACACTTTGACCCAATGGGCGATTCACATAAGAACTGTTCTTACATGCTCTGGAAGTGAAGAAGGATTCAAGTGAATCCTTGGCTCTAATCAAGCTTTGCAATGTAAGAAATGCAGTGGCAAATCTTGTAACGGCAGGTTTCACCAAATCACAACCTGCAATTTTTCTCACCATTGCCAAAACCCAAGCATGAGCATACACAAAATTGATTATTTTTTTTTGCTTTTTTGAACATCGATGCATGAAGTGGCAATTTGAGGATATCCTCCAACATCAAATCTATACAATGCGCTGCACAAGGTGTCCAATAAAGATTCTTCCTTTTATCCATCAACATTTGTCCAACAGCTTTGTAAACGGATGCATTGTCCGTTATCACTTGGACAACATTCGTCTCTCCGACCTCCTCAACAACTTCATCCAACACTTTAAAAAGCATCCTAGCATCTTTAACTTGATCGGATGCTTCAATCGACTTCAAGAAGTAAATGCCTTTGGGATTATTCACCAAAAAATTAATCAATGTGCGTCCTTTCGTGTCGGTCCAACCGTCCGACATGATGCTACAACCCGTGGCAATCCAAGAAGCCTTCGCCTCATCAACAAGAGTGGTAATGGCCTGCTTCTCTTCTTTCAAAATCCAAGTTCGGAGTTCATGCATGGTTGGTGGCTTGAAACCCCTTCCATATCCACATACATCAGTCATCATCGCCAGATAAGGACTATTGGCTATGTTGAATGCCAATGAATTCTCAAAATAAAATCTCCTAATGCTCATGCAAATCCTCCTTCTCTCATCTTTTTTCCAGCTTGCATTTAAAGTGAGTTGTTGAGAGGGAGGATCCGAACTACCTGCACCCCTACCTCCATGTGCAATAAAAAAATCCATCGGTCCTCGAGCTTGCTTGATACCACTAGAATATGTCGGTGCTCTTTGTGCCGGTTTATTTTCATCACCTCCAGATGGCCCTTGCATCCCAACTCGGCAAACTTCTTCCATTTCTTCAAACCGTCTTCTCTTTTCATTACCCTTGCTGTCCATGAACATCTTCATCTCTTGTTGAACTTCAATAGGAACGCTTGGACAAGCTCTCACATTCTTGCGTGTCTTTGCAAGATGGTCTTTCAACCGCTTCACCCCACCGGTGATCTTCATCGAACAAAAATTGCATTCAACATATACATATCCTTTCCCTTTGTGATGCTCGTCCGTTTCAAGTTCTCGACAGTATCTCCATCCGGGATCCGATCGCCCCCCACTTTGGCCTTTCCTTCCCATATCTACAAGTTATACAATAACATACACATATTGATATATACTAACAGTACAGGATGCACATACATGTAATCCTTCATCATAGTTGCATCCTAGCCTTAGGCGAGATGTCAAAGAGAAAGCATATAATGTTTAGATATAATTAGATTTCATATGCATTGGACGTATGAATGTCATATAATGTTAAAGAGAACTCTATAATGTCAAAGAGAAAGCATATAATGTTAGGATCCATTTACACCCGAAAAAACTACTGCAATATCTACTAATAACTCATAGCCATACGTAAGAATTTAACCCAACAATTGGAAAACACAAAAAAATGAAAAAAAAATAAGAAAAATCAAACTCGGAGGTGGCGGCGGCGCAAACCTGCTCCAGCTGGGCGGCGAGAGGGTCAGCGATGGAGAAGGGGCCTAGGCAGCGACACCGGAGGGTGGCGAGAAGCGGGGCCGGGGCGGCGAGAAGCGGGGCTCAGGGGAAGGGAGGGGGAGGGTTTCGATTCTGTCGAACAGAACCTCTCCTTCCCCCCGACGGTTCGATTTTACTAAAAAAGGTCACGTGCTTTGCACATGACACGAGAAATTAAAAAAAACGATTTTTGAGGCTTACGCCTCAGCCTCGCCTCGAGCGCCTCACGCCTCGAGCGCCTCAGGCGAGTCTGAGGCGTACGCCTCCTAGGATGCACCTGAGGCGTGCGCCTCGGGGCATTTTGGGCCTGCCTCGCCTCGAGGAGTATGCCTTTGCGCCTCGAGGCGCCGCCTTTTAAAACCATGATGGGAACACGTGCATCGTCACGTGAGTTTGTGGTACATTTGCACATTTGCTCCTGCACTTCATGATTGTTACGGTTTGAGCTTTTATAAATAGGAATTACATTTGTGCCCCTGTTTGTGTGACTCACGTGCCACCCTCGTGCGGATTTGGCCTTTTTGCATTTTCAGCCCTAGATTCTTTACATATGTTATTATTTTGCTGATAACTTTTCAGTAATTTCATGTAAGTTCCTGTGTGCTGCTTGTCTTTGATTGGTTGAATAAAATAGCAATTTTCACTCAAATCTCATGTAAAAATTTCATCGTGCGGATTTGAGCTTTCATCTGCAGGTCAAGAAGCGCCTGATTGCCCCCCAGATCGCATTTCAGCCCCCTCGTCGGAGTCATCCCAGGTCGTACCACCCTTCCCGGAGATATGACCGTTGGGAGCTTCATCCGCCACCGCCACCCGACGCGGAGGACCATCGCGAGATGAACCCTCCCTCCTGATCATTCATCGGACGCTCGGAGCACCCCCAGTCCTCCGACGAACTTCGCCAGGGAGGAGTTCGTCCATACGCCCTCTCCACCGTCGGATCACGCTTCTTCTCCAGACTGCATCTGGACAGTCCGTTGCCTGCTCCTGTCAGGCCGTTGGATAGCAGATCTAACGGCCACGTACACCCCATGTTCGTCATCTTGTCAGAGCTGTTGGATGCGCCAGACGTCAGCATCTCCACCGCACGTCGTCAGCCACTCACTGCCTGCCACCTATCACCCACGTGAGCCGTACACCCCTGGCTGGGTAATTTGCGCCCTCTTCCCTGCAGTTCCTTTCTGTTCTTGTTTAGTCTATTAAATAAATAGCACACTGTGGACAATTTACATGTGAGCCCCTACTGTTTGTCTGATTTACACTTTGGTCCTCTTTGTATGGGTCACGTGAGTTTGTGGTACATTTGCACATTTGCTCATGTACTTCATGATTGTTACGGTTAGAGCTTTTATAAATAGGAATTACATTTGTGCCCCTGTTTGTGTGACTCACATGCCACCCTCGTGCGGATTTGGGTTTTTTGCATTTTTCAGCCCTAGATTCTTTACATGTGTTATTATTTAGCTGATAACTTTTCAGTAATTACATGTAAGTTCCTGTGTGCTGCTTGTCTTTGATTGGTTGAATAAAATAGCAATTTTCACTCAAATCTCATGTAAAAATTTCAGTGAATTTTTGGGCCCTTTTTGTTTTGATTTTCTATTTTTAAAAATTCAAAAACCTCTGATTTTGATGCTGTCTAATTTAAAAAATCAACTAAAAATATTAAAAAGCCTCCAAAAATTCTAAAAACTTTAGTGAGTGTTTATCTTTGTGTGTTTTTGCTTCTGTCCGAATTTCATTGCTTTTGGATCTATAAAACCCCTAAAAATTGAAAAACCCTTAAAACTTAGAAAAATAATTAAAAATTCCTAAAAATTAAAAAAAATGCAATTTCTTTTCCTGTAATTAGATTTTTATTTTTATTTTATCATAAAATTGTCTCTGAAATTTTATAGGCTATTTAGATATTTTTAAATAGTCTTTAGATTCTGTTTGCACATTGTCTTCAATTTTTAGCCTTCTTTCAGTTTTAGAAAAATAACTAAAAATCATAAAAATCTGAGAAAAATACCAAAAACACTTGAAAAATTATAAAATCCAAAAATATTTTTATTTTAATTTTCTGAGTATTTTTGCCCTTTTAAATAATTGTCTTGTTGTGCTCTTTTTAGTGCTTTTTTACATTTTTATTAATTTGAAAAATCATAAAAAAATTAAAAATCCACCAAAAATATTTTATTTGTTTTATTTTTGATTCTCGACTACTTCATAGGATTTCCAATCCGTGCTTCTTAAGTTTGACCCTGGTAGCTATACCGGGTAAAATAAAATAGCAAGACTGCTATTTACGCTGATTTGTTGATTTATTTCTATTTGGTGGTCTTTATTTTCTTGATCGAGTCCGGCCCGAGAGGTTGAGGTCGCAACGACCATTGATACCTTCTCACCTTAGTCTCTCGATTTTCCGCTCATCAGAATGGCGTCGTTGCCGGGGAGCACGGCTTAGTAGTCGGCTTTCTTTTTCGCGGCTTTTTGTTTCTTTCACGGATTTCGCAACTTTTTCCTTTTCTTTTGTTTTCTTTTATTTTTGTTTCCTTTTATTTTATTTTTTTGTTTGTTTTTATTTCTTTTTATTTTATTTGTTTTATTTTTGCATTTTATTTCATTTCTCTTTATTATAATAAATTGTGGTATGACATATCTCTTGTTTACTTTTCTTGCGAGGGCCTGAGGACCGAGGCGGCTTTCTTCGGGAAGCCGATACAACCGCAGGATTCAGAGGCGGCTTCTTTTCTGCATAGAGCCGCAGGAGAGCGCGAGTGAGGCGAACAGGAGATTGGGAGCTAGCTTAGCTTAGAGTAGTTTTAGGTTTAGCTTAGTTTCTTTCCAGCACTATTATTATTGTAATAATACAGAACCAACAGGGACACTCAGACTTTTGTTGTGATTGTCGGGGTCTGTTTCGCTGAGCACCGGTGTGCTCGGGGGACCTCACCGCGGTTTTCGCCGGTTTTCAGTTTTCCTCGCATTTTTCTTTTTCTTTTTATTTATTTCTCGAGGATTTAGCCTTAGCATAGGAATTTCCATTGCCTTGTGACGTAATTAATTAGGGCCCAACTTTAATTATCTTGCCTGTTCCTATAGACCGAATAATTGGACCTTAATTAATTAATTAATAAAAAGCTAACCTGGTCACTCGAGGGGTCACGTGGCGCTAGAGGCTGTATACAGCGCTGGCAGGATCCGTTGTGGCGGACACCGATCGGCATCAGAGACCGGACCTCGACCCCTCCCGTTGACCCGTTAGCTATTATTCTTTACGTGTAGAAATTTCTGTTAAGGCCGATTTCCTCGTTGCATCATTCAGATTAGTTTAATTTCTGTCTTTCAATTATGTACGGATCATATTGCATGTAGAGTGCTGGCGGCAGGTACACATCCCTTACTCAGCATGCATCATTGAGTTTCATCGCGCATCGGCTTTTTCGTCTTCTCCCCCCATTTTCTAGACTTAAAAATCAGGAGAACCGAAAAATTCGTTAGGCGTTGTTTATTCTGAAAAATATCTAAAAAAACAAAAAACCATAAAATTGGGACTGTTAATCAAACCTGATCCTAAAAGATACTGACCTAATAAATTGTCTTGGGAGAGCAATCCCCTCATTGCTTGGTTTGGATGAGCGAGAGAGTGATACACACCCTAGGTTAGAGCCATATCCGACCCTTCTTCAGACTACTGATCTGGGCTAGTCGTTCTCCAGTGAGGATCGCTCCAGTTTCCGATAAAGCGGGCCGCGATATCCTTATCAGAGCGAGCCGATCGGGTAGCCGGTAAACGGTCCACGACTTGTACTGGCTGGGAAAGATCTAGCTTCGGATCGGGACAATCTCCTGGGGGTGTTGGATTCCTATCAGCTCGTTTAATCGCTTTGAAAGACTGTCTGATCACCAAATAAAATCGACAAGATAAAAGACCGAACTTTCACGGTCATCAGCTTTGCGTGCGTTGGTGAATCAGGGGTATTGTTTGACCGATCTTATTTGTTTGCCAGATCCTATCCGCCTTCTTCTTCTCCATCTATATTCTTTCCAGTCATCTATCTTTCTCCCTCCCACCCTCCCTTCAGTCTTCTTCTTCTTCTTCTCTATCCTGGGATAATGGATCGACCGCCTTTCTTGCCAACTCTTGCGGCTTTCCCTTCTTCTGCCCATCATTCCAGTCCACCTTCAACGGAGGTCGGATCTCCGACCGACCTTTCATTCCCTCCCTCCCCTTCCCTTCATTCTTCTGAGCATGTTGTGCTAGACGTCCGTGGAGATCAGACTAACCAGATGTGAGACCCTGACGATTTCACTGTTGGGATGACAGTGTACTCCATACGTGATCATAGAGAGCAGATGCGAGTATCAGATACCTCCGACAACGGGATGATCGATGAGCAGACAAGCCAGAAAGCTCATTCAGCTTCTACATTCAGTCGCTTCATTCTTGACTTGGAGTTTATTCAGAGACTGCCGACATTCTCAAGGGAGGTGCACGAGGAGCCATATATTCATCTGGCCGAGTTCGAGGAGTTCTGTGCGACCCAGACATATTTAGATATTACTTCGGAGGAGCTGATGTTGAAGATCTTCCCATTTCCACTTCAGGGCAGAGCCATGAAATGGCACAGACGACTGGGAAGGAGATTCGCTACATGGAGAGAGAGCTACGCATAGAGTTTTTACAGAGATACTATCCCCTGCGTAGAGCAGATATGATGCGGTCTTTGATCACAGATTTTTCAGTAGACCCCCAAGAGCCAGTGCATAATGTATGGCTGAGGTTTCTTGACATCTTGAGGAGATTTTCCGATTACGGACTTTCACCTACCGACCTCATTGAGATCTCCATGAGGGGATGACTGCTGATCAGATAGCACTGGTGATTACCTCGTGTGGTGGTTCACACCACAGTTCCGACATCGATTTACTTGATGCCATCTCGAGATTACTTTCACAGAGCCCATCTTCACGAGATACATTAGCCGGGACAACACACGAGGATGATGCGATACCAGTTGGGTGTGCCGCACTGTACGAGGACACAACTTTCACACACCAGATCGAGGACATGGATTCTGCTGCAGCACAGATGATAGAGGAGATGACTGCTACGGTGGAGGTTCTGACCCAGAGACTGCTCGAGTTCCCGTTGGTCTCCCAGCTAGAGTATGAGTCGGTCCCATACTTTCCAGTTGACGAGTCTTGGATATCAGATCTTCTGATGTTCTAGGAGATGGAGGAGCCCCCACTATTACAGCCATTAGCCCAGATATTTCAGTGTCCATTCCCAGACGACTCAGCTTCTACCTTGCAGAGATACTTCTCCGACTTAGACAAACATCAGGACTCATTCCAGCAGCTACAGTTCGATGCGGGACACCATTTCGAGATGACAGACATAGATAGTCCCGTACTCGAGCCTTTTCTTTTCCACCTTGATGAGATAGATATATTTTATGAGGAGCAGATGTTAGCCAGCACTGCTGCAGCCTGAGGATCAGTTTCAGACACTTCGACAGCTTCCGCGTTGTTGACCAGTACATTTTTCTGTTTCCAGATTGATCAGAGGTAGACTTCAGTTGATGAGATATTTTGGTGCGAGGAGTGGGTGCTTGCTAGCAGCGCAAATTTCCATTCAGATTCTGATCCTCCATTTCTCACTGATGATCCGGCATTACTCCCGATGGTTATCTGCGGGAGGGTGCCCAATACGATGCGTACTCGGTTTCACTTTCTGAGAGTGTATCCGATCTGACGGATCACGAAACCGAGTCTTTTGATCGTTCTGACTCTGAGTTGCCTCACCTCGACGACCCTCGCGAGGATGAGCCGATCTTCGAGATAATCCATGATATTTTTGACATTTCTTTATATTCTCCATCGAATATCAGCTTCGCTTGTGAGTCTCCAGATCTTGATCTTCCGTATCTTTCCGAGACGGTGATTAACACAGAGGATTCCATGGCTGATCGTTCTTTCTCCACGTTTGATTTCTTCGGCTCTACACTCCCTCTCCACTTTGATCTTGAGCCGATGATTTCTTTTGTGCTACCGGATCCCGATCATATCTTTCCATATCACTGCATGGTAGCAGACACCCGCCTGATTGCCTACTTGGGTGTCTTCTTTTACATGATTGATTTCGTCGTTGTTCTCATACCGAGATTGCAACGACAGTATGACATTCGCCTTACATATGCCGTCCTGAACCTTCACACTGCTTTGTCCTAGCCTTTGCGCCCAGCTAGGGGCGTAAAATCTAGCACTTGTTGAGAGGCACCTCAACATTGTATACTTTGTATATATGTGTTTTGTCATGATTTGTTCTTTGTTACTTCCGTTTCTGTTTTCACCCCGGGTCTCGTTTAGGATTATCTTTGCTATACTTAGGATATACCTCATCCTAAGTATAGGGGGGTGGAAATACCGAGTTGTTCCTTTCGTTCTGTTTCATTACTCCTGTCGTTGCCTATACTTAAGGATTCTTCACCTTAAGTATAGGGGGAGTGATGCCCTTCCATCTTGTATATATTTGTCTTCTTCGTCTCTTTCTACCTCTGTTTTGCTGCCTATACTTAGGGATATTTCACCCTAAGTATAGGGGAGGTAGACCCTGTACATTCTTTCACTCGGATTTTCCTTTGTGTACAACCTCCTATACCTAGGATTACTTGATCCTAAGTATAGGAGGAAAACTCCGAGATTCTTTTCCATTTCTATTCTTTCATTCATCGTTGTAGTATAGCCTTTTTTTCATTTCTCTATACTAAGCACGAGTTATGTCTTCTTCATCGCTCTTGATTCACTCTGGGGACATCGTTCGAGCTAAGTATAGGGGGTGTCGTATATATTCCATAGATACTTTAGCCATAACTCGTACTTTGTGTGAGTGTGTTAATAAATAAAATGGCTAAAAACCCGTAAAAATCCATAAAAATTAAAATTTTTTTCTTGTACATAAAATTCTTTATTGCACATACATAGCTATGCACAAAATTATTTTTTGTAAAAATGTTTGTAAAAATCTTTTTTGTGTAAATAGCGTGTAAATATGCTGATATCAAAATTACGTATATAGTACAAATTTTTTTGTAAAATGTTTGAAAAACAAAAAAGTTTGCAAAAATCTCATGTAAATGTGTGTAAATATTTTGCAAAACATCTGTATTCATGCGTACATCCATGTTTTCAAACATTTTTCGAAAATTTTGCACATTTTCAAAAATTTTGTAAAAATTGCATCTTTGTAAATATTTGTATAGTTTTTCATGAATCATAGTTGACATTTAAACTAGCCTGGAATTAAATTGAAAAATGGAGCTTGGTTAAGATCTTAATCCACCTAGCTCTAAGAGGAACCTTATAGGGCTCATGGTTGAGACTTTTCAGGTCCATGGTGACTTAATTCTTTGAGTCCACTAGGCTATGATCATATGTCATCTCGATGAGCCTAAGTAGAACACTTAACAACGCACACATGACTCTTACAGACAATGACTTTACTTGGACCAACACTTTACACCGAGCTCTCCACGGATGAGGTGGTGAGGAGGCAGTTTTCTTTGACTTGGGGTAGCATATGAGGGTAGTACTTCTAGGCGGAACCTCTCTTCTTCTTACAGTGAAGGAAGTGTGTCTCAACTTGGTCTGGTAGCCGTGAGGTCTAACGACAGGAGTTGTGGGTTGCAATAATGCTTCAAAAGAGGGATAGTCTACTGCTCAAGAGGAAAAACTCCTTATGTATATATGCTGCACCATGTAGATTTGTTGTACATATGCACATCAAAAAAAATGTGCAAAAAGAAAAGAAAAACTCCAAAAAAGTGGTGGGTCTGAGAGAAAATGATATTCCCACCGGAGTGTATAAATAAAGCAGAGCTTATGTTATCCGTGTCCATCTCATGAAGCTTGCAGTAGGGAGACTTAGCTACACTGGTTGGGCTCCCTAGGATACATGGCTACACTGGCCATGGTCAATTCTCTTCTTCCTCCTCTTCTTGAGCCGGTTGAACTTGAACTTAGAAGGGAATACCCCGCTCCTCGAGGAAAGAGCTTCCAGACTAGGGCATTAGTGTTACCTTGTTGAGGGGGATTGTCACTTTGCTATTTCTGAGGTGGAGAGCTATACACCACTTACACCGTACAAGAAAAGACTCATGGTCTTCAGAGTTTGTGTATGTAGACTTGTTCTGATCTGGATTGTTGAGGAGTCTTGACTATAGATTAGTGGAACTCAGAGGATGTTAAGTTTTAAACCTAAGTCCAAATAAGGTTCCGACAAATCAATAATCCAAAGATCTGACTGAGCTCCATACTTCAATTTAATGAAGACAAGTTTAATAATCAGCATTGATTCATCTTCTTTCCCTTCTTTTTCTTTCCCTTTTTCTTTTTCACTTCTTCTTCAAATAAGTGTTTGCTAAGGGACTAGGAAAAGTAAAGTATAGGGGGGGTGATGAATACTCATTCACCACTCTTTATTCTTTTATTTTAGCTATTTATCTTTGCAAAACACCATGTAGATAGCTGTAAATATAATAAATTATCAAGAGGCATGCTTTGTGTAAATATCAATAATTAGCATGTATTTGTGCAAAAATAAAAGAATAAAGAAATAAAGAAAAAGAAGGAAATATTTAGAATAAATATTGAGTGATCTGAACCCAAGAGAGGGCCCAATATGGGCCTGATCGCAAAATAAAATAAGTAGAGAGAGATAGGGCCATTCAATTTTGTGTAAAATTCCTTCTATTTGTACATATTTTATATAACATAATTTATTTTTCATAAAAATAAATAAAAATCACTAAAAGTAGTTTGAAAATAAATAAACATTTTTCATTTTGTAAATATTTTGAAATAAAATCATTTTCGATTTTTAAATGATTTTCTAAATAATTTCAACCCTGGAATTTTGTGATTGGTCCACGGGGGATTGTTGACCCCCGGTCAACTCCCCCTCCCGGACCAACCCGCGCCCGGATCCGTTTTGTATCCGACTTCTCCCAATTTTTTAGAATGGATCATGGCTCCTTTTGCCCCGATTTCTCCACCCGCCTTTTCTCCATGGATCATACACCTTTGCGGATCCCTAGGAGAGATCGGATCTTCTTCGATTCGTGCGCCCGTGCCCGTTCAACCTCGTCACCTGGGACATTCTATAAAACCTAAACTTCGTTGCCCAACTCAGTAGCTCACGCCGCAAGCCCTTATTCTACCCTAGAGAGATTCCCCTCGGTGACAGCGACCAGAACCCTTCTTTGGCGGCCAGAATAGGCGCCTGTAGCCGTTGCTCAAGGTACGTGGCCGGAGCACCGCCACGTTTGAGCCTCCCAACCCGCCGCAGCTTGGTTGAGGCGACGACCACCTTCACCGCATCTCCTGGAGCTCAGAATTGATCTTCTCTCATTAGGTAGACCCTTCATCGATCCTAGTTCTATCTATTTCCAAATCCTTCATCGGACCTCCGTCGGCTCCGACCCATTGGTCGGAGCTCCATCGACCACATTCATCTGCTCAGACCGAACCCTCGTTCCATCGTCACCCTTCTTCCATAGTCTGATCACCTCGATCTTGGCTATCCGAGCCGAGATTGAGCTAGGTTCCCTTAGCCGCCTTCGCCGGAACCTTCCTCCGCCTCCCACCGTCGCTTCCCTTTGCTGTTCATCCAATAACCCCCGCCAGAGCGAGCCTCCGAGCGAGAGCTTTCATCTGCAGGTCAAGAAGCACCTGATTGCTCCCCAGCTCACATTTCAGCCCCCTCGTCGGAGTCATCCTAGGTCGTACCACCCTTCCCGGAGATCTGACCGTTGGGAGCTTCATCCGCCACCGCCTCCCGACGCGGAGGACCATCGCGAGACGAACCCTCCCTCCTGATCATTCATCGGATGCTCGGAGCACCCCCAGTCCTCCGGCGAACTTCGCCAGGGAGGAGTTCGTCCAAATGCCCTCTCCATCGTCGGATCACGCCTTTTCTCCAGACTGCATCTAGACCGTCCGTTGCCCGCTCCTGTCAGGCCGTTACATAGCAGATCTAACGGCCACGTACGCCCTACGTTCGCCATCTTGTCAAAGCCGTTGGATGTGCCAGACGTCAGCATCTCCACCGCACGTTGTCAGCCACTCACCACCCGCCACCTGTCACCCACGTGATCCGCACGCCCTTGGCTGGGTAATTTGCGCCCTCTTCCTTGCAGTTCCTTTCTGTTCTTGTTTAGTCTATTAAATAAATAGCACACTGTGGACAATTTGCATGTGAGCCCCTACTGTTTGTCTGATTTACACTTTAGTCCTCTTCGTATGGGAACACGTGCATCGTCACGTGAGTTTGTGGTACATTTGCATATTTGCTCCTGCACTTTATAATTGTTACGGTTTGAGCTTTTATAAATAGGAATTAAATTTGTGCCCCTGTTTGTGTGACTCACGTGCCGCCCTCGTGCGGATTTGGGCTTTTTGCATTTTCAGCCCTAGATTCTTTACACGTGTTATTATTTGGCTGATAACTTTTCAGTAATTACATATAAGTCCCTTTGTGTTGCTTGTCTTTGATTGGTTGAATAGAATAGCAATTTTCACTCAAATCTCATGTAAAAATTTCAGTGAATTTTTGGGTCCTTTTTGTTTTGATTTTCTATTTTTAAAAATTCAAAAACCTCTGATTTTGGTGTTGTCTAATTTGTAAAATCAACTAAAAATATTATAAAGCCTCCAAAAATTCTAAAAATTTACTGAGTGTTTATCTTTGTGTGTTTTTGCTTATGTCCGAATTTCATTGCTTTTGGATCTATAAAACCCCTAAAAATTGAAAAACCCTTAAAAACTTAGAAAAATAATTAAAAATTCCTAAAAATTTAAAAAATGCAATTTCTTTTCCTGTAGTTAGGTTTTTTTATTTTATCATAAAATTGTCTTTGGAATTTTATAGGCTATTTAGATATTTTTAAATAGCCTTTAGATTCTGGCTGCACATTGTCTTCAATTTTTAGCCTTCTTTCATTTTTAGAAAAATAACTAAAAATCATAAAAATATGAGAAAAATACCAAAAACACTTGAAAAATTATAAAATCCAAAAATATTTTTATTTTAGTTTTCTGAGTATTTTTTCTCTTTTAAATAATTGTCTTGTTGTGCTCTTTTTAGTTCCTTTTTACAATTTTTTTAATTTTAAAAATCATAAAAAAATTTATTAAATATAAAAATCCACCAAATTTTTTTTTGTTTTATTTTTAATTCCCGACTACTTCGTAGGATTTTCAATCCGTGCTTCTTGTGTTCGACCCTGGTAGCTATACCAAGTAAAATAAAATAGCGAGACCGCTATTTACGCTGATTTGTTGATTTATTTCTATTTGGTGGTCTTTGTTTTCTTGATCGAGTCCGGCCCGAGAGATTGAGGTCGCAACGACCATTGATACCTTCTCATCTTAGTCTCTCGATTTTTCGGTTCATCAACTAATGACCGCCTAAACCGATTAGTTGCTCGACTGTCGATTAATCGGTAGTCAATGATCCCGCCGATCGAATACCGACTATCGATTTTTGCAACCTTGATTTTCGTCGAATTGAGTCTGTGTAAATTTTTATATATAAATAAGGAGCAAGGTTGTAGAAATCGGTAGTCGATACTCGATCGACGGGGTCACTGACTAAGGATTAATCAGCAGTCGGGTAACTAATCAGATTTAGTCGGCTATTAGTCGGTTTTGAATTTTTTTAATTTTTTTAAATATATAAATCATTTTTTATACGTATATTCTTATATAGTTGCATGGATTTGTATATTTTTATACTATCATAATGAAAGAAAAGAAGTAGTTGACTTTAAATATAACATTAAACATATTAGAATAAGTTTGCTTTAAAAAAGCAAAAAAAAATTAAAAAAAATAAAAAAGCTCTATGTAAAAGTTAGCCGAGTAGTCGGGCGACTACTCAGTTTGATTAGTCAAGTTGATCGACTAATGGCCGACTAGGCCTAGTTGAGTCGGTTACCCCCCGAACTTGACTAGTTGGAAGGACTAGTCTGCTTAGTCAGTCGACTTTTACAATAGTGATAAGGAGATTGCATGTGATCTCAAATCAACTAGTTAGTCGGTTAAAGATATTTAAAGTCCAATTAAGGTACGTTATGATTTGAATTTTGTTCCCTTTTATTTTTTGTAATCTCCCCTCCTATATAAAGGATATAGTAATTCATGGTTGTAATCAGTTGAAGTTGGAGCCTTAAAAAAAATTTTAGAGCCTAAAAAAAAATCAGTTGAAGTTGAACTTAAAATTGGAGTTTTCTCCACTACCCCTCCCCTTTTCCTTCTCTCTCCATGCGATCTCCATGATTTCTTCATCCAAAACCTCGTGCATCTGGCACGATTTCTCTTCCTCCACCCTTCAATCTCTTCCACCATATTTTTCCACCATAGAAATTTTTTATTCGAATCAATTGGTATCAGAGCATGGCCTACATATCATCCTCATGATCTGACGATCCTTGTGTCGAAATATATTCCTATATTTCTATACCTTTTATATATCTTTCAGTTCTTCTGTCTATTCTATATAATTTACCCATAGGTCTCTCCTTATATAAGAGAGCGTAGGACTTGAGGAATAAACATCTCTTTTATTTTTCCCAACATGATATCAGAGTGACGGTCCTAGACTGGAGCTCCGAAACCCTAACCCTAAGCCCCACCCACATCCCCCTCCTCCCCTTCACGCGGGCCACCGCCCCTCTCCTCGCGGGTCGTCGTTGCTTGACTCCACAGGCCGCCGCCCCTCTTCATGCGGGCAGCCTCCACGCGGGCAGACGCCGCCCGGCCCCGCCACCGCCCCTTCCACGTGAGCCACCGCCGTCGCCCGGCTCCACCACCACCTCTACACGTGTCGCAGACGCACGCCGCCCCTTCTACGTAAGCCAGCGTTGCCACCCGGCTCCGCCGCTCCTTCTGCGTGGGCCATCGCTGTCGCCCAATCACGCCATCCTCCTCTAAAAGCACCATTGCTGTGACCTCTTTCTTGACGGGATTGGTTGCATGAGTCTATACATGCGATCATATCTCTTTATGTCAGTGTAGACAAGCCCTTGTCTAGTCTTCAAACCTAGTCTTCTTGAACCATCATGTCAAAAAGCAAGGTCGATATTCCCTCCACAGACGCCTTCAGAGGTCCTGCGCCTATCGTAAAGATGGATGGGTCAAACTATGAACTGTGGGTTATGCAGTTCACGAGAAAGAGCCGGTTGAGAAGACTGAGGTTAATGCCTCATGGGAGGCGGATGATGTATATGCCAAGGTTTGGCTTTCAGGTACATTTGCCATAGAGATCGCCAATGACATACTCCATCAGCCCACAACCAAGGCGATGTGGGATAAGTTTCTAAAGTAATAGAAAATCAATTTCGGATTCATGCCAGGTCACGCAACTATTGAAGCTGTCCACTTGTTGAGAACAATGGAGATTTATAGAGTTAAAATGAAGAACCTGCATATGATTTTTATTGATTTGAAGAAGTCCTATTATTCAGTCACGTGAGAGATTTTGTGGAGAGTTTTGGAGAAGAGGCAAGTACCTGGATCCAGTCCGGGAAGACTGACTATTTTGACATCAGCATCGATTTGCACCAAGGTTTAACTTTGAGTCCATTCCTTTTTCCTTTGATTATGGATGAGTTGACTAGTCACATTCTGGATGAGATACCTTGATGTATGTTGTTTGCCGATGATATTGTGTTGATTGATTAGACTAAAGATAGAGTAAGTGCTAAGTTTGAGGCTTGTAGGCATGCCTCAGAGATTAAAGGATTTCGTAAAAGTAAGGTTGAAACTGAATATATGGAGTGCACATTTGATATAAAAAGTGGTGAAGGAATCAAGGTGAAGATTGGAGACAATAACATCCAGAAGAAAGATTCTTTTAGATACTTGAGATCTATTCTGTAACATGATGGGAAAATCGATGAAGGTATTATTCATAGAATAAAATACAAGTTGGCTAAAGTGGAGAGGAGCCTCTATTGTTCTGTGTGATAAGAAATTTCCTTTGAAAATCAAAGGAAAATATTACAAACCAGCTGTGAAACTTGTTATGCTCAATGGATCTGAATGTTAACCTATGAACCATAGACAAGTGCAGAGAATGACAATAGTAAAAATCAATGTTCACTAAAGTGGCCCGTGCGGCCGCATATGCGTATGCGGTGCCCTCAGCGCACCGCTTTCATGAAGCCCCCATTATGCGCCCTGTGCGCTTATGCGGGCCGCTTATGCGGGCTGTACGGCCACATATGCGGTATGTGCGACCACATATACACTTATTTATTATTTATTATTTTTAAATTTGTGCTACATTTTTATTGTGTTTTGTGCCACGTTTTCCTTGCTTTTGCATGTATGCCAACCAAGCATTCCATGATCATTTAAATTCATCGTCAAAGTAGTTGTACCGCGAGGGAGTAAACACGCAAGGAAGAAAAAGAATAATGTACTAATAATTTAGCAAGCTAATTTAGTCAACTAATAGCTATTATGAATGCAATATATTATATGTAAAGTTTGGTACTTTTGATGGAGGATCGATTATGAATATAATGACGGAGATAAATGACATTATATTCAACAATAGAGGCATTTTGTGTGCTAGCTTTTCTATTTTATTGATTGTTGTCATTTATTTTGTGTGCTAACCGTTCTATTAAAGTATTGATATTTGTTTGATAGAGATTGTTTTGAACTCTATATGAAATTTATTTTTCTTAGATCTTCTGTTGGACCATAATTATACATAAATTTAGTTCTATTGTAGTCACTTTTGTATATATTTATTTATTTTTAAATAAAAAATTAGGAAACCACGTAGAACCGCATATACACCGCATATGCCCCCGCATACCGCTTAAGCGCTATTCAGTGACCTGTCCGAACGTATATGCATACCGCTTTCCTGAACCTTGGTAGAAATATAAATGCTAAGGTGGATGTGCGATCATACACAAAAAAAATTGGATTCGGAATTATGCGATTAGAAGGAAAGTGGGTGTCGTTCCAATAGATAATAAGATGAGAGAAAATCACTTAAGATGGTTTGGCCACTTGCCAAGGAGGTCAGCCGATGCAACTGTTAGAAGATGTGAGATCTGGGATGTTGAATCGGCTAAGAGAGGGCAAGGAAGGCCCAAGAAGTGTTGGAATGAGACTATCCGAAGGGATCTTAGTTATTTGGATCTAAGCTCAAGAATGACCCAAGATAAATCTGAATGGAAGCAAAGAATCCATGTAGCCGACCTTACTTAATGTGGAAAATGCTTTGTCTTTGTTGATTCTAACATGTCATGTGATAATAGCTCATACATTTTCAACTCAAATCACTAATATTAATTTGATCTGTACATATTAAAATATTAACATGATTTTTTATTTTAAAATATCATGTATCAAGATAATTTTTTTCTCGATCCTTTTTTACATCAAAATGTGACCTCTATGTAAATTAATGTAATTTTTGATAATATTTTAAAATTTGAGATATAAAAATATAGTTCATTTGTAGTTTAGGGTATACCCATATTTTTTATATAACAAGGAGGGAAAATTTATCTTGAAATTTCAAGATAATAAACTACAAATAAACTCTATAAAAATTATTCTCCAATTAAGACATTAAATTTCTTTATATATGTTTGACTTCATAGGTAACAAAAATCTACGAATTTAAATTTGTATGAAAAATCCGCAACGAAGTGCGGGTTCCATTTTCTAGTATATTTATACACCAGATGATACATCAAATTAGTGCGCTCTTCCCATGTTCGTAAGACACACTTGGCCAGCGATCCTTGTTCATCTCTTTAAGGCACATCCCACCCAAACCTCCTTTCTCAACCGATGTGTCACTTATTCCAATCCACCAAATGGACCCGGAGTTCTCACTCATGGACTTAGATTAGAAAAATCGCCTCTTCAAAGCTTCCTAACTTACCCGCACCCCTGTCGGTGGCAAATGAGAGGATAGGAAAATAATAGGGATGACAGATTTATAGTAAAAAAACAGTTTAAATATCCTTACATGCAATGTTGCGACAAGTGGACTCCTCTCTATCGATCTCCGACTCTCCTAAAAAATCTCTCTACCATCCTTCAATTCCTCTTTCTCTCTCTCTATTCGTGGTCTATCTTTGGGAAATAAAACGTTCCCATTTTTTAAAACATTTACAATATATCTATTGCAATATTAAAATCATATTATGAAATTAGGATGACATAGAAATTGTAGAATCATTTTTTTATATTTATCGATTGAATGGATATCTATTTTTTCATATTATTTATCATCTATATTAAATGCTTATGGATTTCTAGAGTAATTTTTTGACAATCCATCTTCGTAGATCGAATGATTATGGTACAAATAGGAACTTAAATAGAACTAGCGTGGAATATAAAATATATAAAAAATAATGATTGAATATTTTTGTCACGAAGATTTCAATAAAATCATTAATTCAGAATATCAAATTAATCCATTAATGTAGATTTTATAAAATCTATTTAAAAGACAAATATGATAGTGAACATGCACGAGAGAATATTCTATAAGCATACATGTTATATGATTTTTTTTCTTATATTTTTTAAATAGTGACATGCATGTATTTATTTCGTTTTTATTTAAATATCTGTATATAATAAAAACAGATAAATTTTAATCTTTTTTTATTAATGAAAAGATAAATATTTATAAAAATAAATATTATCATACTAAGGAAATACTAATATATTGTACACATGCATATTGTAGTGGGTACATTGAAATTATGATTGATATATATATATATCTAACTATCAAAAAATAAAAGTAATATAAGGTACACATTTGCATTTTAACCATTCCCACCCACTAAATATTTTATTTTTTAATATATTTGATATGCAAGCCAACTAGTTTAATATTAATGGTGTAAATAAAGCTTACATAAAATTTAAATTCTAGGGAAATATCAAATAAAGATGGAATGTAATTTGGTCAGAAATAAATTTTTTGCCACTTACCAATCATTGTGGATTGTCTAATTATGTTAGATTTTCTAATATACGTGAAAGAACAAATATTAAAAAGATTGACATGCAATAAACATAGATATTATCTTTTTCTAATAAATAATATATATGAAATATATATAATTCTTTCCCATATTCTCATCTTTTTATAATAAAATATAGATAAGTTACATTATAAAATACTTAAAATAATAAAAAATATTAATAAGTAAATAATAACAATAGAGAGTGAATGACAAAGTTATGCTCGCAGCCAAGTGCGGGTTGTATTTGCTAGTTGGCAGCTAATCAAGGCATCTCTATGGTGAAGGCCTGGGATTGGGGGACGTGGGCCCCAAACTTCACCAATGCCTTCTCAGAATCGAGATTCGAGGCTGCAGGATTTCCACGCAGATGATGAAGCTACTTGAAGGGTTGAAGAGGTGGAATACCTGGCCTTTATGTTCATTGAGATCACTAAGGATGGTTGGACGAACCGTTCTCAGTTAAGATAGCATACAAGGCGTTCTCCTTCCCATTGGTTTTTCGTCCTGGAGTCTTGGCTAGAGATTTCATTCTTCAGGAAATAAAAAAATGCCGCTACATGTCAAAATTTTTTGTGGCTGCTGATACAAGACCAAGAGATGACAAAGTTCATATAACCAGGATTCTATGTGCAAATGGTATCACGTGCACGAGATGTTTGGACACCCTATAGAATGCAGATCACATTTTTTTTACATGCCCTCATTCTCAGGATATTTGGAATGGGGCATCTCTGGACTGGCTGGTTTCAACTTGTGCTGAGATATTCTGGGCCTCTTTAGATCTGATGTTCTAACTCTCAGGAGGGGAGTGTTTTGTCGCTTACTCTACTGTGGGCGATTTGGGCTGAATGTAATGAGGTTATTTTTAATCAAGAGAGACACTATACAAAAAATGTACTGGAACATGTCAAAGCTCTTTCGAGTCTTGGTCCTTGTAACTATTTATGTGAATATAAATAAATTTGATTCTGGGCATGTGTAGGTATAGATGCATAGCCCTTTTCTTCTTCTTTAAGAAATTGATAATACCTACATCCCCATCCAACGATTTTCATATTCTAATACTAGAATATTTATCTTTTGAAATACCATCTTTGTTTTTTGTATGCCAAAAATCACGAGGTACACCTTTAAAGTGGCATTTGTACAGTCTTTAAGATTTCTTTGCTGTCATGAAGAATCGGCCATATCTTGATGAATAAAAAGACTCTTGAGATGATACACAATTTGTAAAGTTAGAATTTCTAGCTTCAACTTGTAAGCTTACAATGAAAAGTTAGAATTTCCTTTTCTTTTAGTTCATCAAGTTTGCTCCCATTGACCAGAACTGAATGTTCTTTATTTTCATGGCTGTAGCGGCTCATAAAACTTATGGTGGTATAGGAACAATCCTTGTAAAAAAGGTTGGTGCTTGCTCTAAAATAGTCAAATTTTTACATTCATTTAATTTTGTTCAGGAAATCTAATCTTTCTCAGCTTTATATTTTTGCTCTGCTGCTTCTCAAAGTTTTTATTCACGTTGCAAGCAGGTTCCCGCAGACTACGCCAGTGATTATGGTGAGCTGGTGGCTGATAATGAGACGAATGAACTTTTGCATTATGCCGAAAAGCCTGAAACATTTGTAAGCTAACCAGATGATATATGCAATTTCTAGAAACTCTGCCCAGAGGACTACTTTCTTGTAGTCATTCTATTCCATCTCAGAAAAAGGGTGTGCCATCTGTAATAATTAAAATGGATTGGTGGAATGTGTCAAGATAAAGTATTGATTTTTGATTTTGTTTTAAGAGTTTATTTTCACTTTTGTCTACTCAGGTAAGTGACAAGATAAACTCTGGTGTGTACATATTCACGCCTGATATTTTTGCTGCAATCGAAGATGTAATTATTCGAAGGAAGGAAAAAGGTTAGTAATGTATTCCACATGCATCTTCCACGTGAAGTATTTTACTTTGTGGAATTGAAATGCTGATGGCACATTTTTTAAATATTGCGAGGTGTCTCATGTTTATTATTGTAATCATTTCTAGCAGTAATTTTTCTATCCGCACTCGAAATAGTTGCTATGCGAAAGAACTTAAGTTTTTTAATATAAGAATGAGTTTTGACATGCATTTTGTTTTGTGGTGGGGGTGTAAAAAATAGCATGGTTGTAAAAAATACAATTCAGCTCAATTCCTATTAAGAATGTTTCTTTTATATACGATGTGTGTTGTGTGCTGTTTATTGGCCAATCTATTTGGAATAGCATTCTCGGAGTTGCATTCACGACCTAAATCATACTAAAGTTGTATTCAAAAAAAGTTTCTCAAGGTATTGGAATGCATGCGCTCTTCTATATAAAAAACTGAAAACATACCGGCTATTCGTTTATACGCATGCCTATGATATTCTACTTTCTCTAGTTGAAGTAGATAGTGGCATTAGGGAAACCTTTCCTAACACGGGATATACGAGGATTTGGAAACTACATGTCCCTCTGAAGGTGGAGATTCTATGTGATTTCTGATGCTGAAAAGCCTAGTGATGATCGGGGTGTACATGAGGAGGGTCCAAGACACTGACTTGAGTCATTCCTTCTGTGCTAGGGAGCATGAGAAGATTTGGGAACCTTTTATTCAAACTCCTTTTGATTCACCTGATGTGGAGTGAGGCAGAATTCTTTGAAATTAATCACTTGGGAGTCATGTTGTGCATCATTGGGATGGCGGGCTTCCTGATAACACGAGCAGTTCCGGACTGAGATGTTGAAGTTGACTAGGTGGTTTGCACAGTTTGGATTAGGGATGGGCATTGGGCTGGGCCGACCCAGTCCAACATGAAGCCTGGCCCAAAAAGCCCGGCTCGGCCCAAGCCCAAAAGAACAATGGGTCAGGCTTGGGCCTAAAACTTCAACCCAAATTTTCTTTGCACGAGGCTCGGGCTTGGTTCGGCCCAGCCCGAGGGCCCGACCCGACGTAGGCCTGCAAAGAGGTTTAAATGCGTCCCGAATTTTGGCTTGAAATAAGGCCCCAAAATAGGCTTGAGCCTTAGACATGGAAATCACTTGCAACTCACCCCTTCCCTCCCAGTTTCAAGTAGCACACATCAACCCCCTCCCCCTTCACTTTTTGTTTCCCAGATCGTGCCCCCCTCCTCCTAGTTTCACCCTCTCCCTCCCACGTGCCCCCTCCCTCCAACCCTAGCCGTCGTGTGGCTCGCTCGTGGGCCTCCCCACGGTAGGCCCTCCACCACTCTGCCTCCGCTAAGAGCCTAGCAGGCCATACCCCTCTCCAAGCCTCCTCCTTCACCCCCACCGCTTTCCTAGCCCCATTGCCCTTCTCCGCACACGACCGTGCAATGGCACTACTGTCCCACTGCTCCTTTGTTGTAGTCGTGCGTCGCCTCCTTCTGGTCATGTCTTGCGGTCGTCTTCTTCGGGCAGGTGTCGTATTTACAAATTAACCTTTGAACTAATATCGTGTCTCTACTTACATGCAGATTTATCCAAATTCAGTTTTTATGAATAAGAGATCAACTTGGAATTACACGACTCTTCATCTTTTTGCAAGGAAGGAGAAAAGTATAAGAATGAAGGAGAATCCATTCCATTGGAGATGACAATTAGATTGAGGAGAATCACGAGCTTCTCACTCACTGAACAAATCCACAGCCATGCATGACCCATTAATTGCATAATCAACGTCAACATCAAGTGGTCCTATTCACGCCATTCCCTTGTAGAACAACACCCAACTCCTTCGATGATATGCATCCTTCGATTTATCAACTTGTTTACTCTTGCAATTGTCTATTATTAACACCAAGTTCCTTTGATCTGCACTTAAACCTCTCTTACAGTACCTGCACAAGTTTGTTCTTTTCTTTCTTTCTTTTCATACATCGAATACGGAGAAAATATCCGCATAAAAACTAGAATACTTATGATAGAATAAAATCTGTCCCCGATAATTTTATAGGCAAGTTGATGTTTTTTTGGGCAGGAATCAACTTTGATGTTTTCTTTGAAGTTATATATATATAGATTCAGAAGGAAAGGGGGAGATGTGATTAGCTGTGGTTGAGTTGGCTTTTATGTGCGTAGACCGAATTTCAGACATAAAATTTCAGATGGGCTAGCCCGGCTCAAGCCCGGCCCGAAGGAATTGGGCCGGGCCTGGGCTTGGGCTGAACAACAAGATATGCAGGGCCAGTGCCCGGCCCAAGGCCCGAAATTTTTAGATGGGCTTGGGCCCTTCAGGGCCCGGCCTAGCCCGGCCCATACCCATCCCTAGTTTTGGATGCAGCACAATGACACTTGTCTTCAAAGAAGTGAGATCTTATAGTAAGAATGTGATTTTTATCTGTAAGATATCACGATTTTGTGTGCCACTTTGGGAAGTTGATTTTCTTTAACAGCTGGTGCCTCCCTGTTCATGTCGTTGGACACTGTTATGTTTTTGATGAAGTGGATGGTTGCTTTTGTCCGGTAACCATCCTTTTGACTTTTCCAAAAACTACATTTGTTTTTATACATTCTAAATGAATGAAAACATGTTGATTTTATCAATTGGGGATATTTGGGCCAAGTCACATGCCTATTCTATTTTAATGGAATTCTTGATGATATTAGGTATCTATCACTGTTTTTAAGGGAAAAAATGACGAACACCTAGATTTGGTGCACACCCAAACTACATATTCACAAGATTTACAAAGGACTTGTTTTATCTCATTGTTCTCTACTAAAAAATATAATTTAAGTTTGAATATTTTTGCTAATGTGGTATTGATTCGTATGACAGCTAATCTACGACGTGTTACCAGCTTTGAAGCTCTCCACTTGGCAACGAAGTATGATATTCTTCTTGCTCTCTTTGTTTTCTTCTATTTGAGATTGTGTAATTGTAAGATCTAAATCATGGTTTCTAGGACGTGCTCAACCACTTGATATGTTAAGTTGGTTTGTCCTTTGTTTTTTATGTGATCACTTGCATGGAATATTTTACATTTAAAGCCCCCTGATAGAAGAGGAGAGATAAAGACATGTATAAACCTTGCAGGGGCAATACATATTTTTGCAATTGTAGCTTAGCTCAGGAATGCTTATTATTTGCTTTTCGTGCATTTCTATGCCTTTTCCCCCTTATGCTGATTTCTGAATAAAGCTATGTTCTTTGGGACCTAGGGAATTAGATGAGTCAGATCTGAAACTGATAACATAAGTTGTATACTGTGACATTTTTCGTTTCCCAACTATCAGAAATAACGCAATAAATTGTGATATTTGAAGTTGCTAATATCATTTTCAGTGTGGACAATGTGACACGCCTGTAAGCATATATGCAAGGTCAATTCTTTCAGGTTTTTTAAGATGACCCTGTTCTTTTTTACCATGGCATCATCACCCTTTGTGCAAGTATATTTTTGTAGGCGTTGAAGGGCTGCCGTGGGGTTGATTTTGTGTGTGGGGTGGGTTTGGGGGAGGTGTGGTAAGGAGTACGGACGAGAGGATTTGGAGGTGGACAATGATCATAGAAGGAGAGGAAGGATTTGTGCAAAATATATTATTGTTTAAATGTGAAGTTAGAAGAATTTTTCGCAGCCTTAATTATCATGTTGCATACAAAATTTTGAATTTTATAAATTGAATTGTGCAAAAGCATAGTTTTGGATCAGTCTGGGTCGAATTACATGGAGGAAGGGATGAAGGTGATGAGGATAATGTGAGCGATCACAGAGGGAGAGAATGAAGGATGTGCGTTGTTAGAGATTACCGTAGATTGATATGCCATGATGTTAGAGATTACCGTAGATTGATGTTTCTTTATTTATCACCGTTTCCTTACGTACTGTTTCCTTATGTAACCCCACAGGAGGTATTTATGTAAGTTCTCCTCTGAGCACCCTAGGGTTTAGTCCTATATAAGGACCTTTAGACCTCACAGAATAAACACACAATATTCTTCTCTTCTTTCCTCCACATGGTATCAGAGCAGCGGTCCTAGACCGGTGTTCTGATCTAATATTCCTCCGCCACCGCCCGCCCCTTCTCCCTCCCTCCCTCCCCTCCCCTCCATGACGCCCAGCAGGAGCCCCGCACTAGGCGTGCGCCCCCGCGTCTTGGGCCCCTCGCCCTAGGCCCCCTGCGCCCCCTCCCCCCCGCACGCTCCTCCGTGCCCCTCGCGCCCCCTGCGCGTCCCTCGCGCCCCTGCGCGCCTCTCGTGCCCCTGCGCGCCTCTCGCGCCCCTGCGCCTCCTACGATCTGCCTCTGCCGCCCTAGGCCCCTTGTTCGACTTCGGTTTAGGGCGTTGAGCCTCCACAACTCTCCAAAAATGTGCAACTAAGGAGGTTCTATGGATCAACTACAACTTCATCTAGGTCACTTTTTCTTGACCTAAAGACGCTATCATGACGTCCATCGAGACCAAGCCTATGTATCATCCTTCTTCTTTGATGGTACAAGGCACATCTATCAAGTTGAAAGGCTCCAAAACTATGTTCTATGGTCTCGATCTTTCAAGATATTTATTGGTGGCCAACGAAAGAGTGTCATCCTCACGAAGACTCCTCCTACTACCACTGATGCAGATTATGAAGCCTGGTTTGTCGACAATTGCCAGGTAATTACTTGGATGACAAATAGTGTAGATCCAAATATTGCTGCAAATCTCTTATATAAAGATACTGCTAAAGCCATGTGGGAAAATCTTGAGCACACATATTCCCAGAAAACAATCAAGTCTCGTCTTTCTGATATATACACAAAAATCTGAGTCTACTAATCAAGAAGAGACCGGTCTAACTGAATACTACCGGACACTTACAATCCTGTTTGAAGAACTTCTTATCTTTCAACCTGCATGCTGTGATAAACAAATAGGCGAACGTGCTGAGTGGCAGGTCTACAGGTTCCTCTCAGGGCTTCACCCGAAGTACGAAATTGCAAAAGATCAATTTCTTATGGCAGATAAATTGCCTACGATCGAAACCATATTCGGTCGACTACAGGAACTGGAGGCTCCAGTTCAAAATTCTCTGGTTCATTCTTCTACAGAGACAACAACCCACTATTCATCTGGGTACAGAGGACGACATCCTTATCCTGGAGGTCGAGGTCGTGGCCGTGGACGTGACTCAGGTCGTGGACGTAACCTTGGACGAGGTCGTGGTCGTGATTTTTCTACTGGTCGTTATCCTGCATGCGTACACTGTGGTCACATGAATCATCCTTCTGAGCGGTGCTGGGCAACATTTGGCAAGCAACCAAGTGCTCATAACACTTATGACGATGAATCACATGATACGAACAATGATACAACTACTTAGAGTACAGATGGACAACAGACTCCATTCACTGCTTCTGAATATACTCATCTGCGGCAACTTCGAAATGATTCGGCTCCCTCAACCAAAGACACGACCGTATCTGCTGCTACTGCTAGCCTTGCCATTACCTCAGGTACAGTAGCCAACTCAGTCTCTGTTATCAAACATGCATGGATTATTGATTCTGGTGCTTCCACTCATCTAACGGGAGATGCAAGTCTACTCACCTCATCTCAACCCTCTACCACTGTAAAGAGCGTTCATGTTGCCAATGGGGATCATTCTCCCGTTACTGCTGTTGGAACTATTGACTTCTCCAACAAACTTCGACTGACAGATGTGCATTGTGCTCCTATTTTCCCACTCAGTCTTTTATCTGTTCAGAAGCTATGTCGTGAGCTACATTGTCTTGTTATTTTTGATGAATTCTGCTGTTATTTTCAGGACATCCGGACGAGGCAGATTTTTGGTGGGGGACATGAGAGGAATGGCCTATATTACCTCAACAACCCGTCTACTTCCAACTTTGCTGGCGCTACCTCCATCTCTGAAGATCCCCTTCTATGGCATCTTCGTCTGGGACATCCTTCTGCCAAAGCTCTCTCTATGATGTTCTTTGAACTATCTAAGCTAAAACCCTTTGAGTGTGAAGCATGTCAGTTCGGAAAACATCAGAGTTTCCTTTCCTGCTAGAACTGAGCCTTGTCGCACTATTCTTTTCTTTCTAATTCATTGTGATATTTGGGGACCCTGTCCGGTCCTAACTATTAGTGGTCATAAGTACTTTGCTGTTTTTGTGGATGACTACAGTCGCTTATCTTGGGTTTTCTTGTTAAAAGAACGTTCAGAAATTAATATCGTTGTCAAGAACTTCTTTCATTATGTCAAAATTTTTTTCTCCACTATTATTGAAATATTTCGTTCTGATAATGCTCTAGAATTTACTCAGAATGACTTGACAACCTTTTTTGCCTCCCAGGGACCATACATCAAACTTCTTGCCCATATACATCCCAACAAAATGGGGTTGCTGAAAGAAAACTAAGACACCTTCTTGATATTGCTCGATCCTTACTCACCTATATGAATGTTCCCAAGATATATTGGGGCAATGCTATTCTTACTGCTGTTCATCTTATAAACAGGGTCCCCTTTACTTCTCTACATGGCTCCACTCCTTTCAACTTGCTATAGCCCAAGGAGAAACCTTTCCCTCTGCCCCTACGAATTTTTGGATGCACAACCTTTGTCCATAATTTCCATACCACTGACAAATTATCTGCTCGCGTTATCAAATGTGTTTTTCTAGGGTATTCTCAAACTCAAAAAGGATGCATATGTTATGATCCTACAGGACATCGTTATTACGTTTCTCTTGATGTCACCTTCTTTGAACGAAACAGCTTCTTTACTCAGACAGTGTCCGATATTCCTCTTCAGTTTCCTCCTCCACCAATTGTGTATAAAAGAAAAAATGTGTCTAATCCTGTTCATGTTCCTTTACCTATTCCACTGTTGCAGGAAATTGTGCCATCCTCGAGTGCTCCCACCCATACTACCCCGGATAGTCCTCAGGAGCTTCCGATCGCTCTACGTAGAACAAAGAGGCAATGTACACTTCATCAAATATCTCATTTCACCTCTACTAATGGGTTATCTTGCTCTGACAAAAGATATGCAGATGCTATAATGGTTATTTCTGTTCCCAAAGATCATCATAGTGCACTACAAGATGAGGGATGGAGAATGGCAATGAATGAAGAAATGGAAGCATTACAGTCTAGAAAAACATGGGACCTTGTCAAATGCCCTCCTGGAAGTAAACCAGTTGCATGTCGCTGGATCTTCACTATAAAGCAGTCCCCTGACGGTTCTATTGATCATTTAAAGGCAAGACTTGTAGCAAAAGGCTTTACTCAAACATACGGGGTAGACTACTTCGAAACATTCTCCCCTGTGGCTAGAATGGGATCCATACGATCTATCATCTCTGTGGCTTTGAACAAAGGGTGGCCTATGTTTCAGTTAGATGTCAAGAATGTATTTCTATATGGAGAGCTTGACGAAGAAGTCTACATGATACAATCCCCAGGTTACGAAGTCGAGGGGGAGTATGTATGCCGACTTCACAAAGCCATCTACGGACTAAAGCAAAGTCCAAGAGCTTGGTTTGATAGACTGAGTACAGAGATTGGCACCATGGTCTTCCAGAGGACTACGTCTGACTATTCGGTTTTTGTCAGGAGACGGCATACTGGTACTGTAATTCTTGCTGTATATGTAGATGATATGATTATTACTGGAGATGATGACCAAGGGATACTAGAAACCAAGGCTTTCTTGCAAAAAGTATTCGTCACCAAGGATCTTGGACAACTTCGCTATTTTCTAGGCATAGAAGCTCTACGTACTAAGAAAGGCTTACATATGTCGCAGAGGAAATACTTCCTTGACATACTAACTGAGGCAGGACTACTTGGGTGCAAACTCTATGGAATTCCAGCAGAGCCTAGAAAATATTATGCATCCAATGATCCTCTCTTTGAAGACACTACACGATATAGGAGCCTGGTTGGCAAACTTCTATATCTTACAGTTACTAGACCTGATATATCCTATGCTGTAAGCAGAGCCAACCAATATATGGAGAAACCATGCTACAACCATTGGCAAGATGTTCTTCAAATCCTTCGCTACCTAAAAGACTCGCCAGGACGAGGAATCTTCTATGGGGTAAATGGTCACACAAATCTCAATGCATATGCTGATGCCGATTATGCAAGCTCTCCTGAAGACCGCCGATCTACAAACTGGATATGCCATGATGGTAGGAGGGAACCTGGTTAGTTGGAGGAGCAAGAAACAAGCAGTCGTCTCAAGATCTAGTGCTGAAGCTGAATATAGAGCAATGGCTCAGGCTACATGTGAGATCACGTGGCCACTCACTTTTCTACAAGAACTAAATGTTGTTACATCCACTTCTATTCCCTTGTACTGTGACAACAAATCAGCTACCTACATTGCTGCCAATCCTGTGTTCCATGAGAGAACAAAACATATTGAGATTGATTGTCACTTTATCAGAGATGTTGTACGAGGAGGGAAGATAACCACGCCGCACATTCCAACAGATCTTCAACTTGCTGATATTTTAACCAAGGCAGTGACTAAGAAGCAGCTTTCCTGGATAACTTCCAAGTTGGGCATGATTGATGAATATGCTCCAACTTGAGGGGGAGTGTTAGAGATTACCGTAGATTGATATGCCATAATGTTAGAGATTACCGTAGATTGATGTTTCTTTATTTATCACTGTTTCCTTATGTATTGTTTCCTTATGTAACCCCACAGGGTGTATTTATGTAAGTTCTCCTCTGAGCACCCTAGGGTTTAGTCTTATATAAGGACTCTTAGACCTCACAGAATAAACACACAATATTCTTCTCTTCTTTCCTCCACATGCGCAAAACACTCTCATTTACATGTGTTGAAGTTAGAAGAATTTTGCCATGCTTAAATGATCATTTATCTCACACAAATAAAAAATATTAAATTTCATATGCTGAATTTTGCAAGAATGTAGTCATATGATGGAGTTTTGAAATTTATCGATTGATTTGCAATAGGTTTAGTTTGGATTGATCGATTTGGCATGCGGATCACAACACAAACAACCACTAGGGTAGGACTATCCATTTAATAATACTAATCAAGCAATCATAAAGGACACACTTCTTTAGCGAGGAAATCCAACCGGGTAAAACCTCGACTATAGTTGTTTGGGATTTCACCTGATTGAATCACTTGGTCCTATCTACCATATGAACTGGTTTCAACAAGGGTGTCTCCTTAATTACATCTTTGCAATGGTAGAGTCCACTAGTGTCGAACTTCTCTTCCATCCGAAGAGGGAGCTCTTACATCTCAGGTACCTTGTACAGTAATATATACAATAAAAATCCTCACCACCTTAAAATATATGCATTGTCGTATGAGACAAAATGGAAACAGTCTTAAGTTTTGCTAGATTACAACTTGAAGCATGATGCGTAAAGCGCTTCTTTTCTCATGCAGATTAGAGTTGAGTACAAGAGAGAAGCATCTCTTTAGCAATGAGAAAGAATGTAGAGTATGTATAGAATTGATGTGTAAAAGATAAAGGCTTAGGGTCCTTCATATAGCCTTTATGGACTACCTATCCCTTTTATGAAAAAACACTTTGCATTAAATGGGTAGCTACTTCCATCAGAAAATTAGTTTGTTGGAATAAAATTCAATCGATGGAAAAAGATGTTAGTTGTATGGAAAGAAAGTTAGTCGGCTGGAAATTAGATATGAATAAAAAATTTTGCATACAAGGAATTAGTTGATTGGAATATCATGAGTCAACTGAAACTCATGTTTAGTTATGTGGGTAGTTATTCTTAAAAGTAACCATTATTAAATTATGATCAATTTGATTATTGATCAAGAAGTAGTCGACCGATCACAAGCATCGATCGACTAAATGAGAATCAGTCGACTGGAAATTCAATCAGTCGACTAATTTGGTCTGACTATGAGATTTGAGTTGGAGATGAATTGTTCGCATAATGCATGAAGTTTACAATGCATCTCTTTCATAAAAAATGCAACAAGACTTAGAGCACTTAATCATCACGAACTTTCTTGTAGCTTGATTGTGTTGGTCTTCATCACGAGCTTTCTTGTAGCTTGATTTAGTAGCTAGCATGCTTAATGTAGCTCGGGCACGACATCTAGGCATGTTATTCGATGTTATATATTTTCTCGTCAAATCTTCTAATATAAGAGCAACAATTTCAGTAATATTTAAATATGCATGCATGTGTGCATGACCCAACAGGTTTATGTCAAACCATGGGGAGATAGATATTTATTAGACCTGATTACATGAAATTACACTTCTCGAGGAACTTTAAAATGAGATTGAGATTCTAATTTACACGAGTGATTACTTGAATTGTTTAAAGTTTAAAATAGAGGAAATCGTCCATGGAGGCCTAACATGGTTGCTCCGTGAAACGATAGACTTTGTACAACAAAGGAGATATATGGTTTGCTGATGGTGACATAAAGGAGCTTCCCAACAAGCTCTTTGTACTTCCTCTTATTGATTTCCTATGTGTCATCATCTTGACATTTCATTAGTGGGATCCATTGGAAGATAAGTCACATGCTTTTTTTAAATTATTACAAGCCCTCTGTGATTTCTAGCAAACTCTAGGCCAAAGAAGTATCAAAGCTTTCCAAGATCCTCGGTGATGATTGCTTCCTAAGGAATTCTTTTGTTTCATTAATACCATGTATGCCATTTCCTGTAACAATGTCATCTATGTACTCTAGAATGGCGACAATACCTCTCAGTGTCTTGTGTACACATATTGAGTGAACAATAATTTATTTGATGAAACCCTGTTGCTCTATTAGTTATGAGAGCTTCTCGAAGCATGCTCTTGGACTCTGCTTAAATTTATAAATAGACTTATGGAGCCTGCACATCCTTTGACACCACCCCCTCAACAACAAACCCTGGTGATTGCTACATATAACACTTCTTCTCGCAGGTCCCCATGTATAAATGCGTTGTTGACATCCAACTGAAACATCGACCAGTTTCTTGTAACTTCAACAGAGAGAAGTATATGAAGGGTAGAATGACATGCTACATGAGAGAAGTTGTTTTGTTAGTCTACACTATATGTTTGGATGAATCTCTTTGCCATCAGTCAGGCCTTTAACGTTCCACGCTACCATCTGCTTGATGCTTTACTGTGAAAACCCACTTGCACCTAACTAGGGTTGCATCAACATGTTCAATAACCAAGGTCCAGGTGCCTTTGGACTGTAATGCTACCATCTCCTCTGCCATAGTTAGCTACCAGCCTACCACTGTCTATCGTGTAATGCCTTTTGATGTGTGTCTTGGATGGTAACACTTGGCAGTCCCACTACAAACTTCTTGTAGTCTTCTGAGAGATGAGCAAGAGAGAGATGACTAGAGAGAGATGTGTGGCAAATATACGTTGATGCTTCCGAAGAGCAATGGGTTGAGTGAGATCATCAGAGGGATCCTAGAGCCCATCCTGCTTAACTGTAGCTCCGAGCTGAACTATACCACCATGTTATATAGTATCACCCTTCTGAACGAAACATTAAATGTGCCATTAGTATAATATGATTGCTCTGTGTTTACCTGGGGCGGATTGGATGATGGGGAAGGCATATGAGCAGGGGGGTTCGGTAAGTATTGGTCTCCGAGTATACACAAGGGAAGGAGTCTCAACCTTGGTAGGGGGAAATGGAATAGTAGGAGGTGACGGTAGGAGGAAATAAAACAATAGGAGGTGATGCTTACAGAATTTGGCTCATCAGAGGTGGCTTATTGGGAGGTACAAAGTGGAGTTCGGTGTAGGGGGAGGGACATGTGTCAGCGAGGGGCACTTTCTTCGCAAACATGGTGCGAGGAGCTTCCTTTAGTCCTAACGTGGCTTCCCCGAGGGGCTTTTTGATGGATCATTGGCTGATGTCTCTGGAGGTTATTAGTGCAGAGCAACGGAGGTGGATGCTCTATTGGGTGGACATGTTTGACGAGATGTTGTTTGTTCGGAGGATGGGGGTTTTTGCATTCGAGGTCTTTCAAAGGCAGAGGAGAGGTTGCTTATCTCTGATCGCTTGTCGGCGTTGTCGCCTCGGAAGATGATTTGCAGAATGTCGTGCTTTGTGGATTGTAAAGTGTTGTTTCGACATGTGTCATTGCACCTTCAGGGGCCCTTTCCTGTCCAGAACTTTATAGTGCTGGAGGTGTTAGAGCTCATCTTTGATGGTTTGGACCCTCGCTTAGATGTGTTTGTGATGTTCATTGCGGTTATTCTGTGGGATAAATCTTCATTGCAGCTTCATCTTTGGGTCAGGAAGGTGAGCTTTCAAATCTTCATGGAGGAGTTGAGCATTCCTCCACTACTGAGTGCTCCCTATGTGTCACGGTCTAAAGCAGCACACTCGGTAGTGAGGCAGCCAACGAAATGTTACTTTGGCAATGAAGAGGCCAAGGCGACAAGAGATTTCAAATCTCGTGATTGTAGGCGGGGAAGTTGGAACGAATGGCAGTGATGGTGTAACGGTTGATCTTCCGAGAACGATTGACAGCATAGAAGTCTGAGCAGATGGGAGGGATTTTGATGACTGTTTCTTTTGAGAAGCAGAGAGATTTGGGGGGCTTTATAGAGTATAGTTTTGGAGATACGTGATGAAGTTTTAGAAGCAGTGCTCTCGAGTTTCTCGAACCCAGATGTAAACCTGAATATGTTGGTGCCCTTGGCATTAATTTTGGAACCTGAGCTTGACCTGATTGCACAAGACTCCGCGGATCTGAGTCTGGTTCCTTTGGGTCCCTTTTTGGATTGACCTATTGGTGAACCTTTTTTCCAGGGTAACTAAGAGGGGCTCCACTTCGACCCTATGGTGACCTTTGCTGCTAGTTATGCACCACCGAAATTGGAGTCTCTCGTGGATCTAGATACTTTGCTGGACGGTCCCTACCGAGGGTTTCCTCCTGCTATGGAAGCGACAGTGAAATCCTTTATATTTAAAGGGTTGCGTCCTCCCTTGGTGCTTGCGAAAGAGAGGTATGGAGGTGTTTTCGAGGGGGCTGATGTCTCTTAGGGTAGTGATGCTTCCAGACATAGACGTGCAAGTAGTGACCCCCCTTACCAGATGTCATTGACGTGCTCGGGATTGGGAGGGAATGGGAAAAAAGATTAAAGCGGTATAAACCTAGAAGAAAAAGGTCAAGAGGGGAAGTATACAAGGTCACGAGTACGGTGGCATTGAATTCAGATTTGGCTGGGTTGCGGTGTAGACTAATATGGCTAAGGTGGCAGGTGCAATCCCATCTCTCGGGAGAAAATTGGCTTCTTAATGAAGATAGTCTTATGGAATGTGAGGGGGTTGGGGGATCCGGAAAAGAGAAGATCTATTGGGTCTTTGCTTAATGAGCAATTTAATGATAAATTGTTGCATTATGAAACAAAGTTATGTGGCTAGACTGAGTTGGTATTGAAATCTTGGGGATTGAAGGGAATGCTCAATTACTCGACACTTGATGCGATTGTATGTGTTGGTGGGATTATTATTGCATGGAATGAGTACTTGTTTGGTGTTGTTTCTGAGAAGGAAGATTTTTGCATATGATGAAGCTAGTGGACAAGTGTGCGGCCTCCAGACTGATCGTGTCTTGTGTCTACATCCCAACTGATCGTAGTCTGCGCATGGAGCTTCTGAATGAGATGCAAGGAGTGAGGGACTCGTTTCTTCAAGCCACTTGGATTATGGGTGACGATTTCCGCATCACCATCTTTTCTTCGGACAAACCACGACTTGGGGGGGTCATACCCTGGCTCAGATGCATTTCTAGAGTTGATTGATGATCTACAGATTGAAGTTCTTGATGCAACATACATCATATACACTTGGAGAAATTCTAGCTCCTATTCAATACTGGACCATTTCCTTGGTTCTATTGAATTATTGTAAGTGTTCTCTCTTTGTGGCATGTCGTTTCGCCCCAGATCGAGGTCAGATCATGCACCTTTTGCTTGGGACTTTGGGAAGGAGTCAGACACGTGATTTTATCGGATTCGAGAGGGCATGGCTCGTTGAGGAGGGTTTTTGGGCCCTTGCATTCTGTTGAGAAAAATCGAGGATTGTTTATTCATGGGAACCCTAGGCTTTCTTATATAGAGAGACCTATGGGTAAATTAGACGAGAAGGACATAAAGAAATAAAATAAAGAAAATGATATAGAAAACATAGACATATTTCTACACTCCCCTTCAAGATGGAGCATAGATGCCAATCATGCTCAGCTTGGAAGAACACTTCTGAAACGGTCCTCTAAGTAAAGCCTTGGTAAAAATGTCTACCGTTTGATAGCCTGAACTGACTTGAGAGGTAGAAATCAAGCCCTTCTGAATCATGTCTCTAGTATAATGGCAATCTACCTCAATATGCTTCGTTCTTTCATGGAATGCAGGATTGTTTGCAATAAATAGGGCATCTTGATTATCACATTATAACTGCATGGGTAGATGTACATCTATATGCAAATCTACTAGCACAGCTCAAACCCACATCATATTTGTACTTGCTTGTGCCATATCCCTATATTCATATTTAGCACTTGACCTAGCAACAACAGTTTGTTTCTTGCTTTTCCAAGAAACGAGAGAACTGCGAACAAACACCGCGAAGCCCGAAGTGGACTTCCTGTCCTTAGGACACCCTGCAGAAATTGAAAGAATTGCTCCTTTCCCGAATAGTAGTCCTGCACTTGGAGAAGATTTTAGATACCTCAATATCATATATATAGCATGCATGTGTACTTGTTAGGGCTGCTCCATGAACTGACTCACTCGACTCACTGTAAAAAAGATAGCAGGTCTAGTGATAGTAACATAGAGAAGCTTTCCCACCAACTCTCTCTATCTCCTCTTGTCAACCTCATATGTATCATCATCATACAACATCATGCTAGGATCCATCAGGGTAGTAGAGGGTCGACATCCAATCATGTATGTCTCAACAAGCATGTCTGTAACATGCTTCCTTTGGGTCATCGCAAGATCCTGTGTATTCCTGGCAAGATGACCCGGAAATTCTTTTGCCTTCTGTATCCCCTGCACACCATCTCTTGTAACAAGTATATCATTAACATAAACCATGATAGCAACGATACCTCTGGGTGTTTTCTGCACAAACAGTACATGATCTGCATTCGACCTCTTAAACCCCTGCCTTTCAATCAGATCCGAGAGCTTCTGAAACCATGCCTTTGGACTCTGCTTAAGACCATATATTGCTTTATGAAGTCTACAAATCTGCTGACACTTTGCTCCTAATGGCGTATCCGTTGTTAGTTGCAAATGGGTGTTTACAGTTAAACATCATGCAGATGGGAGTCTTGATCACTACAAGGTAAGATTGGTGGCACGAGGATTTACACAGACTTATGGAGTAAACTATCTAGACACATTCTCTCATGTTGCTCGTCACTCCACTCTATGTGTCCCTTCTGTAGTTGTGGTACGTGATTGGCCTTTATATCAGCTAGATATTAAAAATGTGTTTTTGTATGGAGATCTCCAGGAGGAAGTCCACATGCAGTAGCCTCCGGGGTTTAAGCTCCAGGTACCACGTGATCATAGAGTCGCCATCTCTTCTTCCATAGCTAGACGCCAACGACTATCCTTAAGAGCCTCCTGATAATTTCGTGGAATTTCCACGACAGACAGGGAAACAACAAATCTCTGGAACTCCCCTGTCAGACTATGAAAGGAGACATGTGGAGCAAGGGGATGTGAAGTGCAGGTACGCTTCTGTTTCCGAATTGCAATTGGTTGTAACTATGTACCAGTCTCCTGTAATGGTTCCTGCACATATATATCTCCAGACCCGTCATTAGAAACATTCGAATTAGAACAAACTTGGAGCGTGCTGGATGACGAGCAATGACCATGAGCAGAAGCAGGTCGACGGGTATAGAATTTTGACAATGGTGGAACAATGGGCACGCGTGACTAGGTATGAGAAGATGATGGAGGTGGAGGAGGTGGTGGCATAACATGTGGAGGTGAAGTAGGTGGTGGCGTAACAAGTGGAGGTGGTGTCAGGCTAGTAGGAGGAGGTGGCATGTAAACCTTATCATTAGAGTCTGATGAAGCCAACCTGTCACCTGTAGGAGAGAAATACATTACAGACTCAAAAAATGTGACATTCGTGCTAATATAATATTTCCTGCGCAAAGGATCATAGCATCGGTATCCCTTCTGAGTCCTGGAGTACCCAACAAACACACATTTGACAGCTCTAAGAGAGAGCTTGTCAAGACCTGGAGTCAAAGAAGGACATATCGATATCGATATCGTATCGGCCCGCCCGGAAAAGGATATATCGGGATATATCGCCGATATATCAACGATATTGGTGGAAATGCCAGAAATGGCTAAAAAAGGCATTTTTTGCTTTTTTTCAGAAATTAAGATCATCCAAGATATTGAAACAACAAATAACGTACAAATACACACTTATATCACACATGTCGGTCATTTATACCCCATATATCACACATACCGATCATTTCGAACATATCACTGGTACGGTTAGTTGTTTGCCTATAGATATTGGAAATAGAGTTCGTCCAAGTTCTTAGAACACTAAATAACTTACAAATATACACTTAGATAACACATAAAGATCATCTATGATCCTTATATCTCACATATCGGTCATATCGAACATATCACTGATATTGTTATTTGTTGACTTATAGATATTGGAAATGGAGACCGTCCAAGTGCTTAGAACACTAAATAACTTACAAATATACTTTTAGATCACACATATTGATCATTTATGACCCTTATATCGCATATATCGGTCATATCGAACATATTGTTGTTACTGTTGATTGCTAACTTATGGATATTGGAAATGTAATCCATCCAAGTTCTTATAATACTAAATAACATACAAATATACACTTATGTCACACATATCGATCATCTATGACCCTTATATTGCACATATCTATCCTATCAAGTATCATTGTTAAGGTTGATTGTTGACTTATAGATATTGGAAATGGTGTTCATCCAAGACTTATATTGCAACACATATTATGCATAAACAAAATGTTTGAGCTATATTTGGAACCAAACAAATAAAGAGCATAATAGCATTTTTTTAAGAGACATAATTCATAATAATATTCTCGAGGGGGGAGATGAATTAAAATCGATTGGACAACCTCATGTTGAAGAGCCATTGCATACACCCTCCTGTTGCTCTATATCCTATCAGAACAGAGGTTTCGCTGTCCGATCAGCGAGCTTGGGAGGGAGGGGGGCTAGGGGGCAGTTTCCCTGACCAGAAACAATATATATTAATTATTATGTGTTTTAATACTAGGTGTAGCTAGATAAGTAGTGGAATCAAGCTTGCATGCATAATATAATTGATATATAGAGATATCGGTCGATATCCTGGATTTTTTGTATTGAATCCAATCATTTTTGACCAATATGGTCCTGAACGACGATATATCACTGATATATCGGTTATATATTGTCGATATCCTGATAAATAGATATGCACCCTAATATCGATATCTCCAGCCTCTCGATACCATATATCAACAATATATCGCCGATATATCGCGATATGTCCTTCCCTGCCTGGAGCCAACTGATGAACAAAGGCGACGGAGCTAAAAACACGAGGAGTGAGTGAGAACAGTGTTGTAAAAGACGGTCTGACAAGTGGAGTCGGGGGATATCGGATTCGAATAGAACAAGTCGGCCAGTAGTCGGTGGGACCCGATTAATCAGGCGCATAGTCAGCCTTGTCGGCCGACTTTTGCATAGGGAAAACCTGATAACCTGAATAGAATGATTTAGAAGGTTATTGTTAGATAGTAACCAAACCCCCAGACTTCTTCGAAATCCCCGACCCCCTGTGCGCTCCAGACTTCTTCGAAACCCTACCGCCGCCTCCTCCATCGGTGTGTCGTAGCCCCTTCGAAACCGCGTCGCCTCCGCCTCCATCGCATCGTCTCCCACTCCTTCGCGTCGACGGTCCTCTGCCGACCCCTCCTCTTTGCTCTGCTTTTCGACCTCCGCCGGCCTGCTTAGGTTATGGTTTTTTATTTTTTTATTTTTGCTTGCTTGATTTAATGCTTGATGTCATATGTTATTGCTTAGATTTTTTTCTTCTAATTTGCATGTTGGTTAGTTTGTTATGTTATTTTAGGAATAAAAATTTATTTTTTCATGATGAAGCCAAGGCATATTGGGTGTTTTATATAACATTGTCTTTATTGTCTTATTACGCCCTAAATGTTTGACAACTTAGATACATCTTGTTGATTTGTATGATGGTTAGGTACCTTGGTTAGTTACCTTTTGTCGTTGTTGATTAGTTTTGTTTTAGTTAATCTGTAACTTCAAGTTGTGAGTTTATTTGTTGATTAGTAACTTCAATTTGTGAGTTTAGTTATCTTTGTGTTTGTTGATTGGCTAACTTGTGAGTTTGTTGATTAGTAACTGCTAAGTTTGGTTAGCTTTGTGTTTGTTGATTAGTAATTTGTGAGTTTGTGACTATGTGGATGAATAGTTTATAACTATGCTATAATTTCTTAAGCTCTTAAAAATATTAAAATTGCTAAAAATACGAAGATAAATAATAGTGTATGTATTAAAATTTGATTTATATATTAAAAATAATTAAAATTTTCAAAACCGACTAATGCCTGACGAAATTCGATTACTCTCCCGACTGCCGATTAGTCCTTAGTTAGTGACCCTGTCGACCGAGTACCGACTGCCGACTTCTGCAACTTGAGTGAGAACAACTACTTCTCTGGGAATGCCATGGAGAAAGGAATTTTCCCACCCAAAATGGATGAGGGCATGTGATTCACCAGATAACATGTCGTATGGACCGCATCACCCCAAAAAGAATGTGGGGGCACGACTCTGAATGAGAAGAGTCCGAGTGACATCAAGTAGATGGTTACGCTTTCTCTCTGCAACACCATTCTGTTGAGAAGTGTAAGTACATGTTGTTTTGTGAATAATGCCATTGGATGAAAAGAAATGTGAGAGAGTACATGTACAAAATTCCAAAGAATTATAGATTCTCACAGATTTTACTGGAGAAGAGAAAACATTCCATACTTCATTGTTAAAAGTTTTGATCACATCACCAGCTTCAAATTTATTCTTCAATAAAAAGACCCATGACAAACGAGTATAATCATCAATGGAAACAAGATAAAACATGTGTCCTAGTGATCAGGAACACGACTCGGACCTCAAATATCAGCGTTGAACTCGCCTCGTGCTGGAAGGTTGAACTCGATGAAATCTACGGCAAAATATGACACATCTTCTGGAGAGGGAGGTGATTGAAACACGGGTGACAAGTGAAGGGAAAGACTGAACTTGTTGAATGATAGGAGAGGCATGCATAGGGAGTTTGGACCAAACGATAGAGATCGCTCTGCTCATGGACACAACCAATCACCTTGCCTGTAAGAATGCTCTGAAAAATAAGAGACGATGGGTCAAAAATAGCCCAGCAATGCAAATCCTTCGTAATATGACTAATAGATAACAAATTCATGGAAAAATCAGGAGCATGTAGCACATACTGCAGACACATCGAGGGCGTCGGATTAATCTCCCCGTGTCCTATGATGGGGGTATGAGTCCTGTCAACTATCACAACAGTTCTCTCTGGAGGAACCTGCCTGTATAGTGTAAGCTGATCTTTGTCTCCACGTATATGATGCGTCGTCCCAGAGTACATAATCCCCTCTGTAATCTCAGATCCATAGCAAGAGGTAAAAACATATGTACTACCTGAGGTGCTAGCAGAGGTACTGGCTGAGGCAGATGCTACTACATCTGAGTGTCCTCCTAAATATGGTGGAGAAGTAGGAGGCGTAATATCTCTCAGTCTGGCTACGAGGTCATCAAACCTTTTATCTGAAGTGGAAGTAGCCGGAGGCTCAACCTACTCTGCTACTCGGGCCGATGTAGGAAAACCGTGCTTGGATTAGCATGTATCCTCAATATGTCTAGGACGATGACTATACGTACATGGCTGACGAATGCGACCTCCTCTACCACGAGGTCCACGTCCACGAAAATGAGAGGAGCCTCCTCTACCTCAAGAGGCTGCCATCGCCGAAGAGGTCTGACTAGAGGCAGTCGAAGGAACAGTAATCCTGCTGGGTCGGTGAAACGCCTCCTCCGTGGGAGGAATAGTGGCATCCGTTATAATCTGGGAACGGGAAGCCTCATACTCAGGATCTAGGGTTGCAAGGAATACACCAACCATGGTGGCATTCTGATATGTCTTTTGATGTTCTGGAGTAGACGTCAGTGGCATAAAGTTGTGGAGTTTCTCAAATGTCCCTCGCAGGGATGTATAGAAAGAGTGAAGTGGACGTCCGTTCTGCTTTATGGTGAAGATATCATGCTGAAGTTGCAGAGTCTTCGTCTCGTTCCTCGCCTGAGACTAAGTGTCTGCGAGGATGTCCCACATCGCCTTGGCGGTGGGCTGATGTAACACATTATTTGCGATCTCTATCGTCAATGTCTCAAAAATCCAAACCTTGGCATACACATCATTAGCCTCCCACGATGTGTTGACCCCAGTTTTCTCAACTGGCTCCTCGGTAAGATATATTTCTTACCTGTAGACTTCATAAGGCTCATGAACTGCATGACCCGGAGCTCGTAGTTCGTCCCGTCCATCTTGACAATAGGTGTTGGACCTCTGAAAACTCATGTAGTAGGGATATCGATCTTGCTCTCTGGCATCTTGCCGGATAACGAAAGCTAGGGTTTTGTACACCAATAGATAAGTGTTTACACAGACATATGAGGATTTGATCGCATGTGTAGACTTATGCAATCAAATCCATCAACCCAAGCGGACCTCGATACAAGCAGAGAAGGTCGTGGGCTTACTACAGTGGAGGTCGACGGCTGACAAGGGCTCGATGGCAACGGGGGCCCGACGGCGACGAGAGCCTGACTGCAGTTGATGCAGTATGGTGATGGGGGCCTGACAACAGTGGCTGACAACCAAGAGAGAGAAGCTGGCCCGACGGCTTGGCTCGACAACAACGGAGGTCGACGACTGAGAAGGGGAACGGGGACCAGTGATCGCTTGTCGAGAGAAGAAGGCAGCAACGATGCCTAAAGGAGAAGAGAGAAGGGGCGGTGGGTGTGGTTAGGGTTGGGGTATGAGAGCTCCGGTTTAGGACCACCGCTCTGATACCATGTTGAGAAAAAATGAAGAGTTGTTTATTCCTAGGAACCCTAGGCTCTCTTATATAGAGGAGAGACTTATGGGTAAATTACACGAGAAGGACATAAAAAAATAAAATAAAGAAAACACTCTCTTATATAGAGGAGAGACTTATGGGTAAATTACATGAGAAGGACATTAAGAAATAAATAAAGAAAATGATACAGAAAACATGGATATATCTCTACACGTTTGAGCATTGGCAATCCATTGTTGGTGATGGGTTGGCAGCTGTTAGGTTGACACAGAAGCTGACTAGCTTGAGAAAGAGACTTTGTGCTTACAAAAAAGAGGTGAAGGAGCTCTGTTAATTGTAGAGGGCGCATGCATAAGCGACGGTGGAGAGGCTTGATAAGGAGGAAGGCTGCAGGAACTTGACGATGGAAGAATTAATGGAGCATTCTGAATACCTTAAGGTCGTGGTGATATATAGGATAAAAAGATGTTAGTAGAATGGTAGCAAAGATCAAGTAGAGATGGATCAAGCAGGGAGATGCCAACATAAAGTTCTTTCATGTGTTAGCTTGCGGGAGACAGAGGAGAAATCTTATATGGGCAATGGTTGTAGGGGACTCTCATGCGGAGAGATAAAGGAGATTGGGAGGGTCTTGGTGTGCTACTTTCGTGGGATATCAAGAAGAGGGTTGCCTAAGTAGTGTAGATGGGCGGGGATAGGGGCTCCATGTCTTTCAGCTGAGCAGTGTACATGCATGGTTTAACCATTTTTGAGGGATGAGGTAAAGTGGGCCATGTTAGAGCTGAATATAGAAGGGGGCCGCACCAGACCTTGATGGCTTCCCTGGGATGTGGTAGATGATGATGTGTTTACCGTTCTGGAGGAATTTGGTCAGGGCAACGTCGTATTTGACAGAATTAACAAAGCACTTATTTTCCTCTTACCAAAGAAGGAGGCCTCCAAATGTGCAGAGGATTTCCGCCCCATTGCACTTTTAAATATCGTTTATTTGATTCATTTCGAGATTCTCGCGGAAAAGCTCAGCGACGTCCTGGATGAGTTACTTTCACTACTCCAATATGCTTTTATCCTTGGACGTCTGATTAATGACTGCTTGGTGATGGCCTCGAAGATTGTGGGTTATTATTAGCATAGGAGGCAATCTCATGGGATTTTGTGGAGGTTGACTTTTCGAAGACTTATGATATTGCAGATCATCGTATTCTGTGGTCGATGTTAGCTAGAAGAGGTTTCCCTGACCTGTGGATCTCTTGGATGAAGAGGTGTCACCAGTGCCTCCTACTCGATTCTTGTGAACGGACGTTTGAAGGACAGTTTATTCCAGCTGCGGAGAGGGGTTCGTCAACGATGTCTTTTGGGGTGTCGATGTGTTAGTTTTGCGGTTGCACTTCCACGTATAGTGGACCTGGTAGTTTCTCACAACCTCTCAACTGGTTACTCTACGTGAGATATTACCATCCCAATTCTCCAATATGTTGATGACACCATTTTCTTTGTTGAGAGGGAAGTTGAGGAGGTGAGGAGCATGATGTTGGTAATGGAGATGTTTGGGGAGCTATATAGGCTTGTAATTAACATAGACAAGTCTAATTCAATCCTTTTTGGTCTTTCTGACAAGGAGGTAACTGCGTGTGGCAGGGAATTATCGTGCCCCTATGGTTCGCTTCTTATCCTCTATCGTGATTTTCTGCTCGATTGCGACCGCCTTCATCTTTCTGATTGGCTACCTGTGGTGGAAAAGTTGGAGAGGGAATTAACTAGTTGAATGGGCGCACTCTTATCTCGTGGCAGGTGTCTGGTTCTGGTGAACTCGATACTTGCAGTCGTTCCTAGTTTCTTCATCTCCACCGGATTGCTTCCAGTAGGTTTCGCCGAAGATTAGAAATGATTACGAGAAGATTCTTTTGGGGGAAAGCATATCAGAACGAGCATGGGTTGCATCTAGTTGATTGGGGGTTGTTACTCAAGCAAAGGAAGGGGGTGTTTGGGTTGTGAGGCTAGAAGAAATCACACCCTACTACTGAAATGGGTCGTAAGAATTTGGGCACTAAGACCTACTGCAAATTACTCCGTAAGATCTATGCTATTACTATGCAGGAGACATCGAGACTTACATCTTCTTCGCTTTGAGTCAACATTTTTTTGAGGAAAATAGGGAATCCCAAGTTGGGATCCACCACAAGGCAAGGCCTCAAATTTCGATTTAGGTCACCATTTCGGTGACAGACCGAAATGAAATTTCGGTCAAAATTCGACCGAAATTTCGGTTGGTTTTTGAACTAGAGCCCATAAATTTCGGGATATATAGTCATTTTGGCCGAATTTCGATCACCTGCTGAAATCGAAATTCGACCGAATTTTGACGAAATTTGATCCCATGTAACGAGGTTATATTAAGATATTAATACATAAAATCACACAAGAGGCCACATAGCAACAAGGGCCTTATAGCGACTTAACACATTTTCCTGATGGAAACAATGCCCACGAAGAATGAAACCAGAGTAGAGCAAAGACAGTGGAGGCATCCTCATGCTGAGTTACCACAGACTTCTATAATGAGCTCAAAAAGGATGCACCATCATTAGCTCTGAGCCAGGGGACATTAACCCCATTCTAAGCCCGTAATGTGAATATGCATATGAAGAACAAGTGGTCCATGTCCTTGCTGCGTCTTTCTCATATAACATCCCCGTTTTGGAGAAGCTTGTCTCATCGCACCTTGGTTAGCAACCGAACATGTCTAGCTAGCCATAAGAAAACCTTCACCAGCTATGGAATCATGCCACTCCAGATAATCTTGCAGTCATGACCGAAATCCTCCTGAGTCACGAAATGGTAATGTGTGAAAATCGGTATGCCTTCTTCACAGAGAATTTTTCGTTCGCCCACCGGAAAGGTCTCTCTCATCCGTGCGCCCCTCAAAGTCTTTTAGGTCCTTTAGCAAAGCCAACAACTCGTTCATTCTTTGGTTTGAAAAGGATGTCGCAAATGAGGGGCACCAAGTGCTAGCCGATAGACGTGCCACACCAAGGCAGCCTGATCTTCAGCAATATATATATAGACACAGGTACCACAGCACCGAAGCTCCCAGACCTGCTCAATTATCCTGCCAGAATGGAAACATCTCGCCATTGGAAATCATCGCCCGAAATGAGTCCCCAGGTCCCGGAGGATATTACAAATGCCATGCCAAGTTGACAACTCTCACCTTATTTCCCGTTAAAGAGCCATGAATCCCATAACTACTCTGCATCAACCTACAAACCAGATTCTTCATATTACCCCCAAAAAATTTAAGCACCCACTTAGCAAGGATTACTTTATTCATAGCCTTAAGCATCCAAATCCCTAAGCCATTATCCTTCTTCGATCTTGTTACAGTTGCCAATCAATGAGGTGTATTCTACCCTTCTCACGTCTACCATCCGCCCAGAAAAATCGCTTTATCAAAGACCTAATCTTCAACGGCACACCTGCTGGAAGTAACATGGTTGAGCAGAAGAAAATGGGAACAAAAATAGTGTGTATTTGAGTAACACCAACTTCCCACCCCTAGACAACATCCTCGCCTTCCACTTGGCTAGTTTTTCTTCCAGTTTATCCACGACCAGTCTCTACCCCGCATAAGTGGCAAGAAGAGCACCTCTCGGATAGTGCAGCACAATGGGCGCAGACGGATGCTGCACATGCTCCATCTTGCCAGTCGCTACCACAAAAGATCATTGTGTCGTCTGCATACTGGAGAATGGAAATGGAAATATCCTCCCTACAGTAACATGTATATAATACTCCATCAGCCGCCAGTCTCATCATTACAGCTAACACTCGATCTCGGTTCTTTAGTATGTTGATGATATAATTGCTTTGTGGAAGGTGGGGAAAAGAGTAAAAGAGATTTGGATGCTGCTGGATCTCTTTGGCAACATTACGAGACTTAGAATCAAGATGCCCAAGTCTACAGTTGTTCCCTTTGGCTTGATTCTAGAGGAGTTTGATGTGTGTGGTGCGGCTTAATTACCCCCAGTCAGGTCAGGTCTGCCTTGACTGACATGAGGTTACCTCTTTCCTGTGGTAAATTGTGGCAGGTCGGTGAAGCTTGAGAAGTTCACACCTTTGAGATCATAAGTCTATAAAAGGGCCATCATTTGGTGCTTTTCAAGGCTATTTTATCATCTATTCATCACTTCTTCAGTCAGGGTGTGGAATCATCTAGAATTTTTGATGAGGTGGTCCTTTTGCAAGTATGTCAGTTGTGATACCATGGATATCCCTCTGGTTGATTGGAACTCAGTGGTGCAACTGGATGATAATGCTGGCTTCGGGATCCTTCTTAAGGATATGAACAAGGGCAACCCGATGTAGCGGGTTTGCTTATCTTGGGTGATGGAACTGATTTGCTTTGTCGTTTGGTGTGAAAAATATATGGGTTTGGCACCTGTTAACTATCTTGGTGGGCATTGTCTCCTCACCAACTAATTTTTAGAAGGGCATTTGCATGATGTTATTGAGATGGTGCCTTTTCTGCTACCTGTGTTAGGTGATGGGTGGAACTTCTGGTTTTGACATGATTAATGATATGAAGACATGCCTTTGTGTGACTGATTCCCACGTTTGTTAATGTTGGCTGGTAATTAGGATGCTTTTATGATAGTGTGAGCATCGTCTTTTATTCAGATCTTTCCGAGCGAAGAATGGAGATGTTTTTGGGGCTGACAGAGATCTTGAGTGCGTTGTATGGGCCCTCGGTTGATATGGATCGTGGGTCATGGTTTGAGGATGAGGTCTCAGTCAAGAAGGCATTCAAGACCCTTGCTGCATTGTTTGTGTTTAATCTCGGTATTTGGTATCATGCGGGAGGATTGCGAGGTGATATGGAGTTGGAAGATCCTTCCACATAATATCTTCTTCCAGTTGTCTTCTTCCGGTAGCTGCGACGGGGTCATATGATATCCAAACTCATTGCACGAGGTTCTTTCAAGGGGCTTCCTAGAGCTTCTCGTGTTTTTAACTTGCTTGAGCTTCAAAGATGTTTGGTCGACGACTGGAGTTGATGTTCACGTGGATCTGGTTTTTGAAGACCCGTCATCTTCAGGTGGGGTGGGACAATGAATGCCATGATCACAATCTTGGTTATTATGTGGAACAATTAATGCCATTTGGCTAGTTAGAAATGGAGTTATTCAATATTGAGAGTGTTTTGTAATTATATAAAGTTTTGGGTAGGTGTCTCCTTAGGCATTGACCGGTTTTTAAGTCTCAGATGGAAATTGATTTTTCAAATGGATTTCCCATTTTTTTGCATCTGTGATCTGATTAATTGATAACGCGGAAGGATTTTGGAATTTATTAACTCGGTCAATTCCCAGAATTAGTACAACATGGACATTTCTAGTCTTTTTCCCAGAAACCAAAAAAAGACTAAAAGCAATCTTCATTAAAATTTCATGTCAAGCTACTTATTAGGATTGCACACAGATCGGGTTACACCTTAATCTTTAACCCAATCCATGAAGGCCAGGTTAATTTTTTTTCCACCCTAATCTGACCATAAGACTTAAGCTGATCTGATAAAATTTTGGGTTGGTTTGGATTGGATTTTTTTTCAAGAAATGTGTGGCTTGGATTTTTATTAGTTCTAACTATAAAAGCTAATTATTGCTTTGTTTCTTTGACGGTTTTTCGGTTTGAAATGACCTGGATTCCTTGTGTTACAAAAATAAATAACTTGGAATATTCCTTAAAAATGAAATATTTTTCTAATTTTTATAAAGGGCACATGATCATATATTTTTGACATTGAAAAAAAAGGTCAACCAGATTTAGATGATCGATAGATAAAACCAAATATAATTATACGGTAATCGTGATACATGGAAGTAGTTGGAGAGTAACCAAGGGATTGATGGTGGTGAAGCGGTGGTTGGATAGTTAGATGTAATAAAACTAATCATTTGTCTTCATAATTTGATTGCCTCGAGTTCGGAAAGATCGGTGTGGGGAGCAGGAAATTGGGATTTTTTTAACTGGGAAAAAAGTTGAAAAGGACTAATTTTGAAATAACTAAGCTTAATTGGAAATGGGATAGGAACCTTTTCATATAAAATATAAAGAGGAGTAATATGATCTTTTGGAAAAAGTGGAATAATTGGAGTGAAATCTGATTAGATTTTGGGTTGGATAGGATTGGGTTAGTCCTCAAACCCATTCCAAAATGATTTTATTTGGGTTGTGAAAATTTTGTAAAGCAATCAGATCCATTACAATAAAAATTCAATCCAATTGGTTCGAAACAGTTGGGGTTGATGGATTTCTCCGATCCGTGTGACCCCCCTAACATTCATGCTGTCTTCCAGTTTTGTATCTTCTTGGAATAGATATTATGTTTTTCAATAAAGCTTTTTAATATAAGTTGACAGACATTCTATTGTGTTCTATCATGGAAATAGGTTAAGTTTAATTATACTTTTCGATGTTTTTCGCTGCTTATTTGTTCTTCAATAGGTCTCTTCCTGCAGATTTTGTTAGATTAGATCAAGATATTCTATCACCACTTGCTGGGAAGAAATTGTTATACACTTTTGAGACAAGGGAATTCTGGAGACAGATCAAGACACCAGGGTGGGAAGCTTCTTACTGTGTTTTACTACAGGATACTTTGTTCACTAATCGTATAACTTATACAATTCTGGGACTGATCCAGGCTGTCTTTGTTCTGCTCTGCCTTGTATTTGTCTCAATTTCGAGTTACCTCATCGCATCTTTTAGCAAGTGGGGATGGTGATATACATGCGAAAATCATTGGTGACGTTTACATTCACCCATCAGCGAAAGTCCACCCTACTGCGAAGGTGTCTATTCACTTCTTTTCTTTTCTGTGTGCTTTCTCCATATATTCATTGTAATGCACGCATGTACTTTTCGTGGAAATGATATATGATATATGTGAACTTTTAATGATTTTTGTTGTACTTTGATGCATCCACTGAACTCATTTCGTTAAGAGATGGTGTTAAACTTTGCTGATGCACTTGACCCAACCAACTGAGGCCGATGTGATGAGTTTGATGTGCTACTATATTTATATTTTTATACCATCCAATTGAGGCATGTTTTAATGTGTTATTTTTATCTACTAGGCATGCTAGGCACTGTGTGCTTTTGATAGTTATTTGGTTTTGACCATTGCATGTTTAATGCATTTTGGATGAAGAGGAAATAAACAAGTCTAAGAGGTGGACCATGCCAAGTTACATGAGGTGAAACAAGAAATTGCATGCTTGATGCAATTTGGATGAAGAGGAAATAAACAAGGCTAAGAGGAGGACCATGCCAAGTTACATGAGGTGAAAAAAATGACATTGAGGAGGACAATGTAGTGCATGGCGTGAGAAAAAAAACCTTAAGAGGAAGGAGGATAACTAAACCAAAGTTAGTTCACAGAAGTTGTGTTTAATTTGCCAGATTTCACATTACATTTCATACCCTTAGAAAAGCATAAACATTGTCCTTTCAAAAGACACACGGGCATATGCACACATGCACACACTCATACACCAAATCACGTATGCACACCTACATGCATACATGCGCGCACACATACTAAGAAACACCATATAAAAGTAAAAGCAAGCTAATGTCTCGTAATAAGTCAAAAGTCCTCATAATTTTGAAACCCCCTACCTACTTCATAGCTCTGTATGCCTATGAGCTGGAGTTTCATTTGGCTTTCTTTGGTTCAAAGGGGTTTTCTGGATATTTGGGTTGATTGGATGAAGAGTTGTATTACCACAGCCTCATGTTCGGTGCTGGTCAACGAGAGGCAAGAGGCAAGATTCTTTCAGCCGCAATGGGGTGTTAAGCAAGGATGCCCTTTGGTTCCCCTACTTTTTTGTTCTTGTTGTGGACGTGCTGGTGGTTATGGCAGGGTTTGCGGTGCAGGGGGTTTCTTTAGGGGCTATACTGGATAGGATATCTCAGTCCCTTTGATACGATATGCGGATGATACTATTTTTTTCGTTGAGGGTGGAGCACCGTAGTACGGGGAAGGGGGGGGGCTATCTTGGATATCTTTGGGGAGGTGTTGAGTTTGAAGGTTAATGGGGCAAAGTCTATGCTTGTCCCCTTTAACCTTCCAGAGGAGGATGTTTCTGTTTGTGCGGAAATCTTGGGGACAACACAAAACGCCCATCCTATCAGCTATCTTGGCATGCCTTTGTTGTTTGGGAGAACTCAGCAGGTGGACTGGTAGCATGTGCTTGAGAAGTTGGAGAAAAGCTAGCAGGGTGGAAGGCTGCTTTTCTTTTGAGGGATGGGTAGCTGGTTCTGAGTAACGCCGTGCTCTCAGCTATTCTGGCCTTTTTTTACTTCTACAAGGGTGCTTCTAGTTGGGGTTCGCATGCGGATAGAGACGTTAATGCATCTCTTCTTCTGGCCGTCGTCCTTAGAAGCTAGAAGAATTGCTCCACTGGATTGGGAGCTGGTGACGAAGCCGATCACAAACGATGGTTTAGGAGCGAGGCAGTTGGGAAGTATGAATAAGGCGTTACTTGCTAAGTGGGTGATGAGAATTTGGAGCGCTGAGGATGATTTACTAACCAGGTTGATTAGGTCGATTTATGGAGTGTCCGGTTTGTGCGCTTGTCGTGATGCAATGTCCTTTCCAACCACGTTCTGGAGGTGCGTTTGCACGGTGATTCCGGATGTAATGCCCTCGTGGTCGTTTTTGGGGGATGGTAGAGGCTTCGATTTTTGGAAGGATGATTGGTCAGAGGAGGGTGCGTTCTGTGATCCATATCCTAGGCTCTTTGCTTTGCCCGGGATAAGGAAGCCATGGTGGTAGAGGTTTGGTTAGGGGGCTCTTGGACTCATGTCTTCATGACAGAGTTGTTGGGTCAACGAGTGGACGACTTTTTTACGCCTCTCGACGAGGCTTGCGAGGATGGAAGAGCCGTCTGATGGGAGAGATTTGTGGTGTTGGAGAGATGTGGTGTTTTCGGCTAAGAAGGCTTATGGTGTTATTTTGGATCCTCTGATGGTCGGAGATGAGGAGATTGACCGGGACTATGCTAGGATTCGAACCTAGGAGATCCCTGCCCAGATATGGATTTTTTTATGGTTGTTGAGAAGAAGGAAAGTTTTAATCGGTGCTTGGAGAGCTAGATTGTTTCTTGGGCATAGGCAACCTATAGTATGTGTAGTGAAGCAGTGGAAGACGTTGACCACATATCTTTCAGTGCCCTGGTTCTAGGGAGGCATGATGGACTGCGGAATTTCTAAGCGTGCAAATGGGTGATGAGGACTCATTCCAGACTTCATTTGGGAGTAATTGGACTGGTTCGATTGAAGGTAGAAGAAAGGTCCGTGCGCTTCTTTGGGCCATCTGGTTGGCTAGAAACTTTGTCGTCTTATAGGGTGGGAGATTTTACTGTGAGAATGTTCTTGAGCATACCAAAGCTTTAGTAGATGTTTGACGTTTGTAAATATATTTTGTTTTATTTATTAATATATATTTTGGATGGTTCTCTAAAGGAGGTTCATCCCATCCTTTCTAAAAAAACAACTAAAGCCTTCATAATTTTGAGGTAAGTCAACTACATGGTTTTTTTCCTTTTAATTATATACAATGGGTCACATCTTGCTTAGATCCAATCATGCATAAGCTATATACTTTTTTATAGCTCCTGTCAACATTTCTATGGCAATCTCTACCTTTTTTGCAAGGTTTTACTAAATGTTATCGATCTTTTTTATCATGTGGTTTGTCATGTTTCTCTATTTTCTTTGGATGCTTCTTGCAATTGTCCGACACCCTTCTCCTATTAGAGAAGAATGGGGTCGCATTTTTGAATAAAACCTTGTTTTTCTACATTGTGTCAGAGCGGTGATCTTAAGTTGGTATTTGCACGTCCTTTCTCCCACCAAATAAAAAAGAGAATGGAAGGTCGTCCCATTCTTGCAGCTTTCCAGCCGCCTCCACATGTTGCTTCTTTTATAGTAGCCATTGCTTATGGCCTCTTTGGTTGAAGTTACCATCCGCAACCTCTTTGGATGTCATCGTTGATTTGGTGGTCGCTACTTGTGACTCCTTCAGAAGCCATCACTGGTTCTATCAGCTTCTCCCTTGCGACTATTTGCTCGCCTTTTGTTCAGGAACCCCAATCCCTCTATTAATAATCTAGTCGTCCACTCGCGGTGACTTTTGCAATTTGATCGGACAATGATCATGTCAATCCGGAGGCTCTATAGGCGCATCTTAGTTCGGTGTCGATTTTCATATTCTATGGCATCTCCTATTTACGTGGTGTCTGTTTTTATTCTACCAAAGCAATTCATCAGTCTGATTTGTCAACTACAACTTGCTTCTCATGACAACCTTTTTTCCTACTTAATTGCTTTGGGGACTCTTTGAGACCAAACCTTGTGTTTTCTCGCAAATGATGCAACAAGGTACCGTTATCAAATCAAGTGGTATCTTCAACTATATACTATGGTCCCAAGTATTCAAATTTTTCGTTTGAGGCCAAGATAAGTTGTACATATTGACAACTAGTAATGGTGAAGACTTTCAGAAGTAGGGGCATGATACCACGCTATGAACTGGCTAATGAACATTATTGAACATATTGGAGCTAGTTTACTCTACAAGTTAACGAAAAATGGATGTATATGCGAGTCTAAATAGGAAATCCTTCCAGAAGTCTAGTAAGGTGAGACTACTGACATCTACCGCAAGTATGATGATACAATATTGGTAGATTACTATGATGCTATGGAGTCTATATTCAAAGAACTAATTATCTTTGAAACTTCAAGTTGTGACAAGCAGACATATGTCCATCTACAATCAACCTTTAAAGATTGATGTTAACATGGTAGAGATTGCTCATCTTTCTATCGTACTTGAGAACACTATTGCCCTTGTTGCTTTCGGATGAGGTGGTGAGTCTTCTTGTCTTTGTGGTCGTTCATATGACTGAGATCTTGGTCTTGATGGTGGCTACGATCATAGACGACCTATATAGCCTTATGTGCATTGTAAGTGCACAAACCACTATTTTGATAATGTAGAGATATGATTATGTGTATGTATTGTTTTCTCAGCTTATTTTTGTTTCTACCTTATGTAAATTACCCGTGGACTTCTTATTTATATAAGAGAGCCTTATGGTTCCTTGAAATAAACAATTCTCATTCTTTTCCCAACATGATATCAGAGCGACGGTCCTAGACAAAAGCTCTCGTACCCTCTAACCCTACCTCTCTCTCGCGCCGCCATCCCCTAGCCCTACCTCTCTCTTGTGCCGTCGCTGCCAACTCTCTCTACCCCCCCCTCTCTCTTGCCGCAACCATCGCCGACCTCTCTCTTTCTGTCCATTGCCGTCGCCGGCCATCGCGTGCCGTCTACGGTTGCCATTTATGGCATTCGTCGCTACCTTCTGGGGGTTCCACCTCAGTCCATTTCCTGTTGATAGGATTGGTTGCATCCTAAGTCTACACATGCAACCAAAACCTCGTATGTCTGTGTAGACATATTTGTTTTGGTTTACAAATCTTAGTTTTCTGCATCCAGTAGTATGTCAGAGAACAAAGTTGATATCCCTGCCACAAGCGCTTTCAGAGGTTCATCGTCAATCATCAAGATGGACAGGATGAACTAGAGTTATGGATCATGCAGTTCATGAGCCTCATGAAGACTATAGGTAAGAAAATATTCTTACCGAGGAGGAATTGACTGAGAAAACTGGGGTTAACACCTCGTGTAAGGCGGATGATGTTTATGCTAAGTTTTGGTTATCTGGTACATCGATGATAGAGATCGTGATGCAGCGCGAAACGAATAAATAGGGTCTTATGTATTTATTTTCATCCGTTAATTAGAGTCTCATTTTATTTACAAATAATTGAGTCATCGTATTTTTATTTTAAATAAAGAGATCACGTGCGATCTCAATTTAGTTAGTCAGAGTCAACTAGAGATTTGAATTTATTTCAAATCAATTAGTTAGTCGGTTAGAGTCCAAATTAGGATAATTTTGATTTAAATTTTGATTTTAATTCTATTTTTGTAATCCCATTCCTCCTATATAAAGGGGTGATTGTCTATTGTTTTGGGATAGTTCAGATTATATCAAAAAATTGAGTTTATCCCCGTCTCTCTCTTTCTCTCTCTCAACATGGTCTTCACGATTCATCTCCAAAATTTTAAGCAACCGGCACGTTTTTCTCCTTCCTCCCCTCTCTAAATTTCTTCCACCAAAATTAATCATTCAGCCGTTGCAAATTTCTGTCTGCATTATTTGGTATCAAAGCATGAAAATTGAATCGTTCTCATGATTCGACGATCCTATCGCATATTGGAAGATGAAGCTCGATCAAAGCCGCCTATCTCGTTGTTTGCATGTAAGTTCGTGTCAACAAAAATTCAAGAATTGCCTCCAGACAAGCATTAAGGTTCAACAATGGATAGATTCATGGTACAACATTGATATCTTTATGGTACAAGTTGACGGCGAAAAAATTTTGCCATCAACGATGATCTGCACGCTGTCCAAGTCATTTTAGATAGGAAAAACGGTGACGTCGACAAGACGTTCGCTGTGGACCGTTTCAAGAGTAAACAACGTCGTCTACGACGTCAACGACGACGTATCCGGTACCGCCCAAGCCATCACATGTACTTCCCCTGCCTCCCTCGACTACAACCCCACCCTCAACGATTTCTTCCCCAGCCCCAGCCGCAAACCCCCTGTCACCACCACCCCCACCCGCTGCCCTCGCACTCCCAGTGAATCCCTCCCCCACTGTCGTTCTCCCCTCACCCTACACCTCCGAGCCCCCTCCTCCCTTCCGCTGTCAACTTCCCCTCCCATCTCCTTCCTTCCGCCGACTCCAACCTGCCCTCCCGCAGCCCTAACACTTCCGCCCCTCTCCTCTTCTCGCCCTTAACGCCATCCACCCCACCCTCTCCTCCTCCCGCACCACTAGCCCTCCCCGCCCTTTTCTCCGACACCTCCACCGACCCCTTCCACCCCCTCCCTGTGCCACCACCACTCTCGCTCCCCAACCCCACCCCCCGGCCACGTCGCCACTTTCCCCCTCTTTATCCTGCGCCGCTAAAAGCAAACCGCAAAACTCCGTCGACGCTGCCCATGTGTCACCACGCGCCACCACCACTGGGGAACCACGCGCAACCATCCTCGCATGATCGCGCGCTGCCACCATCGTGCACTCACGCGCCACCAAAGCTACTGGAACCCTAACCCCAGGGTTCTGCACCGCCCACGGTGATGGCAGGAAGAACGAGGTCCATGATGGCCTCTTGATTTATCTTCAGCGGAAGACCTATCCCATAAAATTAGGAATTTGAATGGGTTTCATGAAAATTGTAGTGAAGACACTCTTCCCGAAAATTTTTATCAAAAGGGTCACTTGGTGGATATATTATACTATAGAATCCTTTTAAGTGAAGGGATAGAACATTTGCAGCCATACCCCTTAATGGAGAAAAATTATAAACGTAACATTGAAAGGGATCTAATTGGAGTATTTGAAGCTACCATTTCAAGATCGAATTCTCCAACGGCGCATCGAAGATCAAGCAATTCGTCGGGAGACGAAATTTTCAAGCGGAGGAGAACTGATGCAGCGCGAAACGAATAAATATGGTCTTATTTATTTATTTTCATCTGTTAATTAGAGTCTCATTTTATTTACAAATAATTGAGTCGTCGCATTTTTATTTAAATAAAGAGATCACGTGTGATCTCAATTTAGTTAGTCAAAGTCAATTAAAGATTTGAATTTATTTCAAATCAATTAGTTAGTCGGTTAGAGTCCAAATTAGGATAAGTTTGATTTAAATTTTGATTTTGGTTTTTAATTTTGTAATCTCATCCCTCCTATATAAAGGGGTGATAGTCTATTGTTTTGGGACAGTTCAGATTATATCAAAAAATTGAGTTTATCTCTGTCTCTCTCTTTCCCTCTCTCAACGTGGTCTTCACGATTCATCTCTAAAACCTCACGCAACCGGCTCGTTTTTCCCCTTCTTCCTCCCCTCTCTAAATTTCTTCTACCAAAATTAATCGTTCAACCCTTGCAAATTTCCGTCTGCATCAGATCGCGAATGATGTTTTATATTAGCCCACCGTTAAGGCGATGTAGGTTTATCCTCGCAGCAACCTATTTCCAAGCGAGGAATGAGACAAATTATATTGCTACAACATGACACATTCACTATCAAGCAGAATGGACGGTCTCTTCATTCTATACACGTCATTGCGTGACATGTTCGAGAAGCTCTGCAGTTTTATGCCTTTCTCTTCTACTCCTGAGCAGCAGAAGGCAAACATGAATGCCACTATAGTTGGTGTATTTCTAGTAGCCCTTGATGCGGAGTATGAGGCCGTTCGTTCACAGATACTTGTGGATGCTACTATTCCTCCCATGGAAGAAGCTTAACGCAGACTCAGCAGGATAACTGTCTCAACATCTACTTCTAGTCAGACCTCCTCTGTGATGGTCACCTCCCATGGTAGGGGTGGCTCTTCTCAGTTTCGTAACCGTGGACCTCATGGTAGAGGTGGTTGTATTCGTTAGTCGTGCACTTTACTGTCATCGCCCAAGACACATAGAGAATACATACTACTCCAAGCATGATTTTCCCGCATCGACTCGTGTAGTAGAGCAGACTGAGCCCCCTGCAGCTTCATCTGATCAGAGGTTTGATGACCTAGTGGCTCGATTGAGGGGCATCATGCCCCTTGCTGGTCCCATTACTTCCTTGCCTACTTCAGGAGGCAATTCAGATGTTGCTGCCTTTGCCTCTGCCAGTACCTCAGGTAGCACTTCTGCTCTTACTAGTTGTCATGTATTTGATGTTATAGAATGGAGTATGGATTCCGAAGCGTCACATCACATATGTGAAGATAGAGGTCAGTTTGCTGCTTACAGACAGGTTCCCCTTGGCAAAATAGGTTTCATAGCCGATGGCTCATTCCCCAATTACATAACAGGGGGAGATCAGTTTGACGCCTTCGATATGTCTACAGAATGTGTTGCATGCTACTTATTTCTCTATAAATTTATTGTCAATTAGCCATATTACAAAGGACTTGCATTATCGTGCTATTTTGACCCGTCTTCTCTTGTATTTCAGGACATTCTTACAAGCAAGGTGATTGGTTTTGGCCGTGAGCAGGGAGGCATCTATTGACTAGTCTGAACCATGGAAGGCCATATCGATATCGATATCGTTTCGATATCGTGTCGATATCGATATATCGGGATATCTAGGAATCTTTCTGAAGAAAATGCCGAAAATCGGATATATCGATATATCGATTTCGATATCGGTCCCATGTCGATACCGATATATCGGCGATATATCGCCGATATATCGGGATACGGCCTTCCATGGTCTGAACTCCATATGCTGGCTCTTCCTCTCATCCTATAGGAGCAATCTCCCCATTCATATGGCATCTACGCTTTGATCACCTCCTCCTTCAGAAGATGTGTCACGTTCTTCTTCAGATCTCACTTCACTCATCCTTCCAATGCGAGACATGTCAATTAGGGAAGAACCACCGGTCTGCCTTTCCTAGTCGTCAGAGTCAGAGCAGTAGCTCCCTTTTTAGTTATTTTATGTTGATATTTGGGGTCAAAGTCTTGTACCCAATCACCAGGGACACATGTTTTTCCTAATTGTTGTTGATGATTTTTCTGTTTGTCATGGTTTTTCTTATTAAAGAATAAATACAAAGCTAGGGATGTAATCAAATCTTTTATCAATGAAGTGCAGAATGTTTTTTCCACTTCAATCAAATTTTGTGCGAACTAACAACGTATTGGAATTTTGTACTCGTGCACTTTCATAGTTCTTCTCATCTGATGGCATTGTTCATCAATCTTCATGTGCCTACATGTCTCAACAAAATGGTGTTGTAGAATGCAAGGTTCAGAAAAGCGGTATACGTATGCATTCAGACAAGTCATTGAATAATGATTAAGTGGTATATGCGAGGTATATGTGGTTCTACGTAATTTCCTATTTTTTATTTAAAAATAAATAGATATATACAAAAGTGACTACAACTGAAATAAATTTATGTATAATTGTGGTCCAACAGAAGATCTAAGAAAAATGATTTTCATATAGAGTTTAAAACAATCTTTATCAATCAAATATCAGTGCTTCAATAAAAATTATTATACATAATAATTGATAATAATCACCAAAATATGTAAATATCCGAAAGAAAACTGAAATTTAACAAAAATAACATCAGTAATGTACTAATTATAATAGCATAAAAAATAGACATGTTCAAGCAACACTATTCTACTGATTACAAAGAAATCCTAATCAAGATCATCATTAAATTCCAATGTGATATTATCTTCATCTTCATCTGACTCTCTTCCTCATATGAGAATTCTTCCTCATTTAAGCTCGGCAACGAAGTTGAACCAATAGCATGCCTTTGGCTTTTTCTATGTTGCACCAAAATTTCTGCATCAGTTGCATCAGCTACTAGGTTCTATGTCTGCCCTGATCCTTGGAATACCTCATTTTCTCCTTCATCTTCCCTACCACTCCAATCTCTCGCATGGGTTATATCATTTGTAGCAAATGAATCATTTCGTTTTTTAAGATGGCGATCTCTTAACTTGGCGTTGATTCTGACATACACAAGTCAATCGCTTGAATTCAAGTATATCATTTTCTTCATGTTGATGAATTCCGTATTCATCATATTAAATTCAATTCTTAAACTCCTGGCTTAAATAAATCAATAAAATTCACTAACAATTCCTTATTATTATCTTGTATAAACTGTGTATATTTGCATATATTATAACTGTATTTATTGTATTTAATAAACTCCCTTTTCTTCTTTATTTTCTTTCTTATTAAAACCCTTAAAAATTAGGAGTAATATTGTATATAATTGTCCTAACCCTTAAAAAAGATAAAAAAATACAAAAAATGTCAAAAACCCCAAAGCAGTGTTTTTGTCTCTTAAAAATACCCCCAAAATACTTTTTGTACAAATGACCTTTTTTGATTTTTTATCCAACATGAAACTTGTAGATCTCATCGAGATCTACAACTTTTATGTTTTGACTTTTTCCTAATTTTCCTCTATTTTTTTATTTTTCTTTGTTTTTCCATTTTCTGATTTTTTGATTGGATCACGTGGCCCGCTTCTCTTCTCGCCACCCGATGCTCCTTCTGGCCCTTAGATCAAGCTTTCTCCACCTCCATCTCCACCGGTCATCATTCGCTCCAGCTCCAACCGTTAGTTCTGATCCTGATCAGATCCTAGCTGCTCCCTCGCGCCTAGATCCTCACCGCCCGATCGCATCGCCATTCAATGGTCTCTCCATGCACCACGACATCTCCTCTCTCTGTACCGTGGATCAAGCCGCCCCTCCATCTGAACCATCCGCCTTCGCCTCACCCACAACCGTCAGATCTCTCCTGAGATCTGATCCCCACCGCTCTTTTCCGCCTCACTCAAAACTGCAAGATCTCCCCAGCATCTAACGACTCTCTATTAGCCACGTCACTCGTTCACCCTCAGCCGTTGATGGAACCCTAACTTCCATCTGGACCGCCCACCTCCACGCATCTTCCAGCCATTCGATCAGATCCTAAGGATCTGATCGTTGCCCTCCACTCGCGCCTACATCTGGACTATTGGATCGTAAGATCCAACGGGCCGCAAGTCATCCCCTACCTCTAGCGTTCCCTCCCCCAGCCCTTTCACCTCACGTCTGTTCTGCCACCTTCCTATTTTGGAAGGTATCTTCGATCATCTCCCCTTCTCGTAACGCCACCATTACGTCATCCCCAGATCCCTCTTCCTCGCGTAGACTTCACTACCCCCTTCATCACTCCTTCATCATTCCTACGGTCGTTTAAAGCCTCCCCCACCTCTACATAACAGTCGTCGACCTCCTCATATAAAACCACCCCCTCCGCCACGTTTTCCTCCGTCCACTATTCCAAGGTCTAAGACCTAGCTCCTCTCCTCCTCCCTGTGACAAATGGAGGAGGACGAGGCTCCATCATGGCCCTCCGACCTGGTGTTGACCCATGATCAACATAACCTTGATTGCGGCCGCTTCCGTGCGTCGCTGAGCTTCGAGGCGTGGCTATCCTCGCCGGACGACGACCGGAGGCTCCCAAGGAGCCTCAGCCCAAGCCAAAATCCCTTCGTCAATCGCCTTGCTCCGGCCAAGTATTTTTACTTATTTTCTCCCAATTTATCCGTCCTCTACGATACACTCTGCTACCAGCGCGAGGAGCGCCGCCCTCACGCCACCCGCCAATTGTCTCTCCGCGGGTGGTTGGACCGTGACCTCGGCCTGACCGACTTCCCCTGTCCGCCACATCCAGAGTTTCCCCCTCACGTGAGGAGCACGTGAGGTGGGGGCAAAAATTACATCATGCCCCCCAAAGCACCAACAAATTACAGAGACCCCCTCCCCACCCCCCACCCCTCGCTGACGTCATTGTCGCGTGTGGGTCACGTGACGTGTGGAAAAATTGCACCGAAGCTCAGATTATTTTACGTATTTGCAGATAAGTCCTCCAGGGACCTCTTTGAGGCAAAAATGATTATTTTTATTAAACTTTAGTCTCTGTTACTTCATTTTATCACATCTTTTGCATCTGAACTCCAATTTTAGCATATAATACGTCGAATTGAAACTTATTTTGTGCTCTTTCATTTTCCATAATTTATGGACAGATCTAAGGCTATTTATTGATCATTATTATTTGCGGATCTTTGTTGACAAACCTGTGCATGGGCTCATCCAAGGAAAAAGAGTTATTGATCATTCTTTGAGTATTGAATCATAGGGACTATCAATGATCTATTTTGTAGGAGTGAATTGATTGATTAATCTTATAGCCTGTATTCAGGATTTTATTTTGATAAATATTTTCGTTGATTATGTTCTTTTGATCGGTGATGATACTTGAGGGTATTGATTAACATTTTATTTGAAGCCTAAAAAGGGGGAAACACTCAGAGGTGTCCACCCCAAAAGTTCATTAATAAGAGAAAGGAAACAGTTACAGTGCGAGCAACTAAGAAATTCACAAGTCTAACAAACCCGATACCTGGATACAAACATTGTCCTTATAAAACCTTTGACCAGAGAACAATATAGCATTCCTAGCCAACCAGATGGCCCAGACAATGGCCACAAAGCGAAGCAGGACCCTCCTCGGACGGTGCCTGGCCGCCACCAACGAATCACAAAAGGAGGTAAGGCTCTCCGTATTGACCCAGTCCAGATCCGAGTCATCCCAAACATGCGCCGATCCCTGACACAAGAAGAAGAGATGCTCCATAGACTCAATCCAGACCCGCATAGAAGGCATCTGTCGGAAACCGCCCCAAGCAGCCTAGCGCAGCGGTCACGCGTCATCAGTGTTTTCCTTCTGAACAGCCAACGAAAAAACCAATCTTCTCGTGCAGGCCAAGCCCCTAAAAGAAACCGCAATCCCTCGCAAGCTCAACCGTCTGAGAAGGGGGAGGCCTGCAGATCACCTTATAAGCCTTCCCCACTGAGAAAGAGCTCTCACGCCAAACCCAATGATCCCGTTCCTCAGAAGGGCCTCCAAAAAGCCTAAGCGAGTCAAGCAAGAGGAGAAACTCCTCCATCTGCTGGTCCAAAAAATTCGAGCGAAACAACGACATCCAGTTCCCATCCACCCAGTAGGCAGCCACACGAACCTCTGTATCCGCAACTAAAGCAAACAACCGCGGGAAGCGGTCACACAACACCCCACCATCTGTCCAGTTATCCTTCCAGATAACAAAGGTCTCCCCGTCCCCCAGAACTGTCTTGAATAGAGTACGGAGACGGGGTATGACCGCCCAAATGCCCTTCCAGAAAGGCAATGGAATCAATCCGCACCCGCTGACCTCCGGCGCAGAAACAGATACATCGTATACCCGACAAATAAGAGTAGAACAAAGATCATCAGCACTCCCCCAGATCCGGTCCACCCACTTCAGCAAAAGGGCTTCGTTCAACGCTTCAAGGTGCCTGATCCCGAGACCACCCTCGCACTTTGGAAGCGTGACAGTATCCCAATCCACCAGGTGCACGCCGACGGCCTCCTGCCTGCTCTTGCCCCAAAGAAAACGGCGCATCAGCCCTTCCAACTCTTTCTAATACCAGCCGACATGAGTCTCGTAGAGGTGAAGTAAATCGATATAGCAGAGAGCACCGCCTTCAGAGGCACCAAGCTCCCCCCTAGACAGGGTCGGGGACTTCCACCCCGCCAGTATCTTCTCCAGCTTCTCGATGAGCGGCAACCAATCCGCCAGCTTTGTCCTGCCAACAGCCAGAGGAACCCCAAGGTAGTGGATGGGAAGACTGGCGTACGCCATGCCCATTATTTGCCCGTAGAGATGTGACTCATCGTCAGAAAATCTAAAAGGAACAACCTTGAACTTGCTGGCTTTTTGTGCCAGCCTCGACATCTCACTAAACAGCTCTAGAGTGACCGCCATGCCACTAGCCTCGCTATTGCCCCCTTCAAGGAAGAAAATGTTGTCATCAACGTATTGAAGCGGAGGGACCCTCAAATCATCCCTCAAATAGCCACTAGTGAACCCATTAGCCTGCACCCGGGCAACCATGCAAGCAAGGACGTTAGCGGCAATGATGAAGAGCAACAGGGCGAGAGGGCATCCCTGCCTAATGCCCCTCTGCGACTGAAAGAAGCCCCCCTCCGGACGCCCATTCACGAGAACTGACGACGATGTGGTAGTTACGCAACGCTTCATCCAAGATATCTAAATCTCCGGAAAACCCCTCTTATGCAACGCCGCCTAGAGGAAATGCCAATCTAGCGTATCATAAGCCTTTGCAAAATCCACTTTCCAAAGCAATGCCTTCTTCCCACGTCTCTTCCAATCAGCAACTACCTTAGACGTCACAACCAAGCACTCCGCGACCTGTCTCCCCAGAACGAATGCAAACTGACACGGGTAGATAATGTGCTCGAGCACCCTACTCAATCGGATAGCGAAGACCTTTACACAATCAAATACAGAGCGTTTGAGACCGCAATAGGCCTGAAGTCTTCAATCCTGTTAGCTCCCTCCCTCTTTGGAAGGATAATCAGAGCCTTATTGATGCGATCAAAACCCACGTTGCAGCTGCAACACTCCACCACAATCTCAAGCACTTCCCTGCCAACCAGATCCCAGAAGTTTTTGTAGGACACCGGGAAACCATCCGGCCCCGGTGCGCCATCCCCGTTAAGATCCCACACTGCCACCTTCAGCTCTTCCAAGGTGACCTCCTTGATTAACATTATTTGGATTAAAAAATTTAATCACAGATCCTGCGTTAAATTCATCCACTCTGTTTAAATTTTCTTGGCATTGCATCATCATCATATTTTCTCTTTATTTTCCGACATAGAAATTAATCGAGAAATTAATTAATTATTTAAATTAATTTAAGACCACACAACTAAAAATCATCATTCCCTATGTTCGACCTTGGTAGACTTGCCAAGTATAAATACTCTACAACATTCAAAGATTGTGTTTTTTGCTGAACCGAATTTGCCTCCTATACTTCGACAAATCTCTATAATAAAGATGCAAATTTGACGTTCATCAAATGTCGCCGTTGTCGGAGATACGACTCGCCTTTATTATTCGAATTTTGAAATATTATTTGTGAATATTTTCAATTTTTGCAGGTCTTTTCATCATGCATTTTTGCATAATTTTTGTTAACTATTTTCCGTGATATTTTTCTAACATTTTCTTTTTTGGTAGGGGCCCATGAAGATCGAGGACGCTTGATCTCCATGGAGGCGTGGAGTTGGGAGCTCCCGCTGAGAAGGTCGCAGAAGAAAGATGAAGAATTCAAGGAAGACTAGTCAACTCCGCATGCATTTTCATATTGTAAAAAAAATTTGTATCATGTGCATTTTTTAGTAGTCCTCGTTCATGGGCTCGCCTGTGTAAAAAAAAGAGAAAAGAAAAAAGAAAAAAAGGGTAGATCACTAGATGATCTACACCCTCCCACACACACACAGAGCACATACACACACCCCCTCCCACTCTTCATTTATAAAAATTCTGACCCCTCTTCCCCCCCTCCATGTATACTTTGTATTAAAACCCCTCCTAACCCTAAACATCATCGGACCCCCCAGCTCTATTTCTGGATCTTTTACTTAGGATATGTTCAGCCTAAGTATAGGGGGAAACTGACCATCATTCTCCCCTCGCTCAGTCTTCTTATACTTAGGTCAATTTTTACCTAAGTATAGGGGGATCCTCCTCCTCAGTTCCGCTATATCACCCTATATTTAACTGAGTCATGGCTTTATATCACTATTGCTACGAGGACATAGCAAAAGTTAAGTATAGGGGGTATACTGTATGTTACTGTATATATACTTTAGCCATAGGTCATGTTTTTTTTTGAAATTTCTTTTTGGGCTTGGTTTAAGTAAAACTGTGAACTGAGTTTTGTAAAAAAAATTGTAAAAATCTTTTCTTAAAATTGAGGGATTAATTTTTTTGTAAAAATTAAATTTTTATAAAATTAACCTTTTTAAAAACTCTATAAAAATCTGAAAAATTAAAAACCTTTCTTTGATCGAGACTCTGGCTACTATGCTTAAAAATGAGTAGCTACTCTCAATGAGAGAACTTCGATCTCCCTTAGCAGAGTGGATGGTTTAAAGGACACTGTATATGGCTCTGTCCTCAAATAGCACGGGTCTGTCTAACGGTCCGTACTTACACCCATATTGGCTGAGAGTGGATGCAACTATTCGTATGAGCCTGGGCCAGTCATTGTCTTTCAAAGAAATTAAAAAAAATGAAAATTTAAAATCCATAAAAATTTGCAAAAGATAAAAATTACAAAAAAATAGGATTTTTACACCCATAACCATGAGTAATTTCACAATTACAATCATAACCCCGCATAATCGTGAATTACATGAGAAATCCCGAGTAATGCTTAACTCTTACATGACATAACCCTGTATTATACTATTTGGGATACCTGTTATATTTGACAGGTTTACGTTAAAAAAGGCAAAACTGCCCCTAAAGTTCATTCTTATATGCAAAACATGCCATTGTTCTCTCCATCATCTGAGAGGAGCTGATCCCTCCCAGCGCCTAGCCTTCAGGCCCCCCACCGCCGCTACCGAGGAGCCCTGCGACCAGCTCCTCCTCTCCTGCTAGAAACCCCCCCGACCGCCGAGGAGCCTCGTGCCCAGCTCCTCCCTTGCTTGAACGGCAGGAGGCCCACACCCAACCTCCCTGCTCGAAGACCCCCCCCTCCCCCCGGCGATGGAGCCTCGCGTCCCTGGTTCCCTTCTTCCCCTGTAACCACCAGCAGAAACCCAAGCTCTCCCTCCTGGAAGTCCCCCCGCGAGCCCCGCGCCCAGCTCCCCTGTTCGAGCCTCCCCACCCCCGAAGCCGATGAAAATCCCCGCCTCCCTGCTCGAGCCCCCCCCTCGGGTTCCCCTTGTCGCCGATGGAGCCCCCACGCCCAGCAAGCTCCCTCCGGCGCTGATGGAGCCCCCCCCCCTTCTTCCCCTGGAACAACCTGTAGGAACCCGAATCCTGGAAGCTCTCCCCGTGTCTTCGGAAACACCCACCCCCCTCTGGAAGCCCGACTGTCGCTGCTTTCGAGCAAGAACATCCACTACCGCTGCATCCAAATCAGCAAGAACCCCTACCGTCTATAAGCCCGCCTTCGCTTTCCATATTTTTTCCTTTCTTTTTTTTTAAATTTTGGCTAATCCTAACCGTTCAATGGTAGATTGGTTATTTAACTCACTCATATGGTTGAGTTAACGTATTAAATTAACAGAGGGTTATGGGTGTGAGACGGAGTGACTATCCGAGGTTTCTTGTGTAATTCACGATTATGCGAGGTTATGATTGTAATTGCAAAATTACTCAGAGTTATGGGTGTAAAAATCTCAAAAAAGATCACTAACCAAGGAGTTGGAGTATTCCTGACACATTCACATTCACTTAAGGCTTAAGGATTTTGAGGACACTTGATTTATGTGATCTTGAGAGTCCGAGCTAGCTAGCCTTAGTCATTAGGATTTTTAACTTAATTATCCGCACTCCCCTAGTTTGAAAGATTTGAGCGCTATATGGCACTCTTCATCTCTACCTTCTAAAGAATATGATCAACACAACACAATCACAACTGCATGATTAATGAGATGAGATGAGTTATCACTTGAGGAACTAGGACTGGAGATTTGAGTCTAGATTCGATCTAATGATGCTCGATGATGGGATAAAGTTAATGAAGGCTTCAAGAAACCTGAGTGTCAGCAAAACCCTAGCCAGTATGTGAACAAGTTCATATGTTATCTTTTTGATATTTACCTATATGCCAGGATGTGATAAAACTTAATTTAATTGTTGATCAGTGTCCGCCAACTTTTGTTAAAAGCAGTGGAGCTAGCCAAAAAGAAAAGAAACGAAAGAAATGTTCAAATAAAAGCTCTATCCTCCAAAAATCAAATTACAAATGAGTTTCCACTATATGACGAGCGCTCCCAACCATTTTCAAAGTGTCCACTTGGACCAAGCGCTAATTAGGACCAAGGAGTCGGGTAGCACCATAAAAGGGCTCTGCATCGTATAGTGATACAAGTCTGGGTGTCGAAGGTATCTTAGATACTCAAAACAGACACACTCCGATGTACTCTCAGAAAAACAAGTGCAGACGACTCCAAATTCTCTTGACGGACACATTAATCAACAAAAATAAAAATACATGTGTTGCGTAATAAAGCACTTGAGAGGCCCATTGTTCTAATGTGAGGGAGAGAAAACTAGACACAATCATATGACCTCCATCATATGATCGTCCATCTACATTTCAAGTCTGACAAACTAAAGAGACGGTTGACTGAAGCAAGAATAGACTTATTCTCTAGTGTTGAGGATTAGATATAGAGGAGAATTTCCTGGATTGGAATTACGAGTGATGCATTGATTCGACTCTCATGAAATGCAGTACACTAAATTTCGTATCCTTATATTTTATGTACAAATAGAGAGTCTGAATATTAGAGAAGTTGGATTCTTTCTGACTAGAGCATGGTTGAACCCAGAAATTGAGGATCACTTACAGTGAGGGTCTTTGAAAAAAATTGAGCCATGAGACATTCACATACACTGTCAGGAATTAATCCGACTCCTTCATTCTTTAAATGCTCGAGGACGAGCATAGTTTAAGTATAGGGGTATGATGAATCTCATATTCATCATATTAAAATTCAATTATTAAACTCCTAGCTTAAATAAGTCAATAAAATTCAGTAACAATTCCTCGTTATTATCTTGTATAAACTGTGTATATTTTCATATATTATAACTGTATTTATTGTATTTAATAAACTCACTTTTCTTCTTTATTTTCTTTCTTATTAAAAACCCCTAAAAATTAAGATTAATATTGTATATAATTGTCCTAACCCTTAAAAAAGATAAAAAATACAAAAAATGTCGAAAACCCAAAGCAGTGTTTTTGCCTCTTAAAAATACCTCAAAAATACTTTTTGTACAAATGATCTCTTTTGACTTTTTGTCCAACATGAAACTTGTAGATCTCATCGAGATCTACAACTTTCATGCTTTGACTTGTTCCTAATTTTGCCTCTAACATTTTTTTATTTTTCTTTGTTTTTCCCTTTTATTTTTAATTACTTATAAGAGTGGGCCAACGAGAACACAGATAGATTACTTTGCATTAAGGAGAAGAGATCGTTTGTGTTGTAAAGACTGCAAAGTAATCCCAGGAGAGAGTTTGACAACCCAACATCGCTTGTTTGTCTTGGATGTACAAATAAAAAGGGTGGTAAAGAAAAGGAGGGTTCCTAAGATCACTAGAACTAGATGGTGGAATCTTCCACTGAAGCAATCGAGCTTCAAGGAGAAGGTTTTAGAAGATTTATCTTGGGATTGTAGTGGAAGTGCAAACGAGATGTGGGAGGCGGTAGCATCTTGTATCTGAAAGGTAGCCAAAGAGATGATAGACAAGTCAAAGGGAGGAGTCCCAAGACAAAAGGAGGTTTGGTGGTGGAGTGAAGGGGTACAAGAGAAGCTAAAAATTAAAAGCATGCTTTAAAGCTATGTCTTAGGATAGACCAGAGGAAACTGTCACAAACTACAAAATAGCAAAGAAGGAAGCAAAGAAGGCTGTAAGCGAAGTTAAGTCGAAAGCTTATGATGTTTTGTATAAAAATCTCGACTCTAAGGAGGGCCAGAAGGATATATTCAGGTTGGCCAAAGCAAGAGAAAGAAAGACCAAAGACCTTTCTCAAGTGAGATGCATTAAGGACGAGGAAGGTCACGTGCTTGTTACTCAGATGGATACAGAGACTAGATGGGAGCAATACTTCCATATACTTTTCATTGGGGAAGGAAATAGAGAGATCACTTTGGGTGATCTAGCTAGTAGTGAAAGTTACTTGAATCGTGTAAGCTATAGACGGATACAAAGAAAGGAAGTAGAGGAGGCTTTGAAGGTTATGAGACCTGGGAAAGGTGTAGGACCGGATGACATTCCTGTAGAAGTATGGAAAGTTGTAGGTGAGCGCGGTTTGACTTGGCTTACGAATCTATTCAATGTTATTTAGCGAAGCAAGAAAATGCCTGAAGATTGGAGGAGGAGTATCGTGGTGCCTCTTTATAAGAATAAAGGAGACATTCAAAATTGTTCAAATTATTGAGGTATCAAGCTGATGAGTCACACTATGAAAATTTGGGAATGTGTGATCGAGAGAAGGTTGAGGCAAGTTTCCAACGTCAAAGAAAATCAATTCGGATTCATGCCAGGTCGCTCAAGTATTGAAGCCATCCATTTGCTGAGGAGAACAATGGATATTTATAGAGCTAAAAGGAAGAACCTGCATATGATCTTTATTGATTTGGAGAAGGCTTATGATTCCGTCCCACGAGAGATATTGTGGAGAGTTTTGGAGAAGAGACAAGTGCCTGTCCTATACATTAACCTCATAAAGGACATGTATGATAGGGCTTTATCTTGTGTAAGGACCCTGTCTGGGAAGACTGACTATTTGGCATCAACATTGGTTTACATCAAGGTTCAGCTTTGAGTTAATTTCTTTTTACTTTGATTATGGACGAGTTGATAAGTCACATTCAGGATGAGTTACCTTGGTGTATGTTATTTGCTGATGATATTGTGTTGATTGACGAGTCTAGAGATGGAGTAAATGAGAAGCTTGAGGTCTGGAGACATGAGTTGGAGAGTAAAGGATTCGTATAAGTAGGGCTAAGACAGAATATATGGAGTGCACCTTTGATGGAAGCAATGGTGAAGGAATTAAGGTGAAGATTGGTGATGATAACATTCAGAAGAGAGATTCTTTTAGATATTTAGGATCTATTTTGCAACATGATGGGAAAATTGATGTAGATGTTACTAATAGAATAAATGCAGGCTGGCTAAAGTGGAGAGGAGCCTCTGCTGTTCTCCGTGATACGAAAATTCCTTTGAAAATTAAAGGAAAGTTTTACAAAGCAGCCGTGAGACCTGCTATGCTTTATGGATCTGAATGTTGGCCTGTGAACCATAGACATTGCAGAGAGTGGTTGTAGCAGAAATGAAAATGTTAAGGTGGATGTGTGGACACACACGTAAAGATCGGATTCGGAATGATGCAATCAGAAAGAAAGTTGGTGTTGCTTCGATCGAGGATAAGATGCGAGAAAACCGCTTAAGATGGTTTGGTCATTTGCAAAGAAGACCAGTTGATGCATTATTTAGGAGATGCGAGTGTTGGGATGTTCATCCAGCTAAGAGAGAACGGGAACGACCCAAGAAGTGTTGGAAAGAGACCATACGAAGGAATCTTTGTTTTTTTGGATATAAGCCCGGGATTAACCCAAGATAGATCTTAATGGAGGCGAAGAATCCATGTAGCCGACCCTACTTAATTGTAGGAAAAGGCTTTGTTGTTATTGTTGTTGTGTCTTTGTTTTTCCATTTTCTGATTTTTTTATTGTACCACGTGGCGCCCTCTGGGCAGCCCACGTGGCCCGCTTCTCTCCTCGTCACTCGTCGCTCCTTCTGGCCCTTAGATAAAGCTTTCTTTTCCTCCATCTCCACCGTTCATCATTTGCTCCAGCTCTAACGTTAGATCTAATCTTGATCAGATCCTAGCCACTCCCTCGCGCCTAGATCCTCATCGCCCGATCGTCTTGCCATCCAATGGCCTCTCCTTACGCCACAACAACTCTCTCTCTGCACCATGGATCATGTCGCCCCTCCATCTGAACTATCCGCCTCCGCCTCACCCACAGCCGTCAGATCTCTCTTGAGATCTGATCCCCACCGCTCGTTTTCGCCTCACTCACAATCGTAAGATCTCCCCAGCATCTAATGACTCTCCATTAGCCACGTCACTCGTTCATCCTCAGCCATTGATGGAACCGTAACTTCCATTTGGACCGTCCATCTCCACGCATCTTCCACCCATTCGATCAGATCCTAAGGATCTGATCGCTACCCTCCACTCGCGCCTACATCTGGACTGTTGGATCGTAAGATCCAACGACCCGCAAGTCATACCCTACCTCCAACGTTCCCTCCCCCAGCCGTTTCACCTTGTGTCTGCTCCGTCCCCTTCCTATTTTAGAAGGTATCTCCGATCATCTCCCCTTCTCGTAACGCCACCTTCACGTCATCCCCAGATCCCCCTTCCTCACGCAGACTTCACTACCCCCTTCATTACTCCATCATTCCTACGGCCGTTCAAAGCCTCCCCTGCCTTCACATAATAGTCGTCGACCTCCCCCTATAAAACCACCCGCGTCCGTCACGTTTTCCCCCGTCCACCATTCCAAGGTCAAAGACCTAGCTCCTCTCCTCCTCCCTGTGACAGACGGAGGAGGACGAGGCGCCAACATGTCCCTCCGACATGGTGTTGACCCATGGTCACGATGACCATGATTGTGGTCGCCTTCGTGCGTCGCCGAGCTCTAAGGCGTGACTATCCTCGTCGGGCGACGATCGGAGGTTCCCAAGGAGCCTCAGCCCAAGCCAAAATCCCTCCGCCAATCGCCTTGCTCCGACCAGGTATCTTTTACTTATTTTTCTCCCAATTTATCTGTCCTCTACGATACACTTCGCCACCAGCGCGAGGAGGAGCGTCGCCCTCACGCGATCCTCCAGCTACCTCTCCGCGGGTGGTTGGGTCGTGACCTCGGCCTGACCGCCTTCCCCCGTCTGCCACATCCAGAGTTTCCCCCTCTCGTGAGGAGCACGTGAGGTTGGGGCAAAAATTGCAACAGGCCCCCCCAGAGCACCAACAAATTACATAGCCCCCCCCGCTGATGTCAATGTCACGTACGAGTCACGTAACGTGTGGAAAAATTGAACCGAAGCTCAGATTATTTTATGTATTTGCAGATATTATTTTATGTATTTGCAGATAAGTCCTCCAGGGACCTCTTTAAGGCAAAAATAATTATTTTTATTACACTTTAGTCCTTGTTACTTCATTTTATCACATCTTTGGCATCTGAACTCCAATTTTAGCATGTAATATGTCGAATTGAAGCTTATTTTGTGCTCTTTCATTTTGCATAATTTATGGACAGATCTGAGGCTAATTATTGATCATTATTATTTATGGACCTTCGTTGACATATGCGGGGTCAATTGTCGATATATTTGTGCAATGTTATATTGAGAAATTTATGACTTAATTTGCAGGGACTTGATTGAACTCTTTTGCAAGATTGATCTTCTTGTATTAAGGAGAAATTATTTAAAGAATTTAATATGTGCAAGGGCTCATCCAAGGAAAAAGAGTTATTGATCATTCTTTGAGGATTGAATCATAGGCACTATCAATGATCTATTTTGCATGAGTGAATTGATTGATTAATCTTATAGTCGGATTTTATTTTGATAAATATTTTCCTTGATTATGTTCTTTTGATCGGTGATAATACTTGAGGGCATTGATTAACATTATTTGGATTAAAAATCTTAATCACAGATCTTGTGTTGAATTCATCCGCTCTGTTCAAAGTTTCTTGGCATTGCATCATCATCATATTTTCTCTTTTTTTTTCGACATAGAAATTAATCGAGCAATTAATTATTTAAATTAATTTAAGACCATGCAACTAAAATTCATCGTTCCTTGTGTTCGACCTTGGTAGACTTGCCAAGTATAAATACTCCACAACATTCAAAGATTGTGGTTTTTACTGAACCGAATTTGCCTCATATATTACGACAGTTTTCTATAATTAAAGAGGCAGATTTGACATTGCGGATCTACAAAATAACCACAAATATATCGTTAACTACCTCATTAATTATGTGTAACTTCTGACATATGTGGAAGCAATTTTATATCCTCATCGCCTCAAAAGTTCTCCAATTCCTTTCACAACCCAAGGAAGAAGCTGTCAACTTTAAAACTTTCATTGCCATTTCCTTCGAATGTGGCATTTCCATGCGAAGCAATCCCCATCAATAGGCTATTTATGAGAATAAATAATTAATAATCGTTAAATATATAAGTCTATGAATTTTAATGAGAATTTATACCGGGATTGAAATCATCATCAATGTTCGACCTCTGTCTGACAGCCAAAGGTTTGTCAAATGTTCCTTCTGCCACTTCATATAATGGCAACTCCTTCGTAGTGATGATTTCTTGGATCTCTAAATCAGGATAGAAAATATCCATACAATCCAAGAATCCCTTCAGAGCAAGACCTTCCCTCTAGATTTGAGCATTGTCCCTATAAAAGAAATAAGGATTCAAAAAATACGTAATAAGGTGGAGGGGGCTATCCAACATTCCTTTTGACTTTGATATCTTTGAAAATGCTCATGATCTCTGTTTCTTGCATCTTACAACTCACCGTATACAAACCCCATAGCCGATCTCCTATCTCCATCAACAATTCGCAGAACATGTAACAACGGAGAAAAGACCTTCAAGGTCAAAGAAACTTGAGTCCAAAATGAAGGACTCAGAACTATGGTTGAAGCCATTTCACCCTTCTTCTTGGACCATTTACAAGTTCTCCATTCATTAGACGAAAACATAAGTCTCAACTTGTCCTTCTCCATCACAGATTGCAAGGTGAGATATGTGATAGCAAATCTTGTTGTTCTCGGCCTCATTATCTCCTCCTTTTGTGTAATTTTTTTAGAAGATTTTGTGTAAATTGTCTCATCAAGCTCAATGTTTTTGCTTGACTGTATATGAAGGCAGTCAATGTCATTGCCTTTGTGATGGTAGTTTTCACCTGCGACTCTTTGTCGATCTCTTCTAGCATAAGATCAATGCAATGTGCCGAACTCCAGAAGATCCGCAGGTACTTGGTTCTCAGGATTCTGCCAGCAGTCATATTGGCAGATGCATTTTATGTCACTACTTGGACTACATTGTCGGGCCCAACTTTCTTAATAGACTTATCCACTAAGGAAGCAATGTAGTCGTTGGTATGAGAATATGCAGACAAGTCAATAGAATTAATAGAACTAGTCCCAAGCTCACATTTGACACAAATATTCATGATGCTCCTTCCTCTCCTATTAGTCCAGGCATTTGTCATAATGGAACATCCAGAAGTCTTCCAACAATTACGATGCCCTTGCAAGAACTAATGTTTAGGAAGGCGCTATGCGGTATTCAATCGGAGGGGTCACTGCATAGAGAGTATGATGTATGCAGGGAGTATGTGGTTTTATGTTGTTTGGTATTTTTTATTATTAAAAAATACAATAAATATTTAATATTATGTTAATATCCTCGGTCAAGAGAGTATGCGGGGAGTATGCAGTTTTATGCAGGAGAGTATGCGGTTTTATTTTATTATGTGGGTGGGGTTATTTGGGTTTAGGTTAAATAAAAAAAATTCTATTATAAAAGCGGCCGAGTAAGCGGTCGCATAGGGGTGACATGGCCATTTCATCATACTCGAAGCGGCAAGGCTACCGAGTACGAATATGCGGTTTACTTGGCCACTTTACTTAATACTAGCAAAACTCATGTGTTTCCTTAACTTGTTCCTTCAAAAGGATTTCTATAAGCTCATAACACGTCAGAGGCTTGTACGATCTTCCATAGTACCCAATTGCTTCGCACATTCGAACAAAGGAGTAACTTTTGACAATATCGAAGGCGATGCCATTATCATAGAAATACTTTGCCACGAATGATCACATGGGCACGTTCCTCCTTGGCAAATGTATCTTTAATTGTGGATTGGCGAAGACTCTTCGCTAGCATATCATCTGTAGAAGCTCGAGGTCTTTTCCTATCCCTCTCCCCTTCAGTCAAAGGTTGATTAATCCTGATGGAGACTTCCCCTTGAATGTCTTCCATCCTCGCAATCTTCTCATTCCTCTTCGCTTTAATTTCGTCCATGTTATCCTTAGTTTCTTTCTTCACCTCAGGAGACACCTTGGGACTAGATGATGTATTGCCTTTATATAAGTTAAATGTTGCTTTATGCGATTGATCCCTCCAGTCACAACCTTTCGATATAATCGGCAAGTAACCATGCTAGGGGTACTTGGATTCGCTAGAAAAGTATACTTTCATTCCGTATCATTGGATTTAGCAGGAACTAAAAACTCCACTGTATCACTCTTTTGAGTAGGAGGTTCGCTTTCGGTTCCAGGCGTAGGAGAAGAACCATTATCAGATGGTAGTCTGGAGGCCATAGTTGCCTAACATTCAATCATAGAACGTCATCAACAAAGTACTACAACTATATGATTAAATTAGTATATATAGTTAAAATAATACAACTAAATTTTGATTAGCAAAGGGAGTCAGATACTTAAATTCTTATTAAACATTATTAATAAATTTAAACTAAATTCACAGAACTAAGACATAAATATATCTTAAATTCTTTCAAAAAAGAATAATTATTTCACAGACCTAAGTTGAATGTTAGCATAAACATTTTGTACTTGGAAACAAACAATATAGTATAGTAAAGATCTGATGATATCTTATATTCTTTCACAAAAAAAATTCAAGATAACCTAATTACAATTTCATTTTATATGCCTAAGCATTGCTAGCAAATAATAGAGACTTAAGTTAGAAATAACCGTCTTGAAGTAATCATTTTATATGCCTAAACATTGTTAGTACAAAATACATTACAACCCACTTCAGAAAAAATCACAAGAATCAAATATCAAATCTAAGTTGGAATAAGTTGGTTGTTGGCATAAAAAAATCACAAGAATCAACCCTAAGTTGGAAGAAGTTGGCTGCTGGCATAAGAAAATCACAAGAATCAAACCTAATTTGGAATAGAAAATCACAAGAATCAAACCTAAGTTGGAGTAAGTTGGTTGCTGGCATAAAAAAATCACAAGAATAGGCATAATCTTGGAATAAGTTGGCATGAAATAAGATAAAAAAATCATTATGCAAATCTAAGTTAGCTCCCCAAAAATCAAACATCAAAAAATAGCCTGAAATGAGAGAAAAAGAGGGATCTAAGGTCACCTTCGTATGGTCAAGGTGGAGTTGGAAGGCAGAGGAACCTTGCATGGAGGAGCTGGAGGCAAAGGATCTTCTCACGGAGGTGGGGGAGCTTCGCACTGAGAAGTCGGAGGCGACGGAGCTGGAAGCGGAGGATGTTTTCACGGAGGTGGAGGGCTTCAGGTGATGGAGGGCTTCAGGCGACAGTGGAGGGCTTCCGGTGGCGGTGGAGGCAACGCTTGGAGGAAGTTGCAGGCTTGAGATCGAGAGATCAGGAGCAGCACAAACCTATCAGGGATTCCGGAAGAGAAATTAAGTCCAAATCGAATCGTCTAAGCTCTAAAATCGTATATGGATCTTAAGATCTATATTTGATTACCCAATAACATCTTTGGAGTTGGAAGCAGGCACACAGTGCACATATGCGGCCACACAACCCGTATATACACAAGGGATGCATAGTGAGGGGTTTCAAGAATGCGGCATGCTAAGGCCTCCACACTCGCATATGCAGCCGCTCAGCCCACATTCGTGAACAGTTGCAGAACGAAAGCATCGCCACTTACTAAATGTTACTCAAACTATTCTTATTCAGAGTCATGCCCCACATTTGTTCTTAGGTGATGTGATTCTTACAACTTGTTATCTTGTAAATCGCATGCCCTTGTCTATGTTGGATGGGAAAGTTCCTTTCTCCCTAACGTTTCCAGAGGAGTTGTTCTCACTCATTCATCATGTTTTTGGCTCAGTTTCCTTTGTACATCAGTTGTCTCCTGGTTTTGACAAGCTCTCTCCTAGAGCTATCAGATTTGTTTTTGTTCTGTACTCCAGGACACTGAAGGAATATAGATGCTATGATCCATTGCACATGAGATGTTATTTAGTACCGATGTCACATTTTTTTAGTCGGCCATGTATTTTTCTCCTATAGGTGATAGGTTGACTTCATCAAATTCAGATAATGAGGTTTACATACCACCTCCTACAAGCCCATCACCACCTCCACCTCCGCTTGTGTCGGTTGTTCCACCTCCACCACCTCCTTCATCTTTTCCTGTACCACCTCCTTCCACTATCCTAGAGCTCCACCCTTGCCACTCCTCGCCCGTCATACATCACGCATCAAGTTTGTTCTAAATACATTATTTATAACGATGGGTCTAACGATGTGTCTAAGTAGGAACCTTTGCAGGAGGTTGGCATATAGATTGAGGAGATCCCTAATGACCTGGATGTACCTATTGCACTTAGGAAGCAAAAGCTTACATGTGCCTCGTAACCTCTCACTTCCCATGTTTCCTTTGATCGCTTGTCAGGAGAATTCAGGAGGTTTGCAGTTGCTATACTGTCGTAGAGATTCCACGAAATTACCAAGATGCCTTGAGAGACAGTTGGTGGTCTCTTGCCATGGAAGAGTAGATGGCTACACTACAGTCGCGTGGTACCTGGAGTTTAGTCCATATTCTCACTGGAACGTCTGTTGTCAGTTGCAAGTGGATGTTTACAGTTAAACACCACGCAGATGGAAGTCTTGATCGTTATAAGGCCAGATTGGTTGCACGTGGATTTACTTAGACTTACAGGGTGGATTATCTGGACACATTCTCCCATATTGCTCGCAACTCGACACTTTGAGTTCTTGCAGTTGTTGTGGTACGTGATTGGCCTTTATTTCAGCTTGATGTTAAAAATGCATTTCTGTATGAAGATCTTCAGGAAGAAGTCTATATGTAGCAGCCTCCGGGGTTTGCTGCTGAGGTACGATAGTTATCATGATTTATGTTGATAACATTCTTGTTACAAGAGTTGATGTACAAGGGATCAAGAGGGCAAAGGAATTTCTTGGCAGACAGTTTGTCACCAAGGATCTTGGAACCCTACGGTACTTCTGGGGTTAGAGTTTTTCATAAATCAACAGTCTTGTGATGATCCAAAGAAAGTATGTTACCGACATGCTAGTTGAGACATGCATGGTTTGACATCGACCTGCCACTATTCCTATGGATCATAACATGAGGCTATACGGTGATAATACAGAGGTGGACATGAGTAGATATCGAGAATTGGTAGGACATAAAATGTGAAGCCTTAGTTTGGGAAGTATTGTTGTGATACTATCCTGAAGTGCATCTACTATTGCTTTAGTTGATTGTGATTGGAGGCCCTATTCGAACGAATGTGTTCATCGATTTTTTTTATGATTAAAATCATTTAACTTAGATTTTCTTAATTAAGTATCGATTTGAAATTTTGAGCATTGTGAAGCATTTTTTCTATGAAATGTGAATTTCTTTATTTTACCACTTCCATGCTTCGGAATTTATGTATCGTGATTTGTAGTTCTTTTCTTCTAGTGGGACTATCCATCAGACTTCTTATGCATACACTTCTTAACAAAAGGTGTTGCTCAGAGGAAATTTTGGTATATTCTTGATGTTTCGTTGGGAAGAATTTTGGGCCTTCCTTTTGGGAAATTTGATGGAGCTAGAGTCCTCGCTCATATGCACAAGAGGCTTAACAACGGAGTGTGAAATTATGCGGCATGGGTCGAAGGGCGAGAGTGGAGTTGATGGTATCTCTTGGTGAAGACCTATTCGTGGGACGATGCATCACATGCATTATAAGGTGTTGGTATTGTAGGGGGTAGCGTTGTGAGTCGAGATTGGACATCATTTCAGAAACTTCTCTCTCCCTACGAGACAATCATTTCTATCCTTTGTGACAGGCTGGAAAAGTGGTCGGGGAAGGATGTAGTCATCGAGGCGGTAGTTAGGGTTTCCTCCTTTTGACATTGACTTTTAGGTCAAAAAATCAAGTTGATCGATCAACCTCGTGTGCCTAAGCGATCACCTAATTCACATTTGATCAACTAATTTCTTTACATGATCGATTATCCCTGATCAATCATCTCCTTTACCTTATCTATCAAGTTTCAAATTTCAACGTTCATATAACGATCACTTAGTGATTGATCATTTTACTTATACATGATCGCTCAATTTTTTAATTATAATCGATCAACCTCTTTAACATGCTCGATCATCTTACTCCGATCAATCATCATTTATGCATGACCGATCATTTGACATTTGAGGAAGTTTTTCCATACTTACTTTGTCTCCAATGGCTATGGAGAACCTAGACCTATAAATAGGACCCTAGACCTTACTTGTTCAACACACAACCAAGAGCAACACGTTCTTTTCTCTCTACTCTCCACTCTATTTACGGAGAGAAAGGCCTAAGAGTTATTTTCTGCTCCGCGCTTCACGCCTACAGCTTTGAGGATCTACAATCATCTTACGAGCATGCTCCTCACCCTGTAAGATTGTTCCAAATTTGTATCATATTCTTTATTGCATATTTACTTTGATATTGAGGTTGTTAGTTTTGTATAATTGTAATATAATTGTAGGTTGTTCGAAACAAATTGTTATAATACAGTTGAGTTGCCCATGTGAGCAATCTGGTCTAGTGGTAAGACCCTGCTGGGTCAAGTTGAAAGCCTAAGTCGGGAAACCCTAGTCGTGGTTTTTTACTTAAGAGGGTCTTCACGTTAAATATATGTGCACTTGTGATTTGATTGTTTATCTTGTGATTAAAAGTGCTACATAATGATGTGGTTGTTTTTGAGACTATTGTGATTGCAGGATCTAATTATTTATCCAATTTGATCCACTCCCGTGCTCCCTCGGTCAGCGGAAGACAACTGCTTTGTATACTGGGGATTGTTAAGGACAATTAATGGCCTTCTCCAGTAATTCTCTCATCCTTTTGCAAGAAATCATCAGCTTGAATATAGCAGTTGGTTACCTTTTGTCTACCTAGTGACAATAGGCAATACTGGCTTTTTAAATTTTTTAATACTAGGCCCGGTAATTTCGAGGGTCTGAAGCATCCCCGTTGGGATTCAATCATTCAAACCCGGGTCCTTTAAGGTGTAGGCACACTGCACTACCACCTCACCGCTCCTTGGGTTCCAACTGGCCTTTTAATTGTGCTTTTTGATTTATTATTTACACTATCAACGTTGATTAGGAATGAAAATAGATATGAATATATATGAATATGTGGTTGCATATTTGAAAAATATCAAATATGGATATATGTATTTGAATTTTAATCGAATATGGATATCAAATTGTAAAAAAATCCGAACATGAATTTGGTAACAGCAAAAAGATCCAAATTCAGGTCGAATATCCGAATACAAAACAATACATACATATATACACACATATACATGCGTACATGCGATATTATATTTAGTAAACAACTAAGCTAACAAGTTCATGCTTTTCCTCGATCTCCGATAACAAATACGTCTCTTTGTGTCAACAACTTCATGGGAATCATAATAGGAGAAGCCTCAAGTAGGCTCTAACCCCTCGACGATTACATCTGTAGAGCAGCCCCTCTACAACTATAACTTTTATTGATTGGCTAAATATTTTTATAATGATTTGTACACTGTAATGGTATATTTTTTAAATCACTTCATACTTGGTACTTATTTGATTCAAATTCATGATTTATCTTTATTAGATTGCATTTGTATCCTATCTTAAGTCGACCAGTATTCATATTCATCATTTTTGTTCGATTCGGATTCATATTTTATATTATTTGATCCGAATTCGTATCTGATTATGTTAAAATTCATATCCGACTCATATTATATCGTATTCATATTTGATATATATGAAACGAATTTGGATATAGAAATAGCCATATCCGATCTGTTTTCATTCCTAACGCTAATTCATATTTAAATTACCAATGCTCACTAATTTATACGTATATAACTGTGATATGATAGGATGATGCAATCCAAAATTCTAAAATCTAAAAAAATCAAGATATTAAACTGTTACTATCGTTTTAAAGTTCCGTTCTATTTATTATAGTACTTAATTCAAGATCAGAATCAAAGTTTTAAGTACTGTATTGGATCAAATTAAGAGTTCTTCTAGAAGTCGATCCTCTAGGATTTGTTTGAATGTTTTGATTTTATTTCCTTCATTAGTTACCTCCCCTCTTTTTTTATGTTCAAATCATACCCTGCTATCCTTGTTTTTTTCGTATGTGAATCTTTTCAGATTTTTGCGCTTTTCCCCCTATCATCAAATCATGAAGGCCATCTACCATAGGTGAATAAATAATATGCTCCTTTTCCCCGTGATGTTTAATAATTCTGTGCATTGTCCCTGATGATCAACCTGAACAGGAAGTTGTGCATTTGATATTATAATTGCACTCATTCTACTTGTTTTTGCTTCAAGTATGCCAATGCCTGTATTAAAATCTTGGTACAAGCAAAATTTGATCTGTGGAAAAGTTATCTTCATTGCTCCGAAAGATGCTGGCATTATTTTTTATGTTAAAAAAATATGCTAGATTTGAACAAAATGCAATAATTTGGGGCTGATCTTCAAGTCTGCTTGTCAGATTGCTTCACATCATAAAATCCATTTGGACATACTTCTTTATTACATGGGATTTTCCTTCCTGTGAGGAAAAAAAGAAGAGATTGTCTGCTTAGGCTGATCCTTAAATGTATTGACAAAACAGATTGGTCCCAATGTGTCCATATCTGCCAATGCTCGCATAGGAGCTGGAGTTAGGATTGCGGACTGCATCATTCTAGATGATGTTGAAATTAAGGTTTGAGAATATTCTTCCCCCAACATGTCGTCTGTTTTTTTGGTTATTTTGATTCTATTCTAATCCGGTAACAGGAAAATGCTGTTCTGATGTTTGCCATAGTTGGGTGGAAATCATCTATTGGGAGATGGTCTCGAGTTCAGGTTAGCCTTTTTATATCTTCCTGTTAGCTGGTCACTATCTTAAAATGGATGTAGAGGCATTCTTTTTTTCCCATTATCTTCAGTAGGAATGAAAGTTACTGAAAAAGAAAGTTCGCACGGGGATGACTATTTTTATCATAGGCTTTTTAAACTGTCTTTTTGGTTTGCTGCTTTTCTTTTGTAGCTTTAATAGTGGACAAAAAAAACATTCTTAGTGCTTTTCTGAAGAAATACTGATGTGTAATTGTGGGTATTTTATTCCGTTGAGTGGTCAACATCACATTCACGTTAGGCAACAAAATTTGCATAGACTGCTCCTAAAATTGATTTTAGTTGCTTCTCTCTACTTTGATTGCTTACTTTTTTCTTCAAAATGGAAGTTTCTTATTTTCCGCTCGCAAGCTTTGTTTTAGAATTACAGCACTGGGAGGAGAGGGATTTGAAAATTGGTGACGTGAACTTGTCATTTTTCTTACCAAAGTGAACACTTATCGTCTTGGTAGCTCATTGTTTTTAACATTGTATCACCATGCAGGGTGGAGAGGACTATGATGCCAGACTGGGAGTAACCATTTTAGGTACTTCCTATCCTTTATATTATGCGCGTAGGAAATTCTTTTCTTCTCGTTTCCAGTGAAACTCTGCCTGCCAAATTTCTAACCTCATTTTTTTCCCAGGGGAATCCGTCACTGTTGAAGATGAAGTTGTAGTCACACACTGTATTGTCTTACCTAACAAGGTACTTAGTGTTAGTGTTCAGGAAGATATTATCTTGTAGTTACCATAGAGGAGATTGAAACCATCCATCCGTCAGCCCCCCCCCCCCCCCCCCGCCCCCCCCCCCCCCACACACACACACACAACCACCTTTCTATTTAATTTCCTCGAACATTTCTTTATGAGCTTGTTGTATAATGAGTATCTGTTAGAGTTTGACTGTCAAGTGAACAGGAACCAGATACTTGTACTGGATTCTTTACGTATTTTAATGAAGAAATAGCAGGTTGAGTTCCATGATAATCATATTTCTAGTTGAAATAATCACTAGCCCCATGAATGTCAAAAGAACATTTGCCCTTCCTCCAAGATGTCGTATAGTGGTGCGGGGCAGAAACCATTTTTCTCATAAATGTCCAAGATGGAGCGAAGTTGGTGTGGAAAGAGTTGACGTCCTGTGGCTGGATATGTCTCCATGGATGCTTTCTGGCAGCGCTTCTGAGAGGGAAGGATGTGTTCCAACCTTTTGCCGCGATCTGTGAAGTTTTTTAGATCTTTTTGCGAGACACCTGGATGCAATAGCAGATTTTGAGGATGAGATTTGGTCATCCTAGATGCTAGTATGGCACCACTGGATCCTTTAGCAGCAAAGATTTTCATCGTAGCAGCAGCCTTCAGAGCCGAGTTCATCCATTTTGACTAATAATCTTTAAGCTATAATGTCGGAGGCTTGAATCAGATGAGAGTTTAGAAGAAATGCTCTTCAAGAGGGAATCTGCTTTCTGTATTGCCCTGGTGCTCTTCCTGTGCTTGCCACCTCCCAAATTTGAATTCAAATTGGTTTGAGAGTAAATAAACCTTTTTTTTTTCTACTGACGGTTATTGAAAAATTGCGATCTTGTATATTTATGTTAGTTTTTCAGGTAATGGGAATTAGTAGGGTTTGAACCATGATCCTATGTATTCATGAAACACTGACTGTTGAAGTGGGTTCAAGATAAACTTGTTATTTATTTTGGAAAAAGGTGAGACCTAAGTCTCAATTTATTGTATATCAGGTCAGGCACTACGCCATTTTAAATGGATTCAGAATTGTTCAGCATTTGAAAAGTATACTCCGATCATTTGTTCTTGAAGACATTGCCAATGTGTTCTCTAAGAAGACATGCAAGGGGAGGCATGGAGGAGGCACATGCTTCACTTGAATTGTTAAAGTTTTGAATGTCTATTAAGAACATATATTAGTTTTTAGATTTCATTGATCTTAGAATCTATGTGCACGGCATAAAAGGAGAAGAGACCATGACCTTCAAGAAATCTTTCGTCGAGTTATTGAGACTTTAGGACTTCAAGAGATGTCTTTCTGGCATGTGTCCCCTATTCGATGAGTCGGTAACCTCAAGTCCATTCTAAAACGAAGCAGATGGCTTTCCCACGCTCGCAACAATCCTTGTTTTGGTTGAACATTTTGATAAGTTAAATTTAATGTCTCTTCCATATGTGGATGATCTAAGCCTCCATCACCATTATCTTCACTTAATTCTGACTATAGGTTTCCTCCATTCATCTACATTTTTCACTATCTCTTAGAGGTGCTCATGAGACAGGTATCTAACCCATTTGATTGTGACCCGCCTCGACATATTTCTGTAGGCTCATCCTGCATACAAATTCTGGGAGTACCAAGTCATGCATCTACCAAGAATATCTTTTTTCTCTGACGTAAGTGTAAAATGGAAAATAAAAAGGCCTTTCCATTACATGAGAGGAAATTGGAATTAATCTTAGAAATGATCGATAGAAGCACATTATTACGCTTTTTTCCTTCATATTTCTATTGTTTAGACCAATGTTGTTTTCTTTCTTCAACCTTTGATCCTACCTCCTCTTCTCTCTTGTGTTGCACTCCAAGCAAAGCAGTCGCGTGCAAAGTCGGCCTTCTTCCCTTCCCATCAATTCCTCTTTGATATATGGGACATTATATCTTTTCCACTAATATAAACTAAAGTTCTCTTGATTTATATTAGTTATTATAAATATAACTATAATATATAATTGTCAGTTTCTACTATTATATATTATGGTTATAGTAGGGATGACTTTTTCTGGATGCCCCACATATGAGGCCTCCAACTCTTCAAAAGCCAATAAGGTTGATCTCCATCCCCTTCTGAGGGCTCAAAGCCTTCGATATCATGCTCCAACTTGCTCCAACTTTGCAAACTCTTCTTGATGCTAACTCGTCTTCGCCTATGTGTCTTATCTTCTCTGATCTACTATTGTATTCTCAACATATCTCGTGTTGTGGGTAGAGAAATCCATCGAATACCTACTTTTGTTTTGGACATCATGGCTTCAAAATACCCTCCCTAGGTCATTCATTATACAACGTCCCTTCTTTCAGAATTCCACGATGAGCGGACAGGGAACTATTGGCTAGTTTCTTTAGCGGACCTCCTTCTTTCGTGCCTTTTGGATCTTGATATCATGGCTAGCTTTGTCCTCTGTTCCCCCTCCTAAGTCTATGAAAGTCAAATAAATAAGTAGTCGCCTCTCTTAGGGGTTGTTCGTTTGAGGAGTAAGGAGAGATATCCCTCCTTATTTATCTCCCTCCATAGATGGTCAATATTTTGGTCTTGGAGTCAAAATGAGGGATAAGGTTCCCCTTTTTATTCCTCCAAAATAGGCCATCTCCCGTCTAAAAATACAAATAACTACCACTTATCTAATGATCTTATCTAACATAACCCCATTATCCCTTTTTATCATGTCCCTCACTCGGAACAAAGAATAGTACTTATCTCTCATTATTCCTCCTTATCTTCTTCCTCCAACTGAATAGAAGCATTGCCTTATTCCTCTAACGAATGGCCCCTTAGTTAGAACTAGTATAAACGCTTGGCATATATATTTGGCAAGAGGCTGAGAATATGTTGGTCTCCTCCTGATTTTAGGCCTTGATATCTAAGGCTTCCGCATATTTTCGAGTAACTATAACTAAAAAAGCTACTTTCTTTAGTTATCATTTTTCCCTTCTCCAATTCTCGGAGGTGCTGATCATGGGAGCATCTAGGGTCACTTAGCGTAGTAGAGCTGGAGCGGCTTGATCTATTATTAGGTCATGGGTTGACACGACATGTTCCAATGAGTACTTGATTTTAGTATGTACCCAGTTAATTTTAATGGGTGGTGGGTACCCATAAGATTACGTTGGAGTACCACTCTCTAGGAGTACCACTCTATTAAAAGGAAATTGATTAATTATTAAATAAATTCCAACAAAAGCATAAAATCGATAAGTGTAATTTCTTTCTTAAATTCCATTTATCAACTTTGAAATTTTCGGTATGTTGTTTATTTTCATCATTTTTTATGGATCCATTTGTTTGAACATTAGATTAGTCAATTGAATTGGCATTGTTAAATAATTTTCTCACCTAGTATTCAAATGAAACATTGTTTACAGAATCTATTATAAAATATTTATATTCATGAACATGTGGACTCTGAATGAACATTACTGAGATGGAGTGGGTTCATTAGAATAACGAGGGATACTGATAGTGAGAGGTGACATGTATGAGGAATGCAAACGTATTTAAATATAAATCCGTATTTATATCATATTCATTATGATATTGCCACGTGGATACAATAATGTAAATAGCAAGAAATGTGATTGGACATGGAGATATAAATATGCATACATAGTGAATTAATGAGGATATATGAAGTGATGCGTATAATGTAACCATACGACTATATGAAAATGGAAGGAATGCAATCTAATACGACAAAATAATGCCAAATCACCGAGTGGATATAGAACATGACATCCAAAACACAATAACAACAAAGCCTTTTCCCACAATTAAATAGGGTCAGCTACATGGATTCTTCGCCTCCATTCAGATCTATCTTGGGTCAATCATGGGCTTATATCCAGAAACTAAACATGACATCCAAAATATATAATAATAAAGGTTCACTCCTATAATGAATCGGATATGGATAAACAAGATGTAAATATATTATTATACAACACTGTGACAAATGATATACAATACATATATGTATCTGTATTCGATTAAATTCGTTATCACCTCGTCTGGATTTCATGATGGAAATATATATGTACGATATGATTCGCATCCGACTGTATTCATTATCATCATGTTTGGATGTCAAGATGGATATATATATATCCATTTGGACCACATCCGATTCTCAGGTTTCATGAAGCTTTCATCGATTTTATCCCATCTTCGTGCATCATCAAATCAGGTCTAGACTCAAATCTCAAATCACAGTTCCTCAAGTGAAACCTCAACTCTTTTCATCATTCATGCAGTTATGCAGGTGATGTGATGATCATATTCTTAAAGGTAGAGATGAAGTGTGCAATATAACACTCATATCTTTCAACTAGAGAAGTGTGGATTATTAAGTCTCAAACCCTAATGACTAAGGTTGGTTAACTTAGATTCTTAAGACCTCATAAACCGAGTATTCTCAATTATTTAAGCCTTGAGTGATAGTGATTGCGTCAGGGATACACCAACTCAATAGCTAATGTTTTTGTGATTTTTGAATTTTGCAAATTTTTATGGATTTTTTAAGCTTCTTTAGAGAAATAGTGATAGGAATGAACTCATATGACTAGTTACATCTACTTCCAGCCAGTATGGGTGTAAGTACGGACCATCAAACGACTACTTGTGTTACTTCAAGACGACACCGTACATGTTGTCTTTTAACCAACCACTCTACTAAGGGAGATAGTAGTTCCTTCACTGAGAAGTATCTAATCATTTTTAAGTTTAGTAGTCAGAATTATAATTCAAGAAATTTGAAATTTCTGATTTTATGGGTTTTTGAGTAATGTTAGAAGTATTTACAAACACAATCAGTCTCACTTTATCTCTCATTTTTGAAAAGATTTTCCAAATTATGTCACATAATATATTATTTTTTTAAATATATTTCAAACAGTTTTAAGCAAGTAAAATCCCAATTTTCAAACTATTGCCAAATATTTTTCGAAACAATGTCACATAGTTAGAAATTTTTTCAAAGCATTTACAAACATTTTTACATAAATCAGTTCAAAAGATACTTTACCCTAGCCCCAAAAATTTTGAAATTTTTCAAAATATGAGCTATGGCTAAAGTATATATGAAATATATATATTATACCCCAATACTTAGCTTTTATTATATCCTCATAGCACAAAGAGATATGATGCCATAGCTCATGCTAGAATACAAAGGTGGAATACGTGAACTGACTCGGGTGGTCCCCCTACACTTAGATTATAAATAACATAAGTATAAGAAGCAGACTGAAAGAGGAGGAGTCAAATGAGTGAAGCATAGAAATTGGTCGGGACTTGAGTCCCCCTATACTTAGGCTGAGAAGAGCCTAAGAATAGAGATATAAAATGAAGATGGAGGGACCCGAGGTGAAAAATCAGAGATGGACATGGTTCCCGCTATATTTAGGCTGAAGAGTAGCCTGAGTATCCTAAATTCAATATGTTGAATATGAAGCTAAGTATGGGGAACCGGGGCACCGGTTAGGGTTAGAGTGAAATTGATCTACAAGATGATTGAATCTTTGGAATGAATGAATCTATGGAGATGGAATAATGGAGTGTCTAGGGTTATGGGAGGGTTATGCAGAATACACGACCATGGCTCAACCAATCAAGCAGTATGCCCTTGGTTCACCAATTCACACGTGAAGACAACAAGTGTTTGTCATTTTATCTTTTCTATTTTATTGGTGATCATCCAAAATTAGAGTTCATTATGCGGGGTTTAATGATAGGTTTTGGGCACTATCCTAGGGATACATCCTCACATCTCAATAATGCAAATATATCCTGCATACAATGTCAGGGTTTGCTCTCCCATAATCCAAGGTGAATTTTACTCTATTTTTATTGAGGTCGACTTGTATTATTAGTCCCAATTTTATGCTTAGGTCGTCACTGAAATTAATGTGCATACATTCTAGCAACCATCGTTTAACATCCAGTCCCAATTCCATATAAAATCTTAGGTTATAAATCAAGTTGGAGATCGAGAAAGCCTATGTAAATGGAAATCATGATGCATGTTCAAGAGAAATACTTACATGGACTCTAGCATTCTTCATGAACGTGCAAGAATGAATTGAATTCTATCATTACATGTATGCAAGCCGAGCCACATCCTTAACGTGATACTATTAGCGGTGAAGAAACGAGTTGATTTTGTCTAAGTTGATCGGTATTTAGGTGTGTCTCATTGAATCTGAGAGGATGAAGTGAATCTCCCAGACTCTTATTTGTGTGTCCTACCTACAATCAAGAACATAAGATATGAGATGAATCAAGCTCGAAGAGCCACGTGCCTAACCCTGGGTTCGAACACTCAGGTGGAGTCACACCCTAGTATGGGTGAAACAGACTCCACACACCACAGTCATAGTCTAAGTCCTTTTACAATCACGAGCCCTCGAATGAGGACCACTGTAAAGATGGTTATTACAGACATTATACACAAATGAATGAGATGTAAACGATGAAAATCTCTTGATCTCTTTCGGTTTGCTTTTGTGCCTCCATACAACAAGAGCTCCCGACTCCCGCCTCCATTTTTTCCAAGCGTCCTTGGTCTCAACGGGCTCTGGCACAAAAGATATGCATTAGATATATGATCAAGAAATTCAATTGACACGAACAACACAAAACAAAATAAAGACAATATAAGACAAGACCTACTGTTGGCTTAGACATAAGAAGTCAGAAGGATGAGCCATGTCCCCAGCAATGACACTATCTGATGAACCGCATTTTCACCTCTTTAATAAATAATGGATTTTCGTGGTATAGGATGCGAAAATGGATCTACTCGGCAATCACAAATATTTGAATGTTGTGAAGTATTTTAAAACTTGATAAATTTACCAAGGTCGAACATAGGGACCCAAGCTATCCTCTTGATAAATCAGATATCAATATTTAAGTTAAGTGATTTAATCTTCTCCTTAGGTCAACAATGTACAAAAAGAATATTAAAGCATGCAAACACAATGCCATGCAAAGCTGTAGTAATACAATGCAGATCAATGATGGGACAATACATTGCATACCAATGAAGAGCCAATACATTATGCAAATTGGTCCTGTCAGGGGAATTTTTGCGATTTCATAAAACCGATGGGGTTCCATGTGCAATCAACCCAAGCACGGCACGCGATGCACATGTGCTTGGACTTATTTGCAAATATGGAGGAGATGCGAGGCATGTATGCAAAATTTCCAAGCAACACGTTCTACGCATGTGGATGGAGGCTTGGGCCGCTGCAGGTGGATCATGCCACGTGGTGACTGGAGCTGACTTTGGGCAAGGCTCAATCCCACAAAGCCTCCGCGCTTTGGATGCACGATGTGGTTGATCTTGAGCCGTTACATGGACACCGGGAGTGTGCCATTCAACAACACATGTAGCGTCTGCTACCTCCTCCGCCATGTGGTGGCAGCGAAATTGGAGCTCCGACGAGGTTACCAGAGCTCCACCATGCTCCTTCATACCAGAAGATCCAGGACGACTCCTGGATGGCTAGAGAGGAACCTCTGATGGAAGAGGAGGCGTCAAACTCTCTGCAAATTGGTGGCAACATTTGCTTGCCGGAGGCAGAGCTATAGAATGGAGCTCCACCCAAATTCCGACCATTGAGGATGGACCTGTAAAAGGGGTTATAGGGGACATAGTCGAAGAGGGATGAGGAGGAATGAAGGACTGCAAAACGGAGAAGGTGGGGCCCTTAGTGGGTTCTTCTCTGACTGTGTCAAAGAAGAAAGCATGGGGTGGGAGGAGCTCTAGAGGAGAGGGCCTGGAGATTAGATCAGTGTGCGTTGATCATAGGAGTATGATGATGCTCGGAGAGCAGTCAATTTGGGATGAAAGTGATGGTATGCATCTAATTAAATCAAAGAAAAGCCAAGCATATGAGGAAGGGGGTCTTACCCGAGATTGAAGATGAACTCAGATGGCTGGGCAGAATTGGCTTGGGATGAGGTCGATTTGAGCCTCCGGTATTCTCTCAACGTGCTCAGCTGAGGCACGGAGCTCGAACGTCTACAAGGTGATCGTGTCTTGGCTTGACGACCAAGGGTCAACACATCAAGACCATGGCCATCATCGCTAATCAATTCCACCTCCCCCTGCCACGGGAATGGGATGATGGTTGAGGCGTGGCTCAGTGAAGTAGTAAACGAGGGTTGACAGAGCTGGAGGTGGAGTATTTGAATGTGGTGATGGGCGGTTTCAGATGGGATGGAGGTTATGATTGTAACGATCATCAGTTGCCCTAGAGGATGTGTCGTGAGGAGTTACATACATGGCGAGATTGGGGGTGATTAGGGCTTCGTCAAGATGTGATCAGCGAGGGGGAAGATTACATGGGGTGGGAGCTAAAAATGGAAGGGGGCGATGGGTGGTGAGGGGTGATGTGTGAGAGGAAACATTTACGGAGGTGGAAGACGGGTCGACAATTATTGGATCTCGTGATCCAATGGCTGAAGATGGGGGCAAGTGCGATTGGTCCAGATCTGATCATATGATTAAATTAAACGGCTATGAGCGAGGTTGTGGTTTGCGGCCAGGATGCGATTAGATCGATCTCATCGGTCGATGGAAGATGGAGGCGGGTGGCGTAAGAAGAGTCGAGACTTGCAGACGGTCCAGGGGATGGCAAGTGGACCAATAGGATTATTAGAAAGTATAAAAAACAAATAAAAATAAAAAAAATAAATACAAACCAAATTAGAAAAAATATAAAACATGAAAATTGTATATCTTGATGATATCTACAAGTTTCATGTTGAGCAAAAAGTTAAAAGAGGTCATTGGTACAAACTGCATTTTTTGGATATTTTTAATGAATAAAAACACTTGATTTTAATGCTTTTGAGATTTTTTTTGTATTTTGTATTTACAGGAAAGCAAAAACAAATATATACAATGTTTATCTCTTCTTTTTAAATTTTAAATAAGAAGAAAAATAAAAGAAAATAAAGAAAATAAAATAGTGTTAATTAGAGCTAGTTATGTACAATAGTTAGTCTGTTAATATTAGTGAAGCGGGATATTATTGAATTATTTAAGTCAGGAGAATAATAATTAATAGATAATATAACTAATTTCATATTCATCATTGACCACAGGTTTTGCCTAGACTAAACAAACATAACATTTCATTTTTACATATTTCTTTTGATCAAAAGTTTTCCTAGTACTATACGATAGGTTAACATGCATGGGATGATTCTCTTCAATATATTTAAAGGTCAAAAAAACAATTCTTATAATTAACTTCAATTGAAAAGAATAGATCCATACATGATCTACATATGATACTTTGAAAATAATAATAATAATAATATAATTATTCATATTTAAATAATGTACGAGAAGAAAAGAATTAAAAATTCATATATAAACTTGATGCTTATAGCACTGAATGGGAGTCAAGCTCCCAATTTGGTACTTGAAGATGATTTTTTTTGGCTTAATTCTGTACCTCAAGCACAATTGGTGCTCTTGGTTATCTACCCATCATTTCCTCACTCTCTCTCTCACTCACTTTCTTCACTTTTTTCCATATGCAATTTGTTCACTTATTCATTTTTAAAATTTCCTACTAAAAATAATATCTCATGAAAAATTCATAATCTAAGTTTACACAAGTATTTAAGTATATCTACCGTAGAATTATAACAAAAAATGAAAACTATTATTGGAAAAATAAATTCTAAAAGGACCTCAATTTCAATCTTCTAGTAAGGAACCCACCATCTATCTAATTAAAGCTTTGACCCATTCTCGAGTCATTTTATTATGATAGTTACAAGCTCGTATCAGTTACGCAACTGCTTTGCCGCAAACCTTTCTTCTGCAAGACACGTCTGATGAACAAGAATGAAAGGACTTGAATGTGCAAAGCTGGTTCTCACCTTCGATACCTCACCTAAAACCCCAACCATCTAAGCTAGATATAAATCTTAATTAAAAAGAAGAATAACGGAAGGGCTCGCACTGGCCATTAGGAGTTAGGAACATGTAACCCTTTCCCTATATTTCTTTCAATTGCATTCTATTCCGTCGTATCACATTCTGTTATCAATATTTGAGCTGGTAAATGTCGACAACAACCGCAACTATCTTTAGGTAGCGAAAATTTTTGTCGCATACGTAGCAACTTGCAAGAATGGTATCATGACTGCCTCTCTATCCCTGACATGGACCCGATGAAACCGTATTCTCCGTAAAGATGTGAAGAATCAACGAATGGACGACAATACCCCATATAATGGTTGGTCTTTGAACAGGAAAAAAAGGATATGTAGGGTCTCAAATAAATTGGCTATTTGAAGACAATCTTGTTCACGGAACATCTATCTTACATACCTATTTAAAAATATTTGAAACATGGGTGTATGAAAATTACAAAGATACGACAATTATGTACTACACATCTCATTAAAAACAACTAGTAAATAAATACTTACTTAGAAATTAAAAAATATAAAAATGTGTTCAGTGATGGAGCGAATTGAAAATCATTAAACCACATATATGTATATTTTATATAAGCTATATTTAAATGCTTGGAAGACTTTTATAATTATTTATATACTTGTAAGAATTTCTTAATTTTTGATACCATCCTATCATCAATAATTTTTTAATATATTTGCAAGGTTGATTTTTTTCAAATAAATTTATTATTTTGTAAGTTTGATTTTTTATTTTTGGGGTTTTATTAGTTGTGTTCCTATGAGATATTGCAATATCAATTATGTCCATCCCTTTTTGGGAATATCAATTGTGCCCCTAACTTCTTCCACAATGATCACTTGTGTCCCTCGGATCAGTTGCCACCTGTCCCCAGTAGAGTTGCTAATCAAACTAAACATGTTCGTATTCGATTAGAGTTCGTTCGATAGTAGTTCAAAAAATGCCCGTTTATTTCTAAACGAACTGAAAATGAATTTCAAAATTTTATTCGATAGCTTAATGAACCAAACATAAACATAACATATGTTTGTTCGATAAAAGTTCGAGTTCGATATATGTATATATGTGTATTTGTGCATGTAACTTTGTATTTATTTACATGATAAATTTCAAGATTACAGAAATTGTGGTATTTATTGGGCTTTGTACCACTTTAATTTGAATAACTTCTTATTTTTACTGCTTACAGTCTTTATTATCAAACTTCAGTTTTGAACTTGTTCATATAAACAAGTTTTAGTTAAGTTAAATCGTTAGTGAAATATTATTGAACCGAACTCGAACGTTCGTAATGAACCTGAACTCGAACTTATCCTATTGAACATTTATCGAACCGAACTCGACCGTTCGTTTTCTAAATGAATCTAAACTTTAACATATTCTAATCGAACCAAACTTGAACTTTCGAACTTCCTTATCGAATCGAACACGAACATATGTTTGTTATAGTTCAATTCGATTAGCAGCCCTAATCCAAGAAAATGAAGTTACCTACGGGGATACAGAGGGAATAAGATAAAATAACAATGCTCAAAAGGTCTTCCTCCAACACCTCCTCCTTCCCATCCTCCTCCGTCTCATCGTCCACCTCCTCTTCCAGCCCCTCCTCCTCTCACCTCTCCTCCTCCTCCGACCACCCCGGTCCTCCTCCTCCTTTGACCACCCAATCCTCCTCGAAGCTGCAGATGCTCCCCTCGCTGTCGACTCCGATGGCTCCCATCTCACTGCCGCCGAAGCCTTCGAGGCAGCCGGGATCCCCTCAGGCTTCTTTGAGCTACAACCAAAGGATGGTATTGTACTCATAAATGGCATGGATGTAGGCACAGGTCTCGCCTCCACTGTCCGCTTTGAGTAAACCCCAAATATGAGCATGCTGGAGTGGAGCGAGGCGAGGTTTCTGTGGTTCAAGAAGGAGGCCGTGGACGGGGAGGAGGGATGCGAGGTAACAGAGGGCTTCGAGGAGAGCACAAGGGGAATGGGGATGGTGTTCCGATCCTTGAAGATTCTCGTTGTTCTCCTTTCTTAGGTTATCATCTTGAGAAGGAATCAGATAATCACTCACATGCATCTATGTTGATTTTGATGAGTAACAATTCACGGATTTTCAATTGTTGAAAAAACTTCATAAATCTTGATTTGGATTCGTGTCTGCTTGTCAAAGAAGACTTTACCATTGTTGACACTAACGAATGTGTGAAGTGTGTATCTGATTAAGGGTTGAAAGATCCTCTGTCATCTTCTGCGAGGTGATGCAGGGCAAGTCGGAGTTCACTGACCACCTCACCCACAAGCTCAAGCAATCGAGGCTGCTACCATCATGGAGCACTTCCTTGACGATAACAACTACATGGAGATGGTGAAGGAGCTCCACGAGCATGACCCTTACAGAAGCCCAATCAAAACCACACTAGACAACCCCCTCATCGACGTGAGCCGGAACAAGACCCTCCACATCGGGAACTTCCGGGGTAGCCCTATCGGCGTGTCCATGGACAACGTCTGCCTGGTCGCCGCCGCCATTAGTAAGCTCATGTCCGCACAACTATCCGCCTACTGCTCCGAGCTCCAATGATCGATCCACAATGTCATTCAAGATGGGTAGGTTGATGATGTGGGAGATGACGAAGGAGGAGTCCGGAGAGGATGAGGTAGAGGAGAAGGGGTCGGAGGAGGAGGATGGGGGGAGGGGGGGAGTGTTTGGACATTTATGCCACCTCTTATGCTCACCATGGTCCCAAAAAAATCATGATTAAATTCAACTCGTGGAGAGTTAAATAATGGAAGGCTACATGTGGTAGAACATAAAGAAGTCGATGACACGACCGATATTTCCAAAAGAGAAGGGCATAACTGATATTGCAATATCTCAGAAGGATCCTTTGTTTTTGAAACTCTTTATTTTTTGATATATTTATCTAGTGGATATTTTTAAATCAATCAATATAGTTGGATAATAAAAAATAGTTATGTGAAATATCGATCCGAGTAGAAGATAAAAACAAGCAAGTGTGAGAAATGGAAGAGATGAAAAAGAAGAGAAAAATGGAGTGGGGGTGAGATGAAATCGAGATCTTGTTTAGTTATTTCAAGTATATAATTGAAAGCTTAAATCATGTTTCAACTCCCCAAGTAACAAATAATATTCATAATTTATATATATATATATATATATATATATATATGGAAAAGGGAAGCTACACCGGGGGTGCAGTCAGCTTGTTACACCCGGTCATTTTTTATTGGTTTTTGAAGGAAATTTATGGGGATTTACTTAGTTTATTGAGTGGAATATGTGTTTCAAATTTCATGCAGAACAAATGTTCCTAACATGTCCATCAAGATAGGGTCAATTTCAGCAATTCTGAGACCGTTAAAATGTGAAGTCTTGATGGAGATGATAGAAGTGTCGAATTTAGTTGAATTTGGTATGAGACCATGATGATATATAGCAATTTATATCTCCATAGTTTCATCTCAAAAACACAAAGAACCAATGAAAAAAATGATCGGGTGCTTAATTGGCTACATCCCCGGGTGCAACTTCTCCAGCCCCCTATATATATGGAAAAATGAGTCTATACCGGCGAGTACAGGTAACTCCCTATACTCGGCCTATTTTTTCATTAATTTTTGATTTTTTTTGAAATAAAATCATGGGAGATTTAGATCACCATGTATCACCATGGTGTAATCCTAAATTCAACTTAATTTGAGACCTCTATTATATCCATCAAGACTATCAAATTTTAACAGTTTTAGAATTGATGAAATTGACTTCATCTAGATGAACATGTTAGGAATGTTTAATTTGCATGAAATTTGAAACACTTATTCCACTCACTATATTAAGTATATCCCCCAAGTTTTCATTCAAAAAAAGTAAAAAAATAATAGAAAAATAGGTCATGTGCATGGAGTTACCTACATCCCAAGTGCAGGCTCCCTGTCCCCATATATATATAATATTTCCAATAAGGTGCACCTTTCCTGGGTGCAAGGAAAGCCCATCTTCTCATCCATACGTAATTAATCCAATGGATCAGATTAATTCGTTTTTAATCTTAATTTTTATAATGCTAAAAACCCATTGTGGTCATTTTGTCTCATTCCAAAATAGATATTGACAACTCAAATTCTATTTTTGGATTATTCGTTGAGAGAATCCTGGCTAGATTTTCTCCTCCCAAAACATCGATGACGGCAGGAATTCTAGGAGTGTTCTTGGTGGTTGCTTAGGGTTTGCATCTCTTGAGCTGTCGTGGATCCTGAAGAAGATCGGTCGCTCGACGACGAAGGGAACTAAGATGAAGGTTCTGCATTTCCGATTTGGAATTTTCGTTGGGTTTTCTATATCGTGTCATGTATTTTCTTCAATTAATGCATCTCTGCATTATATCTCTTACACTCTAATGACTACGGATTTAAACAGGGAATGCTACCGCTATATATCTCCACAGCTCCTGGAACATGGGACTGAAAACCGGTAAAGAGAAGAAATGTGAGTCCTATGTTGAGTTCTTGGAATTGGCATTTATGTTCTATTGCGCAACTCAAAAAAAAAGTAAGATGAAAAAGTGCCATTATATGAAAGGTTCGGAATTATTAATTTGATTTGAATTTTTTAACTAAATTAGTGCATACTGGAGTCATTACTTGGTTTAAGATGATATCTAATCGAACAATGCATATCATCGGGGCAACGACGCTCGAGGGTTTTCCCCTCCCACAACAAACGATGGCGGCATGAGTTCCACGTGGAGCATAACGACGGTGGAGTTGATGGTGGCGCACATGACGGAGCACGACGACGACAGAGTTGGTGGTGGCACATGTGGCGGAACACGATGACCGAGGGCACGCACAATTTTTACAATCAAAGATCATCTTTCACAATCTATGATCCTTTTTAAATTTTAGATCGTTTTTTACAATATCAAATCATTTTTTTACAAATCTTATATTATTTCTTTACAATTTTAGATTGTTTCTTACAATCTCAGATTATTTTTACAATCTCATGTTGCTTTTTACATTTATCGTTAATATTATAGATTTCGATCCTATGAGAGCCAAAACTTGTGAGAGCATGAGAGCATTGATTCTGAACCACATGATTCTGTATTCTCTCTCCTGGTCTTCTCTCCCCTGATTGAATCATGCGATCCAGAATCAATGCTCTCATGCTCTCACAGATTTTGGCTCTCATAGGATCACTTCCCTATATATATATAGGGGAGTGATCCTATGAGAGCAAAAAGTTGTGAGAGCATGAGAGGAGTGACTCTAGACCACTAGATTCAACCATGAGAGAGAAGACATAATCTAGTGGTCCACAATCAATCCTCTCATGCTCTCACAGCTAGGGCTGGATATTGAGTCACGACTCGATGAGCCAGGCTCGGGCTTGGCTCGATAAAGGCTCGTGAGCTTGGCTCATTAAGCTATTGAGCTGAGCCCGAGCTAGATTTTTGGGCTCGATAGCTTATCGAGCCAAGCCCGAGCCGAGCCATGCTCATCTCGATAACTCAAAAACGGGCTCGATAAGGAATATATATATATTCTATTTATAAATCTATAATGATTTTTATTTGTATTTGTATTAGTTTTGCAACATTTTTAATGGTAGATTATGTGTTTATATTTTTTATATAACAACAATGTTGGGTGGACTATGTTGTAGACTTGGATTTTCTACCTTTTATCTATGTTAATCTAGGTTATAGTTAGATATTTAGTATTTTTTCCTTTTTATTAACAAGCAGAATATTACAATATATATTATAATTTAACTTTTACAAACAACTTGGATGGTGGCCTACTTGTAAGGCAGCCGATCTTTAAAATGGAGCCCAGGCAAAATACTTTTTCACCAAAAAAACACCTATTTCATTAACAAGTCTGAATAGGCTCGAGCCCAGACCAGGCTCGATAAAAGAGGCTCGGGCTCGATAAAGGGCTCGGCTTAAGACTTAGCTCGAGTCCGAGCCTAGTTGGGCTTATCGAGCCCGAGCTCGAGCCCAGCCCTACCTCGGCTCGTTAGGCTCGATAGCTAGCCCTACTCACAGCTTTTTGCTGCTCTCATAGGATCCCTCCCCCCGCTCTCTCTCTCTCTATATATATGATTAATCCCGTGAGAGCCAAAAACTGTGAGAGCATGGGAGCAGTGATTCTAGACATCTAGATTTTGTTATATCTCTTTTCATTGATTACGGGAGGAGAGAGAATAGCATAATCTAATGGTCCAGATTCACTGCTCTCATACTCTCACAGTTTTTTGTTATCACAGGATTAGCCCCCCCTCTCTCTCTATATATATGGAGTTGAGAGCTTACATTCGGGGGTGCATGTAACTACCTATGCTCGACCCTTTTTCCATTATTTTTAGATTTTTTAAAGGAAATCTTAGGGCTTAATATATTGAGGGGAATATGTCTTTTGAGTTTCATGCAAAACAAACAATCCTAACACGTTCATCTATGAGTGGTTCCAACAATTCTAAGACCGTTAAAATTTAGTATTCTAGATGAAGATGATAGAAGTTTTGAATTAAATTGAATTTGGAATGACATCATGGTAATATATGACGATCTAATTCCCCTAAGGTTTGATTGAAAAAAATAACAATAATGAAAAAAGAGAGGCGGGTGTAGGCTTCCTTTTCCATATATACATGTTAAATACAAAGTGATTTTTACCCGACAAACCCTATAATATTTGTCAATTACCTCTACGACCTTTGAAACAATCTAATTCCTCTCTTGACCCCGTAAACTTGCTAATCCTTACCCCACGAACCCTGCGGTTAACTCCCATCAATTCATCTGTTAAATTTAACCGGATTCTGTAGAAAAGAGCTGAGAGTTACCCTCTTTGTTTGATAAATTTACAAAAATACCATCTTCCCTCTCCTCCTCTTCTTTCCCCTCCTCTTCCTCCTCCCTCCCCTTGTTCCTCTGCCTCAACCCCCATCAACCTCCTCCCCTTGCTCCGCCTCCGCCCCAACCTCCTCCTCCCCTTGCTCCTCTGCTTTCGCCCCCTCAACCACCTCCTTCCCTAATCTTCATTCGCACCCAACTATCCTCTCCTCCCCTTGCTCTTGCAGCACTTTGCGTGCGGAAGCACATTGCTCCTCATCTTGGTTCTCCCCCACCACCTCTAGTTCCACCTCAGGATCGTTGAACTACATGTGGAAGCACATTACAGCAAACAACCGAGCTCAGGACAACAGTGCGATATGCAGCTACTCAAATCTTCTCCAACGCATCCGGTTCCTACTCCAATGTCAACCTCGCAATGGAGAACTCGTCATGGAATGATGAGAAGCAGCTGCAAGACATGTACATGAGCTGTAAGTCCTTTGCAGTGATGCCCCGGACATTAGCATGACGGAGACGTGTCGTGTCTTCGAGATGGAACTGAGAACCATCGATGCTACTTTCCAGAACCTGGACTCATCGAAGATCTCCTTGGCAGACGTGAGCCACTACTTCGACTCCGACCTGACGAAGCTGATGGGATCCATGTGCAAGGACTGATAGAAGCTTAATGCTTACATCACCGACACGATAACGACGAACACGCATGTGAGGACGCTCGTAGAGACGGTTAGGCTGGACTCGAGGACAAAACTGTTGAATCCCAAGTGGCACGAGGGGATAATGTCGAGTGGGTACAGGGGGTGAGGGAGATAGAGAAGAGGTTGATGAACACGGTGGGGTGGAGCGCAACGTCAGGGCAGGTGAACAACTATGTGTACGAGGAGGTGAACATGACATTCATCCAGGACGAAGAGATGACGAAGAGGCTGAAGAGCACCAGGGAGACCTCCAAGGAGAACCTTGAGAAGCTCAGGCAACTCTACCAGGAGGTTGAGGACAAGATTGAGGGGAACGACCTGTGACGATGCCCTACAAATCACAGTTTAAATTAATCTACATTTGACTTCATATGTAGTAAACATTTGTTGTATGTATGTTTCCACCGTCTTCATGCATAACAGATCATGGGACCTGCAGATCGTCAACTCCAAAATAAGCACCTCCAGGCATTGCAACCTCGACTAGGACATCGACCTACCGGAGGAAGGCGCAGAACTCATTGTCGCACAACGTGACCTCGTCGTGGCAAGGTCTACTCCAAGATCATGGAGATCAAGTCCCGCCTCCTTCCCTGCGGCCTCCACGTCATCAGCGAGCCGCCCTCCGCATTGGAGGCCATTGCCACCCTTGTCAACATTGTGACCCTTGACTGCCCCTCCCGTCCATCCTCGCCGAGACCGACGGGAGGAGCAACGGTGATGTCTACTGGAGCAACGACAAGGGCGTCCTTCGCGGACGTTGAGCTCCTCCGTCAAATCACAGAGGCATCCCACAACACCATCACGACGTTCGTGGAGAAGACAACAACCAAGAAGGGGAATGTGGTGCATCTGCTGGTGGCGAAGACGGATGGAAGTGCCAGTGGTTGGAGGGCGATGCTACAACTGGAGAGTGGTGACAATTGCGTTCTCGCATGCCTAGAGAGCGATAAGGGAGAGCAAGATGGATCGGAGATTCACTGTGACGGAGGTGTTTGCCCGCGCCTGGAGATCGGTGTGAGGGGTCGGTGGTGTTTGCCGCAGATGGTTGTTGTGATATTGGTGTTTCTCTCAATGATTGAAGACCTTCCGAGGTCTCACCTCCCAAAATCTTGATGCACCCCCGATGGTGATCGCTGGTTCTTTTGTAGGGAGGTGGCGTAACACGGAGGGGTGGAGCCGAGATCAGATGGCATGGATGAGATTATCTTTGGGGAATCGGCAATTGCAAGAGCTATAGGAGGATGGCGGGGGTATCTAGTTAGATTAACTCAAGACTAACCCATGTAATTGACTCAAATAAGGTTAAAATTGACGGTAGGTTCTGTGAGGTAAGACAGAGCAAGTTTACGAGGTCGAGGAGGGAATTAGAGTATTTCAAAGGTCGTGGAGGCAATTGACAAAGATTTTAGGGTCTGCCGGGTAAAAATCTCTAAATACAAATAATTATAATTTTTTAAAATCATATATGATAACCTAGTGTAATTGTTGACGTGAGTTAGGGAAGTAACTTCAAAAAATTAATTCTGTCTACTAACAAACCATGAAAGTCATTGTGATTCTCTTCTTACAAAAACTAGGTTCCCCGTTATGAATCATTTCAATTAATTGGAAAAAAATAAAAACAAAACAAGACCTATATATGATGGGTGCAATTCAGCTCCTCCTTTCGCTCACATCTAAAACCCTATCCCTCGTCCCCCAACATCACACATCGTCGCCCCTCCCCCCTCTATTCTCCCCCTTTTAACCTAACTCCAACGCGACATTCCCTTTCCTCGCTCTCCGCCCAAATCCACACATCCACACTCGATCGATCTCCCTTCCTCCGCTCCCTTCGTATCCATGGCGGAAGCAGACCTCCAGTCCCATGCCCCCCTCGACGCCCCGCCCGACCCCGAATCCCTCCCGGCCTCGGAAGCCCCCCCGTCTCCGGTACCCGCCGTTGAGGTCGAGGAGGAGACGCCCCCCTCGGACGTTGCCGATCGGAAACGGAAGCACGAGGATCTCACTGGGGCCGACGGGGAAAACGGTGTCGAGACGGCTGATGATGTGGCGGAGAAGGAGAAGCCGGCCATCGAGGAGGCTAACGGCGTTGGAGGGCCTGAGGAGGAGACGGTGAAGGATAGTGAGGAGGATGATGGATGGGACGCCAAGAGGCAAAAGGTGGACGCGGAGGCGGATGTGTTGGGTAAATTTGATACTTTCGGTGTGAAAGTTGTTTTTTTGCCGGGATTTGTTTTCAGGGTACATTGATTTGTTGAATGTTCGTGTTTTTGATGCGCCGATATGTGGATATGTAATGAGGAATATCGGGTACTATTCGGGTTGAAAGAGGAAATGGCGACAATGGAGGAAGAAGGAATGCACGTTTTGTTTCCCTGTTTGAATGGTCTCGTTGAGAATAAAAAAGATTTGATTTTTTTGTGGTTGTTGCGATCAAATGGCAAGAATTGTGAATGAAGTATAAACGATTGACATGGTATATTTACTTAGGATTTAGACTTACTTTAGTGTGATAGTAAGTGGTTTATGTTTTTGGTGGGGTTGGAGAGAGATGGACCAATCGAAGTTGTAAGAAGGAATTTATTCTCGCTCAAGATAATGCTTCTTCCTCCCTTTTTCATACGTATGCATGATTTATTCTTTTTGATCTCATTCACGTTTCATAAATACCTGAAATCGAGGTTATAATGTAAGGGAATTTTGGAGGTAACCGATATGGTGATTTGGATCGTGATGTGCCATCTGAAATGATTGTCCTTTTACTCGTGTAATGATTCTAATTGTTCCACTTGATGATTGTCATGTCAAATCAAAACATCTGTGTACTATTTAAGTTAGTAATTTTATTTTTGGATGCATCAGGACTTCTTGTGAATGCTGGTACTTGGGCCCTTTTCTTAGTTTTATTTGAGTTTGCTCTTATGCTGTTGCTGTTTCTTTACCGTTCAACTTCTGCTTTTTTGCCTAGTGCCCGATGGAGATCAACAACTACAAAGTATTGATGCGCCAGCTCTGGCTAATGGCCAAGTCACATCAGAAGGGGATGGTGCAAGCCTTATATTGAGTGAATCCGAGAAACCTGCCGTTTATTCTGAGGTGGAGAATATATCATCTGATGAACCGAAGCCAGCTTTTGAAACACAAACAACTAGGAACATTGAGATTCCAAACAGCAGGGTAAGATAACTCCTTTTATGTTGGACAGCCACCTAAATGTTGCATAGTTGACATCACTTGCAATGAACATGTATTTTACATGAGCATTTTTTGACTTTTTGGTTCGAAAGCTTACACAGGGTCTTCTTTCGAAGACTAATTTCCCACTTACATATACCACAGTGCTAAATCTCTTTATCCCTCAATTTCTGTGTCATTTATGTAATTTAAGAGGCTATTTAATCCTTTTGTGCACAATAGTGCTTTTTTAATCAGTTCATATGCATGTGCCAACGAAGAAAAGTGGACCTCTCATCTCAAGTGCCCATCAATTTTAATTATAAAGTCAAGTCATATGGATCTATTATTTTGACAGAACATATGATCTACTCCTTAGACTGAATGTTATACTCCCTAAACATATTTTCCATTTCTTATTTGAATCATCATGGATTATTGCTCCTTTACTTTGTTGTAATGTACAAGTCTATTGATTATTTGTTACGGGATATCTATTAACATATTATGTTAGGTTTTATGTAGATGATGTAATAACTTCTGTCTATAATACATGTGGTATGGATGTGTGGGCACATGTTTCATGTGCGGTGATTAGGCAGGGTGCAAGTTCGAAGAATGGAGATTGAAATTGCGATAGTGCTTGATAGAAATAATGTGGTGGTGCATGAATGTGTGGGGCTGATGAGAAGAAAGGACATAAAAGTTCAAAACCGTGCAAGCGTGTCTTTTTTTCATTACTGAAATAGGACGAGGATACATGACTCAACTTCAGTTTTTCTATTTCTATAACTTGCATCTTATATGGAGTTTACTTCTCTCCCTCCACTTGGAAACAAGCATGGCCAAAAAAGATCTTTCAGTAGCAATAAAGGAGAATTTCTCATACGCAGATGAGGCGAAAGCATGCTGCTCCTCTGCGTATCAATGATGGAGATTACAAAAATGAATAGCATTCAACAACTTTTAAAGCAACAAACATAGTAAGAGTTACTTAATTAAGAAAGGTTATACCCTTCATAGTGGTTTAGCCAGTGGATGCATCACTTACACGCTGTATTAATAGATTTCCCCAAATCTAATTTTACTATTTCTAAATTTAACATTACAAAAATGCGCTGCTCATTTTCTTCTTGCACATATGTTTTTATAGTGCAATATCTATTGCAACCATTGTATACTTGATTGTCGTGTGCTCTAGTAAGCACCCTTCTGCTGCATCTAAAGTTTCTGATGGTTGTGCACCATTAGCCAATGCATTTTTTCTTGAGAGTATATGGTAGAATTTTCTCTTCTATCTACCTTTCAGGGCATTAAATGTCAGTTTTTTCATGATGGTTTTGGTTACTTCTCGAAACTGAATCTCAACTGAATTCGGTGAAATTTGAGCTCATGTTAGAATTTTCTTATTGGTTCTAACTCCAAGAATGACTCAACATAGATTTGAATGAAGGCAAAGAATCTATGTAGCTGACCCCACTTAATGTGGGAAATGCTCTGTTGTTATTGTTGTGGTAGAATGTACATTTCAAAATTAATGGAATTTGGCGGGCTTCTTAGGTGTTCCTGGATTTCTGAATCCAAAAATGTTCTCTAATGTTAATATTTTTTTTAAATACCACTAAAATGCTAATAATTTTAAGATTCCATCTCATTTACTCTAGAATTGCTTGTGTTTTGTACTTGTTATTAAGCTTAACACATAACAGTCCTTGAGTTTTATCTAGCTAATTACTAAGCTGACTTTCAAATAAGTTACAGGGATATCAATAGCAAAATGAAATTATTTTTATTTATGACAAACTGAATATTATGGTCACTAATGGAAAATATGCTACTATAGTTTTTTTGAAATGGTTGCGATTTAATGCATATTTATTCTCATGTAATTTTATACAAGTTATTCTTGATATTACATGTATCATTACTGATGATTCGTTTTTTGAACTTCATGTTATCCAGCAATTTCTTCTCTTGGTTTCATTTACTTTTTGTTGCATGAATACCACCTTGGAGTATGTAATATGTATCGGGGAATAACTTTTTTATAAAACTTCCAATTTGCAGGCGCTGTTTTCATACTACATAAATGAATTTTACGTTGGATGCGTGCATCTGATATTACTACAGTGTTTTGCTTCTGATAGTGTTGCATATGTATGTTTCTCTTTGTCAATGTCATGATTTTTCTGCTATTGAAAAGTGTATCTTCTAGGATGTTGCAAATTATGCTGCATATTCGTTGTCTTGGTATAATACCCACTAAGTGCATGCAAATTTAGTATTTGTTTGTTACACTTGTTTGAATTTTAAATGATCCTGTTGTGTAATCCTTCTGTACAGGTTGGGGTTCTAATTGGAAGGGCTGGGGAGACAATACGATATCTGCAACATACTACTAGAGTTAAAATTCAAATAACACGAGATGTTAATTCAGATCCTCTCACTGGTGTTCGGATAGTTGAACTTATAGGGACTGTAGATGGCATCAACAAAGCAGAGCAACTGATAAAGGATGTCATGGCTGAGGTAGATTTGTATAATTGTTTTCTGTTGTGGCAATCTGCTTATACTTGTGTCTATTTTTCATCTCACATGTTGCTAGCATGATGATGCTAACTACTGCAGTATTCTGTTTCTGTCTTTGTTTAGGCCGATGCTGGAGGATCCCCTGCTCTTATAGCTAGGGGGTTTGGAACTCTACATTCTGGGGCAGAGCAACTTGAGCTAAAAGTTCCTAATGACAAAGTAAATCCTTGTCAAGAGTGAACTACTAGTAATATAGTAAGATTATGGCTGAGTCATTATTGATTATTGCACAAATACTCTCCATGCAGGTTGGTATGATTATTGGAAAGGGAGGTGAAACCATCAAGAGCTTGCAAAACCGTTCTGGGGCTCGAATTCAGGTATGGGGATCGCTTTGTTTTTTGTGGTGGTAGATAACATCGGAGTGAATCCATATTTTTGATGTAATCTTTTCAACCATCCTTTTCAGCTTATACCGCAACATCTTCCTGAGGGTGATTTGTCAAAAGAAAGGACAGTGCGCATCAGTGGAAATAAGAAACAAATCGAAACGGCAACAGAATTGATAAAAGAGGTTATGAGTCAGGTACTTTTATGTTGTTTAATAAATATATGCATTAATTTCAGAATATATTGAGTGAATTTCCTCATATACTTTGTTCCCAAGGTCTTTGCTTTCTCTAAAGATAATTAGATACATGATTTTCCTGTGTTCGATTCCTATTGTGCTGCTGCTTTTTATCTAATATTATTTCATTACTGTTTTGATATTAAAGATATGTTTAAGTGTGTGAGAAGGATCGTTGGGTATTATTCTATCAATTGATCCAATGGCTCTGTTATCAGGATGATATGGATAGATCCTTTTTAATTCTATGGTTGCATGTTGATGTGGATAGTTTTAGGAAGCTGCACTGATTGTGGTATTTATTTCTTAGACTGTATAACCATTTTTAGGTAGAATGAGGTTGTTAATTAAGCTGTTTGGATACAAGAGGGGTTGTTTTGTAGATTAACTGAGGTGTTCTCCCTCCCGAAGGAAAACTTCAAGAAACTTTTCCCCCTGTATTTTTGATAATGTAAAAAGTTTGCATTTGGTGGTCGAACAGTTTATAGCATCAGAGCTAAATATTTTCATTCCCTTCACATCCTATGATCAAAATGAGATCTGCAACCCTACTTTTGATATTTTGGATGTCAAAATCTCATTTGGTTATCTGACATATCCTAGTTCTAATTCTAGAGTTTTTACTATAATTCATCGTCCAGATTTGACTTGATAATCGAAGTACCTGTCTAGAATATTTCTGTTGTATAACTCAATGATACTTTGGCATATGTTGCCTTAATAAGAATATATTTCTGTCTATCTCTTGTACGGGAAGTTAGAGCAATTAGAGCCTGCTGTTGTGGATACGATTTTAAAGGCTGGACTATGCATGATACAACCACATGAAACTCACTTGATACCTGTTACCATGATTTATTTATCTTGAAGGTGCCAATTTTTGGAATTGGTTGGTTTTCTTCATACTGCAGATGTGGCTACATTGGTTACTTGGTGTAGCAAAATACTACCCACCATTCACACGCATCCACCGAAAGGGATGTCAAGCTATAACTCTTGACTTTGGAGATACGTAGTTGGTAAGAATGTCTTAAGACTTAAAATGCACTGTTGGCTCTTCATGATATGATTTCAAGACCAAAATGTTCTATGTTCAAGCATCCCAAAAGCATGTCTTTCTTTTGATAGATATGATACTTATGCACGGTAAAATTTGCTTATCCATTAACTAGTTAGGTGATGCATATTTTGAAAAATTCAGATCCTGTACAATATCATTGTCTTGTAATGTCATTGGATAGAAATGCTGTCACAGTTGCAAACCAGGCCTTGTGAGTTGCTACTTGCTAGTGTACCTGATTAAGCTTTGTTATTTGATTTGTTACCTTTTTAAATGGGTTCGATAGTCTCAGATTGCAATATTTCTGTGTAATTTTAATGGGATTTTGTTAATCTTGGCACCAAAGGTGTCAGCTGATGCTTTATATCTATTTCTAAGTTGACGGTCTTACAGAAGCGTCTGAACTGTTCAAGAGCTTAAAGCCACGGAATTAAAAGAAGCCAAGGTGCAGGGCTTTGATATGTCGCTGGCTGCTGCTTTCTGAGTTCGTATGTCATTGTTAGAGTCAGACCTCCGGCATCTTAATTTAGAATTCTGCCACTACAGCCATAGATATGGATTGGTGAAGAACCCGATAATGTTTGCCCTCACATTAATAGAACATATTGCCCTTTTTAGGTTCTCTGTTTAGATGAACTTGTATATATCTTTTCAATTTAGTAAAGTATTTGCTTGTGAAATCGAATGGCTAAGTCAGGGATTGCAATGTATCATATCAATTATTTAACACCATCTAATTCATTTAAGTTTAGTAGTTGTGTATAAAAGAGTTGATGGTAGAGTTTAGTAGTATAGGGAGTCCTCATCTAGAATTCGAGAGTTTAATTTGATATCGATAATAATGCTGCTACTTCAATGCTCCAATGTGGCAATTTTTATTTAAACATTCTCTCCATATAGTTTGCGTCGCAGATCATTTTTGTTATAAGATCCAAACATTCTCTCCAATGTGGCTTTAACCTTGATGTTCATCAGAGATATGGTATTCATTCAGGATGTTATTGTTCTTGGTTGACAATCTTTCTCGCTTGTCATTTTGCCTGCTTTTGGATAAATTATTCCATGCTAACACATTAATGCCATTTTATTGTACATCTTAAATGATTTCTTGTTATCATCATCCACTGTCATTGCTTCCACATTTACTTGTTTTCTCACAATATTATTTCTTATAAATTTGCTTTATATACGAGTAATTATTGTCGCGACATCTATGAAATTTTGTAGCTAGCAAATGCTGTCTTGATTTCATTTCTTTCTTGAATGTGCTATCAGGGACCGGGGAGACCTTCCTCTTTTTCTCGTTCATATAACCAGCATGGCTATCGTCCCCATGGGCCCCCGGCCCCACAATGGGGTGCTCGACCTTCTATGCAGCCGGGTTCTGGTTTTGATTATCAGCAACGGGGACAATACCAATCCCAAGGCCAACCATATCCTCAATCCTATGGTGGCTATGCACAGCAGCAACAGCAGCACCAGCCACCACCAGGTGGCAACTTTGGCTGGGAACAGAGGCCTTCTCAAGGCCCATCTCAAACCGGAGGATATGACTATTATGGTCAGGGACAGGGAGGTCCATCAGCTGATGTCCAACAATCTGGTCCTCCAATGGCTAACTCTGTTGGGGGTCCTGCAAGTGGTTCTGCTAACTATTATGGGCAACAGCAAAGTACTGGATATGGGCAACCGCCTCAATATTCACAGACTATGCCCACTCAGCCGAATTATAATCAAGGATATGTCGAGCCAAGGTATGATGCTCAAGCTCCTGCGCAGCAGGTCTATGGACAACCATCTGTAAACACTCAACCTGCACAATATCCACAGCAAGTTGCTATGCAGCCAGGGTACCAGCAACAAGCTTACAACAGACCGCCATACGGTGGTCCCCCTCAAGTGCAACCTCAATCTTATGGACAACCTGTAGCTAATCCACAGGACCCAATGTATCAAGGTCAATATCAAGGTCAGAATCCTCAGCAGAACTATGCTGCTGGATCTCAACAACAGTATCCTTACGGAACTGGAGCTCCTCAGGTGTATGGGAGCACCCAGGTTTCCCAGGATGGCTACATGCAGCAACCTTCTGGTGGCTACCCCCAGTATGCTCAGATGGCTCCTGCTTATACTCAGCCTGGACAGCCGGCACCAGTTTACCAACAGACTGGCCAAGCATATGGACAATATCAGCAGCCACAGCAGCAAGGCTACGGCGAACAACCTGTGCAAAGTAATGCTGCTGGTTATTACCAGGGCGCTCCGGCTCCTGGTTATGGAGCTGCTACTCCTGGATATGGAGCTCCACCGGCAACTGCGGCATATGCTCAGGCTCCTGCAAACCCAACCGCTTACGATCAGTCAGTACCTGCTCAATCAGGCTATGCAGGTGCTCCAGCAGCAGGTGCGCAGGTTGGTTTTGCCAAGAGTCTGTCTCCTCAGCCTCAGGCACAGGCACAGCAATCTGGATATGTGCAGTACGATGCTTCTCAACCTCAAGTATACAGTCATAACTGATGCTTTGGCCCTGCTGGCTTTGATCTTTCTGAATTATATAATCAGCTAGTCACTTAATGGCTTGCTTAGGGCCTGCCTTTTTGTGCTTATCAGGAGGCTTTGCTTCAATATCCTTCATTCTACCCTGTCACATTAGAAGAGTAAATTGCAAGTTACAAATATTTTCAATCTGTTGAGTAGGCTTAGTAACCTGTTTTTCGACATATATGCAGACTATTTATCTGTAATGATATTTTTATAGCAGGTGTCATTCCGGAAGCTGCATGTATTCTTTATGATGTTTGTTTTGTTTGGTGATATTGTATATTCTGGTATGATGCAAGGTGAGGGAGTTTTTTGGTTAATGCTTTGCTGTATATTTATAGTTTTTATTTTAGAGACTTCCTATTCCTGAGTTACCTCCAATTTGCTTGTCCCGCATTGTTTTTTTTTGAATATTTCCTTAGGTTTGAAGGCTCAGATTCTGATGCTTGGATCAGTGTTTCTGAATATTTCCTTAGGTTTGAAGGCTCAGATTCTTATGCATGGACTAGTGCTTCTGAAGGAAGTTTCATCTGTGTTCATGTGAAAAAGTCTACCCCGCTCCAAGGACATGTATTTATTCCAAGAAGGAGACGGTATTATCTCTGGTAAACATTGGGCTATTGATAAATATATCATTTGACTATCGATGCGGTAGCTGGATGATGTGATAATCTTCGTTGTAGTGGTGTGGTGTGCGGCTTGATACATGCTTGTAATCAGGTTTCTAAGTTATTTGAATGGCGAAGTTTTTGGCATACCTATACGATGGAAGCCCTTTTTTTCTTAAAAAAAACTATCGATGCGGCACTTGCAATTCAAGTGTATATGTGGTTTCACTGACAGTAGTCACTTGTAATTATTGTGTGTCTACCCCTGGTGCGAAGTAAAAATAGTTGTGCATTATTTTTTGGTCTATTTTGTCTATTGAATTCTATTCCGGCCGATATTGGACGGATACGGGTTGTTTTCATGAACCAACTATATACTGGAGGAATTTGAACTGCACACACCCTTATTTATTGGTGAGCATTTGTTTTAAAGAGCATTGGACATACTCAATCCATATTATACAAGAATGTTCCACTTGTGCATCGATGAAGATAAATGGCCTGAGAATAAGCGGCCATATCTCTAAAACTAGATGGCATCAATTCCGGTGAATCTTACTAAATAGCTATTACAAAAAGGGATTTTATCACTTGTGCCCCTCCGAAATATCGCAATATCAGTTATGCCCCTATCTTTTTGGTAATATCAGTTGTGCCCTTCACTTCTTGCTCCGTCATCAGTTGTGCCCTTCTGTCAGATTAGCCGTCAAAAAATTAAAATAACCATGATTTATTCAAACCATGGTGTGGTTAAGAAGGGTATTATGGTCAAAACAAAATTAGGGGCAGAGGAGGAGCTCGAGGCAGATGGTGACGGAAGGAGGGGGAGGCCCAGAGAAGGGGGAGCAGGGTGCGGCGCCGGGGAGGGGGCGACCCAGGGGAGGGGACACGGTGCCGGGGAGGGGATAGGGGCAGGGGCGGGGCCGGCGGGCTGGGAGGCGATGCGGGGCTGGGAGGAGGTCCAGCGTCGGGGAGGATGTGTGACGCAGGGGAGGAGGTGAGGCGCAGGGGAGGGGAGGTGGTGTGGAGGGAGGAGGCACGTCGTCGGGGAGGGGAGGAGGTGCGGGGGGGGGGGGGGAGGGAGGAGGTGCGGGCGGTGGGACGTTTGGAGGCGTGCGCAGCAGGTCGACAAGGCAGAGAAGGCAGGTCGGGGCGCGGCGTGCGCTCTGGGGTGCTCGAAGGAAGGGGGTCGGGCAGAGGAAGGCCACGTGCGGCGTTGTTCTGGAGCGGAAGGACATAGCCGAGAACTCCTCACTTTTTCGATTTATTGATTTTGTTCCAAATCAGTTCAGTGTTATCTAATTTCAATCACAACAGATGTGTTTTCATCTAGCGCACAAGTGATGGAAAGACAAGGCCATTTCGGTGCATTTTGTTTCCGCCACCACGTCATCTCCACTACCCCTCTATCCACTTCAATTCTGTTGCACACGATGCTAAAGGTTTGAAAGGAACACGATGCTATTTGTTGAAGGGGAAGGGAGGCCCAGGGGAGGGAGCACGGCGTCGGGGAGGGGGCAGGGGCAGGGGCAGGGGCAGAGGCGGGGGGTTGGGAGGAGATGCGGGGCTGGGAGGGGGTGCGGGCTGGGCGGCGCGGGGCTGGGACTGGGGCGGCGGACTGGGAGGAGGAGCTGGGCAGCGCGGGGCAGGGGCGGGGCGGAGAGGGAGGATGAGGAGGTTGGAGAAGGAGGAAGAGGATGGGGAAGAGGAGGAAGAAGAAGAGGATGAGGAAGTGGGTGTAAAATGACCACATAACCTTTTTTAAAAAATTAATTCCGCTTAGGTCCTCAAAGTTAACGTCCGTTTGCACTGTAGATGGACGTTAACTAACCCGAGGGGCACAAGTGATAAAATAACAAGAAGTAAGGGGCACAACTGATATTACCAAAAAGAGAGAGGCATAACTGATATTGCGATATCTCGGAGGGGCACAAGTGATAAATTCCCTTACAAAAATAGCGCTCATAGCTGTCTCCATACCGTCTGAAGTTCTCTTTTGTGCAGAGACCTTTTGAGTAGAAATATACGCTATTGCTCGTACTTGGGTGTGCTAATTGAATGAATCATTTGATGTCGATATAGATTTGCTATATAAAACTGTGAAATAGGTTCCATTCAAAAATGAAAAAAAAAATATATTTGTTCTGTGGATTTGATTTTCAAATGAATTGAATCTGAATCAACGTGAATTTATTTGATAATATTATGATTTGGTTCAATATTTACACATGTATGCATGCATGCGTGCATGCTTGTATAATCCTCTCATTTAAAGATTATGTATCCAATGTTAAAAAATAGTGTAGAAAAATACCTACCTTGGTAGAAACTATTAGGCATATAATCTAGTCGAAAAGAACATATCTAGTTGTCTCAAATTTTCTCACAATTATTTCAGGTTCTCATTTTCCCTATACTCTACTTTTCTCTCTCCTTTTTTATCTTTATTACTAATCCATCAAACTTGGGGTAGATGGTGCTCCTTCTTCGTGAACATAAAAACGATGGCCGAGTTCTTCATTTGACATCTATTCATCATTTGCCATTTTTTTTTTGCTGGTTATGCTTGCATGATACTCTACAGTGATAGCTATCATGGGCAAGATGACACTGATCATCTTATGAGAAATCTACATGTTTTTTCTCCACTATATAGGTTGGTTCTTTGCATAACCAAATTTATATGTGATTCATGGCTTTTGTTTTTAAATATTGATGATCGTCACGGTGCATGACATAATTCTATCTTGCTTATGTTAGTTATTCTTATTCCTATTGTATCGAATAATAATGTTCCTTTGTATTAATTTTCGATAGGAGCTTGGTATTGTCCTTCAACATACAAATTTAATCACAATATGTTCAACTTTTTTGTCAATAATATTACATCCTTTTAACATGCCTCATATAATTATATTTATTTTTATATTTCTTTCATTATGTAAAAAAAGATTAGATTCAAATTGCAAAGGGCATACAATAACGGTTAAGTATCTATATTAAATTTAGAATACAACATATTCTCCATGGGTATTTTCCTTGATTATATATATATTTTAACCCATCTAAGTATCTATACTCATAAATAGAATTACAGAAAAGAATCTTTGATATCATACTATTTAATATATATATATATATATATGTATGTGTGTGTGTAAACTATAGTTCTTTATAGTTATGCCCCTCTTTGATTTTGCAATATCAGTTATACCCCTTGCTTTTTTGTTATATCAGTTGTGCTCCTACCTTCTTCCATAGGTATAACTTGTGCTCATTTGTTAGTTTGATTGTCGATTGGGTGAACTAAATCATGATTTATCCAATCCATGATCTAGTTAAGGAATATTTTACATCACTTATACCCCACATTCTTTAAAAGATTGACATTCTTAATGGGTGCGGGTCGGAGGGGGCTAGGGCAGAGAGGCACGAGACAGAGTGGAGGGGGCTTTGTATAGATGGAGGGGATGCAAGTCTCGGACTTTTTCCTCTCTTCATTCGCTGACTCCATCACTTCTAACGCCAACTTCTTTGCTATCAAGCCTCCTCGATCTTCATGACTTGAGACATATATAGTGATGGCAGGCACCTTGAGTATAGGACATGATTGTCGATGGAGAGGTGGCAGCCCTTGGGGAGCTTGGCACTGAAGTGCAGGAGGGGTGATGGGGAGGGGCAACAGAGGAGTGGGTGGGATGCAACGATCTCTAGGGTGTGGGGATTGAATAGTTTTATGCACATCGAAGAACCCAATCCAGAGCACTATTTCTCTTCTAAGGGCCTGTTTGGTTGCTGGGTTGGACTGGGTTGGGTTGTGTTGGGGTACCCCTGTGAATAGTAAACTGTACCCCTATGAATAGTAAACTGTGAGGAGGATTAAGAGGGTTAGAAGGAGGAGTACACCGGTGTACCCCAACCCAACCCAGTCCAACCCAGCAACCAAACAGGCCCTAAGTGTCCAATCTAAATTCTCACAAGCAATTCAAACACGTTCATGCCGTTATCGACCTCTGGGTCTGTCAAGGAACAAGGCACGCGTTTGTTGTCACGCTTTCGTTGCATTCTTTGTGAGAGAACTAGAGAGAGCGATGCGAGGGTGTGATTGAAATGGTAGGGAGCTCCCGATGTCGAGGTTCCAATGTCTTTCGTTTTCCCCTCCCTATGGGAGGTTTATATAGTGTGTAAGCCCTCACATCGTCCGCCCCCTTCCTCCACAATTGGGTGGTTAGGCTCGCCGTGAGACCTGATCTTGCACAACTGCCGTCGGTGATTTTGACCACTCGATCATCCACGAGACTAGTTCTAACATCTCCCACTTGACCGCAATGGTCAAAGCTTTTACACTCCCACTATTTGAATAGTGTATAGATGTCTACATTGAGGTTCATCATTCATGAAGACATCTTCCGCGATTCATGCACTCCTGAGTCTCATTAAACCAACACATTTATGTAAGTGCTAGCTACTATTCTTTTGGTTAGGGAATCATCTATCATATCACTTGTAGGTATATAAGTTATAGTAATTTCTTGTTTTACCACTATATCTTGTACATAGTGATATTGGATTTTAATGTGCTTTCCTTTAGAACTATTAACCCCATTGTTAATCATGCTTATTGCAACTTGATTATCATAATACATTTCAATCGACCTTTTGATCAATTCCATGCTTAAGTTTTTCAGAAAGTACTTAATTCAAACCACATGAGTGGCAGCCATGCTACACACAATGTATTCTGCTTCCTGTGTATGTCTAGATCCACATCCTTATTTCTTGATATCCCAAGAAACAAATGCTCCACCAAACATGAAAAGGTAATATGATGTGGATTTCCTATATTTGGGCGGCGATTTGCGCACATCGTTGGCGATTTAGCAACCTTTACTACTAAATCGATTGAATTTTAAAAAATCAAATCATACCGGAATCTACTGGTTTTGACTTGATTTTTATTTTTTAATATATATTAATTAATAAACTTTGAAATTATATTTAATCAAAATACAATTATTACACTATACCTGCAACTTTGGTTGGAGGAGGGTCGTATGGAGGGAGGAACGAAGGGAAACAGAAAATTTCCCGTTGGCGATTGCCGACTCATCTGATTCACCACTATTTAAGCGAGCACAACATTTACTTTATAGATCGACTCATTATTTTGTTTGAGGTGGCATCGTAATTTAAGATCTTATCTCTGACCTTTGCCTACTCATTATATAACCCAGTGGCGGACCTAGGATTACAGCCTAGGTGGGGCACACATAAATAGAAAATAAATAAATAAATGATATTATAAGAAAAAATAAATCAATATGAATATACATGTGCATAGAGACATATAAAGAATTGTTTTGCATATAAAATTTTATGGAAGTGATAGGAGATAAGATGTAAACCTCTTTTTTTTTAAATCATGATTTGAAAATCATGATTTCAACTCATGAAAAATATCCAACATAAAATAGCGACATAAATAATGGTCAATTAAACAATTGCAAAGCACCCAAGTAACATCTACTACATTAACGTACGTATTGGCAAAAAAAATTGATTCCGATTGCATTACCTAATTGGTAAAATGATATATGTTTTGCTAAAACATACACATATATGCCTAAGAAGAACGAAGACATTGTATTATTGTTACATGCATTGGAGTTGGAGACTTGTAGTGTATGAAAACAATGAGGTTACAAGGGAATTGAGATTGCATGTGCTACTCCTTGTTGTGGCACATCCAGAACTGGAGAGAAAGATGATCGCGAGAGAGCCGAGGGTGTCTGGTGTTGAGACGTGCTCTTACCAGGGACTCGAGAGGAGAGGCGGAGTATTGGGATACGGTATCACTGCATGGAGGAGACTCGGGGAAGAGCATCGACCTAGAGAGAATGTGTGGAGCCAAACTGAGATCCGGGGGTGGATTGCACGAGGCATGGGGAGGGATGGAGGTAGGGATGCAAACAGACGGACACGGATATGGATATATGTATTACCATGTCCTTATCCGTTTTTGAATACGAATACAGATGCAGATACGGATATTGATGGATGTTAAAACTATCTTACCATATCCTTAAAAAACTGATACATATGTAAAACGTATACGGATCGCATACGAGTAATGCTAGAAATGCTCTATAGATTGATTTAAAATATATACGAATTAGATAGAAACACATGATATAAATTTACTAGATGTGTTTGTATAATGAAAAGTATACAAACATGATAAAAAAGGTAAAGAATTATGTTATGTAGGGTTAAAAATAAATCTATGACTATATTTATATACGAAAACTGATATACGGATACAGATGTTTGTAGATATCAAAATGATATCCATATCTATATCCATTTTACGGACATGGACATCAAAATATGTATAAAACGGATACAGAGACGGATCAGATACAGATATATCCGTAACCATTTGCATCCCTAGATGGAGGGCACGATTCCAATTCTAAATTCTCAGATGATGTGGGGCACAGAGGGCTTTAGTGGATTTCATATTCGTAATTCTCATATGAGAGGGGGGCACAACCATCTAGTGCCATTTTTAAAATTTTTAATAATACAAAAATAAAAGGATGTGAAAATTTAGGGAGGGCACGTGCCCCCCATACCCAATATATGGGTCCGCCCATGATATAACCCTTCATTTTTCGAAACAATCCTTGTCCTTTTTCCCTCCCGTATTAGTTCGTGATGTTCGCAGCTGCGCTAGCACACCAAATCTGAGCGAATCAACCCAGGCTCGGTTCGGTTTGTCTAGCATACTTTCAGGCTCGTGTCCGGTTCGGCTCGATAAAATGAAAACTGTAATCGGGTTCGGTTCGTCTCGGGTAAGCTTCGTAAAGGTTCGGTTCAACTCGTTAAAGGTTATTTTAAGAATAAATGTTGTGCAGACATTTCTATTCAACGGGAAAAACCACAGCCAGGGAGGGTTTTATGGGGTTTCAAGAATACGGAATAGGGACTTAGGGAGTGGATGACTAGATGGGTTTGGGAAAATAAGTGAATAAACCTTATGTTAATTTAGAATTATTTTTCCTTATATATATATACAATATGTATGTATACTTTTATGTATGTATGTATGTGTGTATATAATCGAAGATTTAACAAACCGAACTTGAGCGGACCTATGTTTTCGAGGTTCGGTTCGTTTATTTAATCGAGCCCAAACTCGTGTTCAGGTTCGGTTCGTTTATTTTCGAATCGAATCTGAATCGAACTTTTAGCGAGCCGAATCCGAGCGAATGTCGAACTTGAGAATTTTCTGACAGCCCTATGCATCATTTACAACTTATACAAGGCCTAGCATTGGCCATGTTAATATACAATAAAACTCATGTACCAGGGGCACTATCCTATTATAAAGTTGATGTTAGTCATGACCCTTCATCAACCCAAAAACAACCATCCTTAAATTATTATTCTCAAATGCCTTTAAAATAGTGATAGATGTTGAATTTATTTTTTTATTTTGACACTTAAGTCTTAATTCATGTAATTATCCTGTAAGGCTTCCTTTTAGGATCGTGTATCTAAGTACTTGGCTTGTAGGTCGGATTCAATAGGATTGAGGATAAATCTTTAGTGGAGGTTTTCAACAAAAAGGCATGAGATTCTGCTACCCTTTTTGAAAGAAACAAAAATAGTGGAAAACCAACAAACCCTACAAACCTGGATAAAGTGGGGGCCAGGGTTCCAAAACCCCATATAGCTCACAGGTCATACTCCAAGGTCCAAGTCCGGGTCGGGCCAGATCAGGCCATGGACCGAATATAAATTTTTTTCTTAATTTATTAATCTAATGTATATAGCTAATTAAGTTTTTTAGTATCATCTATTCTTTCTAAATCTAAGTAACCATAATAGGTTTACTTAACATGTAAACCATAAAATACAACGTAATATTGATGTTGTAAAACAAAAACTTGAAGCATATCATATTAAATGTATCTAAAATATAATTTTTAAACCCATATTTTTTTATGTACAGGCCGAGGCGGATTTTGTGGCACATATCCACGACCCGTCCAGTTGACGGGCGGATTAAAGAGCGGGCCGGACCTGAAATCTTTTGACCCAAGTCCGGCTCATGAGCAAGCTAAGACAGGCGGACCCTCGACCTATTGACCATGTCTAAAAAAAAGCAAGAAGAAAACTCCTAAAACAATGTCATGGGATTTTTTTTATACTCCTTGAGTTTCCAAGCTAAAACTAATTATTCATTGCGATTTGCATTTCTAGTCTTATATTTTAATTCGCAGTTAATCTATTTTTAGTTGCACAATTGACCCCATCTTCACGTGCCCACTCACAAATTTTTTTACCATCAGACCCTATACTCATCTTATAGAGGAGTCTACAATGTAGGGTTTAAGAGGAATATTTCAAAGTACCCCCCAAAATTTAACAAATCAAATAATTTTTTTCTCACAAACAACAAGACAAGCAAGATGTCAAAAAAGGGCAAACCTCGCAAAAAAAAGTAGGTTCTCCAAGAAGGATCAAAAAACTAAAAAAGAAAAGAGCGAAAACGGAGAATAATGGTGAAAATATGCTCCATACACATGAGAGGGATGTGTATGAGATGCCACACAACAGAACTATAGAAGATATATGAGATCGTACTTGTACATGATAATCCATGTAAGATGACAATAAGTTCTTAGGATACAACTTATATGAGATATTTTCAAGTACAAGAACCATTATCTTTACTTCAATACACCTCCATTGGCATCCATATGGGGCAGGTCTGAGATTGGGAAAAAAAATAGTAGCTCTTCCAGTAAGAACTGATTGTCTAAACCCTAAAGAGTGGGAAAAACTAGAAAGATTGTAATTTCATACATTATTGAAGAATTTTTGAGAAGTGAAGCTGCAAGATTCAATTACTGTAGTTTGGTTCAGCTTTGAGTCCATTCCTTTTTACTTTGATTATGGACGAGTTGACTAGTCACATTTAAGATAAGATACAATAGTGTATGTTGTTTGCCAATAATATTGTGTTGATTGATGAGACAAGAGATGGAGTAAATGAGATGCTTGATGTTTGGAGACATGCCTTATGGACTAAAGGATTTCGTTTAAGCAGATCTACGACTGAATATATGAAGTGTGCATTTGATGGAAACAATGGTGAAGGAATTACGATGAAGATTGGAGACGATAACATTCAAAGAAAGATTGTTTTAGATACTTGGAATCTATTTTGAAACATGATGGAGGAATTGATGGAGATGTTAGTCGTTAAAATGCAAGTTGGTTAAAGTGGAGAGGAGCCTTTACTGGTTCTTTGTGATAAGAAAACCCCCTTTGAAAGTCAAAGGAAAGTATTACAAAGCAATCGTGAGATATGCAACTCTATGGATCAAAATGTTGGACTGTAAATCATAGACATGTGCAGAGAATGACAATAGTTGAAATGAAAATGCTAATGTGGATGTATGGTCATAAACAAAAAGATCGGATTCAGAATGATGCGATCAAAAGAAAAGTTAGTGTTGCACCGATAGATGATAAGATGAGAGAAAATCTCTTAAGATAGTTCGGCCATTTGCAAAGGAGGTGGGTTGATACACCGGTTAGAAGATGCAAGATTTAGGATGTTGAGCCAGTTAAGAGATATTGAGAAAGGTCCAAGAAGTGTTGGAATGAGACTATTGAAGGGATCTTAGTTATTTGGATTTAAGCTAAAGAACGACTCAAAATATCGGAAGGAAAACAAAAAATAAATGTAACGAACCTTACCTAATTGCAGAAAAGACTTTGTTGTTTTTGTTCTAAGCTGTAAAATTCACTGTAACCTACACACAATGATCTTCACTAGTTGAAGTTCACTCCAAAATTGGGAGAGAGAACCTCATCCTTTGTAAGTTTGTAGAAGTCAAAAAGCGAATAAAATGGAAACATGAGCGATTAGAAAATAAATAGAAATGTCGGAATTGATGGATACCTTCAATTTAAGTTTTTTTTTTGAATTGAAGGCTCAATCTTCATATACCTCATAATGTACTAAGCCTTCTCCCACTATAAGTAGGGTCGGCTACATAGATTCTTGCTCAAATCCATGTTGAAAGATTCGACTATTTTTTACGCTGGTTGTCGACTACCTAACGCAACCCCTACAAGAGTGGGATTTGAACCCTGGTCTTTTGTGTGGTAGACACACTGTACTACCATACAATTTTGTTACCTTTGAAAATTGAACATTTAGGGCCTCAGATAATCCGAACCACCTCCAGCATCAAAGAGCAAAACAACACCATGTTATCACAAAATTTCAATAACTTCCTATTTGATCATTGCAGTTCCTAGTAAAGACAGCAACTGGATAGAAATGTTACAAAGGTACATAACTTATGCTTGCCGCCAGTATATGCTCCGGGAAACGGGGTTTACCTCTTATATGGTAGCCTGGCATGACTGGATTACCTTTGCGCGCCTTGACTAAACTTCCTCACCAACTAATATGGTCATACCAGACGCAATACCAAGATCCACTAGAGTTGCCATTTCATCATCCAGCAATGATGGGAACGGTGTACCCTGAAATTGTAGACATAAATTAGTCAATTTTGATGGTTGTAAACGCACAACCTAAGACAGATAACCTATGTCATCACGCAGATCCAGGATTAGAAGAGAAATTGGAGATACTAGTATGCTTGAAGTGTATCACAACTGAAGTTTCTGACTGGCAATTGCGTGGCTGAACATCATTATCGAACAAAGGATTTCAATCAAAGATAAAGTTTGCAATATATTCAATACCATGGCATAGATGTATTATTCAACATATCCATATTGCTAATCTTGCCTTTAGACAGAAAGGCATACTACTCTGGACGACAGCCAAGAAGTCTGCTGCTGGGCTTGTTGGCCATTGAGGGACACCAAGGGTATGAAATTCCCAACCGTTGGATGGTTCCTTAATTTGAAAGGGAGCCCGTGCTATGCACCCCACGCAAGTTTGAAGCAAATAAATCATGTGCAACCTTCTTCCCTCCCTCCCCCCACCTCCCCATTCCTGCAATATTCCTTCTTTTCCCCAATGTCCACCTTCATTTCCCACAACCTACCCCCATAACTTATCTAACCTTCATTCCCCTGCATCTATCTACCCACTCGCAAATTTCCTTCTTCCGGATCATCTCTCCTCACAACTTTCCTTCCCCCCATCTTCCCTCATCACAGCCCTTCGTCTTCTCTCGCAACACTACTCAATCTCTTACATCTTCCCTCAACACCACATCCCCATCAGCCCACCCTGCTGTTGTCATCACATTAATAAGACATGAAGCATGCCGAATGAAGGGATGCACCTATAAAAAAGAGTCTCGTTTCTAATTTGATAAAGAGGGAGAAACATCACTTGCTGATAATAAATCAATGGATGAGGGGCTCTTTGGATGTTCCTAAGAGAACGTTGGAACGTTTCCAACTATTCAGATCCTGTCATTTTTTCAAAGAAAATGTTTATTTTATGGTAGTTTTTGTTAAATGTTAAATGGATTTTGTGCACTATTTATGAGGAAATTAATCAGATATTTGAATGCTTATGTATGCGAAATGAATGCTCTAACTTTGAACTGCAATACGATCAACAAAAATCGTGAAACATACAAAGATAATGTTCTTCCAAATGAGAGTATTGAATTTTGCTGGTATCTAAATATTAATGGGAGAAATCAGATTAAATTGTGAAAGCTGAGGAACTCAATGTTGTCATTCTGACATTTGTCTGTGAGGTTTAGTTCTACATCATGGAGATATGATCATATAAGGACCTTATATTATATGTTGCAGTTTAACTAGTGTTGGACAACTGAGCACAAACTGCTGGAAACATACATGCACATCTGCAAGGTCGGGCTCAAGCTGGGGTCCCTGAAGTGGGTCGTGGGTTGTGTTGAGGTGTAGCATGCAAGCGCACACTTGTAACGGTCGAAGAGATAATGCAACAGGATTTCAAATTCCAAACGGCTAGTCGGATTTGATGATTTCCCGTTTATTAGCCCACGTTTTTTGTAAACTTCCAATGTGTCCTCCCTTCTACATTAGATGAAGGCAGGTTGATGATGAAAGCATACAATAATAGAGCATTTCCTTCCTCCTTTTTTATTTCTCTCTGCGGTTTTTCATGAGGTCTTGGTTTCATTCAAGAGGTGCTTGTCGAGCACGATCATCAGGAATCGCTTTGCAAATGGAAGTGGACCGTCAGACCCAAGGAGAGCATCATGGCCAGACCCGTTTACAGATAGTATGGGACACCGTTTCTCCATGGGAAATTCCTTTCAGGGAAACTTCAACAATGACTTTCCTGTTTTAGTTAAATTCTTCTGCCATCTACTATGTGGTTTGATTATGTTTCTTTTATGATATTTATATTCATTTTTTGTTTTCCTGTTTAATGTTCTTAATAATGAATCCCAATTATGATTTTATAATTTAAATATGTAACATGATAACAGAAATGAACTGATTTTTATGATAACATCTTTTATTATATTACAAATAATTTTTAGCATCTCGAAGAAATGACGACAATATGTCAGAATTCTCTTAATGAATCATTTGTGTACTTTATCGATATGCTGGTGACATTTGATGTGCAAAGTTTCAAATGCTGGAGCAACAAATACATACGGGAAAGAGAACTCCAGTTATCCAATCTAGGGGGGGTGGACGCACTTGTGCGGATTACATGTGACGGTTACAAAAATGGTGGGGAAGTGAACAGTACCTGATGACATTCAGGGATGAATGTAGACCCATCGGGCAGGTATAATCATTCCGATCCTGGGAGAGGTGGCGGCACTAGCCTGACCTGAGGGAAGCTACCCTGTGCCACTGGAAGTCTTTTTTCTTCCAGAGCTGCGGAGGCGAAGGCTGACTCTCTCAAGATGACCTTCAAAGAAAGGAGACGGGGTTCGAGCTCCTTTGATCCAAGCGAGGGGTTGTTCTCCTTGTCAACTCCCCAAAGTTCTCTTCTTCCGCATTTTGTACAATATTTTATAAAATCTCCACTATATTATATAGAACTATATTATATATTTGGGGCTCGGCGAGGTGGTTTTTCCTCGCATGTGATTAAAGAAAGAAATATCTGGCAGAACAAAGGACGATCACTCTTCATTCCCTCAATCCGGCATCTTGTTCTCTCCTGATGAAGACAAATCCTCCCTCACATTCTTGCCTCTCTCTTTGGTGGAAGAAATGCCCTCTGCATCATATTCGAATGTAGCAGTTGGAGCTCGCTTTGAGGCCTTCTAGATTGAGCATGAGATATCTCCCTGCTTTGTTTGATGGGACCCCCGGGATGATACTTGTTTATTGATGACATCCTTCTTCCCTTTTTTGACATCCTTCTCTTCTTCCCTCGAGTATTACTAGATTGAGTTAGCCTTTTGAGTTACTTCTAAAATATTACATGGTATGATTGAATCACCCTTACGTAATAAATACTCAGGTACTTATGAACCGTCGGGTACTATTTGATTCAACGTATAATAAGGGCTGCATCTTTTGACGCATAATTCTTGTTAATGCCTTCATCAATGAGGCGTTCCTTGCTACATGGACTTTGGCCATGACGCTGATTTTTGTGTATCTACTTCTAAAGAAATTTATAATGACTTTCTCTTTACATAGGTTCTCAACACTTTCAACCCTTGGCTTGTTTCCTGAATCATGTTTTTGGTAATACTCTAGGTACTTTGCTGTAAATATATAGCTTCTCGAACATCCCTCGCAGGGATGTATATAGTGAGTGAAGAGGTCGTCCATTTTGTTTGATAGTAAAGATATCATATTCATATTGAAGTTGCAGAATCTTCGTCTCATTCTTCGCCTGTGAATAAGTAGCAGCAAGAATATCCCACATCACCTTGGCTGTGGGCTGATGGAGTATATCATTGGCGATCTCTATTGACAATGCACCTGAAAGCCAAACCTTGGCATATGCATCATCCGCCTCCCATGAGGCGTTAACCCCAATCTTCTCAGCCGATTCTTCCTCGGTAAGGATGTGTTTCTTACCTGTAGACTTCATCATACTCATGAACTGCATCACCCACAGTTCATAGTTTGACCCATCCATCTTGACTATAGGCGCAGGGCCTCTGAAGACGCTTGTGGAGGGAATATCGACCTTGTTCTTTGACATGACGGTTTGAGAAGGCTAGGGCTGAAGACTAGATAAGATCGTATCCACACAGACATAGGGAGATTTGATTGCATGTGTAGACTCATGCAACCAATCTCATCCCGGAAGGACTGCGAGCCCGCGTGGAAGGGCAGATCATGCGTGGCAGGATGCTAGGCGAGAGCTGCGGTGCACAGCGGGGCGCACAACGGGGCCACGGCTACGACGCCGAGCGGAGGCGCGCGCGCGGGGAAGGGCGAGGGTGATGGCGCGGAGGTGCCGGCACGAGAGGGGACCGACGACGAGAGAGAAAGGGTTGAGGTGGGGCGGGCTAGTGTTTCTGGTCTAGGACCGCCGCTCTGATACCATGTTGGGAAAAAGCATTGAGTTATTTATTCCATGAACCCTAGGCTCTCTTATATAGGAGAGTAGCCTATGGGTAAATTACATAAGACATTCATAAGTAAAGGGAATTAAGATACAGTACAAGAAACATGAAATACATAACGTAACATAAAAATATCTCTATAAGGGTTTCTTCTCTCTACATAAGAGAACCCTATGGCAAAGATGCATAACAAGCCATCTTTTTATCTCTACATGGTATCAGAGTGATGGTCCTAGACCAGAGCCTGAACCTTAGATCACACCCATCATCGTTGAGCCTCGCCACCAACGACAGACACATTCGCCAACAGCAACAGCGACAACCCCCGTCAACAACGGCAACCACTGCCGTCGTCGGCTTGCTCTAGGGCTTCGGTCAGCCTTTAAACCCTTCTACGATTGTGTGGCTATTATTTGAGCCATTCGTAAAGTTTGATTTTGGAGTTTCAAGGTGATTTTCGACCATATAAACCACCTTGTTCGATCAGAGAAGTCCGTGGTTGATGGAAGCGGTTGTGGTATGCGTCTGCACACGCAACTATCTTCACGTATGTATATGTTCATGTAGACGCCTATAGAGCATTCTTTTTATCCTGGTTGCATCCTTCATGGCTCATAGTCCACAGATATGTCAGAGATAAAGGCCGGGTTCTCGTCTAGTGGTGCCTTTAAAGGCCCGATTAAAGATAGATGGGGCCAACTATGACTTCTAGTCAATCCTTATGAGTTTGATGTGGTGTCATAACAAGGAGCACAGTCTGACACAACCCGAGCTAGTTGAATAAACATGGACCTATTCATCATGAAAATAGGGTGACATTTATGTACGCATCTGCTTGGCTGTCACTCTTTCTACTAAGATTGCCAATGAAATTTTGAATTAGCATACGACTAAGTCGATGTGGGACATCCATGCTGCTACCTATCTCAAGCGAGGAGCGAGACAAAGATTATGCAGTTCCAATATGATATATTTAGAGTCAAGTAGAATGGACGACCTCTTCACAATCTCTACACATCTTTGAGGGGCATGTTTGAGAAGCTCTATGGCTTCATGCCTCTTACCACAAACTTAGAGCAGTAGAAAGCTTACAAGAATGCAACTGTGGATGGAGTATTTCTAGCAGCCCTTGATCCAATAATATGCTACTGCTAGGAATCAGTTTCTAGCAAGCGAATCCATACCTACTGTTGGAGTATTTGTTATATGCCGCATCCTGTTGTTTAGTCCCACATCTATCGACTGTGGGATGTGGAGACTTAGTGGGGGCTATATAAGAAGCCCCTCACCCTCTGGATCCAAAGAGAAAGTGCAAGGCATACATCATCCCTTTGAGGCGTTCTCCCATGGTTTCATCCTGCTCCTTAGGGAGTAGGGTTCCACGTTAAAATCCCGCATTCTCAATTTCTTTATCTTTATTTCTGATATGCTCCCGCATTATATTTTCTAACATGGTATCAGAGTGGGTCCGATTCTCGAAGTTTTTCATTATGTTCTTTATTTTGGTTTGAGATTTGATTATCAAGACGTTCGGTTCTAGTTTAGTCTTGAAGATTATTTATGTTTGTCTATTGTTCGATCAAGTTCCTATTCTAGGGTTTAGATGAAATCTTAGAAATTATTCTACGCTCATATCATCGACTGCGTGAACTCCAAGATTCAAGTTCTGTGTTTGTATTTATGCACAAGATCTGGAAATTAGACTCCACGACAACGCACCTTGTTGCAGGTAGCAAGCCGCATCCTCTGATGGCAGTACTTGCAGCAAAGAAAAAAAGGGTAGGCGACGAGGAGCCTCGACTCCTTCGCTGTTCCATGCAGACCCGCCCTTCTCCGCTCCTCGCCAACCCCTTCTTCAGACGGAGCTTATCCTCCCTCTCATCTCATAGGGCACAGACAGAAGAAGCTTCTTGCGGAGCCCTCCCCTCTCGCGGCTCCTCCGGCCTCCAGATCTCACAACGGTGCTGCACCCATTCCTCCATCTCTCGTGCACTCCAGGCGGTGCTCGTTCTCCAGACGACATCCCTCCTTCGGTCGCATCTTCTTAGGCGGTACCACCACCCATTCGAGCACAACGAACGCCTCCAGGCATCAACACAATCTTCGAGCCTCAATCTCCTCCAATTTCATCCCTCTCGTGCAGGCGGCACGAGAGCAGATCCAGGAGATGCAACTCCATCACCGCCATCTTTGAGCTACTCCAGATCCAGAAGCCCTTGAAGCTGCTCCAAATCTAGAAGCCCTCGAAGCTGCTCTATCACCTGCTCCTCCATCGCAGGCGCAAGGGGCGGCGACGGAACAAGTGCTCCAAGCGGAGCCCTATCTCCTGGCAGCGCCTCCTAACGAAGAATCCCCAATCGGGGGGGGGGAGGGAGGGGGCTTTGTCATGAGGGTTCCCTAGATAAAGACCACAGAGCCCAAGTGGGCTGCGTTGTTTAAAAAAATATTTTTTGTGAGGGCCCAACTAGGCCGAGAGTTAAAAAAACTAGAGAGAGAGCGTCCAGCCTTTTATTGAAAAAAAGGAGGGGCTGATTTGCAAAAAAAGGGAGAGCCTGAATGTATGGCCCAAGTAGGCCACACTTATTTTGAATAAAAAAAGAACAAAAAAAGAGGATCGAACAAATAAACGTACGATTTCTTTTTGATTCAAAAAAAAAGCAAAAAAAGAGGGAGAGACAAACTGTAAAAAATTTGAACGGCTACAAAAAAATAGGGACGACTATTTTAAAAAATGAAGAAAAGTCGTGAATCGTTTTTGAGAATTCTTTTAGTTTTCCACATTTTATTGTCTTCTCCCAACTTTGTCGATGCCATTATTTTCTGACTAGTATGGGAAAAGGGGGAGTATTGCATATGTCTATTCCAGATTCAGATGTCAGATTCCAGACCAACCAGATTTTTCAGACTCTACGAATGTTCAGACTCGATGATCAGATTTTGAGTCTTCAGTTTAGATACGCACATGTATGCGGTCTTCAGTTGCGAGGTCCCCATGTTTTGTGTTTCAGCCATGGTTTTCATGTGATCCATAGGGACTCCAGAGTAGAGATCCCATTTCCTATGCCATGTGGGCTAGGATTTTCATGTGGTTTCATAGGGACTCCAGAGTAGAGATCCCATTCTCTGAGCCAGTATGGGGGAGACCCAGTTCTCCAGCGAGTAGACTTTTTCAGACTCCATTCTCCAGCGACCATAGACTCCGACAGGATGTCTTCACGACTTTTCACTTCGACCCTTTCAGAGATGGAGCAGTTGTCCACATGTGGCGGGCCAGATTACTCTGACGGGGAGACTCATTTTCAGATGTAGCGACTCTCACATGCGCAATACAAAGCACATGCTCTCCGATGAGGAGATTCAGTTTGACTCACACTCCAACCTAGTGTTCCTCCTCACCTGCATGTCATGAGAAGCAATGTCCTTGACAATAGCCGACAATTGTACGCATTGAGTTGATATTGTCCATAGTGTCCTGTAGCGTAAGTTTGAGATTTTCTTTCTATTTGTGCAAGCTGAGCATTGCATGCTCCAGCTTGAGGGGGAGTGTTGGAGTATTTGTTATATGCGTCACTTGAGTAGATGGGTAAATGGATCCCTCCAAGATCCATTTATCACATCCTGTTGTTTAGTCCCATATCTACCGTCTGTGGGATGCGGAGACTCAATGAGGGCTATAAAAGAAGGCCTTCACCCTCTGTATCAAATGAGAAAGTGCAATGCATACATCAACCCTTTAAGGCGTTCTCCCATGGTTTCATCCAACTCCTTAGGAAGTGGGGTTCCACGTTAAAATCCCGCGTTCTCAATTTCTTTATCTTTATTTCTGACACGCTTCCGCATTATATTTTCTAACACCTACCATGGAGGAAGCCTACAACAGGCTTGGTAGGATCATCGTGCCCTCTACTACTAGTTCTCAAACTTCTTATGCGATGACTGCTTCACGAGGTTGAGGTAATGTTCATTCTCGAGGTTGACGATGATGTGGTCAAGGTGGGGGACGACCACGACAACCATGTATGTTTCATCATAGCTCGGGTCACTCAAAGGATACTTGCTTTCAGAAGCATGGTTATCCGGAGGATAGAAGAGCATCTGCTCTGAACAGATTGAGTCTCTTGTTATCACATGTGATTAGAGAATAGATGACATTGCGTTGCTCCTCAAAGAGCTTGTAGCTCTTATTGACACTCCTACTGCCAATACTTCAAATTCTTCTGATATTACCACATCTGCCATTGCAAGTACATCATGTACAACCTATGCACTTACTAGTTGCTCCAGAGCATATATTTCTAAATGGATAATGGATTCTGGTACCCCTCACCATCTTTGGGATATAGAGCTCAATTTCATTCATACAGTTCAATACAGTCTGAATATGGGACACATTCCTCCACTGTTGGTCATCGAGGTCCACTTGACTCCTTCCATGCACTTACAGAATGTTCTTCATGCACCTGAATTTTCTTTGAATCTATTATCTATCCGTCAGATTGATAAGGATTTACATTGTCGTGTCATATTTGACATTAATTCCCTTGTGTTTCAAAATATACTCACATGCAGAGGGATTGGATGTGGCAGTTATATGGCACCTGCACTTTAGTCATCTCCCGTCACCAGGGTCATTGTAGTTGAGCCCGTTAGAAATTGTTCATTTAGATATTTGGGGTCCGAGACATGTTCCTGATCATCAGGGACACATGTACTATCTTGTAGTTGTGAATGACTATTTTAGACTGTCTTGGGTATTTTTGTTAAAGAAGTTTGGTCATGCGGATTCAATTTTTGTTAATGAAGTAAATAATATTTTTTTCCGCTACTATAAAGTACATGTGTTCAGACAATGCCTTGGAGTTCTATACGACTCGATTGTCTCAATTTCAGATCCCAGGGTATTAGCCATCGGACCTCATGCCCATATACATCCCAACAAAATAGTGTTGCCGAATGCAAATACCGTCATCTCCTTGACATGACAAGGACTCCTTATTTTACCTCCTGAAATCTTCTTGTAGCCTAGGTTTCCTTGAACAGACTGTCAGAGGATTTCAGGAGGTTTACCTTGGCACTATCAACGGTGGAGATACCACAAACATATTAGGAGGCTCTTCAAGACAGTCAGTGGAGGTTAGCCATGGAGGAGGAGATGGCTACGCTACAGTCATGTGGTACGTGAAGTCTTGTTTCTGCCCCAGTTGGCGCATCCGTTGTGGGATGCAAATGGGTGTTCACTGTGAAACACCGTACATATGGCAATGTGGATCGCTATAAGGCGAGACTTGTGGCACGCGGGTTCACCCAGACATATGGGGTAGACTATCAGGATACTTTTTCTCCCGTTGTCAGATATTCTACTCTGCGTATTCTTCTTTCTGTTGCTGTGACACGAGATTGGCCCCTTTACCAGCTTGACGTGAAGAATGCATTCCTCTATGGTGACTACAAGATGAGGTCTACATAAAGCAGCTACCTGGGTCTGTTGCTGAAGGGGAGTGTCAGAAGGTTTGCAGGCTACACAAGGCTATCTATGGCCTTAAGTAGAGTCCAAGAGCATGATTCCAGAAGCTCTCAGACTTGATAGAGCAACAGGAGTTTGTGCGATTGACTGCCGATCACTCTTTGTTTGTGCACATGACCTTGAGAGGTACTATTATCATTCTTGTTTACGTTGATGACTTTATTGTTACATGGGATGACGAGCAAGACATTCATGTTGCCAAGGACTTCCTAGGTCATCGGTTTGTGACCAAGGACCTTGGTAATTTACGTTACTTCCTTGGACTAGAGTTTGCCAGGAACTAACGAGGTCTTGTGATGATCCAGAGGAAGTACGTTACAGATCTTCTTTCAGAGATAGGCATGACAGATTGCAGACCTGCCACTACTCCTATTGAGCCGAGCATGAAGCTCTATGATGATGACATTGAGGATGTCGACAAGAGGAGGTATATGGAGCTTGTTAGCAACCTTCTATATGTGACTATTACCAGACTCGACATATCCTTTGCCGTGAGCAAAGTGAGTCAGTTTATGGAGCATCCTAAACATGCACATATGGATGCAATCCATATGATTTTGAGGTATCTGAAGACATCACCAGGTACAAGACTTCTTTTCAACAGAGGTACATCTCTTTCAATTACAGCATGTGCATATGCATATTATGCTGGGTTTCCAAAGGATAGGAAGTCTACTTCAGGTTTCACTGTGTTCATAGGGAATTCTCTAGTTTCATGGAAGAACATGAAGCAGACCGTGGTTTCCAGATCAAGTGTTGAGTCAGAATACAGGGCCATGACGCAGGCTAGCACAGAGACGATGTGGGTCAGTTCTGTTCTTACTAACATGACTATAGAGGTGTCTCATCCCATACACCTCCAACGTAACAATCAGGCTACCCTTTTCATTACAAACAACCCAACCTTTCATGAGAGGATCAAGCATATAGAGGTGAACTGTCACTACACTCATGACATGATACATAAGGGTCTTATCGCCACTACGCATGCTAGCTCTGGAGATCAGATAACATATGTTCTTACTAAGGCCTTAGCCAGAGGGCCTTATCAGAGATGTTGTTCCAAGCTAAGCCTGATCGATATCTACGCTCCAACTTGAGGGAGAGAAGTGTTGAGACATTAGTTATCTTTCAAATTATTTTCATATTGTCGATTTGTTTTATCTTCATCTTGTAATTTGTCCAACTGGTTCCTCTCCTATACAAGAGAACCCTAGGGCCTCTCAAAAATTCAATTCATTCTTCCATTTCTACAAGAGTCAGGCTCAACATTCCTTCTAGGGAGATGCGGTCCTGACAGCATGTTACCTTGTCAATCGTGTGCCATCCTCCATTCTGGGAGAGGTCTCCTTTTCGATAGTGTTTCTCGAAAATGATCTTTTCTCCCTTACGCCACGTGTCTTAGGCTGTGTGGCATTTGCTCATCTTCTGAATGTTATCTCTCTCCTAGAGATGTCAAATGTGTATTTGTGGGCTATTCTCGTATCCAAAAGGGGCATCGTTGTTTTGATCCTATCCAAAGGAAGTACTACATTTGTGTTGGTATCATCTTTTTTGAGTCTATTATTAAATTCACTCCTACAAGTGATAGGATGGTCTCACCTGAGTTTGGAGAGGAGATTCATCTTCCATATCCTTCTACACCTGTCCCACCTTCATATGCATCACAATTTTTTACACATACATATACTCGTAGGTCTTAGGCAGCTCCCCCTCTATTCCATCACCTTTCCCACATCCAATACACTTATATGTCAAGGTTGCAGAAGTCGATAGATGGTACTCGATTGATATGGTCATTAACTAATGATTAATCAGAAGTCCGGAGAGTAATCGAATTTAGTCGGGCATTAGTCAGCTTTGAGTTTTTATTAATTTATATATTAATCAATTTTTAATACATATACTCTCATAAATGTATTCGTAGATTTAGCAATTTTCATATTTATAAGAGCTTAAAAAAGAAACAATTATAACAAAAAAATGAAGCAAGTTACTAATCAACAAACAAAGCTAACCAAGCTCACAAGTTACTAATCAACAAAATCACAAATTACTAATCGTTGTGATCAACTAATACAAAACTAATCAACAATCACAAAAGATAAATAAAAGATGTGATAACTAGCAAACTTTATAGTTATTGACAAGAATTTGAAGTACTACATTTATCAATAATAAACAGAAAGCTAACCTTATATAAGCTAACCAACATGCAAATCAGGAAGAGTACTAAGTTCACTCCTAAAAAACCCTAACAAGCTTCATCATTATGGAAATAAGGTAGGGCAACAACAAACTGTGGTGATGGTGCATTCAACCAAGGTAGAACAATATACAAAAAAAATCTGAAAGAAAAAACCCTAATCGAGTTCCTGGAGGAAGGAGGTGGAGAAGAGAACCTACTACTCAATGGCAAGGAAGGCATGGTGGAGGAGTTGGAGTAGTTGCCGACTCATCGTCGGCGACGTGGACGAAGGGGTGATGACGTGGAGGAGCTCAGGAACCAAGAGGCAGAGCAGCTAGGTGAAGAGCTTGGATTCCAGGAGGTTTCGCATGATGGTTTGACGGAGTGAGGGTTACCATCGAACAGTAACCCCAAATCCTTCCCAATCGGGTTCTCAGATCCGAGTTTTTTTGGGGTTCAAAACTTCTATGCAAAAGTCGACCGACTAGGTCGATTACTCGGGTGACTAATCGGGTCGACCTGACTATAGGCTAATTTGGCCTAGTCGATTATCCCACCGACTCGACTATTCGGGCAGACTAGTCGGTCGACTTTTACAGCATTGCCCTACTTAAAGACTGAACTCTTGGTTTTTATTGACGACACTGGTGGTTTAAATGATCAACATGATGCTATACATGTTGAGCAGGGGACACCTTAGGAGGATATTGTTCATAATAGTGATTTGGATCAGCTCATTGCTCTCTGAAGGAGAAGCACAGACGTGCTAAGTACCCACTTGCAAGATGTCTCATTGAGCACTTATCGGAAGATTTTAGGATTTTCATGGTGGGATTATCAACTCTTAATATCCCATGCACGTACCAGGATGCCATGAAGGAGAGCTACTAGTATCTTGCTATGGAAGAGGAAATGGCTGCTTTACAGTCTCGAGGTATGTGGACCTTAGTTATTGCTCCATAAGGTGCATATGTGGTCAGCTGCAAGTGGATATTCACACTGAAGCACATGACTCATGGTATTGTAGAACGATACAAGGCACATCTTGTGGCGAGAGGATTTACTCAGATATATGGAGTTGACTATCTAAACACCTTTTCCCCAGTAGTTCCACATTCTATACTCCGGATCCTGCTGTTAGTTGCAATGGCACGCGACTGGTCTCTCTCCCAACTTGATGCTAAGAATGATTTTTTGTATGGTGAACTACATAAATAGGTGTACATGCAGAACCCACTAGGGTTTGCTGCTGAGGGGGAGACTCACAGAGTATGCACACTTCATAAGGTTATTTATAACCTTAAGCAGAGTCCAAGAGCTTGGTTCTAGAAACTCTCAGATTTGATAGAACAGAAAGGTTTAGTACAATCAAATGCAGATCATTCCCTCTTTGTTCAGAGGACTCAACGAGGTACTGTTGTCATTTTAATTTATATTGATGATATTATTATTACTAGAGATGATAGTCAGGATATTGACGCAACCAAGAATTTTTTGGGACAACCATTTGTCACCAAGGATCTGGGTGAGCTGCGCTATTTTCAAGTTCGTGAATTTGATAGGAACCAGCATGGTCTTGTGATGACTCAAAGGAAACATGTTACATACCTTCTTTCAGAGGCATGAATGACATATTATAAGCCGACCTCTACTCCCAAGGCGAAGCAACACGGTGATGACACAGGAGAGGTAGACAAGCGGATAGACATGGGACTAGTACGGAAGCTTCTTTATGTTACGATCATCACGATGGATATCTCCTTTGCTATAAACAAGGTTAGTCAGTTTATGGAGCAAATCAGCAGCCATGACAGGTGCACATGAATGCATTGTATATGATTTTCAGGAACTAGAAGTCTTCTCCTGACACAGGTATACTATTTAGTAGAGAGACTCCTTTGACTATTACAGGTTGTGCAAATGAAATTAATGTTGATTGCCCTAAGGATAGAAAATCTACTCCAGGCTTCACCATATTTATTGGAAACTCTTTAGCATAATGGAAGAGCAAGAAACAAACAATGGTGGAAAGATCTAGTGCTGAATCCGAATATAGAGCCATGACGCGGAATAGTACTAAGATGATGGGGGTCAAATTAGTTCTAACTGACATAGGTGTTGAGGCACCTCTTCCTATGCAGCTACAGTATGACAACCACTCACCACACATACAACCTTACTCTTTCGAGAAGCAAAGAGCCCGATCCAGATGCGCTTGCATACAGGAGCTGTCACTTCGGACAGGCGTCTCCCACATGCAATCCCTGGTGACGGAAACCCTTCGCCTTGACGAGAGACCATGGATGCCACTTATGTGATCCTCCACCTCATTCAAATTTTAATTAATTATCATGAATCATACTCACATAATTAAATGTTCCAAGGAAATATACATCTATTCATAATAGAGAGTTTTTAATTGGATATAATTAACTTAATCACATTAAATTATTTATCAATCCAATTCAATCAACAAACTTGATTTTACTTGAATATATGGTATTATCTTAAAGTACGTATTGATTCGAATTTTAATAATTAGAAAATACATCATGATCTCTCAGGCATCATTCGTTCCCTACCCACTGTCATGGCCAGTACCGGCGGGAGTGGGACGGACCGCAACCGGTGCGACCCGCTACCCCAACGCTCCCCGACTAGACACCATATCCGCATCGGGAAAAAATAATGCCGAGTCAATCACTTTGTACTTGAGATGATCATCAGTTTTTCAACCGAAATTATACCATATAGTAATAATCAAAACATTTTCGATTATAAGGAAATTTGCTAACCAAATTCACAATCCTATTCAAGCAAGTTGTTTGTTGATTGTGTTTCCAATTATGATCTAGATCAAATCTAATCATTTTATTGGTTGAGGCCAAGTCAATTAAGGAAATAATCATCATTAAATATTTCTCAAATATTTTCCATAATTATTTCATGAAATTAACAATTAATTTCACTAACTGACAATCACTTGGTTCTTGATTAGGAATGCAATTTCAGCAGTGACCCCTACTTACTAAAATTAACATATCTCAATCAAAACAAATCCAAATCATGCAAAATCAGTTTCCTAAGATTGCTAATTTGATTTATGACAGAACCTAAGTGATATTTCACGCATTTCAAGGTGGATCAAAGCAGTAATTAACTCATTAATTATGTTAAGATTCACAGTTCCGCAACAGTGAATACATGTTCATTAAAACAACCATATCTCGAGCAAACTGAATCCAAATTACGTAAACTCAGATCCATGGTTTCCTTATTTAATGGGGAACAAAATCTAAGCGATTAATTCGTGTTTAAACATTTTAAACAGTGCCGAATTTATTCACTAAATAGATGTGCGAAAATCAAATACGACAAAAAAACTTTCGCAACCTTTACGAACCCTAGTCGTCCTAGGTTTATGGATCGTATCCAAAACCTTCAACCTGGCTCTGATACCACTTGAAGGATGAGATAATCCTCAAGCACATCACGGAAGCGTGAGCATCGTATCGAATACGACGAAGAACGACCAGTCGGACTAGTTGTTCTATGCAACGGAATTTAAAAAAATTTCATGCGATGAAACCACACGATCCAAGAACGATTCTCGGATCGTTTCATCTAGAACCACATCAAGTATAAAGGAATACTTCTTGTAGCGTGGTTGATCGAGTCTCTACGAAAAGAGACCTCCTGTCTCAAGTCCGATCGTCAGAGAAGACGCTTGCGAGCGTGGGGATGAGTCGCGTGATCCTCGCAATCCAACAAGTTGATCCAAGCACGGTTAACTCCTGATCTCGTCGTACAAGATCGGACACCTTCTTCGCAAGCGTAGTACTCCAAAGAAGACGAAGAACCGAGGAACGTCGAGGCGGCGGCGCGGTGACGAAGCGACGACGAAGGCTCTCCTCTAGGGTTTGGTGGACGGCCACCAATGGAGACGGGGAGAGGCTAGGCGTGTGGAAGAGGGAGAGAGAGAGATGTGTCTCAATTGCAAAACCTTAGAGACATGATATGCCTCTCTATTTATAGGGTTTTGGGATCCATGGATCACAATCCAGGGGACACACAAAATCAATGGATGAGATTGATTTGTGTTTAATCCAATGGTCAAGATTGTTGTTGGTAAAAATCAACAACTAATAAGTTAATTTAGATCAAATATATTTGATAAATCAAATACAATTCAATCCTAAATTAAATCAAACAAATATGGAGAGATTAGCATGGAGATTGCACCCCACATGGAATAGGTAGGACGGCTACCAATTTCCTCGTGGGACTTGGTAGCCGTCCACCATGATCCCACAGTGGAAGCAATCTCATGCAATCTCATGAGATTGCATCTCCATGAAAATCTCCCATATTTTCCAACAACTTTTGTTGTGATTTATTCTACAAAAATAATTCATAATTAATTTTGAGAATATTGCAATCTTGCCATTGGAAATTTGTGAATCACATTCACAACCCAAAACAAAATATAATTTACATTTTCAATTAATTATACAATGTGAATCCAATTCACACCAATAATTAATTAACAAATATAAATTGTAATTAGCTCTCTCTAATACATTATAAATCACATTTATAATATATTATGAATAATTGGATATTGCTATCCACATTATTCTTATCCACAATAATTAAATCTCATTTAGTTATATTGGATAATTTCCACATGCATCAAGATAATTAAATCACATTTAATTATCATTCTCTTAATGCTTATATATAATTCAACTATGGAATTATTCTTGAACCCTTTCAAGAATAATGCGATTTCTCCGTAGATACTTGGAAATCAGGACATGGCGATTGTATTGTTCCACGTATAGTGACTTGGATATTGAGATCATATCTCAAATCCTGATCTCATGGACTTCCCACAGATGCTTGATTAAATCAAGACCATAGACCTAATCTTCTCATTGCATCTGAATCTCATTCAGATCAATGTCCAATATATGGACTAAGATTAGGTCACTTCTCTATTGAGAGGAGTCACTAAAATCCAAACCTGTTTCATCACTCCCTCGGAATGGAAGCGTTATGGTTATACAATCGTTTATGATCACATCACCCTCAGGTATTCCCAACACCTGTACATCATGCATACTGGAAGACCTATGATCATCCTAAAGATATAGATCAATTTTACACTGTCATCTTCAGGGTTTGATCACCAAGTTTCTCAATCTTGATCATAGGGAATTGGTATAGATCATATGTTTTCTCAAAGCATATATCTTACCTTCAAATTCATGTCATGCTTCCAAAGCATGATGACAATGCATGGAATTTGATCAGTCCCAATACCTTATGAGTGAGCTCATGTCTTCCGGTTCACATGTGAACCTGTATGATTCCTTTGAGAGATCTTATTACTCATATGTCCTTACATGCACACCAGCTCGCCGGTGTATAGACCTTGGTTAGGTCATCAACCTATTGGTCTGCCAAATGTACATACTCAGCCATATAGTGACACATCTGTCTCTGGTCAGAGGATGCATGCCTATGCTGTGACAGTATTCAATATAGGTCTTTGGTTATGTCGATCTCGTTAAGTCAACCCATTGACTCAACTAATCTGACACGTCCGAATCACTATTCCCATGCAGAGGACCTGTATTAAGAGGTCGGTCAGATATCAACCAAATGAGAAAGGATTGCCATCTCCTACTCAGGCTGGAGATCATCACTTAACAATCATTTGATGATGCTTGATGAGTCCTCTATCTAACTCCTTAGATATTCATCCAAGCATCAGCCTCTATGATTCAATCAATGAATCAACAACTGTATGATTATCAAGTTGGCCATGGTACATAACCCTTATTGTACAGAGGGACCTTATAGTGCATTCATTCATTTAATCTCAGAAAGGGAGTGAAAAACAATCAATAACTTTTATTGATAAATCATTTATTACAATAACATTTATAGCAAGAATGGTTCACTTCGGGCTCACATTGCTAACAATCTCCCACTAGCCCTCAAAATCATTCAGGAACAATCCTTAAACTCATATTCATTACATGCTGGTCGAAAACCTTCTGCGCCAGAGGTTTGGTAAGAGGATCAGCAACGTTGTCAGTGGAGGCCACCTTGGTGATGATGATATCACCACACTTTTGAATCTCCCAAATGATGTGGTATTTCCTTTCCACGTGCTTGCTCTTTATATGCCATCTGGGTTCCTTCGCTTGGGCAATGGCTCCCGTGTTATCGCAAAGTAACGGGATGAGAGTATCAGAGGAAATTGCGCCAAGCTCCAGGATGAACTTGCGCAACTACACCGCCTCATTTGCAGCATCTGATGCGGCAATGTACTCGGCTTCTGTTGTTGAATCTGCTGTAGTGTCCTGCTTCTTGCTTCTCCAGCTCACAACACCACCGTTCAACAGGAATACAAACCCTGATGTCGACTTTCATCATCAATATCCGATTGGAAGTCAGAATCTATATATTCCAAGACTTGGAGATCACCATCTCCATAGACCAAGATGTAATCTTGCGTCCGTCTTAGATATTTGAATATGTTCTTTACTGCATTCCAGTGTTGCTCTCCATAGCAAGATTGGTAACGACTTACCACTCCTACTGCATGGCAGATATCTGGCCTAGTACACATCATGACATACATTAAGCTTCCTACACCTGATGCATAAGGGCATCCATCCATGACTTTCTTTTCCTCAACAGTTTGAGGAGCTATCCCTTTAGACAGGTGGATACCATGCCTTAAGGGAAGGAAACCTTTCTTGGAACTATCCATACGGAATCGTTCAAGAATCTTCTTAATGTATCCATGTTGTGATAATCCCAATATCCTCTTTTCTTGGTTTCTGAACAACTTCAGGCCTAAGATGTAAGAGGCTTCTCCAAGATCTTTCATCTCAAAGGTATGGGATAGCCAAATATTCATACTGGTCATCATCCCTGTATCATTCCCAATGATAAGGATGTCATCTACGTAAAGCACGATGAACACAATGGCGCTCCCACTAAGCTTCTTGTACACACAAGGTTCATTAGGATTATGCACAAAATCATAACTCTTTATGGTTTCGTCAAATCTGATGTTCTAGCTACGAGAAGCTTGCTTGAGCCCATAAATGGATTTCTTCAGCTTGCATACTTTGCCATCCTCAATTATGAAGCCCTAGGGCTGCTCCATATAGATATCCTCCTCGAGGTATCTATTGAGAAAAGTCGTCTCGACGTCCATCTGTCAGATGTCGTAGTCAAGATACGCAACTATAGCTAGCAGTGTCCTGATGGATTTAAGCATAGCCACACGAGAGAACGTCTCATTGTAATCTATGCCTTCTCTTTGTGTGTAGCCTTTGGCTACCAACCGTGCCTTGAAAGTCTCTACTTTCCCATCAGTTCCCCTCTTTCTCTTGAAGATCCATTTAGATCCAATGGGTTTTACTCCTTTAGGTGGATCCTCTAGAGTCCATACACCATTCTTATGCATGGAATCAATTTCTGACTTCATTGCTAGCATCCATCTATCCATGTCATGATCCGCGAGTGCTTCATCAAATGAAGAAGGATCATTGTCAGTTTCACTTGACACATGGAATCCATACCATTCAGGTGCTGCAACCACCCTCGAACTCCTTCGAAGAGGTATGTGTGTTTCATCTTTATTTATCTCTTTAGTTTCTGGCTCAGAAAGCTTAGAATCCTCATGAGATTCAATGAGTTCCTTTACTTTATTTTTGTCTTGACCTTTAAGGAAATCATTCTACAGAAATTTCACATCTCTAAAGAAAAAAAACTTTTGGGTCTCAGGGTCATAGAGCTGGTATCCAATACCATCATTATAACATCCGGGTTTCAACAAACCCGAACTCGATCCGATTAAGGTCGGATTAACCCAATAAAGTTATCTGACGACATTAGATAACCTAAAACGATCAATTGATCGTGAATCAAAAGTCGTTCGGGCGAAATCGATCGAAAATCGATCGCATTGTATTGCGCGCCGTGAAAAAGCCGCGACAAAAATTCGAAAACCGCGAAACGAACCGATACCATCATTAGATCCGATTCAACGACACGAGACCAATGGAATTGACCGTTCGTCAATCGGAGGTCATATGATATTTTAAATCACAAAATTTAATCTTAAACAAAGACCGTATTCGAAAATTTCGGGTATTCAAAACCCGATCAGAAGTATGTCAATATTATACTCATATTGATCGTCATTCAGAGACGGTCAAATCGAGATGTTCTGCGTAAAAATCCGAGGCCCGAGGTGCGCGTACGGTAGATTTTTAAGTATATCAAATAATGAGTTTAAAAATAAATAAAATAAAAATAAATTTTTAAGTTCCACCTACTGTTACTATAAAAAAAGGAAAAATAATAATAATAATTAACAAATTTTACTCTACTGTAGCGGACCTGTTATTGAAAAAAAAATAATAAATAAATTTCTGTTGTATACAGTCTAATCAAATATATATATATATATAATTAAGAATTAGAATTCTGTTAGCAAGATTCCACCGATAAAGAAAAATATATATATATATACAATTATTTCTTTCCAGCTGTTGTTGTACACGGCAGACAACCCTCCTTTTCACTTCTTTTGGCACTTGGAGCTATGGCTTTCCACATGGCAATAGAATAAGCCCTGTTCTCCCTCTCAATTCTCTCCCCTCTTTCCCTATATAAACTAACCGACGTTGGGATTTCTCCTTCCTATTGCCCATTCTAATTACTCCTCTTTTCCTCTCTTGCCTTTTAGCTTTAAGTTCCAAAATCCCGACCTCCTTTCCAAAGAGTTTAAAGAGAACCTCTCTTACCTTCCAATTTCAGCCGTGAACATCAGATTGGAGTTGTTGCTTTGGCTCCAGGTTTCAACCATTCTCTCCACATCTCGGTACTGCAGCTTAGCCTCAAAAGAAACTTCAAGTGCTGCTTCAATGGCAGTATGTAGCTGCTGCATACAGCTAGAGCATCCACTGTTCTCACTAAGTTGGAGCTGCTACTCCTCTCTCAATTGGAACTATTGCATGTCAAGTGATCTCCAAATACTTGGAAATAGAGGTACAATCCCTTCCTCTCCTCCTTGCTGCCAAGCATATGCAATTTTACCCCCTTTTGTTGTCTTTTATGTGGTGTTTACACATTTTATTACAAATCCAAGCTCCAGATTTTTGTTTCTCCAAGATTGAAAATTTATGCTTGTGCCACTGTACAGTCCTAACTTCTCTTTTTGTTGCCATATATATCATGATATATGTACGCACACCTTCGATAACATGTGTACTATCTATTTCACTTTTGATTTCATTGGGTACCATGCAAATGAATTAGGTTTTTATAGTATGAAGACATACCTTGAATGAAATATTTTGATATTATGATGATTCCCTAGAAACCATCTGTTCAGATATATTTTTAGACTGTTTCTGAATGATTTAAATTCAATTGGATTAACTGGAATCTAAAACAGGAAGTTATTTATATTAATTATGATCCAATTTGAATTAATCATGTGTAGCTGTCTGTTCTGATTTATTAATTTGACATTAAATGAATGAAAATAATTAGATCAATTGGAAATATGGACAGGAAGTAAATGATGATCATAATCTTGAAATATTCAAAAGGATTTTTGTTCAATTAGTATATTAATCTTAGTAGAATTCTACTTGTATCCCAAATTAAGGCCTCGCATAATCTTGGGTATTGATGATGTCAATATATACATATAAATATTTATAAAAAAAACATTTCCATAGGGGATCTGGTTAGGAAATCTATAACCATATCTCCGCGCTACTCCTATCAATTCTTGTTAGAGATATATTGTTTTGGTTCTAGCATGATAAGGTATTTAACTTACATGTCCTGTGGATTGCCATGTAATACGTTAGTTATTCATGTTATATGTTTGTGAACCATGGGGTATATCTTCCTGTTTATAGTGAAACAGAGGTAACAACATCCATTCCTTAAACTCTCATGCACTAAATCCCAATTACCTTCAATCATTCAAGTCTTCATTGAATGACACCTATGTCGTGATGTGATTAGTTTAGGATTCAGATCAACTTTCATATCATATATTATTGGGTGTTCTCCACTCATTTGCTATTAATCTCAGAATACCCATTTAGCAATAAGATGTTGTACATTTTACCCTAAAGGAAAATATGATCAATTGCATTGTTCTCTAGTTTCAACACTTCTTTAATAAAAAAAAGGGGGACATAAGAAGAAAGCCACTTTTGAGGTTAGAAGTAGTTGATTGATCACTTCTGGCAATTAGATCAAATTATGGAGGGTGGCTATATACTTTCACTGAGTATAGATGTTCCGATAGATTAGCCAGATAATCTCTAGCAACAACTCACAGTATCAAATTAAGTCTATTTTACAATTTGACGGGTTTGGAACACAAGATGAAAAGTAATTGTGAATCAAGTTTATACCTCATAAGATGACTTGCAATATATAGTTGGTCACACATTCTTAGCTAATATGTTACTGATTGTAAATATAATTGAAGATATTGTAAATGTTTCCAATGACCTTTAAGTAAGCATTAATGGATGTTCTCCACGTGAATACAAAACAAACATCAGATCATCTATAAATATATAACTCTTTCCCTATGAAATCAACAAAGAATTTTATAAGATCATTATGAATAACAATCCTCAATTAACTTAATCTGTGGATATAATTATCTACTTATCACTAAAGATAAGACGGTGACAAATACTTAGATCTATAAGTCATCTATAAGAAGGGCTGAGAAAGATTCAGATAATCAAGGAAGGAATAAACATGATGATAAATCATTGATACCTGATAATTGTGCCAGTCATGGTGACTTTTGCACCTGATTGTGCGAGAGCGCGGTGACTCTCACCTGGGCGGAGGAAAGGAAGCCCAGTTTGGGCAGCGACCGCCAAGTGCGCGGGTCTAGGATCCCAGTCCCTTTTCGGTTTTTACGCGAGCTCGCAGTGTTTTTACGCCTCGTTGGGATCCAGACTTTAGACCAGTTCCGCTGACCCTGTCTTTTAGGATACCCAGGCGGGGGATCCTTGGTTTTCAGTTTTTACGTACGAGCTCGTTCGCCTTGTAATAGTCAGGCAGGTTTCTAGAGCGACTTTTCTAGGGAGTCTCTCACCCGTCTCAGTGGCGTAGTTTGGGAGTAGACCTATCCCTCTATTGGACCGCGCTTCCAATTAGAGGGCGAGACGGAAGAGCCATTTGTAGGCTTCTTCACCGCTTGAGTTACTTCGCCAAACAGACTTGGCGATTCTATATCTAGATCATCAATATCTACATCTACAACATCTGGAGTTATATCTGAAACATTGAAGTTAAGAATTGGAGAAGTTATGATCAAAAGACTATTCTCTCTACCCAAGAATTTAAACAAATTAATAGATCTTTACAATCTTAGCTTTCCATTTTTACTCACCAACATGATCTCTGAAGCATTTGATATATATATGCTCACACTCATACCCTCATGAATATTCAACTACAAATAAATAGGTAATATGGGGAAAATGCCGGGTTCTGGGGAAATCATTAGAAATGCATTACAAACAACTTGAAACCCCTTTTTACTTACGCAAGTAGATGTAGATTTTACTTATACCACCTTTCTACTTGCTTGCTTTTGCACATATTAAATGTCAAGTTATTTTTATAAATTTTAGGGAGGTACCAGCAATGGCTGACGCCTCTTCTTTCCTATTGTGTGTGGCAGGCAAACAGCCTGCAGTTCAGTAGCCGCTCAGTATATACATGCTTCCTGGAGACAGAGTTTATACTAGACGGTATGAAGTACTTTGTCTCAGTTTTTGTCTAGTTGGGGATGTATATGCTATCTCTTTTGTATCACTTGGGATATATGTTGTAATATGGAATATGCTTGTACAAGTTGTAAATGAATATGAATATTAATGAAAAGAAAATTTTGGTGCCAATTGTATCTCTTTTACTTTGTGGTTATGTTGTGAATGTGAATGTCATGTGGATAATTAGCCACGCGAAAAATTTTCCCTGCTTTTTGGTAACTTCATGCGATCTCATGTGAATAATAGTGCGATTGTGTGATTAACGGGTACCCGGATCCTGAGGGGTTCATAATCATTAACATACCTAATGAAGTAACACTCACGAGAGCGAGATTCTAGCTTACTTGCGTCCACGTTCTTCGCATGGACCAAACAACCCCAAACCCTCAAGTGATTAACACTAGGTTTGGTTCCATACCAGAGCTCATGAGGAGTCTTAGGTAAAGATTTGCTAGGATCTTATTCAGGATATATATTGCAGTCTCTACTACATATCCCCAGAAACTAAGTGGTAAATGTGCTTTGCTCATCATTGAACGGACCATATCCATGATAGTCCTGTTGCGTCTTTCAGCAACATCATTAAGTTGGGGAATTCCAGGAGGAGTGAGATTGGAGATAATTCCGTTCTCTTTAAGATATTTCTTGAATTCATCTGAGAGATACTCGTCACTACGATCAGATCGAATTTGTTTAATCTTCCTATCGGTTTGGTTCTCAACCAAAGCCTTGAATTCTTTGAACTTTTCAAAGGTTTTAGATTTATGACGTAATAGGAAGACAAACCCGTATCGCGAATGGTCATCAATAAATGTCAAATAATATCGATATCCAATTCGAGTCGTGGTATTGAAGGGACCACATACATCAGTATATATTAGGTCAATAATACCTTCACATCTTGTAACCTTGTTACGAAAAGGCATTCTAGTCATTTTACCTTGAATGCAATGTTTGCAGGTAGTCAAAGGTTGAACTTGTAGAAAATCCAAAGGTTCATCCTTTATCAATCCATTGATTTTATCAACAGATAAATGACCAAGCAATAGATGCCAAATCTCATTTGAAAGATTTTCATCCTCCCTGGATCTTTTCGGGTTTTTATTAGTGGCAGTAATTCATGATACATTTATCAATGCACAATTCATAAAGTCCATCAGAAGTCAAAATACCATCCGCAATATATTTATCATAACGATTTATAACTAATTTATTATAGAAAATGAATGAATATCCACTTCTAACAAGTTTAGATACAGATATCAAATTCCTTCTGACTTCAGGTACATAAAGACACTCTTTAAGTACTAGGACTCAGCCACTAGATAACGATAGTCGACAGGTTCCGACAGCGACTGCTGCAACACTTGCATCAGATCCCATCTGGATGACTATCTCCCATTCTTCCAGATTTCTAGTTTCCTGAAATAAATGCAATAAATTGCATACATGAACAGAAGCACCAGAATCTACAACCCAACTTCCTTCTTGTCCAACGAGAAAACTAGTTTCAATGATGAAAGTAGATTTTATACCTGCTGGGGCTTTACCTTTGTCGACCGACTTCAGATATTCCAGGCAGTTACGCCTCCAGTGCCCCGGCTTCTTGCAGTGGTGACAAACGTCGGTTTTTTTCGACGCTATCAGTGTGGATGCATTGGAAGATGAGCCAACTCCTTGACTCTTCTTTCTCTTCTGGGCCGGGCTCTTCCGAGAACCTTGCCTCCGACCGCGCTTCCCTTTGACCTGTGCAACCATTGCACTGCCAACGGGACCATCTTTCTACATTACGTCTTCTGTAGACTTTAATGCATCAAGAAGTCCAGTGTTTGTCAAGTCCAACTTGTTCATGTGGAATGAAACTACAAAATTATTGAAAGACTTGGGCAAAGACAACAGAATGAAATCAGCTTGCATGTCTGCATCCATATTTGCCTCAAGAGTCTCCAGCTTCGATAAGTGCCCAAACATTTTGAGTACATGTTCTCGGACTGAAGTTCCTTCCTGCATCTTGCAGCGAATGAGTTCTTTCATAATGTTGTAACGCTGGGTACGTTAATGTCACCAAACATATCTTTCAGATTCTGCATTATTTCCTGGCATGTGCTCATCTCCACATGTTGCTTCTGAAGAACATTGGAGAGAGAACCCAGGATATATCATCTTGCCAAGACATGATCTTCATCATACTTGTCATTGTCTTGCTTTTCTTCCTTCGATTTAGGGCTTTCATGCTTGTCTTCTGTGAGCACATAACTTATGCACTCAACCGAGAGAACAAGCTCCAAATTACAGATCCAATCTGAGTCATTCGGTCCGGTCAATTGGTTGACCTCCAGATGCCTGCTTAGTGGATTCATAGACTTCATTTTCTGAAATGAAGAATGCACTATATTAGAACATATAACCATACACTCAAATTTATGATATTTGATTAAGGCATATTAAATCAAATTATTCTTGCATTGTCAACTTTGAAAGTTCATTCCCTTAGTCACTTTCAAAGCAAGAGATATACTTACCGCTATATCTCTAGCAAGAACCGAGATCTCCTCTTTATCTTTGTTACATCCCAATAATATGAGAATCTGCGACTCCAATAAAGAGAAGCGGGAATATATTCAGCCTTGCAAGTCCAACTTGCATTTCCCAATTCGATCTTTAACACCCGGGCCCACCACCCCTAAGGTGATGTTGGCCTGTCGTTAATTGAACCAACCGTCAACAGGAATAGTACTCGCTATGCGCAATCCAATATCGCCCCAATAATATGAGGATCCGATATTGGGGTCACTATACATACGCTCTACTCTTTCGAGAAGCAAAGGGCCCGATCCAATGCGCTTGCATACAGGAGCTGTCACTTCGGACATGCGTCTCCCATATGTAATCCCTGGCGACGGAAACCCTTCGTCTTGACGGGAGACCGTTGATGTCACTTACGTGATCCTCCACCTCATATTTAAATTTAATTAATTATCATGAATAATATTCACATAATTAATTCTTCCAAGGGAAATACACATCTATTCATAATAGAGTGTTTTTAATTGGATATAATTAACTTAATCACATTAAATTAATTATCAATCCAATTCAATCAACAAACTTGATTTTACTTGAATATATGGTATTATCTTAGAGTACGTATTGATTCGAATTTTAATAATTAGAAAATACATCATGATCTCTCAGGCATCATTCGTTCCCTACCCACTGTCATGGCCAGTACCGGCGGGAGTGGGACGGACCGCAACCGGTGCGACCCGCTACCCCAACGCTCCCCGACTAGACACCATATCCGCATCGGGAAAAAATAATGCCGAGTCAATCACTTTGTACTTGAGATAATCATCGATTCTTCAACCGAAATTATACCATACAGTAATAATCAAAACAATTTCGATTATAAGGAAATTTGCTAAGTAAATTCCCAATCCTATTCAAGCAAGTTGTTTGTTGACTGTGTTTCCAATTATGATCTAGATCAAATCTAATCATTTTATTGGTTGATGCCAAGTCAATTAAGGAAATAATCATCATTAAATATTTCTCAAATATTTTCCATAATTATTTCATGAAATTAACAATTAATTTTATTAATTGAAAATCACTTGGTTCTTGATTAGGAATGTAATTTCAGCAGTGACCCCTACTTACTAAAATTAACATATCTCAATTAGAACAAATCCAAATCATGCAAAATCAGTTTCCTAAGATTGCTAATTTAATTTATGACAGAACCTAAGTGATATTTCACGCATTTCAAGGTGGATAAAAATAATAATTAACTCATTAATCATGTTAAGATTCGCAGTTCCCACAACAATGAATACATGTTAATTAAAACAACCATATCTTGAGCAAACGGAATCCAAATTACGTAAACTCAGATCATATAATTTCCTTATTTAATGGGAAACAAAATCCAAGTGATTAATTCGTGTTTAAACATTTTAAACAGGGCCGAATTTATTCACTAAATAGATGTGCGAAAATCAAATGCGATAAAAAAACTTTCACAACCTTTACAAATCCAATTCGTCCTAGGTTTATGGATCATATCCAAAACCTTCAACCTGGCTCTGATACCACTTGAAGGATATGGGATAATCCTCAAGCGCATCACGGAAGCATGAGCATCGTATCAAATACGACGAAGAACGACTAGTCGGACTAGTTGTTCTATGCAGCGGAATTTAAAAAATTTTCATGCGATGAAACCACATGATCCAAGAACGATTCTCAGATCGTTTCATCTAGAACCACATCAAGTATAAAGGAATACCTCTTGTAGCGTGGTTGATCGAGTCTCTACGAAAAGAGACCTCTTGTCTCAAGTCCGATCGTCAGAGAAGACGCTTGCGAGCACGGGGATGAGTCGCGTGATCCTCGCAATCCAACAAGTTGATCCAAACACGGTTAACTCCTGATCTCGTCGTACGAGATCGAACACTTTCTTCACGATCGTAGCACTCCAAAGAAGACGGAGAACCGAGGAACGTCGAGGCGGCGGTGCAGTGACGAAGCGACGACGAAAACTCTCCTCTAGGGTTTGGTGGACATCCACCAATGGAGAAGGGGAGAGGCTTGACGTGTGGAAGAGGGAGAGAGAGAGATGTGTCTCAATTGCATAACCCTAGAGAGTATTTATAGGATTTTGGGATCCATGGATCACAATCCATGGGACACACAAAATCAATGGATGAGATTGATTTGTGTTTAATCCAATGGTCAAGATTGTTGTTGGTAAAAACCAACAACTAATAATTTAATTTAGATCAAATATATTTGATAAATCAAATACAATTCAATCCTAAATCAAACAAATATGGAGAGATTAGTATGGAAATTGCACCCCCCATGGAATAGGTAGGGCGACTACCAATTTTCTTTGTGAGACTTGGTAGCCGTCCACCATGATCCCATGGTGGAGGCAATCTAACGAGATTGCATATCTCCATGAAAATCTCCCATATTTTCCAACAACTTTTATTGTAATTTATTCTACAAAAAATATTTAATAATTAATTTTGAGAATATTGCAATCTTGCCATTGGAAATTTGTGAATCACATTCACAACCCAAAATAAAATATAATTTACATTTTCAGTTAATTATACAATGTGAATCCAATTCACACCAATAATTAATTAACAAATATAAATTGTAATTAGCTCTCTCTAATACATTATAATCACATTTATAATATATTATGGATAATTGGATACTGCTATCCACATTATTCTTATCCACAATAAATAAATCTCATTTAATTATATTGGACAATTTCCACATGCATCAAGATAATTAAATCACATTTAGTTATCATTCTCTTAATGCTTAGATATAATTCAACTATGGAATTATTCTTGAACCCTTTCAAGAATAATGCGATTTCTCCGCAGATACTTGGAGATAAGGACAGGGTGATTGTATTCCACGTATAGTGACTTGGATATTGAGATTATATCTCAAATCCCGATCTCATGGACCTCCTACAGATGCTTGATTAAATCAAGACCGTAGACCTAATCTTCTCATTGTATCTGAATCTCATTTAGATCAATGTCCAATACATGGACTAAAATTAGGTCACTTCTCTACTGAGAGGAGTCACTAAAATCCAAACCTCATCACTCCCTCGGAATGGAAGCGTTATGGTTATACAATCGTTTATGATCACATCACCCTCAGGTATTCCCAACACCTATACATCCTGCATACTGGAAGACCTATGATCATCCTGAAGATATAGATCAATTTTACACTGTCATCTTCAGGATGTCTTCCCTCGTTTGTTCTCCCTGGTTGATGACAAAGATGCCTCGGTGCTTTCTTGCTGGACCGAGAACTGTTGGTGCCCTAGGATTTCAGCTAACCTTTCGGATCAGCGGTTGGAGGATTTTATCGCGTTGATGGCGTTACTCGAGGATGCTTGCAAGCCTACCCACGGTAGGGATCACTGGCAATGGATGGATGGGCCCTTCTCTACAAGGAAGGCGTACTTGGCTCTTGTTCCTTCCTCGCATGAGGTCGATGCGCCTCTTGTGCGCGATTGCAAGTTCTTTTGGGGGCTCAAGTTACCCGAGCGCATTGGCATATTTCTCTGGCTTCTCCGCAGGGGGAGACTACTTACTCGTGATCGTTGTGCCTCTTTGTTTACTAATATCGGGCCCATGTGCGGGCTGTGTGGCACGGAGCGGGAAACCACCGATCATCTCTTTCTTCACTGTGGCTTCGTTCGTGATCTTTGGACTGACTTGGGTTGGCTCAGCACTGCCTCCTGCACGGCCTTCTGCGAGAGCTTGGTTTCTTCCACGGGCAGGGCTAGGAGGGATCTCTTGGTCCCGATTGCGCGATTGTGGAGCATTTGGTTGGGGAGGAACGAAGCCCTCTTCGCGGACAACGTTTTTACAAGGAGAATATCGCGATCCTCGCTGCGCGTTTTGTGAACGATTGGTCTCCCGGGTAGGATGGCGCTATGTTTGCGCTGTGGGAGGTGCTGTTGCATGCCTTCGCGGGTGTTGACGTGGGTGTCTTCTTTCTTTCCTGGTTGTAATTTTTGTTAGTTGTGCTTTTGTAAAATCTCTTTACGCCGTTTTTGAATATATTGGGGTGAACACCAACGAGTGTCTCCCCCTTTGTTGAGTGTCAAAAAAAAAGTTTCTCAAAGCATATATCTTACCTTCAAATTCATGTCATGCTTCCAAAGCATGACGACCATGCATGGAATTTGATCAATCCCAATATCTCATGAGTGAGCTCATGTCTTCCGGTTCACATGTGAGCATGTGTGATTCCTTTGAGAGATCGTATTACTCATATGTCCTTACATGCACACCAGCTCGTCGATGTATAGACCTTGGTTAGGTCATCAACCTATTGGTCTGCCAAATGTACATACTTAGCTATATAGTAACACATCTATCTCTGGCCAGAGGATGCATGCCTATGCTGTGACAGTATTCAACATAGGTCTTTGGTTATCTCGATCTCGTTAAGTCAACCCATTGACTCAAATAATCTGACACCTCTGAATCACTATTCCCATGCAAAGGACCTGCATCAAGAGATCAATCAGATATCGGCCAAATGAGAAAGGATTGCCATCTCCTACTCAGGCTGGAGATCATCACTTAACAATCATTTGATGATGCTTGATGAGTCCTCTATCTAACTCCTTAGATATTCATCCAAGCATCAACCTTTATGATTCAATCAATGAATCAACAACTGTATGATTATCAAGTTGGCCATGGTACATAACCCTTATTGTACAGAGGGACCTTATAGTGCATTCATTCATTTAATCTCAGAAAGGGAGTGAAAAACAATCAATAACTTTTAGTGATAAATCATTTATTACAATAACATTTATTGCAAGAATGGTTCGCCTCGGGCTCACATTGCTAACAAACATATAAGAGTATATGTATAAAAAATGATTTATATATTTAATACAACAACAAAGTCTTTTCTCACAATTAAGTAGGGTCGGTTCTAATATAATTAAAAAATACAAAATAAATTAAATATGACTCCGACTAAATCTAATTAGTTGCCCAATTTCCTACTAATCCTTAGTCAGCGGCCCAACCAACTGGTTACCAAGTACCGACTTTTGCAACGTCGGTGTTCACGAAAGCGGCCTGTGCGGCCGCATATGCGTATGCGGTGCCCTCAGCACACCGCTTTCATGAAGCCCCCCATTATGCGCCCTGTGCGCTTATGCGGGCCGCATATGCGACCGTGCGCCGCATACACATTTTATTTATTTTTTTAATTTGTGCCACGTTTTTATTGTGTTATTTGTGCCACGTTTTCCTGGCTTTTGCATGTATGCCAACCACGCATTCCATGGCCATTTAAATCCATCGTCAAAGTAGTTGTACTGCGCGATTGAAGTAAACACACAAGGAAGAAAAAGAATAATGTACTAATAATTTAGCAAACTAATTTAGTCAACTAATAGTTATTATGAATGCAATATATTATATGTAAAGTTTGGTACTTTTGATGGAGGATCAGTTATAAATATAACGACAGAGATAAAAGACATTATATTCAACAATAGAGGTATTTTGTGTGCTAACTTTTCAATTTTGTTGATTGTTGTCAATTATTTTGTGTGCTAACTGTTCTATTGAAGTATTGATATTTGATTGATAGAGATTGTATTGAACTCTATATGAACGTTATTTTTCTTAGATCTTCTGTTGGACCAAAATCATAAATAAATTTAGTTATGTTGTAGTCACTTTTGTATATATTTATTTATTTTTAAATAAAAAATTAGGAAACTGCGTAGAACCGCACATGCCCCGCATATGCCCCCGCATACCGCTTAAGCGCTATTCAGTGACCTGTCCGAACGCATATGCATACCGCTTTCCTGAACCTTGTGCAACGTTCTCATTTAGATAGACACCCCTAGAGAGCATGGTTTCATAAAATGTACTAGGTCACAAAAATGATGGTATTTGCATGTCAAATACATATCACTCGTTGTTTATTTGTTTGGCTTTGGCAAGGTTTAGGTAATTCTGTTGGTTTATTTAGGATCTTGGGCACTCAAATTAATTGGATAGAGGTAGCAAGAACCCATAGAGAATTTGCCATATGATAGAGGAAATGTGGGCTTGCATGTGCTTATGGAGACTAACATAATGTTTATGTCAAACAACATGGGACACTTGTGTGAAATCTCCTTTAACTTACTATAACACTGAAATTGCTCGAACGGTAAGCAAGATCAGTTAGTTCATGGCCAAACCCACACCGGTACATTGGGAGTCAACTATAATGATAATCAAGCACCTGATGACTTCTCTGAGGCAGTACATATTTTGCATTAGAGGACAACCATTGCAGTTGGTTGCCTATATAGATGCATATTGTGTTGGATGTGTTGCTAAAAGGAAAGTCTACTATAAGATTCCACACATTATTTGGAGGTAACCTTGTTACTTGGAAGTGTAAGAGGTTGACGGCTGTGGCAAGGTTCAGTGCAGTTTTTAGCACAGGGCAATTGCACAGCTTTTGCAAACTTTATGTGGATCGAGTCCATAATTCTTGATCTCCATTTTGATATAGATGTACCTATCAAACTGTAATATATTAACAAGACAGTTTTACTTATTGCAAAAATTCAACCTTCCACGAAAGAACAGAATATGTGGAGATAGATTGGTTTTATATCAGGGATATGAACAGCTTCATTTTTGCCATAAATGGTAGTTCCAGATTTGCAGGCATGTTTACAAAGGCCCTCACACCAGCTTTGAACGTTGTTTTCAAAATGAGCACAATGTATAGCTTGTGGCGGAGTGTTGAGAGCCATTCATAGGCATTTCTGTTCCTTTTTTTGTCTTTCCTGATGTATTTCCACCGCTGGGCTTATTCCTATACGTGCAACGATTTCTCTTCTGTATAATGTCTCTCTACAGAAAGATATCTAAATCTTCCTTCAAGATAAAAAAGTTGATCCCTATTTTCGATAAGAGTGAAGCATGAACGTGTACTGAGCATGTGGGTGGGGAGGTTGTTTAACAAGAGGGTGAGGTTCAAATGGATCCAGAATCTAGTCTGACAGTTCATGGAATATTGAGATGCTTATTAGTAGCAAGCTCTCACGTTTCCATTAACACAACCAGCAAATCTTGCTTTAGGTATACTGTTGGAGTATTTGGTTGTGCGACTATTTAGTTGTAGATGGCCACATCCTTGTGTTTAGTCCCACATCGACCAGTGGTGGGACTTGGAAGCTCCGTGGAGGCTATATAAGGATCCCCAGACCTCCTGTATCCATTGAGAAAAAAGCAATGAAGCATATGCCCCTTTGAGGGCTTCTCTCGTGGTTTCATCCCGCTCCTCACGGAGTAGAGTTCCACGTAAAATCCCGCTGTTCTTATTGTTCTTTATCTTTTTCCATGTTTCGCTTCCGCTTCCTATTTTCTAACATGGTATCAGAGCAGGTCGATTCTCGAGGATTTCATGTTTGTTTTTATTCGAGATTCGAGACTCTATTATAGGGTTTCTATTGAAACCCTAATTATGCTCTTTATGATTATTTTGAAGATTTTATATTCAAGTTCTGCCATCACATACGACGATTTGATCAGCATCTCCTGCGATTCATTCTTGATGATCTCCGAATTTTTTTTTCTGGAATTAGGTCTGTGGAGCCCCGGTTCCCGCAGCATAATGTTTCCAGTTTCATCGCATCTCCCAGGCACTTCCTCCAAGCTTCATCTACGCAGTCGCGGGTGGCATCTCTTGCGCATCACATCTCTCGCGCATCAGATGCAGGCCACATATCTTATGATTACAGAAAAACCCCAAGTGAGACCGTTATCTCCAGCAAATATCAAGTATTGCCGGCGATGATCTGCGCGGCAGAGCAACCCTCGCGCAAACCTGCCTTCCAGGCGTTCTGCGCGGCAAAGCCAGCGACATCCCAAGCTGCTTCCTCTCCCCTTACGGCGCGAATCCCAGGCGCTCCCTCGCCTTCCCTTTCTCGCGCAGGCGACGCGCTCCCATCGGCCAGAAGCGGCGCCTCCTCCTCTCTTTCCCTTGGTATCAGCGCGCGGCAACGCAACCCCGACGCAAAGTGGCGCAGGCCATCCACGAGCAGCGCAGCAGCCCAGCCCCAGATCCCGTCGCGCGTGCAGCAGCCCGAGATCCCATCGTGCGCGGCACTCGCCGCTGCCCAGGCGCGAGGCGGCCCAAGCCCTAGTCGCAACTTCCCCAGGCGGCGACGTTCTTCATCGAGGGTTTCCTTTGGGAACCCTAAGCGCGTGGAAATCGGGGGGCGATACCCCTTTAATGGGGACCCATTCGGTCACCATTTAAAAAATGCGTGTTTCTTGTGAGGGCCCAGTCTGAAAGAAAAAACGAGAGGGGGTGAGTATATCTATGGGCCCTTTGGGCCGTGAGGTATTTTTTAAAATCTAATTAAAAAAAGAAAAGAGGTGCGTACAAGAAAAAGCCGTACGCAAGAATAAAAAAATTGAAAAGCTGAAAAAAATGCGAACAACTTATTTTGAAAAAAAATTGTGGCGGCTATAAAAGAGAGAATTGAAATAGCCGAAAAAATTTGAGAGAGGATTTTTTTAGGAAAGCCGGAAAATGTGCCAACGACATAAAAAAATATTTAAAAAAAATGATAAAATGAATGTGATCGGCTATGTGATGTTTTTCCCATTATATTGTCTTCTCCCAACTTTGTCGATTTCTCTGTTTTCCGACAAGTATGGGAGAAAGGGGGAGTATTATGTAGAGTCACAGGTCCTGTTGCAGATTTAGATGTCAGATTCAGATTTCCCTACTCTACAGTTTTTTAGATGAATATTCTACATGCGTAAGTCTAGACCCGACGTTCAAATTCCGAGTCCCAGTTTGATACACAGTTTCAGACTCGACGTCAGATATTTCCGAGTCTCCAGTTTCAGATACGCACGAGTATGCGGTCTTTTCAGATGAGCACGTGTATGCCATCTTTTGTCATGGTCCCCATCATCATTCTTGTTTTGTCGGCCAGAGTTTTTTACGTGAGCCATAGGGACTTCAGAGTAGAGGAACATTCCCTATGCCATGTTGGCAAGGGTTTTCATGTGGTAGCATAGGTACTCCAGAGTAGTGTACCATTCTCTGTGCCAGATGGGAGAGACCCAGTTCATCGACGAGGAGACGTATCAGACTCCATTCTCCAGCGACCGTGGACTCCGACGAGGATTGCACTTCCACGGCCTCTTCAGTTCGGCCCCTTTTTAGAGATGGAGCAGTTGTCCACATGTTGTGGCGGACCAGAGTACTCCGATGAGGATACTCATTTTCAGTTGTAGTGACTCTGACAAGCGCGGTTCAGAGCACATGCTCTTTGACAAGGAGATTCAGCAGACTCACACTCCAGCCCGTTCGTCCTCCTCACCTGCACGACATGAGAAGCAACATCCTCGATAGCAATCGACAGTTGTGCGCGTTGAGTTGATATCGCCCGTAGTGTCTTGTAGCGTGAGTTTAGTTTCTTTCTGTTTGTCCAAGCTGAGCATTGCATGCTCCAGCTTGAGGGGGAGTGTTGGAGTATTTAGTTGTGCGCCTATTGAGTTGTAACTACCTCCAAGATCCATTAACCACATCTTTGTGTTTAGTCCCACATCGACCAGTGGTGGGACTTGGAGGCTTTGTGGATGCTATATAAGGAGCACCAATCCTCCTGTATCCATTGAGAAAAGGCAATGAAGCATATGCCCCTTTGAAGGCTTCTCCCGTAGTTTCATCCCGCTCCTTACGGAGTAGGGTTCCACGTAAAATCCCGCTGTTCTTATTGTTCTTTATCTTTTTCCATGTTTCGCTTCCGCTTCCTATTTTCTAACATATACAGTTATAGATTGATCAGAACACTCCCTGAATTTCGTTGCACACTTTAAGTACCCTCTTATCTGGGTAAATGGATCATGGAAGAGGATCGGTTTACCACTTAAGTCTATATATGGAACTCCCTTTTTTCTGTTTTGTATACATAACATAAAAATAACCCTACCTGGGAATGATGGCTATAGGTTTTCTCCCCGAGGTTTTCATCCTTCAAAAGGAAGGGTTTCCATGTTAATTGCTGTGTTCTTGTCGTTGTTCTTCATGTCTACATGGTATCAGAGCCTTGCTGATGCATGTGATCTGTGCCTTTTCTGCTGTTGCAAGCTTCATTGCCCTAGTTCTTGTGGAGCACATCTCATTCTGTGGATCCGGGTTGCTGGGGCAGGTGTATGCCTCACAAGACCTCTTTTTCTTCTGGAGACGAGATCTCCAGGTACTGGCCTTCATCCTGCTGGGAACGAGTTCTACGACCTCCCTCATGAGGTATTTCCTCCAGCGGCCCTTTATTTTCCTGCAAGCAGCATTTTCTGCGGGTCTTTTCTTCCAAGACGATCCACTATGAGTCATTTTTCGGTTGCTGGCTGGTCCTTTTGCGGCCAAGTTTTTTGTTGCTTGTGAGTCTTTTGTGCACGTGGATCCTCCGTATCTTGTTTGCAATGGAAGACAAAAATAAGATTTGGGTGGTTGGGGTGTGGGGGGGGGGGGGGGGGAGTACCCCATTCAAATCACAACACTATGGTAACCAAAGAAACTTTTCTGTTGTGGACTGCTGTAGTGGAAATGGCGATTGCGAGCCGTGGTCGGATCGGGTATATTAATGGCCCTGTTTCTAGACCAGATGATAATAATCCCTTGTGGGAAAATGGTATCTTGAAGATAACCAAGTTAAGACTTGGGTATATAAATGGGCCTGTTTCTAGACCGGATGATAATGATACCTTGTGGGAAAAATGGTATCTTGAAGATAGCCAGGTTAAGGCTTGGATTGTGAACTCTGTCTCTAGTGAAATACAACACCTAATTCTTAGGAAGAAGTCGCCAAGGGAGATGTGGATGGTCCTAGAAAGTATGTATAGCCAAAGAAAGAAAGATTTATGTATTTATCAGCTGACTTGATTTGTCCAGAGGAGCTATCTGTCTCGGCTTATTATAGTGCTTTGATGTCTAAATGGGAAGACTTGGATTATCACTACGAGAAAATCTGGAAATGCAACATTGATTAGAAGATTTTTTGGGATAGAGAATGGAAAAATATAACTTCTATTTTCCTTGGTGACCTGAATCAAGATTTTGAGAACCTCAGAAGCCAAATTCTCAACTCTGCTATTATTCGCAGCATTCAAGATGTCTACCATCAAATTGAGGCCGAGGAATAGAGAAAGACGCTAATGAATGACTCTAACGTGGACGGAATGAATATAGAAAGGTCCGCACTCATATCTCGAGGAAACAATGGAGGAAAGCAAAATAGGAGGTGTTCGCACTGCAAGAAGTCCGGTCACACTGCCGAGCTCTGTTGCGAACTTCATCTAGAGAAGAAATATCCAAGGGGTCGGTCTGATCCAAAAAATAAGAAGGATATGGCTAGTACTTCTAACCAAAGTGGCAGTGAAAGAAAGAAAATCACTCCAAATCCAATTCAAGAACTTCAGGCTTACCTCAACATGATAAGCACTCAAGTCGAGAACTTTAAAAAAGCTAAAATTACAAATAGTGCAATTGCCGCTGCTGCCCAGAAGAGAGGTAATAATCTACACACTAGAGAGTAAAAGGAGTGGATAATAGATAGTGGTGCCACTGACCACGTGACAGGGGATCCAAAATTCTTTAAAGCCTACAAACCAACTTCTAGTAAAGAGCGTGTTGCTCTTGCAGATGGATCCCATGTTACTGCGGCAGGAAAAGGAAGTGTTTCACTTAACAAATTCTTGATTCATGACACTCTTCATGTTCCTAACATGCCTCCGAATCTCCTCTCTATAAGCAAGATAACCAAAGAACTGAAGTGTGAACTAATTTTCTCCTCTGATCGATGTATGTTGCTAGACTTGGTGATAGGGAGGAGGATTGAGATTTGTTTGAATTTTGACGGCCTATATCACTTTCCTATTGAGGCCATTGCTGATGGAAAGAATATTGAGAATGATGGCAATCAATTGATCACATGATGGCATGAATGTCCAGGTCACATATCTTTTGGTTCTCTTAGAGAGTTGTTTCTTGATTTGTTTGAGGATCTCAAGGTTGAGAGTTTTGTTTGTCACGTATGTATGAGAGCTAAGAATACTCATGCTACTTATACTGTTTGAGAGCAAGACTACTGACATCTTTGAGTCGGTTCATTCTGACATTTGAGGTCTTTGTGTTGCTTCTTTCAGTGGTTACTGTTGGTGGAAAAGAGTTATATGTTTATTCCATTGAACCCTAGGCTCTCTTATATAGAGAAAACCCATGGGTAAATTACATACGAGGTTACCAATAAAATAAAAATAACATAAATGATAAACTGACTACATAGTTATCTCTACACTCCCCCTCAAGATGGAGCATAGATATCAATCATGCTCAACTTGGAAGAACATTTCTGGAAACGGTCCTCTGAGCAATGGCTTGATGAAGATGTCGGCAGTCTGCTCCCTGAACTAACATGTGAAGTAGAAATCAGGCCCTTCTGGATCATATCTCTAGTGTAGTGGCAGTCTACGTCAATATATTTTTGTTCTTTCATGAAAGGCAGGATTATTAGCAATGAACAAAGCAACTTGATTATCACACTGTAGCTGCATGGGTAGAGGTACATATATATGCAAGTCTTCTAATACAGCTCGAACCCACATCATCTCCGTGCTTGCTTGTGCCATGACCCTATATTCAGATTCAACACTAGATCTAGCCACGACAATTTGTTTCTTGCTTTTCCAAGAAACCAGAGAGCTTCCCACAAAAACTGCAAAGCCTGAAGTAGACTTTCGATCCTTAGGGCATCCTGCATAGTCCGCATGCGCACATGCCGAAATAGATAAATCCGTGTCCTTTCTAAATAGCAATCCTGTGCCTGGAGACGACTTTAGATACCTTAGTATCACATATATGGCATCCATATGTATCTGTCTTGGTTGTTCCATGAACTGGCTCACTCGACTTACTGCAAAGGCAATATTATGTCGAGTTATAGTGATGTAAAGAAGCTTACCCACCATTTCTCTGTACCTTCTCCAATCAACCTCCTCAGTATCGTTATCATATAATTTCATACTTGGATCCATAGGAGTACTTAAGGGTCTACATCCAACCATGCCCGTTTCAACAAGCAAATCTGTAATATATTTCCTTTGGGTCATCACAAGACCCTGTGCATTCCTGGCAAACTCCAGCTCCAAAAAGTATCGTAGAGTACCAAGATCCTTCGTAACAAACTGACGGCCCAAAAATGCTTTTGCCATCTCTATCCCTTGAGCATCATCTCCTGTAACCAGAATATCATCAACATATACCACGATGACAACCGTACCACTAGAAGTCTACTAGAAGTCATCTGGATAAACAACGAGTGATCCACATTTGATCTCTTGAATCCTTGTTGTTCAATTAGATGGGAAAGCTTCTGAAACCACAACCTTGGGCTCTGTTTATTGTGAAGTCTACACACCATATGATTCTCCCCCTCAACAGCAAACCCCGGGGGTTGCTGCATGTAGACTTCTTCCTGCAGATCGTCATACAAGAATGCATTTTTAACATCAAGTTGAAATATGAGCCAGTCACGTACCACAACAACAGACAAAAGAATACGAAGAGTGGAATGACGAGCAACTGAAGAGAAGGTATCCATATAATCCACGCCATATGTCTGAGTGAAGCCTCTCGCCACTAGCCTTGCCTTGTAACGGTCAAGACTACCATATGCGTGGTACTTTACTGTGAATACCCATTTGCAGCTAACAACAGATGTGCCTGAGGGAGCGGGAACCAAGCTCCATGTACCCAGTGATTGTAAGGCAGCCATTTCCTCTTCCATAACAGAACACTAGGCGGTGAGAAGGTGAAAAGAAACCTGGGAAGCAAGTGGATATGATGCGCACGTACGTTTCTGCTTCCGAATAGCAATAGGGACATCAAGATCATCATCCACTGTACTCGTCGGTTCACATTCTTCCTACAAAGATGAATACTGCACATGCACTCTATCCGACCCATCATTAGTAATAACATCTGAACATACCTGAGGCGTGCTGGATGATTGACGTACAACATGTGCAGGACCATACCGACATGTATAATATTTAGGTAATGGCAGAATAGGTGGTTTTGGTGGTGGTGGTGGGGGTGGTAGTGGTGATGGGGATGATGTTGGCGTGACAACCGGGACGGGCATGGACGGATGCGGACTCAGAACTGGAGGAGGAACATAGACGTCGTCATTAGATGTGGATGAGGCCAACCTATCACCTGCAGGCGAGAAGTACATAACAGACTCAAAAAATGTAACATCAACACTGACAAAGTATTTTCTGTTTACAGGATCATAACAACGACATCCCTTTTGAATCCGAGAGTAACCCACAAAGACACACTTGACAGCTCTAGGTGAGAGTTTGTCAAGTCCAGGAGACAACTGGTGAACAAAAGCAACACCAAACACACGAGGGGTAAGAGAGAATAATTCCTTGTATGGAAAAATAATAGAAAGAGGATTTTTCTCACCAAGTATCGAGGACGGCTACGATTCACAAGGTAACAGGCTGTAAGAACTGCATCTCCTAAAAAGAAATAGGCGCACAACTCTGGATAAGCAGGGTTCGAGTAATATCAAGAAGATGCCGATGTTTTCTCTATGCAACTCCACTTTGTTGAGATGTGTAAGCACATGTGGTTTGATGAATAATACCTTTTGACGAAAAGAAATGCAAGAGAGAACGAGTGCAAAATTCCAAAGCATTGTCTGTACGAACATATTTGACACGAGAGGAAAAAACATTTTGCACTTCAATTATAAGATTTCTAATAACATCCCCTGCTTCAGATTTGTTCTTTAATAGAAATACCCATGACAAACGAGAGAAATCATCAACTACTACAAGATAAAACATGTGTCCTTGGTGATCAGGAACACGACTCGGACCTCAAATATCGACAGGAAATAATTCAAACGGAGAGCTACTGCTCCGACACTGACGACTAGGGAAGCTAGCTCGATGGTGCTTTCCCAACTGACAAGCTTCACACCGAAAGGAAGAACTTGGAGGAATCTGAGGCAAGAGATGACGCATCTTCTGAAGCGGGAGGTGATCAAAGCGTAGATGCCAGGTGTTAGAAAATAATCATGCGGAAGCGAACATGGAAAAAGAATAAGAAATATAAAGAAGACGGGATTTTTACGTGGAACCCTACTCCGTGAGGAGCGGGATGAAATCACGGGAGAAGCCCTCTAAGGGGCAGATATTCTATTGAATTTCTCATCTGTTACAGGAGGCCTGGGGTTCTTTATATAGCTTCTACAAGGCCTCCAAGTCCCACCACTAGGCGGTATGGGACTAAACTCAGTGGTGTGGTAAATGGATCTTGGAGGGATCCATTTACCCACCTATTACATAAGTGACGCAAGCTCCAAATACTCTAACACTCCCCCTCAAGCTGGAGCATGCAATGCTCAGCTTGGACAAACAGGAAGAAACTCAACTCACAATACATGACACTACAGACAATATCAACCCAACGCGCACAGCTGCTGCTCTGCAGTCGAGGACGTTGCTTCTCATGGCGTGCATGTGAGGGACGAACGGGCTGGAGTGTCTATCTGGCTCAGAGAATGGTACTCTACTGTGGAGTCCCTATGATACCACATGAAAAACCCTTGCCCTTAATGGCATAGGGAATAGTCCTCTGCTATGGAGTCCCTATGCTCACATGAAAGCTCTGGCCGACCAACAAGAATGACAAATGATTGGCATGCTCATCGTCGAGTCTGAATCTGAAATTTGTAGAGTCTGAATATCTGACCGGTCTGGGAAATCTAACATCTGAATTTTAGAACAAGTTGCGCGTTAGGTAGCCGACAGCCAGCGCAGGAGAGATAAATTCGTAAATAGTGTTCTTAAAGTTCTTCTAAGAACACTATTTATGAATTTATCTCGAAACCGTTCGGATCTTTTAAACATGGATTTAAGCAAACATACAGATTTCGTTGGGGCGTTCCCTACTTGCGACGCGTTGCATTGCACGAATGCAATGAAAAATTGGCAAGGGCCGCTACATCGCAGCCTGGATGTAGTTCAAAATTTACAAGGGTTCTCGCATGAGGAACGCATGCGGGTAAATAAGCTAGTTCCGCTGCATCACCGCCCGGATGCAGTCCAAAATTTACAAGGGTTCTCGCATAATGGACGCATGCGAGTAAAGAAGTTAGTCCAAAAGAGATTGCAAAGGAAGTTACGGATTGGTAGTTGGAATATCGGTACTTTAACTGGAAAATTGATGGAGATAGTGGATACAATGGAAAGAAGGAAAATTCATATATTTTGTCTTCAAGAGACTAAATGGGTTGGAGAGAAAGTAAGGGAGATCGAGAAGACAGGCTTTAAACTTTGGTATTCAGGTAAAGATAAGGGCAGAAACGGTGTTGGAGTGGTTGTTCATAAAGATTTGAAGGATTGTGTGGTTGAGGTGCAAAGATTTGGGGATCGGATTATTTTGCTAAAGTTGGTGCTCGAAGAAGAAATTCTGAATATCATCTCAGTTTATGCACCGCAAATTGGTTTAGATGAAAGGACTAAACAAGCTTTTTGGGAGGATCTGGATAAGATTTTACAAGGAATCCCACAAAGAGAGATGGTTTGCATAGGTGGAGATCTTAATGGACATGTGGGAAAAGATGTTTCAGGGTATGCAAGTGTGCATGTAGGACATGGTTTTGGGGATAGAAACGAAGAGGGAAAAGTCATTCTGGATTTTGTAACTGCATATGATCTTTTCATAGCAAACACTCTTTTTAAGAAGAGGGAGGAGCATTTAATTACTTATAAGAGTGGCTCAACTAGAACACAGATAGATTACTTTGCGTTGAGGAGAAGAGATCGGTTGTGTTGCAAAGATTGCAAAGTAATCCCTGGAGAGAGTTTGACAACCCAACATCGCTTGTTAGTCTTGGATTTACAAATAAAAGGGCTGGTAAAGAAAAGGAAGGTTCCTAAGATCACTAGAACTAGGTGGTGGAATCTTCCGCTGAAGCAATCAAGCTTCAGGGAGAAGGTTTTAGAAGACTTATCTTGGGATTGTAGCGGTAGTGCAAACGAGATGTGGGAGGCGGTAGCATCTTGTATTCGAAAGGTAGCCAAAGAGATGCTAGGCGAGTCAAAAGGAGGAGCTCCGGGTCAAAAGGAGGCTTGGTGGTGGAGTGAAGGGGTGCAAGAGAAGCTAAAAATTAAAAGAGCTTGCTTTAAAGCTATGTCTAAGGATAGAACAGAGGAAACTGTCACAAACTATAAAATAGCGAAGAAGGAAGCAAAGAAGGCTGTAAGCGAAGCTAAGTCAAAAGCTTATGAGGTTTTGTATAAAAATCTCAACTCTAAGGAGGGCCAGAAGGATATATTCAGGTTGGCCAAAGCAAGAGAAAGAAAGACCAAAGACCTTTCTCAAGTGAGATGCATTAAGGACGAGGAAGGTCACGTGCTTGTTACTCAGAAGGATATAGAGACTAGATGGGAGCAGTACTTCCATAAACTTTTCATTGGAGAAGGAAGTAGAGAGATCACTTTGGGTAGTGAAAGTTACTTGAATCGTGCATGCTATAGACGAATACAAAGAAAAGAAGTAGAGGAGGCTTTGAAGTCTATGAGACCTGGGAAAGGTGTTGGACCGGATGACATCCCTGTAGAAGTATGGAAAGTTTTAGGTGAGCGTGGTTTGACTTGGCTTACGAATCTATTCAATGTTATTTGGCGAAGCAAGAAAATTCCTGAAGATTGGAGGAGGAGTATCGTGGTGCCTCTTTATAAGAACAAAGGAGACATTCAAAATTGTTCAAATTACAGAGGTATCAAGCTGATGAGTCACACTATGAAAATTTGGGAACGTGTGATCGAAAGAAGGTTGAGGCAAGTTTCCCAAGTAAAAGAAAACCAATTCGGATTCATGCCAGGTCGCTCAACTATTGAAGCCATCCATTTGCTGAGGAGAACAATGGAGATTTATAGAGCTAAAAGGAAGAATATCCATATGATCTTTATTGATTTGGAGAAGGCTTATGATTCCGTCCCACGAGAGGTACTATGGAGAGTTTTGGAGAAGAGACAAATACCTGTCCTATACATTAATCTCATAAAGGATATGTATGATAGGGCTTTATCTTGTGTAAGGACCCCGACGGGGAAGACTGACTATTTTTATATCAACATTGGTTTACATCAAGGTTCAGCTTTGAGTCCATTTCTTTTTACTTTGATTATGGACGAGTTGACAAGTCACATTCAGGATGAGTTACCTTGGTGTATGTTATTTGCTGATGATATTGTGTTGATTGACGAGACTAGAGATGGAGTAAATGAGAAGCTTGAGGTTTGGAGACATGCATTGGAGACTAAAGGCTTTCGTATAAGTAGGGCTAAGACGGAATATATGGAATGCACCTTTGATGGAAGCAATGGTGAAGGAATCGAGGTGAAGATTGGTGACGATAACATTCAGAAGAGAGATTCTTTTAGATATCTGGGATCTATTTTGCAACATGATGGGGAAATTGATGGAGATGTTACTAATAGAATAAATGCAGGCTGGCTAAAGTGGAGAGGAGCCTCCGCTGTTCTTTGTGATAAGAAAATTCCTTTAAAAATTAAAGGAAAGTTTTGCAAAGCAGCCGTGAGACCTGCTATGCTTTATGGTTCTGAATGTTGGCCTGTGAACTATAGACATGTGCAGAGAATGGCTGTAGCAGAAATGAAAATGCTAAGATGGATGTGTGGACATACACGTAAAGATCGGATTCAGAATGATGCAATTAGAAAGAAAGTTGGTGTAGCTCCGATCGAGGATAAGATGTGAGAAAACCGCTTAAGATGGTGTGGTCATTTGCAAAGAAGGTCAACTGATGCACCGGTTAGGAGATGCGAGTGTTGGGATGTTGAGCCGGCTAAGAGAGGGCGAGGACGGCCCAAGAAGTGTTGGAAAGAGACTATACGAAGGGATCTTAGCTTTTTGGATATAAGTCCGGGATTGACCCAAGATAGATCTGAATGGAGGCGAAGAATCCATGTAGCCGACCCTACTTAATTGTGGGAAAAGGCTTTGTTGTTGTTGTTGTTGTGTACCTGTGACTCTACATATACTCCCCCTTTCTCCCATACTGGTCGGAATGACATTATATGACCACGTTGGGAGAAGATAAAATAATACATAAATCTGGGGAAAACATGAATATTCTCAAAAGATTCCTTACGGCTTTTCTTCATCATTTTTTTAATAAGCCGTCCAATTTTTTATTTGATTTTTTTTTGAAATATTTTTTTTCATGCCGTTTTCATCATATTTTTTCCGGCATTTTCCAAAGTTCACATTTTTTTTAAATATGCGTACGGCTTTTTCTATTGTACGCGCCTTTTTCGGAAATTCATTTTTTTCTCTTTTTTTTTCTCTCGTTTTTTTAACAACAAAAAAAAACCTTTGCCCATTTGGGCTTACAAAGCACTCACTCCACTTCAATTTTTTTTATTATTTATTTTTTTTTAATAAACATCTTCTTTCTCCTTTTTTTTTCACTCTCCCTTTTTTTTTTGAAATCATTTTTTTTTCAAAATCAGACCTCCTCTTTTTTTTTAATCCCTCCCCTCTTTTTTCCAAATGCTCCCTTCTCTCATTTTTTTTCTTGGGCTCAAAATAGCCCTAAAAAAGAAACCGCTTTTTTTTTTTATAAAACGGCCCACGTGGCTTAGGGTTCCCACGCTGGGAACCCATCTCTTTCAAAACGGGAGCCGCCTCCGCCGCCAGAAGATAACGCTGCCAAAAGAGGAAGGCGCCTGCGAGGGGTTTTGAGAGCCGTTGTGTCATGTCGCCAGCGCCGGAGATCGCGAGGATGGCACGCAAAGGCGGCGCCACCAAGTGCCGCCCTGGAGATCTAGCGCCTGCGCAAGAGAAGGGGGGTGCGCGCATCGATGCGCGCTTGGAGGACTTTGCGTGCGTGCCTGGGCTATCGCGCGCCCTCGCCTGGGAGCCCCGCCAGTGCGCAAGGTCACGGGCGACCGCCGCTGGAGGTTGCGTGGCCCGCGCATTGAGTCGTTGTTGAAGCCTCGACTGGATCTGGAGGGCGCGGAGTTATGTGCGGCTGCGCACCATGGAGGGATGGACACGCCTGCTCGATCAGGCGCCGTAGGGAGGTCCACGCCTGCTCGATCTGGATGCCGATCTGGATGCTGTACGGAGGGGAGTGTTTCGCCGCTTGATGGATTTCGCCGCCAGTATTCACCGCCTGGAAAGAGGGCTCCGCCAGGATTATGGGATCAGCATGTAGGGCTTCTCGACGGGAGGAAGGCTTCGCGCGGGCTGGTGCTGTTCCTGGGAATTGCGAAGCCTCCTGATGCGAAGCGTGGGCTGAGAAGCGATGGGGTTCTTCGCCTGGGGCCATGATAGGGAGATGCAGTGCGTGGCGGAGGGAGCGCCTGTGGTTGCGCGATGCCGCCAGCGGCTGGAGGAAACGCGCCCGAAGGGCTGGATGCGCCCCCTGTTCGTCGTACTTGCAGATGACGAGATCTGAAACTTGCTAAGATGCTGATGACGAACTTCAAGAATTAGGGTTTCGAATCGAAACCCTATAACATAATTTCAAATATAAATCTTCAAGAGCAATCGAGAAGAATCTGATACTCGATTCTCAAATCAAAATATAAAGAACACAAAAAAAACTCCTCGAGAATCGACCCGCTCTGATACCATGTTAGAAAATAATCATGCGGAAGCGAACATGGAAAAAGAATAAGAAATATAAAGAAGACGGGATTTTTACGTGGAACCCTACTCCGTGAGGAGCGGGATGAAACCACGGGAGAAGCCCTCTAAGGGGCAGATATTCTATTGAATTTCTCATCTGTTACAGGAGGCCTGGGGTTTTTTATATAGCTTCTACAGGGCCTCCAAGTCCCACCACTAGGCGGTATGGGACTAAACTCAGTGGTGTGGTAAATGGATCTTGGAGGGATCCATTTACCCACCTATTACATAAGTGACGCAAGCTCCAAATACTCTAACACCAGGTATACAGAGAAACTGATCCGGCTGAATAAGAGGAGACACCAGCATAGGAATTCCGAGCCAGACGATAGAGATCATCCTGCTCATAGCCACAACCAATCACCCGGCCCGTTAGTATGTTTTGAAATATAAGAGAAGATGGGTCAAATATAGCGCGACTGTGCAAATCCTTTGTAATCTGACTAATAGACAGTTTGTTCATCGAAAAATCAGGGGCATGTAGAACATTCTGTAAATGCATGGAAGGTGACAAGGTAACCTCCCCCTGTCCAATAATGGGGGGATGGGTTCTATCTGCTATTACCACTGACCGTCCTGGTAGAATCTCCCTGTATGACTCGAGTTTGTCTCTGTCGCGGCAAAGATGATGTGTTGCGCCGGAGTCCATAATCTAATCTGAGACATTTGAATTATGACATGATGTAAAAGCAGAAACACTACCTGAGGTGCTAGCAGAGGCAGAAGTACTGGCAGATGCTGAAGCAGCAATATCTGAAGAACCTCCTAGAGAATCTGTAGATGCGTGAGGCACAATATCGCGCAATCTCGCCATGAGCTCCTCGAACCTGTGATCTGAAGTGGATGCTGACGGGGATGCAACATGTTCGGCTACTCGCGCCGATGCTGGAAACCCATGCTTAGAATAGCATGTACCCTCAAAGTGACCTGTGCGATGGCAAAAAGTGCATGGCTGGCGAAAACGACCACCTCGACCACGAGGTCCACGGCCATGGAATGAAGACTGACCACCTCTCCCTCGGACACAGCCATCGCCGAGGGTGGTGGAGTAGAAGTACTGGAAGAGACAGAGACGCGGCTAAGCCTCTGGTAGACTTCCTCCATAGGAGGAATGGTAGCATCGACAAGTATCTGTGATCGGATAGCATCATATTCAGGATCAAGAGCCGCAAGTAGTACCCCCATCATGGTAGCATTCCTAAAAGTCTTCTGCTGCTTGGGGGTGGTCGTGAGAGGTATAGTACTGTAGAGTTTCTCAAACATCTCCCGTAGAGATGTATACAAGGAATGTAGTGTCCGTCCATTCTGCTTTATGGTGAATATGTCATGCTGGAGCTGTAACATCTTCGTCTCATTTCGCACCTGCGAATAAGTCGCCGCCAGTATGTCCTACATCGCCTTAGCAGTGGGCTGATGGAGAACATCATTGGCAATCTCCATCGACAACGTGCCTGAGAGCCAGACCTTGGCATATGAATCAGCAGCCTCCTAGGAGGCATGGATACCAGTCTTCGCTGCCTTTTCTTCCTCGGTAAGAATGCGCTTCTTACCCTTCGACTTCATGAGGCTCATGAACTGCATTGCCCAGAGCTCATAGTTCGTCCCATCCATCTTGACTATTGGCGCGGGACCTTTAGACGCGCCTATGGAGGGCATATCAACTTTGTTTTCTGACATGTCACCGGAGACGAAGAACTAGGATTCGTAGACCAAAAGACAAGTGTCTACATAAACTGTATAGGATTTGAGTGCATATGTAGACTTTACGCACTCAAAACCATGGAGGGAGAGCCCGACGGAAGAGGAGGCACCGGCGGTGGAGGGGCTCGACGGTGTAGAGGTGCGGCGGTGGAGGGACCCAGCAGTGGAAGGGGTTCGACGGTGGAGAGGGTTCGGCGATGGAGGGGCCCTGCGGCGTGGTGGGAAGAGGAGGCGGTGGGAGGAGGGCGATGACAGGGAGGAGGGGTGGAAGGAGGTGACATCGCCGAGAAGAGGGGGGGGGGCGGCGTGGGAAGGGTTAGGGTTTTAAGGCTCTGGCTCTGATACCATGTTGGTGGAAAAGAGTTATATATTTATTCCATAGTTCCTAGGCTCTCTTATATAGAGAGAACCCATGGGTAAATTACATAAGAGGTTACTGTTGAGATAATTGTATCTCTTAGTATCTAGTTTATATTTTATGTTTTCTTTGCGTATCACTCATGTAATTAACCAATGGATTTTCTCCTATATAAGATAGCCCTGGGATCCATTCAATAACATGTCCCAACATGGTATCAGAGCAACGGTCCTAGATCGGGGTTCTCGTACTCTAACCCTAACCCTACCCCCCCTCGCCGCCCACGCCGTCCAACCCTCCTAACGATGCCTCCCAACGTCGCTGCCCTACAGAGGCGTACCCAACCCCGCCACCCTCGAGCGAGCCCTCCTGCATACTCCCGTGCCACCTTTCAAAGCCGACAGCCACTACAGCGGCGTCGCCCCGTCCCTCCTTCGGCGCTGCTGCCCTCTCCATAGGGCTCCAGTGCCTGCCTAAGGCCCCAAGGCCCTTGTGCGTGCCCGGAGGCTCCTTTCCAGCTGTATCAAGGTATGGACTGGTTCTAGAAACGTGATACAGTCTGATTTATCACGTGATTTGCGGCCCTAGACCTCGAACGACGCCTTAGGGATGAGTGTATGAGTCTACAGATACAACTCATCTCTTCTATGAGCTGTAGACAAGTCTATTATTGAGTTATTCCCCTCTTGTTCCGTGACTTGGCCTATTGAAAAATGTCAGAAAATAAGGGTGACATGTTCTCCTCTTCCGATGCCTTCAAGGGCTCGGCACCTATCGTGAAGATGGACGGGACCAACTACAAGTTATGGCCCATGCAGTTTCGTACCCTAATGCAATGCCACAACAAGGAGCATATTCTGACTGACTCGGAGTCGACGGACAAGACTGGGACAAATGCATCATGGAAGCAAGATGATGCCTATGCTCGTATCTGGATCTCTGGGACACCTAACACAGAGATTGCTAATGATATTGTCAATCAGCCAACTGCAAAGGCCATGTGGGATATATTGGCTGCTACTTATGGCCAGGCAAAGAATGAAAGCAAGATCCTCCAACTTCAATTTGACATTTTCTCGACCAAGCAGAATGGTCGACCTCTCCATGCCCACTTCGCACATCTGAGGGGCATGTTTGAGCGACTTCACAGTTTCATGCCTATTACTATCAGCGTGGAACAACAGCAGGCGTATCGAAATGCCACTATGACTGGAGTTTTCTTGTCCTCCCTTGACTCAAAGACGATGCTGCTCGTACTTGACTTCTCACTGGAGAGAACATACCACAAATGGAGGAGGTCTACAAACAGCTGAGTAGGATTAATACCACGCCTACTACTATGCCACATACGACGTCTTCGGCTATGGCCGCGGAGGCTCGTGCCAGTTCCATGACTGTGGCCCTCGTGGTCGGAGTGGAGGACGTCAGAGAGGTCCATGTTCCTATCATCATCGTCCTGGATACTCGGAGGAGACATGCTTTCATAAGCATGGATATCCAGCGTCTGCACGCGTTGCTGAGCAGATAGACTCTTCACCAGCCCCTACTACAGATGCACGTTTTGATGATCTAGTCTTGAGACTTCGAGAAACGATGACCATCCCTGTGCCTCAGACTGCAGGCCCATTAGATGCAGCGGCCACCGCCAGGGCATTGTCTAGTTCCTCAGGTATTTCCTATGCGTGTACCAGTAGTAGCAGTTCTGATGTAACAGATTGGATAATGGATTCCGGAGCGTCTCATCATATGTGTGGAGACAGGACGCAGTTTACCTCTTACAAATCTATTCCTCCTGGGCGATCAGTGATCATAGCCAATGGAGTTCGGCTACCCATTGTTAGTCAGGGGGAGATTGTTTTAGCACCTTCTATATGTCTTCAGAACGTCTTACATGCTCCAGATTTTCAAATGAATCTTTTGTTATCAGTCAAATTACAAAAGATTTACACTGTCGTGCCATTTTTGACCCCTCTTCTCTTATGTTTCAGGATATACTAACTGGCTGGATGATTATTCATGGCCGTGAGCATAGAGGATTGTATAAGCTTGCAGTTCCATCATGTGTTGGAGTAGCCTCTATTCCATCTGGTCATGTTTCTCCTTTCACGTGGCATCTTCATTTTGATCACCTGCCTCTTCAAAATATAGGGGTTCTTCCGTAAATATCTCCTCGTACTGCATTGGACTGTGAAACTTGTCAACTTGGGAAACATCACCGCTCCTCTTTTCCGAGTCATCCGAGTCGTGCTAGTCGTCGGTCTTTCAAGTTGTTCCATTTTGACATTTGGCATCCGAGTCATATTCCTGACCATTAGGGGCATCGTTTTTATATGGTTGCTGTGAATGATTATTCTGGACTCTCTTGGGTTTTTTTGTTAAAACATAAGTCTGAAGCAGGTTCTATGATTAAGACATTTCTTATTGAAGTTAACAATAATTTCTCTGCCAATGTCAAATTCATCCGTACTGATAATGCTTTGGAATTATCTACATTACGCCGAGCAGAATTTCTCAGGTCTTTGGGTATTGTTCATCAGACTTCTTGCAATTATACATCACAGCAAAATGGTGTGGCAGAACGTAAACATCGACACCTTCTTGACGTCACAAGAACCTTGTTGATTCACAGTCATACCCCGCATTCTTTCAGGGGAGATGCAGTTCTCACCGCTTGCTACTTGGTGAATCATATGCCTTCCACTATTATTGGTGAGAAGATCCCCTTCCATATTGCATTTCCCGAGAAAGAACTCTTCTCTCTTCCTCCCAGGGTATTTGGATCGGTTGCTTTAGTTCTCGACTTTACTCTTGGTCGGGACAAGCTCTCTCCTAGAGCTGTCAAATGTGTCTTTGTTGGCTATTCGCGTACCCAAAAGGGGAATAAATGTTTTGATCCTATTGGAAGGAAATACTACGTGAGTGTCGTCGTTACATTTTTTGATTCTATTATGTATTTCTCTCCTACAGGTGATAGGTTGTCCCATGCTGGCTCTAGAGAGGATGTGGTGGTTCACCCCCTCCATCTTCTCCTTCCCATGTCCCTTATGATGCTCCTCGATCATCTCCACCTCCACCTCCACCTCCATCTCCTACCACCAAGTCCACGTTTTTTTGAACTCAAGGGGGAAACACTCAGAGGTGTCCGCCCCAAGAATGTATTAAAAATAAATTTAAAGAAACAACAAGGTGGCTAAGAGAGCCACGAGTCTAACAAACCAGATACATGGATACAGATATTTTCCTTGTAGAATCTTTGACCGGAGAACAACAACGCATTCATGGCTAACCACATGGCCCAAACGATGGCCACAGGGCGAAGCAAGATGCGTCTCGGAAGGTGCCTCGTCGAAAGCAACGACAAGCAGAAAGAAGAGAGACTATCGATATTGACCCATTCTAGTCCCGAGTCGGCCCAGATTGTTGGACATGCGAGCCCATGACGAGCCATTATGCAATAAATGTTATTGCAAATATCATTCCCTGATCTGAAATGAAGAATAACTAATTTGCATAATAGGTCTCTTAGTACAATTAGGGTTATGTACCATGGCCATCTTGATGATCATACAACTGTTGATTCTTTATTGAATCATAGAGGCTGGTGCTATGATGAATATCTAAAGAGTTAGATTGAGGACTCATCAGGCACCGTCAAATGATTATTAAGAGATGATCTCCAACACGAGTAGGAGATGGCAATCCTTTCTCATTTAGGCTGATATCTGGCCGACCTCTTGATACATGTCCTTTGCATGGGAATAGCGATTCGGAGGTGTCAGATTAGTTAGGTCAAAGAGTTGACTTAACGAGATCGAGATGGTCAAAGAGTTGACTTAACGAGATCGAGATAACCGAAGTCCTATGTCGTATTCTGTCATGATATAGGCACGCATCCTCTAACCGGAGACATATGTGTTACTATATGTCTGAGTATGTACATTTGGCAGACCAATAGGTTGATGACCTAATCAAGGTTTATACACTGGCGCGCTGGTGTGCATATAAGGGCATATGAGTAATGTGATCTCTCAAAGGGATCATACAGGTTCATTACTGAACCGGAAGACATGAGCTCACTCATGAGATATTGGGAACAATCAAATTCCGTGCACGGTCGTCTAGCTTTGGAAGCTTGACTGAATTTGTAGGTTTGATATATACTTTTGGAAAGTATATGATCAACACCTGGGTATGATATATGCTTTTGGAAAGTATATGATCGATACCAACTCCCAATAGTCAAATGAGAAACTTAATGATAAATCCCTGAAGTAGACAGTGTAAAATTGATCTTATACTGCGGGATTATTCTGGGTCTTCCAGTATACAGGATGTACATGTATTGGAAATACCTGAGGGTGATGTGACAATAAATGATTGTATAACCATGACGCTTCCATTCCTAAGGAGTGATGAAACGGGTCTAGATTTTAGTAACTCCTCTCAGTAGAGAAGTAATCTGATCTTGGTCCAAATATTGGACATTGATCTTTCAGATTCAATGAGAAGATTAGATTTGCGGTCTTGATTTAATCAAGCATTTATGGGAGGCCCGAGATCTGGATTTGAGATGTGATCTCAATATCCAAATCACTATACGTGGAACAATATAATCGCCCTGTCCTTATCTCCAAGTATCCGCGGAGAAAGCGCATTATCCTTGAAAGAGTTCAGGATAATTTCATTATTGCTAAATGTGTCCGAGCATTGAGAAAATGGATAATTAAATGTGATTTAATTATCATGAAAAATATGAATTTAATTCATATTATAAAGAGAGTTATCTTAGATAATTAAATGAGATTTGATTATCAAAGATGTGAATAATGTGAATGTGATTCACATTATTTGGGCATGTGAGAATAGAGATCAAAGATGATTAAATATGATTTAATTATCATGGATATGAATAATGTGGATAGCATTATCCATATTAATCATGTATATTATAAATGTGATTTATAATATATAAGAGAGAGCAATTTGTAATTTACATTTGTTAATTAAATGTTGATGTGAATTGGATTCACATTAGACAATTAATTGAAAATGTAATTCACTTTTTATTTTGGGTTGTGAATGTGATTCACAATTTTCCAATGGCAAGATTGCAATATTCACAAAATAATTATGAATTATTTTTGTTGAATAATTTACAACAAGTGTTGTTGTAAATCTTGGAGATTTCCATGGAATAATGTAATCTCATGAGATATCATGAGATTACATGAGATTGCCACCAAATCCCATATTATGGAAGGAGGCAATCTTCATTCCATAATCTCCATGCTTGATTGATTTAATTTGGGATTAAATCATATTGATTTATCAATATACATTTAATCTAAATTAAATTAATTGTTGTTGGTTTTTACCAATACAAATGTTAGCCATTAAAAGAAACACAAATCAATGTAAGCCATTGGATTTGTATTGCCCATGGATTGAGATCCATGGATCCCAAAATATTATAAAAGAAGAGGCACCCCTTTGCTCTTCTTTACACACAAGAGAACATAAGTCTCTCTTTCTCTTTCTCTCTCTACACGCTCACTCTCTCTCTCTCATGTGGCTGTCCACCATGGAAGCCCTAGAGAGGTTCTCCATCACCGCAGCATCGTCGTTATGCTGCCCGATCGTTTGCTCGTGGATCTCCGTCTCCTTCGGTGCATCTCGCTCGTGAAGAAGACGTCGTATCTCGTGTGTCGAGATCAGGAGATCCGTCGCTTGGATCATCAACATGGATTGCGAGAAGCATGTGTTTCATCAACACGCTCCCAAGCATCTCCTCCGTCGGATCGGACTTGAGACAGGAGGTCTCTTTGTTTAGATACTTGATCGCAATCACGCTTCAAGAGGTAATCCTATTACTTGTTTGTGGTTTAGAAGAAAAGATCCGAGAAGTGTTCTTGGATCATGTCGTTTCGTCGCATGATTTTTTTTAAATTCCGCTGCATAAAACAACTAGTGCGACTACTCGTTCCTCGTCGTATTCGATACGACGCTCACGATTCCGTGATGTGCTTGAGGATTATCCCATGTCCTTCACAGATAGCAGCCGAGATATGGCACGAGAAGAAGAGATGCTCCACAGATTTAATGCAGGACCGACACAGGATGCACCTGTCAGAAATCGTCCCAAGCAATCTAGAACAACGGTCACGTGTCATCAGTCTCATCCTCCTAAACAACCACAGGAAAAAGCCAATTCTCTCGGGAAGACGAAGGCTTCAGAAGAAACTGCAGTCCCGAACAAGGTCATCCAAAAGCGGGGGAGGGAGGGGGGCAGATCGCCCCATAAGCCTTTCTGACAGAGAAACCATTCAACCTCCATACCCAGTGGTCCCACTCCCTAAAGGGACGACCAAAAGTCCACAGAGAGTCAAGGAGGAGGAGAAATTCCTCCAAGCGTTGATCCGAAAAGTTGGAGCGAAAAAGAGGCATCCAGTTGCCATCAGACCAGCAGGAAGCCACGCGTACTCCCTGGTCCTCGGCCAAAGCAAATAGGCGAGGGAAGTGGTCGCACAGAGGGCCACAACCAGTCCAGCGTCCGTCCAGAAAGCAAAATCCTCCCCATTCCCCATAACCGGTCTGAAAGAATCCCGTAGGCAGGGGATGACCGACATGATCCCCCTCCAAAAGGGCGAAGGCCGTAATCCCCTCCCGCTGCATTCCGGCTCCGACTCGGTCACATTGTAAATCTAACAAATAAGAATAGTGCATAAGTCCTCTGTGCTCCCCCAGAGTCTGCCCACCTATTTCAGCAAGAGCGCTTCGTTCAACGCGCCAAGGCGTCTCACTCCGAGACCCCCGTCTTTTTTCGGCAGGGTGATGGTCTCCCAGTAGACTAAGTAAATGCCAGGAGCATCGTGACCTCCCTTGACCCAAAGGAAACGACGCATCAACCTCTCCAACCTCATTCTAATCTCAGTCGATATGAGCCTCGTAGAGATATCCCAAGTCCACATTTTTACCCCATGTTTATTCTCACAGGTCTTCTACTCGCTCCTCTGCTCATGAGCCGTCGACATCATCCACATGCCTCAGGTATGTCATGAACACATTGTTTCTACTGATGGCGCTGGCACTTTAAATGCTACACAGGATGAGTTCATTCCAGAGGATGATAAGGCTAATGATCTGGAGATACCTATTGCCCTGCGGAAACCTCATCGTCAATGTGCCAAGTACCCTCTTGCTGCGCATGTATCCTTGGATCACCTTTCCGCATATTACAGGAAGTTTGTGGTGTGACTATCAGCAGTCAATATCCCACGAACATATCAAGAGACGCTTCAGGACAACAGGTGGTGACTTGCAATGGAAGAAGAAATGACGGCCCTACAATCACGTGGGACCTGGAGCATTATCTCTGCTCCACCAGGTGCCTCCATCGTTAGCTGCAAATGGATTTTTACGGTTAAGCAGATGGCAGATGACAGTGTGGACCGCTACAAGGCAAGGCTTGTGGCTCGGGGCTTTACTCAAACCTATGATGTAGACTATCAGGACACCTTCTCTCCAGTAGCAAGACACTCGACACTACGCATTCTTCTTTCTGTTGCTGTTTCGTGGGACTGGCCTGTATACCAGCTTGATGTGAAGAACGCATTCCTATATGGGGATCTACAAGAGGAAGTATACATGCAACAACCACTAAGATTTACTACTGAGGGGGAGTCTCAGAAGGTGTGTAGACTTCATAAGGCAATTTATGGCCTGAAGCAGAGTCCGAGAGCTTGGTACCAAAAGCTATCAGAGTTGATAAAGCAACATGGGTTTGTTCGGTCCACTGCGGACCACTCACTGTTTATTCAAAGGACACAAAGAGGTACTGTGGCTATTCTTGTTTATGTGGATGATATTGTTATTACAGGAGATAATGAGCAGGGCATTCACACTGCCAAGGAGTTTCTTAGTCAACAGTTCGTGACTAAGGACCTTGGCAATCTTCGTTACTTCCTTGGGTTGGAATTCGTCAGGAACCAACGTGGCCTTGTAATGACTCAGAGGAAGTTTGTTATGGACCTTCTCTCTTAGACATGTATGACAGGGAGTAAACCTGCTACCACACCTATGGATGCAAGTGTGGGACTATATGATGAAAACACAGAGGAAGTCAACAGGAGAAGATACATGGAGCTTGTTGGGAAGCTCTTATATGTTACCATCACCAAGCCGAACATTGCTTTTGCAGTAAGCAAAGTTAGTCAGTTCATGGAGCAACCCAAGAAGGTGCATATGGATGTTGTCCATATGATCTTGAGATATTGGAAGGCTTCACCTGGTTCGGGCCACATATTCAGTAGGGATCCATCTCTTAATATGACAACATGTGCAGATGTTGATTATGCAGAATGTCCCAAAGATAGAAAGTCCACTTCGGGCTTTGCTATTTTCGTTGCCATCTCATTGGTTTCATGGAAAAACAAGAAGGAAACAATGGTGGCTAGATCGAGTGCGGAATCTGAATACAGGACTACGGCACAAGGGTGTGCAGAGATGATGTGGGTTAGATCAGTATTAACCGACCTTACTGTTGAGGTTTCTCTTCCCATGAAGCTTCTATGTGATAATCAAGCAGCTTCGTTTATTGCTAATAACCGTGTTTTCATGAACGAACTAAGCATATCGAAGTGGACTGTCATTACACTAGAGACATGATCCAGAAAGGCCTTATATCCACCTCTCATGTTTCCACAGGAGATCAAACGACAGACATATTCACCAAGGCCTTGGCAAGAGGTCCATTTGAGAGGTGTTGTTCCAAGCTGAGCATGATTGATATTTATGCTCCAGCTTGAGGGGGAGTGTTGAGATAATTATATCTCTTAGTATCTAATTTATATTTTATGTTTTCTTTGCGTATCACTCATGTAATTAACCCATAGCTTTTCTCCTATACAAGAGAGCCCTGGGATCCATTCAATAACAAGTCTCATTTTTATCCCAACAGTCACCAAGAAAATAAAAATAGCATAAACGATAAACCGACTACATAATTATCTCTACAGTTACAAATATGTTATAACTTATACTGATGATTATTCAAGAAGTACTTTCTTCTATCTGCTACATGATAGTATAGATGTGGTTATTACCATAAAAACTTTTTTTAGCATGGTGGAGATGCGGTTTGGTAAAGTGGTTAAACGATTCAAATCTAACAATGCTTGTGAATATATGTCTAAAGCCCTAGTAGAGATATTCAATACGAAAGGGATTATTCATGAGACCTCTTGTGCCTATACACCACAACATAATAGGGTTGTAGAGAGAAAAAACAAACACCTTCTAGAGGTTACAAGAGCCCTTCTTTTCCAGAGAAACCTTCATAAGAAATTCTGGGGCAAAGCAATTCTTTCAAATGCCTTCCTCATCAACAGATTGCCATCCAGAGTTTTAAACATGAAAACTTCTTTTTCAACGATCCGACCTGATAGTAGTAAACCTTTTTATCTCCCACCAAAGACTTGGATGTGTGTTCTACTCTCACAACTCTACTCCAGGTGCAAAGAAGCTAGATACGCATGCAAATAAAGGAATCTTTTTGGGCTATTCACCAAATCAGAAGGGATATAAATGCTTCAATCTAAAAGCGGAACAATGCATGTAAAGAAAGATGTCACCTTTCTAGAAAACGAGTCTTACTTCCAAGAGCATTTCCTTCAGGGGGAGATGGAGGACAACGGTGAAGGAAATGGTCAAGAGTTTTTCTATCTCAACCGCTACAGGTGGTAGATCAATGAATACATCAAGTATGCATAATCATGAGGGAACTCAACCTAAAAGGCATAAAGGGTGGATGTTACGGGAATCTCACCGACATGAGAGAAGGTACAACATGACAAATCGACAAGAAACTCAGAGTCAAATCGGTGACTGTGAAAACATGCTTAATCCCTCCCTGGACGATCCAAGATCCTCCTCGGGAAGTGATATTAGAAATGATAATGATAGTCACATCGACAATGCTAATAGTGAAGAACACGTGGACATTAGTGAATAGTCTATTGCCCATAGGCGTGAACAAAGACAAATAAAACCTCCTTGAGATACACAGAGAGCACTAGATACCCTATAAACAAATATGTTTGCTACTCTATCCCGAGTAAAAGCTATAAGTTCTTCATAACGTGTCTATCTATGTCTATTATTCCTAGGAATGTTGTAGAGGCAGTGGTTGATCCCAAGTCGAGATGTGCCACGCAAGAGGAGATGATGCTCTTAGAAGAAACTCTACCTAGGATATTGTGGGCATTCCTGAAGGGGTGCATGTGGTTGGCTCAAAGAGGGTGTACACCACAAAATATAAGCCATATGGACACATTGAGAGATACAAGGCCATGTTTGTGGCAAAGGGATTTAGTCAAAAATATAAGTGTGGACTACCTTGAATCTTTTACCCTCATGGCAAAAATGAATGCGGTGCATATTATCCTCTCTTGCTATTCTCAAGGATTTTGGAAACTTTATCAGCATAAAAATGCCTTCTTGAATGGAGATCTCCAAGAAAAGGATTATGTGCACATGCCAACTGGTACGAAGAAACATGGAAATGTTGCAAGCTAAAAAGGCATTATATGGTCTAAAACAATCACCTAGGGAACAGTTTGAAAGGATGAGAGTTGCAATGATCAAATTTGGTTATCACTAAGGAAATGGAGATCACACTTTGTCAAGAGGAAAGCCAATAAAATTTTCCTTCTCCTTGTTTATGTTGATGACATGATCATTACCGGTAACGATGACGAGGCCATTATGCGGTTGAAAAGTGAAATTCCAATCGTGTTTGAGCTGAAAGATCTTGGTAAATTAAAGTACTTTCTAGGCATTGAGATGACTAGACCCAGTAAGGCCCTTGTATTATGTCAGAGAAAGTATAGCTTAGATCTCTTAAAAGAAACTGGAAAATTGGGTTGTAAACCTGCCACCACTCCGATTGAGGAAGATCACAGGTTGAGTATAAAGGATGGGGAGAAACTTGATGAAAAATCAAAAGATTGGTATCAAAACTTGTTGGAACATCTACCACACTCTTACGAGACTAGGCATAACCTATGCTGTAAATGTGGTTAGGCCATTTATGCAAACCCCTACAAATATGCACATGAAGGCTGTTGAACATATTATATACTATATTAAAGGAAGTCCTCAAAAGGAATGATCTTTACAAAATGGAAAGCTTGAGTTTGATAGCTACATTGGTTCTGATTGGGCCGGTTGAATTGATAAGAGGAGATCTACCACAGGGTATTATGTATACCTGGGTAAAAACCTTGTGATTTGGAGAAGTGGCAATTTGTTTGAGCAAGATCAAGTGGTGAAGCTGAGTACAGAGCTGTAGCGATGGGTGTCCCAAAGATGTTGTGGCTCAAGATTATTTTGAATGATATTGTGATTGATCTTGAAATGCCTACAAAGCTATTTTGTGACAATAAGGTTGTCATAAACCTCTGCAATAATCCGGTGTCACATGACAGAACAAAGGATGTTGAGATCGACCGTTACTTCATCCGAGAAAGAATCAACTCCAAGGAGTTGGTTTTACCTTTTGTAAAACTGAAGAATAAATTACTGATGTCTTCACCAAGGGTTTGTCAACCACAAAATTTGTAAAGAATATTGACAAGTTGGGCATGTATGATCTTACATGCCCAACTTGAGGGGAGAGTATTGAGTACCATGTTATATAGGTAAACAATCATGGGGGAGTATCCGTTTACTACTTGGGTCTATATATGTAACTCCTTTTTTTTTCTTTTTTGTATACATAGCAGAAAAGTAACCCTAGTTGGGAACGACAGCTAGAGGCTTTCTCCCTGTGGTTTTCACCCTTCAAGAGGAAGGGTTTCCATGTTAATTGTCGTGTTCTTGTGGTTATTCTTCTTGTCTACACTCCGAACAATCATCACTTGCTACCACTTAAATATGGGTCAGAATGATCATTAGTTGGAACCAATGTTTAGGAAGGCGCTATGCAATATTCAGTATGAGGAGTCACTGCATAGAGAGTATGTGGTATGCAGGAGAGTATGCAGGGAGTATGCGGTTTGGTAATTTTATTATTACAAAATATAAACAAAAAATTTAATATTATGTTAATATCCTCAGTTGGGAGAGTATGCAAGGAGTATGCGGTTTTACGCGGGAGAGTATGGGGTTTTATACAGGGAGTATGCGATTTTATGTTATTATGCGGGTGGAGTTATTTGGGTTTAGATTAAATAAAAAACGTTTATTAGAAAAGCGACCGAGTAGGCGGCCGCATAGGGGGTATACTCGGCCGAGTATGCGGGTCAACCCTCATACATGGTCGTTTCACCATACTTGGAGTGCCGAGGCTACCGACTATGGATATGCAGCCGAGTATGCGGTTTACTCGACCGCTATCCTGGTTAGAACCACCTCTACCTGCATCTATGTACAATTAATGGTCAAATTTATGACATTGGATTCTAATCCCAAGTTCTCAACTTAGAAGAAATGATGGATCCACCTTCAATGATGAACACACGTTTTTTTCATAGGAAGTGGTTAACATAAAAGATGTTAGGATCACTTATTTCTAACACGTGGCATCTATTACTGAACATTGTGCAAGTAGCTAAATCTAGGCACCTGAACTGGCATCTATTACTGAACATTTTGCAAGTAGCTAAATCTAGGCACCTAAACATGCAGTAAATTAGAAAATACAACCAAATATAGTCCTGTAAGTCTGAAACTCCCATCAGTACACATTCAGAAAATGTTAATGCTGAAGATTTTGCTAATAAGAAAAAAAAAAGATGGTACAAGAAGCACCGTAAGGCTCTCTATACCTCTTCTTGAAGAAGTAACCTTGGTCGGACGGATTTGAGGTTGTAAAAGCTCACACAAAGTACCTTCAACTTCCCAATCTATACCGGGGTAAAAGTCAAGATTAACATATCAGGGATCAATAACACCAATACAAAGCAAGTCCTTCAAATCAATTTGTCAACATGCAAATATACCGTAGTAGTGGGTGGCAGCCTTTTTGTCAGAAGCTCTTTTTCTCCCAATGAAGCTCCAATGTATTTGAAACTGATGGCTGATCAAGACATGCATTAGACATCCGAATATCAAGCATGTACGTCACGAGAAAATATCTTGAACGCGTGATGGTCCTTACAGAGCAGGCCAGAAGACATCTTTTGTGGGCCTAGTAGTCCAACAGTTGTTTTCTCCTCATCGATGCCGTGAAGCAGTTTTAGTTCAAAGAACCTGCAGATTTCAAAGCATGGTACCGGTGCATTAATCACTATATCTATATGCTATATGGTAACATGATAGATTTCATGCAGCTATTCTTCATAGGGTTTTCTACAGAGATGCCTCTGCACTACTTCCGCAGTTACAGGTATAGAATTTAAATTCATACTTATACAGTCCATAAAGATGGGAAGAATACTGATGCTTAACTGTTACCAAACTAAACATTTTTGGGGGGAGGGGGTTGTCAATAATTGGTCATATTTTTTTAACAATGATTTATTATACTATTTCCTATTTTAAAAATAAACTAAAAGTAAGATGTTTAATGTTTGTTTGGAATTTAATTGTTACTTTTATTTTGCAAAAATAAATGAATAACTAATTTATTCTGAGACCACAAGGCTCATTTACAAAGAGGAGAAACCTTAGAAGGAAAATAATTAATGAGAAAATTACATAGAAAGGAAACAACAAATACATAAATACTATTCAAAGCTGGAGCATAGATATCTATCATGAACCATTAATTGGCTATATTAATATCGTATCATTGTAATACGTGCCAATAACAATCTATGAGAACCATGCTGAAAAGATCTCGGTGAAGAGAGCATAGTTTTATTTATACATGGATAAATCTAGGGTCGAAGACAAGGATACGAGCTAATTGGACTATCTAACTAGGGCTTAAATAATCTAGGTTAAGTGATTAAATGTATCTAGATAATGAGGACAATGCATGCACGATTTTTAATGTGTTTTTATATGCAAGTCACATTATATGAATGAATGATATAATGATGCAACACACAAGTACACACAATACACAAATAGCTACAGATTTAAATTTTAAAAATAATATCTGTTGGTGAAAAGGAGCAATCTATTATTCCAAAGAACCCTAGGCTCTCTTATATAGAGGAAAGCCTATGGGTAAATTACATAAGTAGCAACTACGGTAAGAAAAATTAATAAACAATACATCGACGACATAAATATCTCTACACTCCCCCTCAAGATGGAGCATAGATATCAATCATGATCAGCTTGGAAGAACATCTCCGGAATGGCCCTTTGAGCAATGGCTTGGTGAAGATGTCGTCAGTCTGCTCCCCTGAACTAACATGTGAAGTAGAAATTAGGCCATTCTGGATCATATCTCTAGTGTAGTGGCAGTCTACCTCAATATGTTTTGTTCTTTCATGAAAGGTTGGTTTATTGGCAATGAACAAAGCAGCTTGATTGTCACACTGTAGCTGCATGGGTAGAGGTACATCTATATGCAAGTAAACTAGTACAGCTCGAACCCACATCATCTCCGTGCTTGCTTGTGCCATGGCCCTATATTCAGATTCAACACTAGACCTAGCCACAACAGTTTGTTTCTTGCTTTTCCAAGAAACCAGAGAGCTACCCACAAAAACTGCAAAGCCTGAAGTAGACTTGCGATCCTTAGGACATCCTGCATAGTCTGCATCTGCACATGCCGAAATAGATAAATCTGTGTTCTTTCTAAACAACAATCCTGAGCATAGAGAAGACTTTAGATACCTTAGTATCACATATATGGCATCCATATGTATCTGTCTTGGCTGTTCCATGAATTGGCGCGGGACCTTTGAACGCGCCTATGGAGGGCATATATACTTTGGTGTCTGACATGATGCCGGAGAAGAAGAACTAGTATCCGTAGACCAAAAGAGAATTGTCTGCATAAACTGGACATGATTTGAGTGCATATGTAGACGTTACACACTCAAATCCATGGAGAGAGAGAGAGGCAGACGGAGGAGACGCCGACGTTGGAGGGGGCCCGGCGGTGGAGGGCCCCTACGGTGGAGAGGCCGACGGTGGAGAGAGAGGCCGACGGTGGAGGGCTCGGCGGTAGAGGGTGCCCCCGGCGGTGGAGGGCTTGGCGACGGGAGAAGAGGAGGGGGGGGGGGGGTTGCGGCAGTGCCCTGGGAGAAGGAGAAGGGGAGGGGTGGGTTGGCAGCGGTGCCGAGAGAGAGGGAGAGAGAGAGAGAGAGGGAGGGGGCGGGGGGCGGCGGTGGAAGGGTTTTAGGGTTAGGGTTTTGGCTCTGATACCACGTTGGTGGAAAGGAGAAATCTATTATTCCAAAGAACCGTAGGCTCTCTTATAGAGAGGAAAGCCTATTGGTAAATTACATAAGTAGAAACTACGGAAATAAAAATTAATAAACAGTATATCGACTACATAAATATCTCTACAATATCCAATTAAATGTACAATTTAGTCCAAGTTAATAATTAATAAGTAGCTCTAATTCTAAGGATTCATTCAATGGTCCTAACTAATAATGCTCCTCAATCATTTAAGGTTCATTTATCATTCAATCAGGATAATGCTGATATGAACCAAATAAATTAGGCTCCTAATTAAATTCCAAATGTCCTTAACACTCCCCTCAAGTCGGAGCATAGATATCTATCATGAACAGCTTTGGAAGAACACTTCTGAAATGGCCCCCCCATGGCTAGAGCCTTAGTGAATATGTCTGTAGTCTATTCATTTGAGCTTGACATGGGATACATAGATGAAGCTCGTCTATATCATGTCTCTAGTGCAGTGGCAACCCACCTCGATGTGGTTGGCCCTCTCATAGAAAGCCGGATTGCTGGCAATGAACAATGCAACCCGATTGTCACATAGTAGCTATATGTAAAAAGGTATATCAATAGCTAGGTCAATCAGAATGGACTTTGCCAACATCATCTTTGTACTTCCTTGCATCATAGCTCTGTATTCAAATTCGTCAATTGGCCTAGCAAAAAGGGTTTGCTTCTTGCATTTCCAAGAGACCAGGGAGCTCCCAACAAATATTGCAAATCCAGAATTTGACTTAGTGTCTTTTAGACATCCTGCATAGTCAGCATCTGTACAGGTCGTGATCTTAAGAGATGTCCCTTTGCTAAAGTGTAACTCTGTACCTAGTGAAGACTTCAAGTCCCTGGGATCATGGAAACTGCATCCATATAAGATAGATGTGTCAGCTCCATATACTGGCTAACTTTACTCATTGCAAAGGAGATGACTAACCCGGTGATAGTTGTATAAATAAACTTTCCAATGACCTCCAGGTATCTTCTCTACCTCATTTGTATCATCATCATGGAGCTTCCACCTGAGATCTATAGGAGTAGTGGCAGATCTGCATTTCATCTCCTAAAGCATTGTTGCTCTGTCAGGTCTGAGAGCATCTGGAACCATGCTATGGAACCCTCTTAAAATCCAGTGTTCCACAATGTTTTTTATCTTTACTTCTCTGATGCGCGTCTGCATTCCAACATGAGCGTTGAAGCTACTTAATTATCTTCTTTTTACTTTATTTATTGAGCCACGTAACCCTTGAGGGTCTCTTATGTAATCATCTCTAACTGAGCTCTAGAATTTCACACTATATAAGAAACTCCATATCCCTTAAATAAATTATTCCATTCATTCCCTATATGTTCTCCACAATAACAATTATTAATCATCCATTCTCCCAAACTCCAATAAAGTCGCATCCAACCAAAACCCTCCCAACTAATCCACCATCCCAACACTAAACAAACAAATAACTTATCCACAAGCTTGCCCCTTTAAAAACACTTAACCATGCATCTAAATGCACCCTAAGGATTTAGTTCTTGATTATTTCTTCACAATAAATCTTAAAGTACATGGCTAGACATATACGACCCTCACACACATAACTCTCTCCAAAACGATGATGTGAGATCAAATACATGATCTCACACTACACAATAGTGTGATCTTCCATAGGATACTTTTAGGAAAGTGGGTGTTATCTCAAGCAAGGTTTGAAAAAACGAAAGGCGAAACGACACATTTTCCTCAGAATCGAGGCGAGGTGTAGCCTCGAGGCAGTCGAGGCGTAAGCCTCAGTTTATAGAGAAAAATATGCAGAAAACTATAATTATATATATGGCAATGTAATTATATGTTCTTTGCCCAATATATAATACATAACACTATAAAATGTGATGAAATAATAGAGATAAGAATATTATAATAGAAAATAGAACAACATCATATCCCATTCTACATATTTTCATCCAATCAAAGATGAATTCATTGTCTATAAAAGTTGTGAAAGAATTAAAAAATACATATCTATCTTTGAAATATTGTTGTAATTAAAAGTACAATTAAATATACATTGAAGAAATTATATTATGTGCCTAATATATGGCCACACGAGAAACCGTGAACCCTATCCATTTCGAGCAAACCTTTGAAATATTGTAAGTAAAAGTAGGATTAAATTTACATTGAATAAATTTACGCTATATGGCAAACATATAATATATGACAACATGATAAATCGCGAACCTTATATATTTTGTTTGGCATGATATATTGCAAAGCTCATTAAGTTTACGAGTATTGTTGGATTAGATATTTATCAATTCATTCATTAAGAGAAATAGTAAGAGTCTGCCAAATAGTTGGACACAATTAATAGTAAATATGAAATGAAGTTATGGGCACAAAAAAATATCAGATTTAGGCATTTATCTCGTATAATTATTATCCTAAAGAAGCGTATATTTATAAGCTTCTCAAATTATCAAGTAAACCATTAAAATCATAAAAATGAATGCAAAAAAGAAAAAAACGCCTCACAAAATGCCTCGATCGCCTCGAGGCAGAATGCCTCAAGGCTATGCCTCAACCTCCTGAGGTGCATGCCCTACTGGACTGGATCGAGGCACATGCCTCGAGGCAAAAAAGGACCGCCTCACCTCGAGGCACATTTTTTCATAGCATGATCTCAAGATGAGTCACATCCTAACCATAGGACACAATTGCCTAATAAACTTAGCCTTTATTGTTGGGGTTTTGGTAGGATAAGAGAACTCCGGTCTAGGACCGTTGCTCCGATACCATGTAGAAGAGAAAAATGAATCATCTCATTGAGAGGCCCTTGAGTTCTCTTATATAAGAGAGGAACCTATTGGGTAAATTGCATGGTGAAGACAAAATAAATAGATAAAAAATAATACAAAAAATAGGAAATATCTCAACATTCATCATTCTTCATACATGTAAATAAATGAGTTGTAAAAATAGGCATCTCTGTGTTGAAAATCCTGTGTAGCTTTAGCTCAACAAAATGCCACTTTTCAGTGCAGAAATATTCTGCAGATTTATTGCATGTTTAAGGAGATGCAACTGTGATAACATATGAAGCTGGTCGGAGAAAGTGATTTCGTTGATCAATATTTTTGTCAAGGAAATTGTGGTACTTCTGGCTGTTGGGAGAAAAACGTAGATTAATTATTCAGAAAACCCTAGTCTCTCTTATATAGGGAGAGACCTTAAGGGTAAATTACACAGTAGTCAATAAACGACAAAGAAATAACGACAAGGTACATAAAGAGATAATAATAATAATAATAACTATCTCTACACTCCCCCTCAAGGTGGAGCATAGATGTCTATCATGCTCAGCTTGGATGAACATCTCTGAAAAGGTCCTCTGAGTAATGGCTTGGTGAATACATCTGCAGTCTGATCTTCTGAGCTCACATGTGTAGTAGATATCAATCCTCTCTGGATCAAGTCTCTAGTGCAATGGCAGTCAACTTCAATATGCTTGGTTCTTTCATGAAAAGCTGGATTGTTGGCAATGAATAAGGCTGCCTAATTGTTACACTGAAGCTTCATAGGTAAAGGCACAACTACATGTAGATCTTCTAGTACGGATCGAACCCACATCATTTTCGTGCTGGCTTGAGCCATGGCCCTATATTCAGATTCGGCACTGGACCTTGCCACAACAGTTTGTTTCTTACTTTTCCAAGAAACCAGAGAGCCTCCAACGAAAACTGCGAACCCTGAGGTTGATTTTCGATCCTTAGGGCATCCTGCATAATCGGCGTCTGCACACGCTGAGATAGATAAATCTGTGCCCTTTCTGAATAGCAACCCTGAACCTGGAGAAGACTTCAGATACCTCAGTATCATGTCTATAGCATCCATGTGAACTTGTCTTGGCTGCTCCATAAATTGACTCACCCTGCTTACTGCAAATGCAATATCTGGACGAGTTATGGTAATGTAAAGGAGTTTTCCCACCATTTCTCTATATCTCCTCTTATCTACTTCATCAGTATCACCATCATACAACTTCATGCTGGGGTCCATGGGAATACTTGATGGTTTGCATCCATCCATGCCTGTCTCAATCATGAAGTCTGTAATGTACTTCCGTTGGGTCATCACCAAGCCCTATGCATTCCTTGCAAATTCCAACCCCAGAAAATATCTTAGGGTTCCAAGATCCTTTGTAACAGGATGGGTTCCGAAGCGGGGCGTAGAGGGGGCGTCTGCAGAAGCGGGTGTGGGTTCCGAAGCAGCTCGGCTCTCATCGGCTTCGGGATGATCGCGGTGCCTCTCTCGGTGACACTCGTCACGTGGAGAAGCGGGTGCATGAAGATATCGGGGAAGAATGGGTGACGGTGTCTCATTCAAAATCCGGAAGACGCTGCTTCCGTTGCGCTGGTCGTGGTCATCTGGCGTCTGCATGCTGGGCTCCCCCAAGGTGCTTCCGGTGCGGGAGGGTCGGTCATCGTTCCTTCTCGTGCCGTTCGGGGATCATGGAGTCGCAACATCAGAAGTTCTCCTCTCGGTCGGGGCCCCTTTCCGCGGACGTCGCTCTTCCGCCTGACTGGACTCTCACTCTTTCGCTCAGGTGGTTTCTGGGGTCCGTGGTGAAGACAAGGGTAAGAGCATTCAACCCCCTACTTCGCTCGGCTCTGGCGGTTCAAGGATTCCTCTTGCATCTGGGAAGCATGTCTCTCAAGGAATTTCTTTCGAGCGGAATCAGACTGCTTCGGCTCGACGACACGTCCATTCGCGCGCTCGTGAATATCATGCAGATGGGAACGCGGTTGGAGATTCTTCCAGGCTGCCGGCTACGGAAAGATTCGGCCCGAAGGCGCTGGGTGACAAACTTAGTGTGGCGATTGGCGTGGTGCAGCGGCCGGGCATTGATCGTGAGGTGATTCGTTCTGATACTATGATTCTCCTGGGTGAGGCTTTCTCGGGGGATTTCTTCTTCCTGGATGATTATCGTTGCTGTGTTAGAGGGCTCTCCCCGGAGCAACGGGAGACTCTCCTTCATCGTGCGGATGCCTCTAAGTCAAATGGTGACGGCCTAGGGTTGCGGATGGGCGACCTTGGGCGCCGAACTATGCGTGGTGGAGGTTCGTGGCGTTCCATTCCTTTCTCGCTCGGTTCATTGTCTTTCTAAGATTATCGGCAAATGGGGTCAGGTGGTGGCTATTCTGGACGACGGCCTGACCCCCGGATCTGACTGGTCTCGCACGAGGATTTTGGTGGAGTGCTCCTCTACCCTTTGCCACTCCATGAATGGCAAGGTTCTATTCGAGAAGATGTCTCTTGGCAGATGGTCCTTCAAGTTAGAGTTCTTCCCGTCGCCGGACGCTCCGCCACAGCCTTCTCCGAGCGCCGATTACGGCTTCCCGACCGATGCTGGCATCGGCGGTTCATCTTCCCAGGAACACGTGTCACTTTGCAGGGATATTATCGAAGCGTCGCAGATGCATGGCGATCGTTATGAAACGTCGGCTGGACTTCATTTCCCTTGGGAAGCTGGAAGGGCGCCTTCTCACATGCCTGGGAGCCTTTTCGAGATCGATACACTGTCGGGTGATGTTTCTGCTATTCCCGATCCTCTGGACCGCGGGTTGGTCTCGGGCTGTGCGATGGCGGTTCCTATTCCTTTGTCCGGGTCGGATCTTGTTGATTATCGGAGCCTGTCAAGGGCGGTCACAGACTCGGTTATTACCAGCGAGCCTCTTATTTGCTATTCGGACTATCCTTGTCCTCTTCCGGTCTCATCAGTGCCCTACTATCAGACGCTTTCCTCCGAAGATCAGTCTTCATCCTCTTCGGCGGCTCTTCTCATTTCGCTGGCCTCGGAGCCCTCGGGGGCCGTCTCCACGACCGTTGCTGGTATGTTCTCTCAGACTAGTGGTCAGCCCTCTTTCTCTAATTGGACTTCTTGGTATGCTGGCGAAGCTATGGCTTCTTCTTCGAACGCTCCCGCGGATTCGCCGACCCGCTATGCTACCTCTTGGAGTTCTTGGAATGATATATATGCTTCCCCATCAAGATATGGTATTGTCTATTCTCGTCGCCTGGAGCCGTCCCTCGAAGGTCCCTCTTCGCCAGTTCGCGAGGCAGTGGCGGCGGCGGCAGGGCTTCGCCGGGCGGGCCAGCGCCGTGCCCAAATGTAACGATGCTTTGGGCTGTGTTCACTTTTTGGGGCCCTTTTTGTAATATTTAATGAAGCTACTCTCTTGGAATGTTCGTGGGCTGGGTGACCCTTTTCGTCGCCAGGCTTTGGGCTCGCGTTTGCGCGATTGGGACTGTGATGTAGTATTCCTTCAAGAATCTAAACTTGCTGGAGTCGATGACGCCATGTGGAAATCTTTTGGGGCGGGGCCTGTGGACGCTTTTTGCTCCTTGGACGCGGTTGGCGCTTCAGGTGGTGTTATTGTTGCTTGGTGATCTTCAAGATTTACCTTCGCATGCTCTCGTTTGGGTCGTCACTCTATCACTGTCACCCTTGTTCATGTGGATTCGAATGTTTCAATGGCTTTCACTTGCGTTTATGCGCCATTATGCCATCTTGCTCGTCGTTAATTATGGGAGGATTTATATGGTGATGCTGCGGCTTTGGGGAACATTCCTTGGATTGTGGGGGGGGGGATTTTAATGTTACTTTGCTCTCATGTGACCGCCCTCGTGGTAGGGGGGAGGGATCCCGGCTCAAGCGAATTTTTCGACTTCATCCAAGACTTGGCTCTTGAAGATTTGGTGGCTACAGATATTATATACACTTGGCGTAATAGCTCATCTCGATCACGTCTTGACAGATTTTTCGCTAACTCTCGTTGGATGGAGGCTTTCCCACTGTGTTCGGTTTCATCTTGACCGAGGTCTTTTTCAGATCATTCCCCCATTATTTGGGAGGCTGGCGAGTCCTCCCGCCCACGTGGTATTTTTCGTTATGAGAGGAGCTGGTTGCTGGAACCTAATTTTAATGATTTGGTGCGCAATCACTGGTCCCAGTCTTCTTATTCTGGCCATGCGACTCGCCGATTTGATCTTAAGCTTTCGTCCCTTCGTCGTGCCCTCGCCTCCTTTAAATCTTCCACTCGTCAGGCTAGACTAGATGCTCGCAACGAGGCTGAGGCAATTATTCTCCGTTTGGATCGTATGGAGAACGATAGGGAGCTTTCCCCTGAGGAATTATCTGAGCGCTCTTCGGCTATGCATCTTATCTCGGAGGACGACAGGAAAAAGGCCGTTGAGTGGAGGCAGCGCTCTCGGATTCGATGGATTAAGAGTGGGGACGCTAATACTGCATTCTTCCATAGGGTCGCCAGTGCACGTAAGCGTGCTAATTGTATTTCCTCCCTTGAAATTGAGGGCGTTTCTATTCAGGGCAACCGCGAGTTAGGCTCGGCATTGGTTACCCATTTCAAGAATTTCTTCGATCGGCAGCCCTCTTCTTCCTGGCGCTGGACTGCCAGTGGGATCCCCTCGCTGGCCATCTCGGATTCGACTCTTTTAACTAGACCGTTCACGCTTGATGAGCTTAAGGGGGCGGTTTGGGACCTTAACGTTGACGCCTCCCCTGGCCCCGATGGTTTCCCCATTTCCTTCTATAGGGACTTCTGGGATGTTATCGCCAATGATGTTTTGGATGTGGCTCTCGAATTTTGCAATGGAAATCGGGGTTTTGACAGGCTTAACCGTGCCAACGTGGTCCTCATTCCGAAGTCACATGGTGCTACCCGTATTGAGGACTTTCGTCCAATTGCTATCTCTAATGGGATCTATTTAATCATTGCCAAGGCTTTGGCTAGGCGGCTTGCCCCCCTGCTTGACTCTCTCATTTCTCCCGCTCAAGCCGCATTTCTCCTGCTCAAGCCGCTTTTATCCAGGGGAGACAAATCTCGGACTGCTTCGCGCTGGCTTCCGCGATTATTGATGGATGGCACAGAAATGGTACGAAGGGGATTCTATGGAAAATTGATTTTGCTAAGGCCTATGATTCCTTGGACTGGCGTTTCTTATGGTCGGTTTTGAAGTCACGGGGCTTCCCGCCCTTGTGGATTTCTTGGGTTAGACGATGTGTTACTATTGTTTCCTTCTCCCTTTCGCTTAACGGCCGACCGGCTGGGGGCCTTTTCCAGCCGCGCAGGGGGGTTCGTCAGGGCTGCCCCCTCGCCCCTCTTCTTTTCGTTCTGGCGGCTGACGTGATGCCACGTATGATCCAGGGTGTGGCCAATGCTGGACTTACTCGCGGATGTTACTTGGGTAACTTTCATATTCCTCTTCTTCAATTTGCGGATGACACCCTTTGCTTTATTGAGGGGGATCGGTCTCAGGCCTTGGGGATGGCCACTACGATTCAACTTTTTTGCGAAATATCGGGGCTCCGCATCAACGGGGCCAAATCAAAATTTGTGCCTTTTGGTTTATCTGCTTTGGAGGCCGGGGATTGCTCAACTATCTTGGGGGCTTCCCTCGGGGATCTGCCGCTGGAGTACCTGGGATCATGGTATTAAAAGGCGCGCCTCGAGGCGGTCGAGGCGTACGCTCGAGGCGAGGCGGGCCTTTTTAGCCTCGAGGCGTGCGCCTCGGCCTTGTCCAGTGAGGCGTGCACCTCGAGTGCCTGAGGCGTAGCCTCGAGGCGTTCCGCCTCGAGGCGGTCGAGGCGTTGTCCGAGGCGTTTTTGTTTTTTTTGAAGAATTCTTGTATGATTTTAATAGTTACATGGTGGTTTGAGAAGCTTATAAATATATACTTGTTTAGGATAATGATTATACAAGTTAAATGCCTAAATCCGATGTTTCTTTCGTACCCATAACTCCACATTTACTATTATTTATGTGTAACTATTTCAGCAAATTGCTTCATATTTACTATTAATTATGTCTAACTATTAATTTATACAAAATGTATGCTTAAATTTGACTGCTTTCATATTCATATGCTTGAATTTGACCTCTTTCATATTCATATTTACCATTAACATGCCAAATTATTTTAGTGAACGCTTACTATTACATCCTTAAACATATAACAAATTATTTTAGCGAGACCCCCGTTCTGGTAGGGTATGGCGCAACAGGGGGGATGCATACAACCGTTCTTCATCTGGGTATAGTAGAACATATAGTTAGGATCCAAATCATATGATTCATATCAACAACTTGGATATTTATAATGACAACTATAGCCAATCCCTTTTAGATAATTTTTTAGTGATAGTTATAAGTTATAACCAATGATTTTCTTTTGATTAGGTAGAAATTTAGAAAGGTTTATGGCATTGAGTCATTGACATATCCTTTTTTCATGTTCTTATCTTCATAATATCATCATATATTACATTGTTATATACTATATGTTTGTCAGACTATATTATTTCATCAATACATATATGTATTATATATTTTATAAATATTTTTCTATACAAAACTGAGGCTTACGCCTCGACCGCCTCGAGGCTACGCCTCGCCTCGCTTACAGGGAAAACGCCTCGTTCCGCCTTTCGTTTTTTCAAACCTTGCCTGGGATTGCCGCTCTCGTTGGGCCGAGCGCGCTTGCATGACTATCAGAGGGTGGTGGAGAAGGTGGAGTCCAGATTGGCAGGATGGTGTGCGTCGTTGCTCTCCAAAGGCGGTCGGTTGGTTCTTATTAAATATGTCCTCTCGGCTATTCCCATTTACTTCTTATCGGCTCGCGGCCTGCCTAGGGGGATCCAGCATCGATTGGAGAAATTAATGAGGAGATTTCTATGGGGTAAGAATGGAATTGATAGAAGAGGGATGCACTTGGTAGGGTGGGATGACATTTCTCGGCCAAAACGCGACGGGGGTCTGGGCGTTCGGCGGTTGGAGGTGGTGCGTGATGCTTGCCTTCTCAAATGGGCGATGAGGCTTTTAGGCCGGGATGAGAGTCTGCTGGTGCAGTGCCTTCGCGTGGCGGCGGGGAATGCCTTTGACTCCGTTTTTGGCGGGCATTCGCATGGAATCTTTCACTCCTTCTGGCGCGATGTCTTCTCTGTCTTCAACTCTAACCGGTCTCTGGTTAAACCGGCTCTCGGCGATGGGAACTCTTTCCGGTTCTGGTCGGTGGATTGGTCCGGTAAGGGTATATTCATGAATCTCTTTCCTCGTCTTTATGCGCTGGCCGAAGATAAACTCGCTTCGGTGGCTTCTTGCTGGAGCGATGGCGCCTGGTGCCCTATTTTGTTGGGCACACTTTCAGACCAGCAGCTACTTGACTTCGCCGCTTTGATGACTCTCCTTGTGGACGCTCCTGCCCCATCTACGGGCCGTGATCACTTTGAATGGAAGGAAGGGACTTTCAGCTCTCGGAAGGCATATTTCTCTATTCTTCCCTCCGTCATGTCTGCGGAAGCATCTTTTCTACGACACTGCAAGTTCATTTGGGATCTCAAGCTTCCGGAAAGGATTGGTGTTTTTCTATGGATTCTTAAACGTGGAAGATTGCTTACTCGTGATCGATGCGCCTCCATCTTCCCGAATGTCTCAGCCTTATGTGGTCTGTGCGGCTCCGATGTTGAGACATCTAGCCATCTTTTCCTTCAATGCAACCTCGTGCGGGCCATCTGGGATGACGTGGGATGGGTGAATCGTTCCACTATTGAAGATTTTCGGGAGAGCCTTTCTGCCGATGCTAATCGTCCGAGGGCGGAAAGAATTATTCCCATTGCGTGTATCTGGAGTATTTGGTTGGGGAGAAACAAATTGCTTTTTGCGGGGCAGCGTTTTTATAAGGAAAATATTTGTATCGCTGCAAATCGCTTTTGTATTGATTGGTTATCCGTGTAGCGTCTTTTGGGTGGCGGATGGTATCCTCTTTCATACCATCTACCTTGACTTTTTGTTGTATTCCCCGCTGTAAGTATTTTCTTTCTTCTTCCTTAATAAAATAGGGCGAACACCTATGAGTGTCTCCCCCTCTTTTGAGTGTCAAAAAAAAAAGATCCTTTGTAACAAACTGACGCCCTAGGAATGCCTTCGCCCTTTCTATGCCCTAAACATCATCTCCTGTAACAAGAATATCATCCACATAGACCATAATAACAACCGTACCTGCCGATGACTTCTGGACAAACAATGAGTGGTCTGCATTTGACCTCTTGAATCCTTGTTGCTCAATAAGGTTGGAAAGCTTCTGGAACCATGCTCTTGGACTCTGTTTGAGGCCATATATTGCCTTATGAAGTCTACAGACCATCCGCTTCTCCCCCTCAGCAGTAAACCCAAGTGGCTGCTGCATGTAGACTTCCTCCTGTAGATCCCCGTACAGGAAGGCATTCTTGACATCCAGTTGAGATATACTCCATTAACGAACCACGGCCACAGATAAGAGAATGCGAAGGGTAGAATGTCTAGCCACTGGAGAGAAAGTGTCCATGTAGTCTACGCCATAGGTCTGTGTAAACCCACGGGCGACCAAACATGCTTTGTACCGATCCAGAGTGCCATCTGCATGATATTTAACTGTGAAGACCCACTTACAGCTCACAATAGATGCATCAGGAGGAGCAGGAACCAAAGACCATGTGCCACGGGACTGCAATGCACGCATCTCTTCTTCCATAGCTAATCTCCAGCAATCACTCTTCAAAGCTTCCTGGTAGGTCCGTGGTATATCGACAGAAGACAAGGCTGAAGCAAATATCTGAAAGTCACCAGTGAGACGGTGAAAAGAAACATGTGACGTAAATGGATAAGAGGCACACATCCGCTTCTGCTTCCGAATAGCAATCGGAATATCAAGATCATCATCTGCTGCACTGGATGGTCTAGTGTCTTCCTGCACTGAAGAATCCCGCACATGTACCAAATCTGACCCGTCAGTAGTAATGCCATCTGAACATACCTGAGGCGTGATGGGCGGCTGATGTGTAGCCTGAGCAGGACCAGACCGATGCATATAGAATTTTGGTAGAGGTGAAATGGGAGGTCGTGGAAGAGGTGGAGGAGGAGGTGGTGGTGGTGGTGCTGGCGTGGAGGCAGGAACAGAGGAAGATTCAAGTGAACTCCAAATAGGTGGTGGAGGAACATAGACATCATCATTGGTAGTGGATGGTACCAGTCTGTCACCTGCAGGAGAAAAATACATGACAGACTCAAAGAAAGTGACATCAGCACTCACGAAGTACTTCTTATTTAGAGGATCATAACACCGGTAGCCCTTCTGAGTCCTGGAATAACCAACAAAGACGCACTTGACTGCTCTAGGAGAGAGTTTGTCAAGTCCGGGAGACAGAAGATGAACGAATGCCACAGTACCAAAGACATGTGGAGTCAGTGAGAATAATTCCTTGTCAGGAAAAATAAGAGAAATAGGTATCTTCTTACAAAGAACAGAGGATGGCATTCGATTGACTAGATAACATGCAATAAGAACAACGTCCCCCCAGAAAGAAATAGGAGCACAACTCTGAATCAACAGGGTTCGAGTAATGTCTAAGAGATGGCGATGCTTTCTTTCCGCCACACCATTCTGCCGTGATGTATATGCACAAGTGGTTTAGTGAATAATGCCCTTTGATGAAAGAAATTGAGAAAGTGATCGTGTGCAAAATTCTAGGGCATTATCCGTCCGAACATATTTGACTGAAGAAGAGAAAACATTGTGCACTTCATTAATTAAATTCTTGATCACATCTCCTGCTTCAGATTTATTCTTCAAAAGAAAGACCCATGACACACGAGAAAAATCATCCACTACCACAAGATAAAATCTGTTCCCCTGATGATCGGGTACACGACTCGGACCCCATATATCTATATGTAACAACTCGAATGGGGAGTTACTGCTCCGACTCTGACGACATGGAAAGCTCGACCGATGATGCTTTCCCAACTGACATGCTTCACAGCGAAACGACGAACTAGGAGAGATCTGTGGCAGAAGATGGCGCATTTTCTGGAGTGGAAGGTGACCAAAATGGAGATGCCAGATGTACAGAGAAACTGGTCCGGCAGAATGAGAGGAGACGCCAGCATAGGAATCCCGAACCAACCGATATAGACCATTCTGCTCAGAGCCACATCCAATCACCCTGCCCGTTAGTATGTCCTGAAAAATGAGAGAAGACGGGTCAAATATAGCACGACAATGCAAATCCTTCGTAATCTGACTAATAGATAACAGATTCATTGAGAACTCAGGAGCATGTAGGACATTCTGTAGATGCATAGTGGAGGATAGAAAGACCTCCCCCTGTCCAACAAGGGGTGAATGAGTACCATCTGCGATATGCACTGAACGGCCGTGAGGAATGTCCATGTAGGACTGTAGTCTGTTTCTATCTCGGTAGAGATGATGTGTGGCTCCCGAATCTATAACCCAATCAGAGATATCATGAGACGGTGTAAATGCAGTAGATCTACCTGAGGTACTAGCAGCAGATGAACTGGAGGAGGCTGTAGCAGCAACATCTGAAGGGCCACCAGACGAATCACCAGATGAATGTGGCATAATATCTCGGAGACGTACCACAAGTTCGTCAAAACAATTATCTGCAGTAGATGGTAACGTGGATTGAGAATGCTCTGCAACACGTGTCGATGCTGGGAACCCATGCTTAGAAAAGCATGTCTCCTCCGAGTGTCCTGTGCGGTGACAATAGGAGCATGTCTGACTGAAGCGACCACCCCTTCCCTGGGGTCCACGTCCACGTCCACGACCACGACCAGAAGACGGGCCACCTCTCCCACGTGAGACTGCCATTGCTGATGGGGGTGGAGTAGAAGAGCTGGAGGAAACTGGAATGCGACTGAGTCTCCTGTAAACATCCTCCACTGGAGGAATAACTGCATTAACTAGGATCTGAGACCGGGCGGCGTCATATTAAGGATCAAGAGCTGCAAGTAGAACACTCACCATGGTGGCGTTCCGAAACGTCTTCAGCTGTTCAGGAGTAGCAGTGAGTGGGATAGTACTGTATAACTTCTCAAACATCCCTCTTAGGGATGTGTATAAGGAATGAAGAGGTCTGCCGCTCTGCTTCATTGTGAAAATGTCATGCTGAAGCAGTAACATCTTGGTCTCATTTCGCACCTGCGAATAGGTAGCGGCGAGGATATCCCATATCGCCTTGGCAGTGGGCTGATGGAGGACATCATTAGCAATCTCCATCGTCAATGTACCAGACAACCAAACCTTTGCGTAGGAGTCATCAGCCTCCCATGAGGCATATATCCCTGTCTTCTCTGCGGGCTCATCCTCGGTAAGAATGTGCTTCTTACCATTCGACTTCATGAGGCTCATGAACTGCATAGCCCAGAGCTCATAATTCGACCCGTCCATCTTTACTATTGGCGCAAGACCTTTGAATGCGTCGGTGGAGGGCATATCGACCTTCGATTCTGACATACTGTCGCTGGAGAAGAACTAGGGTTGTAGACAAGGTAATGAATGTCTACACAAACTGCATTGGATTCGAGTGCGTATGTAGACGTTACGTACTCAAATCCATATATCTGGTGGAAGAAACGAGGTTGGCCAGGGCACGCTGGAGGACGAGGCCGCCTAAGAGGCTAGCGGCGAGACAGGAAGCCGCCTATAGACCTGGCGGCTGGAATGGAGGACTGCCCAAGGGTGGCGGCGCGGCAGGGAGGCCGCCTAGGGAGGGCGGTGTGGATCGGCGGCCGGGGGGTCCGCCTGGGACCTGTTGGCGGCGGGCTGGGGCCGCTGGGGGAGGGAGGCGGCGGGGAGAGGCCCGCTGGGGAGGGAGGGGCGGTGGGGAGAGGCCCGCTAGCGGAGAAGGGGGGGGTGGGGGGCCGGAGATCGGTGCCGAGAAGGAGAGGGCGGCGGGTGGGAGAGGGCGGCGGGTGGGGAGAGCCCTAGGGCGGCTCTGATACCATGTTGGGAGAAAAACGTTGATTAATTATTCAGAAAACCCTAGGCTCTCTTATATAGGGAGAGACCTTATGTAACATCCGAAAACCGCCCAACCCGAACTCGTCCGAATTTGGGTCCAATGAACCCAATAACTTTGTCGGTCGATACTAAACAACATAAAACGACCAATTAATCATGAATCAAAAGTCGTTCGGGCGAAATCGACCAAAAATCGGTCGCTTTGTAATGCGCGCCGCAAAAAGCCGCGATGCAAATTCGGAAAACGTAAAACAAACCGAGACCGTCATTAGATCCGATTCGACGATACAAAACCAACGGAATTGACCGTTCGTCAATCGGAGGTCGTTTGATATTTTTAAATCGTAAAATTTAACCTTAAACAAAATCCGTATCCGAGAATTTCGGGTATTCAAAACCCAACCGAAAGTATAACAATATTATACTCATATTGATCGTCGTTTAGAGACGGTCAAAACGAGATATTACTCATCAAAATCCGACATCCGAGGTGCGCGTACGGTAGACTTTAAGTATACCAAATAAGGAGCTTTTAAAAAAAATTTAATTTAAAATTCTGTATAACAGTACAGACTACTGTACTGTTTTAAAAAAAAAACACTATTAAAAGTAGACAGTCCAGCCGTTGGTTTTATTTTGCTTTTTTATCTCAGCCATTTGGCTCTCCTCCTCTCTCCATTTGACAAATTTCTAAAGTCCCTCTCCCTTATAAGTATCACCAAACCCCCTTTCCTTTCATTCTCTCTATCCCTCTCAAATTCCAGCCGTATTCTCCTCCCCCTATTGTTGTGTTGCTTCAAGCAAACAAGATCATCTCCAGCCTTCTTTGGACTGCTGCATGCTGCTATTGCTTCTCCAAATTGAAGCAATTTAGAGGTACAATCTCCTCCCTTCCTTTTCCAATTTCTCCTCTCTTCCTTTCCTTTCGCATTCCCTCCATATTTCCTTGCTTTGGTTGCTGTCCAGCAACTGTTGAAGCCTCCAGGACTCTCCATTGCTACTGCTGGAGTTGATGTTTCTCTGCTCCAGAACAGTCCCCTTCTGCATGTTGTTTGATCTTCACTTTGAAGATCAAGGTACAATCCCTAGCCCATCTCTTTGCTGCCATGCATGTTGTCTTACATGTAATTCAAAGCTCCAAATACATAATTTAAGAATCTCATATTAGTGCATCAAGGTTCCTGAATATACAAATCCGATCTTCTATACCTACAGCAATCCAGGTTGCAAAATTTTACTCAATAGTTGGAATGTAGGTTGCTGATAGCAGATCATTTACTATGTAGAGATTTGTCATTCTTTTTCTTTTGAATTATAAGAATGACTTCAAATACCTTCCTTGAGTTTTAAGAGTATACTCTAATTGATAACTGTTGTTCAGAAAAATCCCTCCATTGATAACTGTGTCCAGAAAAAGTAATTGAGAGTTGCATTAATATTTACAACAAAAGATGAGAAGAGAAAGAAAAAAAAAAGAGAGCTTATTTAAGTTTCATTTCTGGATATGTTTTAAAGAAAAATAAATGTCAGAATTGGTAGAATGTACTGGTACTCTTTTGAGAAGCATGTGAAGGATAATATTATAGTATTAATTCCAAAAGTATAATTTCACATACACACATATAATGCTGTTAAATTGGAAGAGAATGTCTGTATCTCTATAAATTTATGAAGAGATTATGGATGTTATTTGGAGGATGTTTGGCCAGGACTCAATTAATCATATGCGGATGTTAAGAGAATAAGTAACTGAGTATGATTTATTATGATCATATGTGAAAATTTATTTTTATATATTATGTATGATGTAAGTTAAGGTTTGATGAATCTAATCTGTTTTATTATGGAGCAAAACAATTGTGAGAAGGAGGTGTCATCGATCAATATTCAAATAAATAAATAATAAAATTGAGAGATATGCAGTAAATTTATGACGGTCTAACATGTTTGTTGTGAACGGTATCAACCTATTTATAAATGTTAAATATTGGTTATATGTATTAATCAAGTAATGCATAAAACATTAAATTAGGTCCCACAAGATCTTTCATGTGTTGTGCGGTTGTAATCTTGGTTGGTTAGTGGAACTGAATGAGTGTGCCATAGTGTGCTTGTCATATCGTATATGAGACATAAATTAGTGGTGTGATGATTAACATGTTTGGTTTAGTAAGGGGCAGTGGCCTTTCACGAGAGATGGAGTTTCCAGGGGAACCCTAATGGGTATTTGATCATTATTCCGTCATACCATGTAGGTTAGTGGGCCAGCTTGAGGATAATCTAACCTAAGATTCCCAATTATTGCTTATAGGAGTGGTAAATTATTGACTTCTTTCGAATCTTAATGCTTAATCAAATCAAGAAATTTAAGTAGCATATATTATGTAGAGTCTGGGAAATACTTGGTTATCATGAACCATTGATAATAATAATAAGAAGAATATCTGTATATGTAAATAAGGTACATATAGGGGTATGGATACCTTTTCTTAGAAGCCTACAAATAGTTAATATATATGGAGCTATTATCTATGAAACATCTCAAACATGATTATATTATCAAAGCTAACTTGTGACCACAAAGTTAGATCATCTTCATGGAATCATCCCTTAAATATATTCTGCTATTTATGGATGAATGTCAATAAGATAAATGACCAAGAGATATAGATCTGTATCAAATATTAATACTCTTCTTTTATGAAGTTGGTAAATGATTTCCAAGATTGTAGATTAAGAGAGCTAGATCTGTATCAAATATTAATTCTCTTCTTTTATGAAGTTGGTAAATGATTTCCAAGATTGTAGATTAAGAGAGCTAGATCTGTATCAAATATTAATACTCTTCTTTTATGAAGTTGGTAAATGATTTCCAAGATTGAAGATGAAGAGAGCTAGATCTGTATTACTAATCTCAAAAAGGGAATTGAGAAGGAAAGTAGACAAGCAAATGAAATTAATTGTGAGTCGGTAATGACTTATAAATTATATTGCCGGTCATGGTGGCCTTTTACACCGGACCGTGCGAGGGGGCGGTGACCCTCACCTGGGCGGAAGAAAGGAAGCCCAGTTTGGGCAGCGGCCGCCAAGTGCGCGGGTCTAGGATCCCAGTCCTCTTTCGGTTTTTACGTGAGCTTGCAGTGTTTTACGCCTCGTTGGGATCCAGACTTTAGACCAGTTTCGCTGACCCTGTTTTAGGATACCCAGGCGGGGGATCCTTGGTTTTCAGTTTTACGTACGAGCTCGGTTGCCCGTTACCGGTCGGGCTGTTTTTCTAGAGTGACTTTTCCGGGAAGTCCCTCTCACCCGTCTCAGTGGCGTAGTTGGGGAGTAGACCTATCCCTCTATTGGACCGGCCTTCCAACTAGAGGGCGAGACGGAAGAGCCATTTGCAGGCTTCTTCACCGCTTGAGTTTTCTTTCGCCAACAGACTTGCGATTCTACATCCAGATCATCTATATCTACATCTAAATCATCAAGAGTTGCATCTAAGAGAGTTAGAGTGAAGGTTTGGAGGAAATTACAATTAAAATTAAGTTGATTGGAGGTGACTTTAATCTGATTCGAAATCCCTATAAGTTAGTGGACGTGTTGGGAACTTATTTAGGATGCATTACACAGCACCGCATGCCTACGGAGGCCCCCCAACCCTAAGGTACTTTTAAAATACCTTAGAGTCATAGTGTGAGGTTACACACAGACCAAGACCACAGACTATCCACTAACTTAGAAGGCGTAAATAGAATTAAGGATCAAATTCATCATCATCATATCAGTCCATTATCGAAAACCATGACATGATCTCAATGACAAGAAAGTGCCATTAAGTTCTACGACATGATCTCCAAGACCCAGAATCATGATCTTTATCTATATCATCTGGAGTTATATCTAAAACAATTGAAATTAAGAATTTGATGCCTACCTATTGAACTTGGGAATCAAGTAATCTATAAATATTTCATATTCCATCTTTCACATCGACAAATCCACAGATTTGATATCTGGTCAATATAATAATAGAGATATATACTTATATGCATACTCCTATAATTATCAACATTTGATTATAAAATAAATATGTTAAATATGAAAAGTGTTTGGATAATGAGAGTTTATGAGAAATGCTTACAAGCCTGACTACCTTTTTACTCACGCAAGTAGATGTAAATAGTGCTTATTCCACCTTTCTACTTGCTCTCTTTTGCACATTAAATTACTTGTTATTTATTTTAAACTACGGGTTTGTATTCACGTTTGTGACTCCTTTTCTTCCTTGCACGCATGGCAGGAAAGGAAGTCTATTGTTCAGTAGTTATACAGGGTTCCAGAAGACAAGGTCTATACTATACGGTATGTTATTATTTTTGTCTCAGTTTTTGTTCGGTCGTTAATGTTATATGCTTCTTTCTCTTCAGTCAGAATTTGGGATATACTGTAAATACTTTCAGACATTGTACAGGTTGAAAATGAAATGAAAGTTAATGAAATAAATTCTTGGTGACATTTATCTTTATTATCTTGTGGTTGTGAATGTGAATGTCGAATGTCACTTACAAATATATTCATTGCGAAAAATTTCCCCATAAGATTATGCTTATAATGCGATGTCATAAAAGGAATTTCGGCGAATTGTGTCGTAAACGGGTACCCGGATCCACGGGGGTTTACACCTTAAGGGTAAATTACACAGTGGTCCATAAACGACAAAGAAATAACGACGAGGTACATAAAGAGATAATAATAATAATAACTATCTCTACACTGGCAAATGTTTTAAACTATAAAATATTCATAAATAGACGACCGTTTCACAAAAAATGAAACATTTCTGTACGCAAAGATCCTACATCCTGGATATAGGTCTGGATTTTTTGTTCAGGTTTGTCCGACTATATAATAAAACATTACTAACTACATTTAACATGGTAAATAATAAAAACAGATGACAAGGCAGTCATATCTAGCTCACGACAAGATTAAACTTGAATGAATGATTACCTTGGATGCAACTTACTAAGCTCCGCAGGATCACAAGATTGCATTTTTCCCATTACAAGACGAAGATACCTGTGAATTCATAATTATTGTTCAGTTTAATATAGGAGATGAATTTAAATGCTCATTGCTCAGCATCCTTAAAAAAGAAGCATTAACTATCTTCAACGACGAGTATCACGGACATGCTTGCACATTTTATGTTTCGGTCCAGCGTTTTGTTTTTAAACGGTAAGCTAAAAAGTGTATCTGCAGTATCTCCAAGACAAGTACCCGAGTTTTGTTTGCAATAGCTGGAAAGGTCAAAATTGGTTTAGAAGTATCCCAACTAAGGTAAGAAAAATCGGAATCTGTCTAAAGTTATCCATTTTCCTTCCAACCAAGTTATGATAAAAAAACGAATTCAAATCAAATTTCACTTTTTTTGAAATCAAATATATTAGTCAAATTCAAAGTTTGGTTGCGGCTTGCAGTGAACTTATGAAAAAGGTTGATATACAAGTGTTATTGCAATTGTCTGCTTTTTTAAAACCATTATTGCGGTAGTTTGTAAAGGCACAAATGTTAAAGATGTCTAATTTTTATGAAAGGATGACTAACCGAGGTGGATGGATATCCAAGTATCATTAAAAATTTAAAACATTAATAAAACATGTTACAACAGAGACTATCACAACCATCGTGGCCAAAAATGCATACATGCCACGTACAAGGGCTTAGCAGTATGAACCAGGTTCTCAATGTAAAGAGGTGTACTACCACTTGTTGAGAAGAACAATGAAGATTTATAGAGCTAAAAGGAAGAACCTCCGTATAATTTTTATTGATTTGGAGAAGTCTTATGATTCATTCCCATGGGAGATATTTCAGAGAGTTTTGGAGAAGAGACAAGCACATGTCCTATGCATTAACATTATAAAGGATATGTCTAATGGAACTTCATCTTCTGGTATGCATTATGAGAAGCCCAAGGGTTCCCTTATAAAGGAGAAGAACCCATTGGGTAAATTACATAAAGAAGAAAAGAAAAATAGAAAATTACAAAAGATAATATTAAAAATAGTAACTATCTCAACACTCCCCCTCAAGCTGGAGCGTAGATATCGATAAGACTCAGCCTGGAACATCTCTGATAAGGTCCTCTCGCTAGAGCCTTTGTAAGTATATACACCTTCTGTATCATGAGTTGACATGCATAGTAGTGATAATACCCTTCTGTATCATGTCACGGGTGTAGTGACAATCCACCTCCATGTGTTTCGTCCTCTCATGAAAGGCTGGGTTATTTGCAATGAAGAGAGCAGCTTGATTACCACATTGGAGGTGCATGGGAAGAGACACTTCTAGAGTCAGGTCAGTAAGAATGGATCTGACCCACATCATCTCTGTACTAGCATGTGCCATGGCCCTGTATTCAGTACTTGATCTAGCAACCACAGTATGCTTCTTACTTTTCCATGAAACGAGAGAATTCCTTAAGAATACATCAAATCCAAATGTAGGCTTTCTATCCTTTGGACACCCAGCATAATCTGCATTTGCACATGCTGTCACTGAGAGAGATGTGCCTCTGCTGAAAAGAAGTCCAGTACCAGGTGAAGTCTTCAATTATCTCAGAATCATACGGACTGCATCCATATGTGTCTGTCTGGGCTGCTTCATAAACTGACTCACTTTTCTCACGACAAATGCTATGTCGGGCCTGGTAATAGTTACATATAGTAGCTTGCCAACAAGCTCTCTGTACCTCCTCTTGTCGACCTCCTCAGTATCATCATCATAGAACTTCATGCTTGAGTCAAGCGGAGTAGTGGGAGGTCTGCAATCTACCATGCCTATCTCTGAAAGAAGATCTATAACATATTTCCTTTGGGTCATCACAAGACCCCGTTGGTTCCTGGAAAACTCAATTCCAAGGAAGTAACGTAAATGTCCAAGGTCCTTGGTCACAAACTGCTGACCTAGGAAGTCCTTGGCACCCTGAATACCCTGCTCGTCATACCCTGTAATAGTAATGTCATCAACATAAACAAGAATGATTGTAGTACCTCTCTGGGTCTTCTGTATGAACAAGGAGTGATCAGCAGTTGATCTCACAAACCCCTGTTGCTCTATCAAGTCTGAGAGCTTTTGGAACCATGCTCTTGGACTCTGCTTGAGGCCATAAATAGCCTTGTGTAACCTACAAACCTTCCGACACTGCCCCTCAGCAGCAAACCCAGGTGGCTGCTGCATGTAGACCTCCTCCTGTAGGTCATTATAGAGGAATGCATTCTTCGCATCCCACAACTGATGTATCAACAAGAGCCGAAACAAGACTCCACGTACCACATGACTGTAGCGCAACCATCTCTTCCTCCATGGCTAACCTCCACTGGCTATCTTTGAGAGCCTCCTGATACGTCTATGGTATCTGCACGGCTGATAGTGCTAGCGTAAATCTCATGAAATCCTCTGACAACCTGCTCAAAGAATCTGGGCTACAAGAGGGTACATAGCACATGCCCGTTTCTGCTTTCGCAGAGCAATCGGTACGTCAAGATCATCTGCCAAGTCTTGGGCCTGTATATTTCCCTCTTGAGAGGGTACCTGCTCCTCCTATCTAGAATCATGTTGTACAGTCAATTCAGTAGCGCCATCATTAGAAACAATATCCTCATTACATACCTGAGGCGTGCTAGATGATGGGAAATGCTTGTGAGCATGGCCAACAGAGCGAGATCTGCGAGGAAAAACACGAGGCAAGAACTGAACCAACGGAGGAGATGGTGGAGTGGTGGAGGTGGAGGAAGAGTAGGTGAAGGAGAAGGACCAACTGTAGGAGGTGGTAGCATGTATATATCATCAGAGTCAAATGGTGTAAGTCCGCCGCCTATATAAGAAAAATACATGACCGACTCAAAGAAAGTAACGTCAGTACTAACAAAATATTTCTGACTAAGTGGATCAAAACAACGATACCCCTTTTGAGTACGAGAGTAGCCGACAAACATACACTTGACAACTCTAGGAGAGAGCCTATCACGCCCTGGAGAGACATCATGAACAAAGGCTACAGATCCAAACACACGAGGAGTAAGAGAGAAGAGATCCTTCTCGGGAAACGCAATCGAGTAAGGAATCTTCTCTCCTAACACGGATGAGGGCATGCGGTTTATCAAATAACAAGCAGTAAGGACAACATCACCCCAATAAGCATGAGGAGAACGACTCTGTATCAATAATATTCTGGTCACATCAAGTAAGTGACGGTGTTTGCACTCGACAACACCGTTCTACTAGAAAGTGTAGACACATGAGGTCTGGTGAACAATGCCATGGGATCTAAGGAACTCAGAAAGATGTAAGGTGTGAAATTCCAAGGCATTATCAGAACGGAGATACTTGACATTGGCAGAAAAAGTATTCTTTATTTCAGTAATAAAATACTTGATAGCGGATCCAGCCCCAGACTTATTCTTCAATAAGAAGACCCGAGAAAGTCTAGAAAAATCATCGACAACTACAAGATAAAAACGGTATCCTTGGAGATCAGGAACTCGACTAGGACCCCAAATGTCTAAATGAAGGAGCTCAAATAGCAGAGAACTGCTCCGACTCTGACGGGATGGAAAAGAGGAACGGTGATGTTTCCCAAGATGACATGCCTCACACAGAAAGGATGATCTCGTAGAAATCTGAGGGAGAACATGACATAGCTTCTGTAGAGGAAGATGTCCAAACCTAAGATGCCACAGATAAGGAGAGACAAGTCTAGTAAGTATAATATAAACATTAGCATGAGGAGGTTGGATCAGTCTGTAGAGTCCCTGCTGCTCACTGCCATACCCAATCATCCTGCCCGTGAGTATGTCCTGAAACACAAGAGATGAAGGGTCAAAGATGGCACGACAATGCAGATCCTTAGTAATCTGACTAATAGAAAGTAAATTCATCCAAAAAGCAGGAGCATATAAAACATTCTTCAGGCGCATGGACGGTGTCAACTGCACCTCCCCCTATCCTATAACAGGAAAGTGGTCGCCATTAGCAATAATAACCCATCTGCCAAGTGGTATAGCCCTGTAGGACTTCAGCTGTGTTATGTCTCCACACAAGTGGTGAGAAGCACCAGAGTCCATAATCCACTATGTCATATCTGCATTCGTACTACCAGTAAAGGCATAGGTGATACCTGAGGAGCTCGAAGAGGCTCTGGCTGCTGCAGCAGTATCTGTGATGGTGTCAGTACTAGGAGTAATGATCTCTCGAATACGAGAGACAATATCATCCAGACGAGAATCGGTCTAGGGAGCTGAAGTCTCTGAAGCTGCTCGATCAGAAACAAGATATCCGTGCTTCCGATAGCATGTATCCTCTACATGTCCAGGATTGCGACAATAGGTGCAGGGACCACGTTGGCGTCCACCGCCTCTTCCTCGAGGTGTGCGTCCTCTGGACTGGATCGCCCCACCTCGACCACGAGAAGCGGCCATCACTGAGGAGTGTGAAGACGTGGCTGTCGAAGGGATGATGAGCCGGTTGAGACGGCTATAGGCCTCTTCTATAGGGGGAATGGTTGCTCAAGTAGGAAGATGAGCAGTGTTGTAAAAGTCATCCGACTGGTCCGACTATTAGGTCCGACTAGTCTAGTCAGTGGGGTGGCCGACCGAGTACCGACTAATTCCGACTAAGCACACTAATCGACCAATTTTTGCTTAGAGATACCATATTTTATTATTTTTCACAAGTAAACTTATTACAATATGCTTAATGTTTTATTTAGATTCAATTACTTCTTTTATTTTATTATGATAGTATAAAAATGTACAAAACCTATGTAAATATATGTATAAAAATGAGTTATATGTTTAAAATAATCATAAAATTCAAAGCCGATTAAAGTCCGACTAAATCCGATTAATCGCCCGACTGTCGATTAGTCCTTAGTCAATGACCCGACCGACTGAGTACCGACTACCGACTTTTGCAACCTTGAAGATGAGTACGTGCAACATCATATTCTGTATCAAGTCCAGCCATGAAAACTCCAACCATCGTGGAGTTTCTATACGTCTTATGATGCTCAATAGACATTGTAATGGGCATGTAGCTATGAAGCTTTTCAAACATGCCACGCAACAAAGAGTAGTAAACATGCAGAGGGCGGCTATTTTGCTTGGTGTTGTAGATATCAAACTGTAGTTGAAGGATCTTGGCCTCATTCTTCGCCTGTGCATAGGTGGATGCCAAAGTGTCCTACATTGCCTTGGCAGTGGGCTGAGTTAGAAAAGCATTGGCTATCTCTGTAGTAAGCGTCCCACAAAGCCAAACATGCGCGTATGTATCCTCTTGCTTCCAAGAAGCATTTGCCCCAGTTTTGTCCGCTGGCTCTGGATCTGTCAGGATGTGCTCCTTGTTGTTGCACTGCATGAGGGTGAGAAACTGCATGGACCACAACTCATAGTTGGTCCCATCCATCTTAGCGATGGGAGTCGGGCCCTTGAAGGCTCCGGACGAGAAGATGTCACCCTTGTTGCCTGACATAATGATAAAATAGCCAAACAACAAAATTTCAACTGGGGAGTAGACGAGTCTACAGAATCATATGAAGGATTGGTTGTACATATAGACTCATACCACCATCCTTACTAATCCTCGCCGCTTGCCGAAAAACGTGACTTAAGTGTCTGAAATCACGCTCTCCACGCAGAACTATCCGTGGAAGGGCTGACTCACGGCTCAGGGATCCTGGACGTACAAGGGTGCAAGGGCCTGGACGCGCAGAGGCCTGGATGCGCAGAGACCAGGGCGCAGGACCAGGGCTCAGGGGAGCCATGTGCAGGGCCGCCTGGACGCGGACGGAGGGTGCCTGGAGCGCATGAAGGGCCTGGAGGGCCACGTGGACGCGCGGGCAGGGGTGGGTTTAGGGAGCGTTGGGCCGGGGGCGGCGAGGGGTGGGTGGGCGCGCGGGGAAAGGGGGCAGGTGTCGAGTAGGGAGGGGTTAGGGATGGATACGGTAACTCCAGTCTAGGATCGTTGCTCCAATATCATGTTAAGGGAACATACTGGGATACATTATGAGAAGCCCAAGGGTTCCCTTATATAGGAGAAGAACCCATTGGGTAAATTGCAGAAAGAAGAAAAGAAAATTAAAAATTACAAAAGAAAATACTAAAAATAGTAATACTAAAAATAGTAACTATATCAACATCTTGTGTAAGGATCTAGTATGAGAAGACTGACTATTTTAACATCAACATCAGTTTGCATCAAGGTTCAACTTTGAGTCTTAGAAATCGAGAACGCGGAAGCGTAATATCAGAGATAAAGAATAAGAAAAATGAAAAACAACGAGATTTTTACGTGGAACCCTACTCCCTAAGGAGCGGGAAGAACCCACGGGAGAACGCCTCAAAGGGCTGATGTCGTATTCAACTTTCTCTTCTCTGATACAGGTGGCGTAGGCTTCTTATATATCCCCCACCGACTCCAAGTCCCACAAATAGTAGATGTGAGACTAAACACCATTGGATGTGGCAATTGGACCCTGAAGGAATCCAATTACTCATCATAACATGTGACGCACATACTCCAACACTCCCCCTCAAGCTCGAGCATCCAATGCTCAGCTTGGACACATAGAAAGAAATCTCAAACTCACAATACAAGATTCTGCGGACAATATCAACTCAACGCATACACAACTGTTGGTTGCTGTCGAGGACGTTGCCTCTCATGTCGTGCAGGTGAGGAGAATAACAGGGCTAGAGTGACTCGAACTGGGTCTCCTCATCGGAGTACTCTGGCCCGCCACATGTAGAAGACCGTGCATCATGTGGGCAACCGCTCCATGTCTGAAGGGCCGAACTCAAAAAGCCATGGAAACATCCTTGTCGGAGTCCATGGTCACTGAAATATAGAGTCTGAAAGTCTCCTCGTCGGAGAACTGGGTCTCTCCGATACTGGTTCAGAGAATGGGATCTCAAGTCTGGAGTTCCTATGAAACCACATGAAAACCCCTAGCCCACAATGGGATAGAGAATGTGATCTCTACTCTGGAGTCCCTATGGATCACATGAAAACTCTGAGACCAAAAACAAAGATGGGGACCCCACAAATAATGATCACATCCATGTGCGCAACATACTAAGACTCGGAACCAATATGAACATTGCGTATGAATCTGAACTGTAGAGTCTGAAATCTGATATGGAGAATCTGAATACGAGCCGTAGAACTCCACACAATACTCCCCTCTTCTCCCATACTTGTCGAAAAACAATGAAATCGATAAAGTTGGGAGAAGACAAGAAGACGAGGAGAATAAAAACCCAATAAGTCGATCTCTCTTTTTTTGCTTTTCTCTCTTTTTTTCTCCGACTATGTGAACCCCTCAGGATCTGGGTACCCGTTTACGCGCAATTCGCAATATATCATTCACATTTAATCACACAAGTCGCACAAATACAGGGAAAATTTTTCGCGCGATTATGACATTCATTCTCAACACATGACCACAAGTAAAAGAGACAATATGGCACCAAAATTCTTTTCATTAATATTCATATCAGTTTTCAACATGTACAATGATCTTCCATTTACAACATATATCCCAAAGTGTGATACAAAAGAGATAACATTTACATCATTATCTAAACAAAAACTGAGACAAAGTAATTCATATCGTCGGGTATAAACTCTATCTCCTGGAACCATGTATAGCTACTGAGCGGCTACTGAACTGCAGGATGTTTGCCTGTCACACACACAATAGGAAAGAAGAGGCGTCAGCCATTGCTGGTACCTCCTAAAAAAACTTATAAAAATAACTGGACATTTAATATGTACAAAAGCAAGCAAGTAGAAAGGTGGTATAAGTAAAATCTACATCTACTTGCGTAAGTAAAAAGGGTTTTTCAGACTACTTGTAAGCATTTCCATGTGTGTCCCAAAACCCAGCATTTCCCACATGTGACATATTTATATAGTAGTTACGTATTCATGAGTGTATGAACGTAAATGCATATATCATTTTCTTCAGAGATCATGTTGGTAAGTAAAAATGGAAAAGTTGAGATTGTAGAGATCTATTTATTTAATTTCTTGGGTAGAGAGAATGGTCTTTTGATCATAATTTCTCCAATTCTTAACTTCAATGTTTCAGATATAGCTCCAGATGTTGTAGATGTAGATATGGATGATCTAGATATAGAATCGCCAAGTCTGTTTGGCGAAGTAACTCAAGCGGTGAAGAAGCCTGCAAATGGCTCTTCCGTCTCGCCCTCTAATTGGAAGCGCGGTCCAATAGAGGGATAGGTCTACTCCCCAACTACGCCACTGAGACGGGTGAGAGAGACTCCCTAGAAAAGTCGCTCTAGAAAAACAGCCCGACTAGTACGGGCGGACGAGCTTGTACGTAAAAACTGAAAACCAAGGATCCCCCGCCTGGGTATCCTAATAGACAGGGTCAGCGGAACTGGTCTAAAGTCTGGATCCCAACGAGGCGTAAAAACACTGCGAGCTCGCGTAAAAACCGTGTAAAAGACTGGAATCCTAGACCCGCGCACTTGGCGGCTGCCCTAACTGGGCTTCCTATTCTTCCGCCCAGGTGAGAGTCACCGCGTTCTCGCACGGTCAAGCGTAAAAGCCACCATGACCAGCACTAATCATTTTCAAACATCATTGATTCACCAAGATTTTTACTTGCTTGACTACTCAGTCTTTTCTTAAGCCTTTTCTGTGGTCAACTTGTAGATCTAAGTCTTTTATCAAATATTGATCTTTCTCAGAGGAAGGACCCCAACATCCTTTAGGTCCTTGACATACTTAAGAACATAACTAGATTAGTTACTACAAAGATCAGGCAGCAATTATTGTGATATTGGAAGAAATAACTAGATGTGGGATCGGTTGCTAAGAAGATATAAGTCTTCTAGGAACTATGATATCTAATATTTAGATTAGGAATGAAATAAATACAACAAGCTGGTCATCGGTTATTAGATGAAAGAGATATGTAGTATAACCATTCAGTAATGTCACACCATTATACCAACTTCGTAGTTCATATCTAGGTTAATATTGATAGACTTTCTTTAATAAAATTCTTCGTCGCACTCGGTAGTTAATTTGCAAAAAAAAGAGTTGACAATAATTCCTTAATAATATTCATGGATATGCAGTTATCTTGCACCATCTCTCAGAACCTTCTTTGATGGCTTCCAAAATACTCCATAATAGTTTCTTCTTACCTTGCACTAAGATATTGAATGTTTGAGGCTAAAAGTTATAAGCACGGCCCCATTCACTTTTAATAGTGGTGCCCTGGACTATATGAGAAATAGATGTGATTAGGGATTTGATCTTTATTCATTAATAAGGATAGATCTAAATATGGTAGAAATTGATGCTGTAGGAATTTAATTATGGACAACCTCAAGACAGTCACGTGTTTATATATATATAAACAGTTATAGAGATCCAAATTTTAATCTGACACTACTTACAGCCTCTAACCTTTAACCTGATACATTATATATATGAATATAACAGTAATTTCAATCTCAGAAATCTTAAAATGTTATTCTCCCCAGAAAATAGATTTACAAAATCAGAAAAAAAAACATGACAGAACAATCACCCAACTTATAATCTTATTAGAAGTAAATTTAATTCTTGATTTTATTTTATAACCCCATAAATTGCAGCTTAGAGAACAGTACAGAACTTCAGATTATCACATTAAAAAAAACTTTATAGCTTTGCAACTCAGAACCATACAATAGTATTACAAGTAATAAACACAGTTCCAAATTTAATTTTCTGCAATTTAATGGAGAAAGATTAAAGATCTAGTATCTAAACAAATGGTTATATGTATTAGGATAGAAAAATTGGGAAATAGTGCATGCAGGCAGCAATAGAATAGCTGGGGATGGTACCTAATTGGGCCCAAAGTAGCATGCAGTGCTGGAACTTGCAAGGAAGTAGCAAGAGAGGGGCTTTCAGCAACTCCTTTGGCTGAAATTGGATTTCAGCAGCTGCAAGGATGGCTCTTGAATGGAGTTCCAGCAGTTGTTTGGCCAAAGGTGGAGCAGAGAATAGAGGGGCAGCAACTTCTCGATGGGAAATAGGAGAAAAGAAGATGGCTTTGGGTGATTTATATAAACAAGAGAAAGGATTAATATGTTGCCAAGTGGGGAAACAAGGGGCCAAGTGGGAATTGATTGAGCAGCCACTTGGTATGGCTGTACCAGTCTGCTACAGCAGACAATTAATTATTTTTTTTTACATAAATATTACCTAATTCCTATTTATTTGACATTCATAAAAATCGACCATACATGCGCACCGGGTGCCGGATTTCGACGCGAAGTATCTTGATTTGATCGTCTCGGGACAACGATCAATTTGAGTACAATATTGATATACTTTCGGTTGGATTTTGAACCCCCGAAATTTTCGGGTACGGTTTTTGTTTAAGGTTAAATTTTGTGATATAAAATATCAAACGACCTCCGATTGACGAACGGTCGATTCCGTTGGTTTTGTATCGTCGAATCGGATCTAATGACGGTCTCGGTTCATTTCGCGGTTTCCGAATTTGTGTCGCGGCTTTTCACGGCGCGCGTTACGGAGGGACCGATTTTTGGTCGATTTCGTCCGAACGACTTTTGATTCCTGATTAATTGGTCGTTTTAGGTTGTTTAGTATTGACCGACATCGTTTTTGGGTTCATTAGACCCAAAATCGGACGAGTTCGGGTTTACGCGAATTCCCGGATGTTACAATTATAAAAACCTCAAAGGGAGTCTCGTCCTCGAGACTCGAGTCAAGGTTAATAGGTATCTTGTTTGGATTTTAATATGGTCATAAAAACCTCAAAGGGTTTTGAACCCATAAAAACCTCAAAGAGAAAACAAGCCATACATTTATCATGTATCTAATTACAAAAGCTTGTTTTGTTGCTTACATCAGAAAAGTTGCGGGTATCGTACCCGCATGTCGGCTTCAGTCTCCCATGTTGCTTCTTTGACGCCGTGTCGGTGCCACAAAACCTTGACCAAGGAAATCTCTTTGCTGCGAAGCTTCTTCACAGCACGATCAAGTATCTGGACTGGCTTCTCCTCATAAGTCAGATCTGGCTCCACATCAAGATTCTCGTAACTGATAACGTGGCGAGGGTCATGGACATACTTCCTCAGATTGGATATGTGGAAAACATCATGAATAGCTGAAAGATGTGGAGGAAGGGCTACTCGGTATGCCACTTTCCCCACTCTAGCCAGAATCTCAAAAGGTCCAACATATCGCGGCGCCAACTTGCCACGAACACCGAATCTCTGCACTCCCTTCATGGGAGATACTCGCAAAAATACCCAATCTCCAACCTATAATTTATAGGAATGTCATTAGTATGAGATTAAGTTGAACACATATATATCATAATTGAGTGGATGAGGAGAAAATAATTAGATTACCTGGAACTCTAAATCTCTCCTCCGACGGTCTGCATAACTCTTTTGGCGACTCTGTGCCGTCAGAAGCCTCCGTCTCACAAGATCAACAGCTCTCGCAGTCTCCTCCAAGAGATCCACGGTATATAAAGCATGATCACCTACCTCACGCCAACTGAGAGGTGTGAGGCATCTCCGCCCGTATAGGGCTTCGAATGGTGCCATGCCAATACTGGAGTGATAGCTATTGTTGTACGTGAATTCCACCAAAGGCAAATGGTCCTTCCAGGACCCTTTCCACTCCAAAGTGCATGCGCGAAGTAGATCCTCAAGCGTCTGAATGGTGCGCTCACTCTGCCCGTCTGTCTGCGGATGATAAGCAGAACTCATCTTCAGCTCTGTCTGTAGTGCTGACATGAACTGATGCCAATAGTGAGATGTAAATCTCGAATCCCTGTCAGACACCACCTCTCGTGGTATACCATGTAGCCTGATAATGTTCTGCACATAGAGCTTGGCCAATCTGGATGGAGTGTAAGTCGTGTTGACAGGTATGAAATGGGTTGACTTGGTCAACCTATCAACAACGACCCATATAGAATCATGGCCACCTGGTGTCTTCGGCAGACCTGTGACAAAATCCATAGAAATGCTCTCCCACTTCCACTCGGGAATGGGGAGAGACTGCAGTAATCCTGGTGGTCTCCTGTGCTCGGCCTTGACCATCTGACAGGTCATGCATCTGCTAACATGTAGCGCCACATCGCGCTTCATTCCATCCCACCAGAAATGTCGACGCAGGTCACGGTACATCTTCGTGCTGCCTGGATGGATAGATAACCGTGAACTGTGTGCCTCGTCCAAAATGTCTCTGCGAAGCTGCTCGTCATTGGGTACAACGACCCGTCCTGCCTTCCATAAAATAGACTCCATCACAACAAAGTCATCAAATTCATCCTTGATGGCACGCATGTATCTATCTCGGATCCAAGGATCGGTCTCCTGGCCTTCTACAATACGATCCCAAAGACTGTTGTATCGTGGAGGCACGGCGGTAGAAATGGATGCGCTCTCCTGAGGATGCCAATCGGTCAAAGCAGCAAGCGTATCCCATGTATATAGCCAGTTTGTCGTACCATCAGCATGCGCTCTCCTGCTAAGTGCATCAGCTACCACGTTTCCCTTACCGGGATGGTAAGAGATCGTGCAATCATAGTCCTTCAGCAATTCGAGCCATCTACGCTGCCTCATGTTCAGCTCCTTCTGATCAAAGATGTACTTCAGACTCTTATGGTCTGTGAAAATCTCAAAGTTCACCCCATATAGATAGTGGCGCCAGATCTTCAAAGCGAAGATAACTGCCGCCAACTCCAAGTCATGTGTGGGGTAGTTCCGCTCGTGCGGTCTCAACTGCCGTGATGCGTAAGCAATCACCTGTCCTCTCTGCATCAACACTGCTCCTAGACCTTCTCCAGATGCATCTGTGTAAACTGCATAGTCCTGAGTGCCTGAAGGAAGAGCAAGAATAGGCGTTGTAGTCAACCTCTCCTTCAGTGTCTGGAAGGCCTGCTCACATGAATCGTCCCAAATGAATGGAACTCCCTTCTGCGTCAATCGTGTCAATGGACGGACGATGCGTGAAAATCCGCTGACAAAGCGTCTGTAATAGCCCGCTAATCCGAGGAAGCTCCGAATCTGTGTGACAGTCTTGGGCTGCTCCCAAGACATAACTGCATCTATCTTCGCAGGATCAACTGCAATGCCTGCTCCAGAAATGATATGCCCGAGAAATGAGACCTGGGATAACCAGAACTCACACTTGCTCAACTTGGCATATAGCTTGTGCTCCCTCAATATATCCAAAACAATTCGTAGATCATTCGCATGATCCCATTCATTCCGTGAATAGATGAGCACATCATCGATGAACACCACTACAAACTTGTCCAAGTATGGACGGAAGATACGGTTCATCATATCCATGAAAGCCGCAGGTGCATTGGTGAGCCCAAACGGCATCACCACAAACTCATAGTGTCCATAGGGAGTCCTGAAGGCTGTCTTCGGAATATCCGACTCGTGAATCCTCAGCTGATGGTAACCTGAGCGAAGATCGATCTTCGAGAAAACCGAAGATCCCTGGAGCTGGTCAAACAAATCATCGATACGTGGCAAGGGATAACGGTTCTTCACCGTTCTCTTGTTCAGCTGCCTGTAATCGATGCATAGTCTCATGGATCCATCCTTCTTCTTGACAAATAGAACCGGAGCACCCCAAGGTGAAGTGCTCGGCCTCACGAATCCCAAATCAAGTAACTCCTGCAACTGCACCTTCAGCTCCCTCAACTCGGCTGGTGCCATGCGATATGGTGCCATAGAGATCGGCTGTGTATCTGGCAGCAATGTGATCTCGAACTCTATCTCTCTCTCAGGAGGTGGCCCTGGTAGCTCATCAGGAAAGACATCTGGATATTCAGATACTACTCGGATATCCTGTATCATCGGCTCCTGATCAGACACCTCTCGAACAAAAGCAAGATATGAATCGCAACCCTGGTCAACAAGTCGCTGGGCTCGCAATACTGAAATGTACTCCATGGTGGAGTCATGTGTAGTACCCTCAAAAGTGAACTCGGGTAGATCTGGAATCCTGAAGACAACCGTCTTCCTAAAGCAATCAACTAGTGCATGATGAGTAGATAGCCAATCCATGTCCAAAATCAAATCGAGCTCATCAAGCTGCAGAAGTAGACAGTCTGCGATCATCTCGTAACCGCCAATCAGTACGGGCAAGTGCCTGACTATAAGGGATATGACAAATAACTGGCCACCTGGCCCTCGGATGTGATATGGAGACGATAGCGTCTCTGCAACTCTATCTAAAGAAACAAGCAACCTCGAAGCAAGGAAAGAGTGTGTCGCGGCGGAATCGAATAAAACATGGAAAGGTCGGCCCAAGACTGAGACCATACCTTTCACCACAGTAGCCGCTGAACGTGCCTGCTCCTCAGTAATGGCATGTAACTGTCCCTGCCTGGCTGATGCAGCACTAGATCCCGCCACACTCTGCGTCTGTCTTTGCTGCTGTCGCCTAAAATTGGAGTTCCTACCACGAAAACTCCCTGAACGCTGTGTCTGAGGCTGTGACTGTGAAGGTTGTGGCTGAGGCCATGGAAGGCCGTATCCCGATATATCGGCGATATATCGCCGATATATCGATATCGACATGGGACCGATATCGAAATCGATATATCGATATATCCGATTTCAGGCATTTTCTTCAGAAAGATACCTAGATATAGCGATATATCGTCGATATATCGGCGATATATCGCCGATATATCGATATCGACACGATATCGAAACGATATCGATATCGATATGTCCTTCCATGGCTGAGGCTCGCCAGAAGCCTGTGGGCACTGTGCTCGGTAATGTCCCCACTCGTGACATCGATAGCATCTGACTGACCTGGTAGGTGGAGTAGCTGTGCCTGTGCTCCGAGCTGGTCCGGCTGGGGGTCGGTCTACTCGCTACGACCCAGATGGTCGAGCGGACTCTATGCCACGTCCGACGAGTGCTCCTCCTAGAGTAGTCGATGGAGAAGAGCGAGCACTGCCAGAGAATGTCGAACCTGTAGGTCGAAACCGTCTGTCTGACCTCTGCTGCTGAAACGGTCGACGTATCGGTCCAAAAGATCGTCGCGGTCTAGGTGCTGCTCCAGACGAGCTCCCGAAACGTCTCCCCCTGATGTCCTCGAACTTCTCTGCAGCATCGGTAGCCTCGGAGATAGAAGTGATGTGTAATCCCGCCAGCTTCTCCTGCACCTCCTCTCGCATGCCACCAATGAACTTTTCCAGATTCTCCTCTGGAAATGCTCCAGCTGCTCGTGTATGTCGTGACAGCTCTGTGTATCTGATAAAGTAATCCCTGGCTGGCATCTGTCCCTGACGAAGCTCTGCAAACAGTCGGCGCTGAGACTCCTTCCACTTCGCAGAAAAGAAGTGGCCTCGGAACTTTGTCTCAAAATCGTTCCAAGTAGGCTCTCGGCCTAACTCGGACACTACAGCCTCCCACCATCGCTCGGCGAAGTCTGTCAGTGAATACTCTATGAAAGATAGCCACGTGTCTCGTGGCGCATGAATCGCCCTGAGCACCTTCATCACTCTCTTCAGCCACTGCTCAGCATCATCTGGTGAACCTGTGCCCTCGAACAGGGGTATGTTGGCCCGCTGATAAGAAGTGAAGACCGACTGGTGCCTGTGAATGGCTGAATACTCGTGTGCATCCTCGCCAGCAAAGTCAACAGGGTCCTGCTCCCTGTCCAAGTCTGCATCCTCCTGAGCTCCATGCTCTGGTATGTCCTCTAGTGCATCATCAGGGTGAGGCTGCTCCACCTCAACAGACTGGTGCGGATCTTGCCGTATCCCATCCTGTGATGGACGGTACGTGAAATCTGATAGATCCTCAAACCGCATCTCAATATCCGTCTGCCTGTCAGCAATCTCGGTCTGCTGGGCCAATATCTGCTCCTGCTGGCCTCTCATAGCAGCCTGCTGCTGCTGAAGATCAGTAAGTGTGCTCAGTATGCGTGCCAACTGATCAGAAGTATCCTGACCTGGTCGAGATGCCATGGCTCTGCATGAGAACCATAATTAGTCATAAAAATGCCATAGACAGATATTTATCGTAAATGCTTTTCTCTTCTTAGGATATAATATGAAAATTAATGAAACTGGTGACATTTGTCGTTATTGGATATGAATGTCATATTTCCCTTATCGAACTCACGATAAGTCAGAAGACTATCGCTATTCGAGAACTTAATGCGATTGGAATTGAAATACTGCGAATGTGCGTATCGGGGTACCACTGCTCTGATACCAAACTGTGAACCCCTCAGGATCTGGGTACCCGTTTACGCGCAATTCGCAATATATCATTCACATTTAATCACACAAGTCGCACAAATACAGGGAAAATTTTTCGCGCGATTATGACATTCATTCTCAACACATGACCACAAGTAAAAGAGACAATATGGCACCAAAATTCTTTTCATTAATATTCATATCAGTTTTCAACATGTACAATGATCTTCCATTTACAACATATATCCCAAAGTGTGATACAAAAGAGATAACATTTACATCATTATCTAAACAAAAACTGAGAGAAAGTAATTCATACCGTCGGGTATAAACTCTATCTCCTGGAACCATGTATAGCTACTGAGCGGCTACTGAACTGCAGGCTGTTTGCCTGCCACACACACAATAGGAAAGAAGAGGCGTCAGCCATTGCTGGTACCTCCTAAAAAAACTTATAAAAATAACTGGACATTTAATATGTACAAAAGCAAGCAAGTAGAAAGGTGGTATAAGTAAAATCTACATCTACTTGCGTAAGTAAAAAGGGTTTTTCAGACTACTTGTAAGCATTTCCATGTGTGTCCCAAAACCCAGCATTTCCCACATGTGACATATTTATATAGTAGTTACGTATTCATGAGTGTATGAACGTAAATGCATATATCATTTTCTTCAGAGATCATGTTGGTAAGTAAAAATGGAAAAGTTGAGATTGTAGAGATCTATTTATTTAATTTCTTGGGTAGAGAGAATGGTCTTTTGATCATAATTTCTCCAATTCTTAACTTCAATGTTTCAGATATAGCTCCAGATGTTGTAGATGTAGATATGGATGATCTAGATATAGAATCGCCAAGTCTGTTTGGCGAAGTAACTCAAGCGGTGAAGAAGCCTGCAAATGGCTCTTCCGTCTCGCCCTCTAATTGGAAGCGCGGTCCAATAGAGGGATAGGTCTACTCCCCAACTACGCCACTGAGACGGGTGAGAGAGACTCCCTAGAAAAGTCGCTCTAGAAAAACAGCCCGACTAGTACGGGCGGACGAGCTCGTACGTAAAAACAGAAAACCAAGGATCCCCCGCCTGGGTATCCTAATAGACAGGGTCAGCGGAACTGGTCTAAAGTCTGGATCCCAACGAGGCGTAAAAACACTGCGAGCTCGCGTAAAAACCGTGTAAAAGACTGGAATCCTAGACCCGCGCACTTGGCGGCCGCTGCCCTAACTGGGCTTCCTATTCTTCCGCCCAGGTGAGAGTCACCGCGCTCTCGCACGGTCAAGCGTAAAAGCCACCATGACCGGCACTAATCATTTTCAAACATCATTGATTCACCAAGATTTTTACTTGCTTGACTACTCAGTCTTTTCTTAAGCCTTTTCTGTGGTCAACTTGTAGATCTAAGTCTTTTATCAAATATTGATCTTTCTCAGAGGAAGGACCCCAACATCCTTTAGGTCCTTGACATACTTAAGAACATAACTAGATTAGTTACTACAAAGATCAGGCAGCAATTATTGTGATATTGGAAGAAATAACTAGATGTGGGATCGGTTGCTAAGAAGATATAAGTCTTCTAGGAACTATGATATCTAATATTTAGATTAGGAATGAAATAAATACAACAAGCTGGTCATCGGTTATTAGATGAAAGAGATATGTAGTATAACCATTCAGTAATGTCACACCATTATACCAACTTCGTAGTTCATATCTAGGTTAATATTGATAGACTTTCTTTAATAAAATTCTTCGTCGCACTCGGTAGTTAATTTGCAAAAAAAAGAGTTGACAATAATTCCTTAATAATATTCATGGATATGCAGTTATCTTGCACCATCTCTCAGAACCTTCTTTGATGGCTTCCAAAATACTCCATAATAGTTTCTTCTTACCTTGCACTAAGATATTGAATGTTTGAGGCTAAAAGTTATAAGCACGGCCCCATTCACTTTTAATAGTGGTGCCCTGGACTATATGAGAAATAGATGTGATTAGGGATTTGATCTTTATTCATTAATAAGGATATATCTAAATATGGTAGAAATTGATGCTGTAGGAATTTAATTATGGACAACCTCAAGACAGTCACGTGTTTATATATATATAAACAGTTATAGAGATCCAAATTTTAATCTGACACTACTTACAGCCTCTATCCTTTAACCTGATACATTATATATATGAATATAACAGTAATTTCAATCTCAGAAATCTTAAAATGTTATTCTCCCCAGAAAATAGATTTACAAAATCAGAAAAAAAAAACATGACAGAACAATCACCCAACTTATAATCTTATTAGAAGTAAATTTAATTCTTGATTTTATTTTATAACCCCATAAATTGCAGCTTAGAGAACAGTACAGAACTTCAGATTATCACATTAAAAAAAAACTTTATAGCTTTGCAACTCAGAACCATACAATAGTATTACAAGTAATAAACACAGTTCCAAATTTAATTTTCTGCAATTTAATGGAGAAAGATTAAAGATCTAGTATCTAAACAAATGGTTATATGTATTAGGATAGAAAAATTGGGAAATAGTGCATGCAGGCAGCAATAGAATAGCTGGGGATGGTACCTAATTGGGCCCAAAGTAGCATGCAGTGCTGGAACTTGCAAGGAAGTAGCAAGAGAGGGGCTTCCAGCAACTCCTTTGGCTGAAATTGGATTTCAGCAGCTGCAAGGATGGCTCTTGAATGGAGTTCCAGCAGTTGTTTGGCCAAAGGTGGAGCAGAGAATAGAGGGGCAGCAACTTCTCGATGGGAAATAGGAGAAAAGAAGATGGCTTTGGGTGATTTATATAGGCAAGAGAAAGGATTAATATGTTGCCAAGTGGGGAAACAAGGGGCCAAGTGGGAATTGATTGAGCAGCCACTTGGTATGGCTGTACCAGTCTGCTACAGCAGACAATTAATTAATTTTTTTTACATAAATATTACCTAATTCCTATTTATTTGGCATTCATAAAAATCGACCATACATGCGCACCGGGTGCCGGATTTCGACGCGAAGTATCTTGATTTGATCGTCTCGGGACAACGATCAATTTGAGTACAATATTGATATACTTTCGGTTGGGTTTTGAACCCCCGAAATTTTCGGGTACGGTTTTTGTTTAAGGTTAAATTTTGTGATATAAAATATCAAACGACCTCCGATTGACGAACGGTCGATTCCGTTGGTTTTGTATCGTCGAATCGGATCTAATGACGGTCTCGATTCATTTCGCGGTTTCCGAATTTGTGTCGCGGCTTTTCACGGCGCGCGTTACGGAGGGACCGATTTTTGGTCGATTTCATCCGAACGACTTTTGATTCCTGATTAATTGGTCGTTTTAGGTTGTTTAGTATTGACCGACATCGTTTTTGGGTTCATTAGACCCAAAATCGGACGAGTTCGGGTTTACGCGAATTCCCGGATGTTACAGACTATTTCTTACTTTTTTAATAGTCGTCTCCTTTTTTAAGGTACATTTTTTGTACGTATACTCTCCTTTTTTTAAAGACGTTTATTTTTTCCGACTTTCATCTCTTTTTTTTCCTTAGGACCTCTCTTAGAAAAACAACCCACCTTGGGCCTAAAATTGTAGCTCGCATTGTCTCTTTTTTTTTAAACAAGGCAGCTTTCCCAGGTCCACCCCTTCATTTAGATGAAGGGGTATCAAGCCCCTTTCATTCTCACATCCCATAGGGTTCTCCGATGGTAACCCTCGATTCAAAAGATGCTGCCTGTAGATAAGCGCTGCAAAGATGTACCTGATGGCTAGATAATGCGGTTCTAGTGGCGACGGTGCATGTCAACGAGGTTGCAACACCTATATCTCTATCCCTTCTAAGGATGTGCATGTGAGGATCTCGCTTGGAGGATAACCGCATGGAGGTACACACGAGGAGGCGCTTGTTCGAAGGCGTCTGGAGGTAGGGTAGTGCCACTACTTGTAGTTTTCCTGCATACTAGGGTTTCCCTGAAGGGAACCCTTCACGTCGCCTTGGAGGTCGATCGCAGGAGGTGCTCTGTTGTAGGGACTGCTAGTGGCGATCACCATAGATGGGTTTGCAAGGGGTTATCGTCGCATGAAGGGCTTCCCCTTTTTTTTGCATGCAACGGTTGTACTCGAAGATGCTCCTTGCAATGCTTTATGCTTTTGTTCCTCTTCCGTGAGAAGAAGGTGGCTCCAAGTGATTGATTTAGATCAGAGGTTGTCCCTGATGTCACGTATGTGGATGATATTTCAAGAGATGCTTCTTGCTGGATATGAAGCCGTTCAAAATTAGGGTTTTAGAAAACCCTCGAATCTTTGATGTAGATGATGATCTTCATAACTTGAACTTGTTGGAATCATGTAGATTTGGAGCCTAGATGTTACTGCAGAGTTAGGGTTTCTAACGAAACTCTAGAATTTTCTCAAAACTTGGCGATAATCAGTGTTGAACTAGGGTTTCAGAAAACCCTAGATATTTTCTTCAACAAGAACATAACTTCAGATCGTGTGCCAAAATCAAGATTCAAATAAACGAACCACTTTGATCATCGTTGGCGTAGATGCAAAATTAGGGTTTGGAAACCCTATAATTTTCTTGAACTTGAACAATATTAAATCATGAATATAAGAACAAATCTTCAAGAATAAATTAGAACTGGATCTGATAATCGAATCTCGAAAAAGACAAAAATGAATCTTCAAGAATAAATCCTCGAGAATCAAACTTGCTCTGATACCATGTTAGAAATCGAGAATTCGTATGTGTAATATCAGAGATAAAGAATAAGAACAATGAAGAACACCGGGATTTTTATTTGGAACCCTACTTCCTAAGGGGCGGGATGAAACAACGAGAGAACACCTCAAAGTGTTGATGTTGTATTCAACTTTCTCTCCTCTGATACAGGTGGGGTGAGGATTCTTATATAGCCTCCATTGACTCTCCAAGTCCCACAAATAGTAGACGTGGGATTAAATCACAAGATGTGGTAATTGAACTCGAGAGGGATCCAATAGCTCATCATAACATGTGACGCATATACTCCAACAAAGTCTATTCCTTTATACTTTGATTATGGACGAGTTGACTAGTCACATTTAGGATTAGATACCTCGGTGTATGTTGTTCTTCGATGATATTGTGTTGCTTGATGAGACAAGAGATGAAGTAAATGAGAAGCTGGAGGTTTGCAGACATGTCTTAAGGACTAAAAGGATTTCATTCGAGGTTAATATTGGAGACAATAGCATAAGAAAGATTCTTTTAGATACTTAAGATATGTTTCACAACGAGATGGGAAAATCGATGGAGATGCTACTCAAAATAAATGCAAGTTGGCAAAAGTGTAGATGACCCTCTATTGTTATTTGTGATTAGAAAATCTCTTTGAAAGTCAAAGGAAAGCATTACAAAGCAGTTGCCAGACCTGCTATGCCCTATAGATCATAATGTTGGCCTGTGAACCATAGACATTTGTAGAGAATACAGTAGCAGAAATGAAAATGCTAACGTAGATTTGTGACCATATATGAAAAGATCAGATTTGGAATGATGCGATTAGAAGGAAAGTTGATGTAGCTCTGATAGAGGATAAGATGAGAGAAAATCGCTTAAGATGGTTTCACCATTTGCAAAGGAGGTCGGTTGATGCACTTGTTAGAAGATGCAAGATTTGGGATGTTGAACCAATTAGGATAGGGCAAGGAAGGCCCAAGAAGTGTTGGAATGGGACTATCCGAAGGGATCTTAGTTATTTGGATTTAAGCATGAGAACGACCTGTTGGAGTATTTGGTTGTGCGCCATATGACTTGTAGGAGGGTAAATGGATCTCTCCAGGATCCATTTACCCCATCCATATGTTTAGTCCCACATGTACCAGTGGTGGGACTTGGAGGCTCTATGGAGGCTATATAAGGAGCCCCAGACCTCCTGTATTCATTGAGAAAGTCAATAGACAAACTTGGCCCTTTGATGCCTTCTCCCGTGGTTTCATCCCGCTCCTTAGGAAGTAGGGTTCCACGTTAAAATTCTTGTTCTTCATGTTTATCATTCTACATGTATGCTCTGTTTATCATTATCGCTTCTGCTTCCTATTTTCAAACATAATATCAGAACGGGTCGTTCTTCATTGATTTTGAAGATTTATTTAAAGTTTTTTTAAAAGATCAATCAAGTTTGTTGTTCATTCGAGATTCTATTCTTCACTGTTCGTGAAGACTATTTTTGAAGATTATTGTTCGATCAATTTCATGTCCGTGCTTGCTCAATATCAAGTTTTAGGGTTTTCATTCCGAAACCCTAATTCTTGCAATATGGTTATGGTCATCTCCTGATTCTACATGGGATTTTTTCGATCATGATCATGAGTTAGCCCACCAGATTTTGTGAGCAGCACAAGCAACGTGTTCCAGATTATTCAGCAATATAAGGGTTCAATCTCAGGAACCCTACCTCGAGGAAATGTTTCAGACGCGCAACTCCACTTGCACGCACAGCAGCGGCGAAGCCGGCGCCTCTCCAGTTCGTGCGACACAGCGAAAATGCAGGCTACACTCCTTCCAACTCCTGTGGCGGCGCTTGTTCTCCCATGCACGCAGAGCGTCATCCAGTCAGAGCGCCATTGGCGGCGATCCTGCGGCAATCAGCGAAGTTCTTGCCACCCTGCATCGGATCCAGAAGCCCCTGCGATCTACTTCATCATCCTCGCATCGGATCCAGAAGTTCCACTCGTGCGCGCTGTCGGCCGCACCCACGATTGTCCTCTCCAGCAAACCCAGGTGGTGATACCGCTCTCCCTTGCCCGGAGGCGATGGCCGCGCAAGCGGCGACTCTCCAAGCCATCACCTTCAGGCGACGTGAAGGCTCTGGCCGCTCCACCTTCCCGAGCGGCACCACCCTTCCTCGCAGATCCCATCGCAGGCGGCGCGTAAAGCCCTTCCTCACAGACCTTGTTCCGCGTGCAAAGCCCTTCCAGCAAAGCAACCCCGTTCCATCTCCCTCACGAGCCGCAAGCCCAAGATCACCCTTCCCATCGTACGAGCGACGCCAGGCGGATGCCCTCCAAGCGTTGGTGGCGCACTACAAGAGTTGAAGGGGTTCCCATCGTGGGAACCCAAGGGCCTGTTTGGTTAGTGGTATGGGGTGGGTTGGGGTATCCTCTTGTGAATAGTAGGTGTTTGGATAGTTATGAGGGTTGTGAGAAGGTTGAAATAAGGAATGTGATGTGATATGACCTTGATTTGTGATAGATTTCCAACCCAGGTTTGGAGGAGGATACACCGGGGTACACTGGGTAACCCCAGTAACCAAACGGGCCCTAAGACTGCTGTTATTTAAATAAATAGATATATATATATATATCATTTGTTTTGCCCAAGTGGGCTGACGGTCATCCTAAAGGGGAGGGTGCGCCTATTAAAAAATGTTGATGAAATAAGAGAAGCGGGTCTGCCTGTAAAAAAAAGGAAGGCAGCCCTGCATACAAAAAAAAGAAAAGGATGAGGAGAAAGAGAGTTGGGCCCAAGTGGGCCATAAAAAACGTGTTTTTTTAGAAAGAGACGCGCGTAAAAAGAAAAGTCGTATGTATATTTCCAAAAAGAGAGAGAGAAGGCAAAATCGAAAAAAAATATTGTGTCAACGGCTTATTTCAAAAAAAAAGTGTTTAAAAAATGTTAACAAAAAATTATGCTTTGTAAAGCCCAAAAAAATAACAGTTTATGTTTTGTCTCAATTTTATTGTCTTCTCCCAACTTGGTCGACGTCCATGTTTTACGACCAGTATTAGAGAAAGGGGGAGTATTGTGTAGAGTCACAGGTCTTGTTCCAGATCCAGAGGATAGATTCAGATATTCTCCTGACCAGCCAGATTTCCAAACTCTACAGTTCAGAGATATTCAGACTCGGCGTCAGACTTGTTCCGAGTCTCCAGTTTCAGACACGCACATGGATGCGTTCTTTTCAGATGAGCACGTGTTTGTCATCTTTTGCAGTGGTCCCCATCTTTTCTTGTTGTTGTCAGGCCAGAGTTTTCATGTGAGCCGTAGGGACTCTAGAGCAGAGGACCATTCCCTATGCCATGTAGGCAAGGGTTTTCGTGTGGTATCATAGGTACTCAAGAGAAGTGTACCATTCTCTGTGCCAGATGGGAGAGACTCAGTTCTCCGACGAGGAGACTTCTTTCAGACTCCATTCTCCAGCGACCGTGGACTCCGACGAGGATTGCACTTCCACGACCTTTTCCACAGATGGAGCAGTTGTCCACATGTTGTAGCGAGTCAGAGTACTCTGACGAGGAGACTCAATTCAGTTGCAGTGACTCTGACAGGCGTAGTTCAAAGCACATGCTCTCCGACGAGGAGATTCAACAAACTCATACTCCAGCCCGTTCGTCCTCCTCACCAGCACGACATGAGAAGCAATGTCCTCGACAGCAGCAGTTGTGCGCGTTGAGTTGATATTGTCCGTAGTGTCCTGCAGCATGAGTTGAGTTTCTTTCTGTTTGTTTGTCCAAGCTGAGCATTGCATGCTCCATCTTGAGGGGGAGTGTTGGAGTATTTGGTTGTGTGCCATATGACTTGCAGGAGGGTAAATGGATCTCTCCAGAATCCATTTACCCCATCCATATGTTTAGTCCCACATCTACCAGTGGTGGGACTTGGAGGTTCTATGGAGGCTATATAAGGAGCCCCAGACCTCCTGTATTCGTTGAGAAAGTTAATAGACAAACTTGACCCTTTGAGGCCTTCTCCTGTGGTATCATCCCGCTCCTTAGGGAGTAGGGTTCCACGTTAAAATTCTTGTTCTTCATGTTTATCATTCTACATTTATGCTCTGTTTATCATTATCGCTTACGCTTCCTATTTTCTAACACGACCCAAAATAGATCTGAATGGAGGCAAAAAAATCCATGTAGCCGACCAAGCTTAATTGTGGGAAAAGACTTTGTTGTTATTGTTGCTGCGAAATAATGGAGTTCTTTAACTTTAATTTTATTAACGATATTCAAATGTTCGTTTCTTTATATCAATCCATATTATCAATTTTCCGGACCCTAATTCAAATGTCAAGGACTAGTGTGCTATGAAATACAAACATGAGAGAGTATACTACTGAGCGGGAATATATACGTATAAAGAATCTGATACAATCCGTAATTCAATTGATTAGATCAAGATTGCAGAAGTCAATAGTTGGTACTTGGTTGACGGGGTCGCTAACTAAAGATTAATCAGCAATCGGGCGACTAATCGAATTTAGCGGGTCTTAGGGAGGATTATGATATTTTTAATTATTTAAATATATAAATCAATTTTAAAACATACATTTTTATATATTTCAATAAATTTAAAGATTCTCAATACTGTAATGTATTCATAAAAACATAACAAGAATACTACACCTAGTAAAAATTAAGATTCATAAAAATGAATAACATAAATATACTAACCAATAGCATTAGCAATGAATGAATAGATGTTTATAATAAGAAATAACATTAACAATAATACAATACTAAATAGTATAAACAATTGATATGCCTTGAATCCTAACTATATGATGTCCTTCATGTGCCACCATACCCTACCAGCACGATTACTCGAGGGGGGGGCACCTCTTGGCCGACTAGGCCTAGTCAAGTAAGCTATCATCTAATGTCCCTCCATGCCGATTTTTACAATAGTAGATCGGATTGAATTTAAATATTTGATGGATTGAACTAGATTGAAAAAGGTTAAAATACACTAAGGTTGGATTGGACATGGATTAAGCTAAAATTAGTTTCAATCCGATCCATAGGCACCACTAGTTTTTGCTTCAATAAAGTCAAAGGAATCCAATGATATCTTCCAAATTAAAAAAGAGGAAAGAGGCTTATCTGCCGATAACAATCTAAAGGAACACCAAAATCAGCACATATTACCCACCAATTCTCATCTTCCTCCTTATAACGTATCAATTCAATAAACTTTTCTAAATGTAAGATTATCCATGCCAACATTGCTAAGGCAATCGCAGATGATTCTAGTACATGCGCACTCAGGATCGAAAACCTCCCAAGTAACTTAGAAAATATGACTGAAAAAGCATCTTTCTCTAAAAACATTTTTGAAGATGAAGTCCAACTTTAAAAATGCATTGGCTTGAATAAAGTACTAAAGTCTGATCAATTTTGTTAGTAAGAGAAATAGACATTGAAGCAGATCAGTTCACCTGATTTCAGACTCCTTCCTCTCCCGAGGGCTTACCTAAAAGCAAAACACAAGCTGATGCCAAACATTTTTTTCACTAAATTGAACATTACAATTCACATGTACCTCACTTCCATTGAGTATCGCCACCTTTGCAAGTCGTGCAACTAAAACAAAACGAGGAATGCCATCTTTTGTAGGATCAACTATGGGATTTTCGGAAAGCCTTATATCCTTCAAAAGAATGTGAACGTTTTTGTTAAATTATTACCCTTAACAGGAAAAATCTGCAACTACCACACAAGAGACTAGAAGAAATAGGAGCTAGTTACCGAGACATATTATTGATCAAGTAAAAAAGAAACATATAAAATTGCCACTTACAAGCCTACAAGAACAAACCAACTGTAACTACGAAATCGACAAGGGAAAAGAAAGATACATAGCACTTACGCAATAAACATAATAATTATGAAACTAGTTAACTAACTAGTCAAGGCAAAGTTTTTTCTAAAAAGGTACTGGCAAAGAAAGTTGTACTCATGAGATCAAACCTAGGTGTTTTATCATCCAACATGAGGAGGCTTGATGACGTTTGGCATTAAAATGCAAGCTGGGTTTAGAGTGTTATTAGGTGAACAGTACCCACATATACTATTGGTGTTAAAAGGAGAACTATAAGGAGTCCACCCTACAATAACCTTCAAGACGAGGTATTGAGATGGATGGAATCGAACGTGTGGAGAATTCGATGAGCAAATAAGGCAAAATAATTGCAATTCACATAAAAATATATACACCTGATATACAAGAATTCAATCATGTTTTCCAATACCAACAAGAGAGCTATGTAAGTAACTTAAGTTTCGAAAAGTCAATTCAATGAAAAAAAGGTGAAATATCCAAAAGGAGATCGCAAAAAAGAAAGTGCACAATACACTATTTATGTTGGAGGGTAATTTTAAGCATACGAATAATTCATGATTAGCTCCATTCACATAGGACATGACGAGGTTTTGTCATCATGAAAACAAATTTCATCTCATTTTTCTTTTTTTCTTAGAAAATGGCAACTGTATGAGATTTTTGCTTGGTTGAAGTGCGATTGCTATGCCATAATGGATGCCTAACGAACTTTGTTGGAAACAACTATGGAAGAGAGCAAGGTCCACTGACAAGAGAGGTGAGGGAGTTGACAGCTAGGAGGTGATCACGCATCATCGGGAAACCCCGTTGAGGAAGGAGAGGTGCTATAGATGTGAGATTTATGGACACCATGCCGCTTCGTGCAATGATATGTTGCCGTGCTTTTTCTTCGGTGGAGATGACCATCAACGTGATTCATGCTCCAAGTGGCTACACCAAATGATGGTTGCGGCAGGGAAGAAGTAGGTTGAGGAGCAGTCCAAGTCGATTGAGGTGCAGCCCAGGCCTATGGTGAGTGGGGTTACCGAGGTGCGGAAGGCTAAAGGCCACTCCTTTGTTGATGTTGTTAAAGGACCTCACTTCAATCCAATAGCAACGTCGAAATCTCGGGGGGGGGGGGGGGGGGGGTGTATTATGTTGGTTGTGTTCCGGACTACCCGGTTGGACCTTGATGCTGCGTCGAGGGTTGTTCTCCGACAGCTAGAGGAAGACTTCGCCATGGATGTGGTTATCCTGCAGAGAAAAGATTTGTGCATGAGGGGTCTGGGCCTAGACGTTCGTCAGACGTTGCTCGCGTGGAGAGGACCAAACTTGTCTGACCTAATGAGTGGAGGCTACCTCATTTCTCTGATGGTGGCCAACCGAATGAGAATCATTTCTTCGTTCATGTATTGGGTGTACTGCTCCTCTCTAAGGATATTGATTCATTGAGATGTTTACTACTGGATCTTTGTTTGGCTTGGGAGATTTTCAATAATCGTATATCAAAATTCGTTCAGTCGCAATCGACCAAAAGCTGATCGCATCGGAAAAGCTGCGAGACAAATTCGAAAACCACAAAACAAATCGAGACCACCTAAAAATCTGGTTCGATGAAATAAGACCAACGGGATCATTCATCAATCGGAGATCATTTAATATTTTAAAATAAAAAAATTTGGTCACCGACGGAGATTGTATCTCTGTAATTTCGGGAACTCATACCCGATTTAAAGTATATGAATATTATACTTGTTAGAAAATAGGAATGCGGAAGCGGAAAGATAAACAGAGCATTAAGAACAGAAAAATAAACATGAATACCAAGATTTTTACGTGGAACCCTACTCCCTAAGGAGCGAGATCAAATCACTAGAGAAGGCCTCAAAGGGTTATATGCTTCATTGCTTTTTCTCATCTGAATACAATGGGTGTGGGGGTCTATATATAGCCTCCACATCTCCAAACTGATAGATGTGAGACTAAACAACTGGATGGGGTAAATGGATTCTAGAGGTATCCATTTACCCATCTAAAACATAAAAGGTGCACAACCAAATACTCCAACACTCCCCCTCAAGCTGGAGCATGCAATGCTTAGCTTGGACAAACAGAAAGAAACTCAACTCACAATACATGACACTGCAGACAATATCAACTAAACGCGCACAACTATCGGCTACTGTCGAGGACGTTGCTTCTCATGCTGTGCAGGTGTGGAGGACGAACGGGCTGGAGAGTGAGTCAATTGAATCTCCTCGTCGAAGAGCATGTGCTCTGTATTGCGCCTGTCAGAGTCACTGCAACAGAAAATGAGTCTCCTCATCGGAGTACTCTGGCCAGCCACAACATGTGGACAACTGCTCCATCTCTGAAAAGGGTCGAACTGGAAAGTCGTGGAGTGTAATCCTCGTCGGAGTCCACTGTCACTGGAGAATGGAGTCTAAAGAAGTCTCATCGTCGAAGAACTGGGTCTCTCCCATCTGGCACAGAGAATGGCACTCTACTCTGGAGTCCCTACGAAACCACATGAAAACCCCAGCCCACATGGCATAGGGAATGGGATCTCTACTCTGGAGTTCCTATGGAATATATGAAAACTTTGGCCGACAAAACAAGAGTGATGAGGACCACACAAAAGATGGCAAACGTGTGCTCATCTGAAAAAGACAGCATACATGTGTGAGTTTGAAACTAAAGACTCAGAAATATATGGCGTCGAGTCTGATCATCAGACATCTGAATCTGGTGAAGACATGTGACTCTATACAATACTCTGCCTTTCTCCCCATACTTGTCGGAAAACAATGAATAACGACCAAGTTGGGAGAAGACAAGAAAACAAGGAAAATCGTGATCTTGCGACTTTTCGTCATTTTTTTAAATAGCCGCCTTTTTTATTTTTTTGTTTAAGCCGTTTCATCTTTTTTTTCCAGCTCTCTTTTTTTGCAATAATTTTTTAAAGCAGCTCAATCTTTTTGTATGCGGCTTTTGCAATTTTAGTGTATGACTTTTCCTTTTATACGTGTCTTCTCTTTTTGTTGTTATTTTCTCGTTTTTTTTTAACAAAGAACTTATGGTCCAATTGGACTGAAATACAATAGCCCATTTGGGCTTTACAGAACTGAACTCTCTCTTCCCTTTTTGCTCTTTTTTTATAACTTGCAGGCTGGCTTTCCTTTGGTTTATCTCATTTTCACAATTTTTAAAAAATTTAAATCAGCCCACTTGGGAATGCACAAGGGAAGCCTTGTTTAGGGTTCCCCGATAGGGAACCCTTACTCACGCACGAGCCCCCCATGGGAAGAGCTCCGCTGCAGATGTGAGCGCCGAAGCGGCCTGGAGATGCGGCCTGGATGGGTAGCTCTCGATGGCGCGTGTGGAAAAGGGGAGCACCGCGAACAGTGTTGCTGAATGCCGCCGCCCCATGATTTGGTTCCTATATCTGGAGAGGGGAAGCTGGGTGGCGATGGGGTTGTGGCGGAGGAGGAGATACCGCCAAGAGGAGTGGCATAACTAGGAGCCTAGAGATGGTGCGCGACGTAGGGAGAGGGGTGCTTGGCAGGATCTCGTGATCTAGTGGGAGGGAGCGAGGAGCACACGATCAAAGGAGGTCTTGTGAACAGAGAGTTGTTGCTTCTCTCGCGCGTTGTAGGGTTCCAGAGAACCCATCGTGATCTGCCAGATGGTTGCGCGCAACCTGCGCCTGGGGCTGAGGAACATTCGCGTGGGGCCTGTTGTGCCCTTGAAGCGTGATGCGCGAGGATCTGGATGCCGAGAATGCTGCCAGGAGATAGGAGCGGCTTTGCCTGGACTGGAGAGCATCGAATTCCAGGAAATGTGGAAGAACAAGATGGTTGCCCGAGGGTGGGATGCGCGGCCTCGAGAACGTAGATCGGCGCCTGACACATGATGATCTAGGGTTTCATAAGAAACCCAAGAATCAACTTGAACAATACATAATATTGATCTTCAAATATAAATCTTCACAACCATTACAATCGAATCTCGAACAAATAAAGATCATGAAAAGATCTTCAAAAAATAAAATCATCAAAATCGAATCTCAAAAAAATGGAAAAATAACTCTACGAGAATCGAACACGCTCTGATATCATGTTAGAAAATAGGAATGCGAAAGCGGAATGATAAAAAGAGCATGAAGAACAGAAAAATAAACATGAACATCAAGATTTTTACGTGGAACCCTACTCCCTAAGGAGCGGGATGAAACCACGGGAGAAGGCCTCAAAGGGTCGTATGCTTCATTGCTTTTTTTCATCTGAATACAATGGGTGTGGGGGTCTATGTATAGCCCCTACTGAGTCTCCACTCCAAACTAGTAGATGTGGGACTAAACAACTGGATGGGGTAAATGGATCCTGGAGGTATCCATTTACCCATCTACAACATAAGAGGCGCACAACCAAATACTCCAACAATACTCATTTTGATCGCCATTCAGAGACGACCAAAATGAGCCATTGATCATTGAAATCAGAGATTTGAGGCGCGAATATGGGTGACTTTGAGATTTACAAGAATTATAAGATGAAGTAATATATTTTAACAATTATGAGACACCAACAAGCTGACATCAGCTTGTTGGATGTCATTCTAAGTAACAAAAATATATTACACTTGTCGACACAACTAATCCTCTCTTTATATTGCTCTCCTCTTTCATTTTTCCTAAATTTCCAAAGTCAAAAGCCCTCTTTTTTTCCAACTTTCAGCCGTTGGGAGCCATTCCTCATAATTCTCGGCCGGAGCTCTCCAGCAAGCCTCCAGGCTCCTGGTTAGGGCTGCAATTGGGCTCCTGTAAATTTGGGGCTCCAACTGCAGTTGGGACTGCTACATCCAATTTGTTAGGAGTGATTGCTGCATGTCACTGCTGTTATTGCAGCAGAGCCAACTTCAAGAGTTGCATGCATGTCTAGAAACCCTCCAAAATTAAAGATCTGAAAGGTACAATCCCCTCCCTATCCTTTGTTGTCATCCATGTAAATTCACATCTCTTTTATAAATAAAAATCAAGATATTTGATCTCCAAATTTGGAGATCTACATGTACCTTTAAAAATTCCACCTTACTGCTATATATGTAAATTGTTTACAATGCAACCTAACTCTGGAAAGTGGAAGTTCTATTGTATGAGCATTTCGTTCCTTGGGTTTATGCTTTCCATTGGTAGTTAGAGAATAATTAGGTATTGCAACAATCATTTGTTTTCCAGTAATGGATCGTTTGTTCTTTAACTTGAATATGCATTGAATGATCTATGCTTTCAATTGCTTCATTAAAAGTAATAAAAAAATTAAATTGAAGTCTTATTCGACCTTGTTCTGTAAATGTGTATTCTGATAGCTTTTGTCAACTGATGCACATAATGAAGCACTATGTAGCCACTGTAAACAACTCAAATTCTGGAAAAATGGATTATAAATAGAGTATGCTGCCATTCCTTACAGTTGCATGTTCTTATAGTAGGATATGCAATTGTTTATTTATAGACTAGATGCCATTCCTACTGTTATACATGCATCACATCTTGTTACACATCTCTTCATGATTACTGTTTTGATTAAATAATTTCCAGCCTTAAATTGAGTTATTAAGGTATGATTGGATGATCACTGCTTGTCAGTTGACCCACCAACTAATAATCTTCCCCGCATTTGCAGTCCTTAACCATGTAGTTGTCTAATGTATGAGAGTGAAATTCTTTAAACAACAAGTTCTTAGTAATTGCAATATAACAATTCACCGTTAATGATGGGGCTTATGTGTGTAAATTTTAGGATGTGGGCTTTGATTTTTTTGATATTTGATGTTCTTCTTATAGAATGAGGATATTTGAGGTTAAGATGAGGAAAAAATTTCGTGTATGGTTTCGATAGAGACAACATTCCAAGGGAATGAGATCTTCAATGTTGGTTAATGAGTTAGGGAATCCAGTTATTAAGACAAGATGTGGTTCATTGATTATTTGGAGTTTTAAGTGTTTTACAATACTAATAACCTTCATCAATCACAAATCACACTTGATGGAGTGGACGTTCAATTAGACCTGTAAAGTCAATCATATAAGGTATGAATATATATAATATATATATAAATTATGTATATAGATACCGATACCTTCTCTTGTAAGTCAACAAATAGTTACCATATACGGAGCTATTATCCAAGAAACATCTCACATATGATTACATCATCAATGATAACCTGTGACCACAAAGTTTGATCATCTTCATGAAATCATCCTTTAGGTATACTCTACTATCTATGGATCACTATCAATAAGATCGTTGATCAAGAGGTCTAGATCTGTACGATTAACCACATAAAGAATTGAGAAAGAAATGATTTGACAACCAAGTAATGATGATAGTGAATTAGTAATGACTTATAATTTAAGAGTGTCGGTTACGGTAAACCTTATACCTGATTGTGCAAGGGCGCGATGACCCTCAGTTGGGCGGGAGATAAGAAGCCCAGTTCGGGTAGTGGTCACCAAGTGTGCGGGTTTAGGATCCCAGACATTTTTACGGTTTTTACGCGAGCACGCAGTGTTTTTACGCCTCGTTGGAATCCCTACATTTTACCAGTTCCGCTGACCCTTTGTTTTAGCGTACCTAGGTTGGGGGCCCTCGGTTTTAGTCTTTCTCACGAGCTCGTTAGCCCGTACCGGTCGGGTCGATTTTTGGAGTGACTCTTTCGGGGAGTCTCTCCCACTCGTCTCTGCAGCGTAGTCTGGAGTAGACATATCCCTCTACTGGATTGCACTTCCACTTAGAGGGCCCAACAGAAGGGTCTCTTAGGAGGCTTCCTCACCGCTTGATTTGGTTAGCGTTCCACCAATATGTCTTGGCGAGGAGTTACAATTGAGCTTGGAGTTGATTACAGTTGAGTTTGGCTAGAATTGATATTGGTTACAATTGAGATTGGATATAACTAAGTTTGGCTAAAGTTGAGATCAGTTATAGTTGAGTTAGCTACGATTGAGCTTGGTATAGAATCACCAATCATCATTAATCATCAATCATTGACAATTCATCGGATCTTAGAACTACTATTACGACTAATAAGATAAGCTAGTGGATGTGTTGGGAACTTAGATAAGATGCATTACACCCCATCGCATGTCTACGGAGGCACCCTGTTGGGAAAAGAAAAGAACATGTTTATTCCATCAACCCTAAGCTCTCTTATATAGGAGAGTAGCCTATGGGTAAATTACATAAAGAGTACTGCAGAAATGAAAATAATGAAGAACTACATAAGTAGATAATATATATGTTCACACTCCCCCTCAAGATGGAGCATAGATATCAATCATGCTCAGCTTGGACGCACACTTCTGAAACGGGCCTCGCAGTAATGCCTTGGTAAAAATATCTGCAGTTTGATTTTCTGAACTAACATGGGATGTAGCAATGAATCCCTTTTGGATCATGTCACGGATAAAGTGGCAATCAACTTCGATGTGCTTGGTTCGTTCATGGAATGCTGAAATGTTTGCTATGAACAATGCTGCCTGATTGTCACATTCTAAAAACATAGGAAGTGGGACTTCTATATGTAAATCTGTAAGTACAGCTTTTACCCACATCATTTATGTACTAGCTTGGGCCATAGGCCTATATTCAGATTCAGCACTCGACCTTGCTACCACAGTTTGTTTCTTGCTCCTCCACGAGATTAGGGAATCTCCCACATACACAGCAAACCCAGAGGTGGACTTCCTGTCCTTGGGACACCCTGCATAATCTGCATCTGCACAGGCTGAGATAGAAATCACCTTGCCTTTCTTGAACAGTAGACCCGCACCCGGGGATGACTTAAGATACCTGAGTATCATATGTATTGCATCTATGTGGACCTGACGTGGTTGCTCCACGAACTGGCTCACTCGACTCACGGCAAAGGCTATGTCGGGACTAGTGATAGTGATATATAGAAGTTTGCCCACCAGTTCTCTGTATCTTCTCCTATCCACCTCCTCTGTATTATCATCATATAGCTTCATACTAGGATCCATTGGTGTGGTAGCAGGTCGGCAGCCAAGCATACCCGTTTCATTCAACAGATCAGTGACATATTTTCTCTGAGACATTACCAACCCACGCGGATTTCTGGCAAACTCCAGTCTCAGAAAATATCTAAGAACTCCAAGATCCTTGGTGACAAATTCGCTACCCAGCATTTCTTTCGCCCTCTTTATCCCTTGTACATCATCACCTGTAATCAAGATGTCATCTACATAGACCATGATGGCAATAATACCTTTGGAAGACTTTTGTACAAACAAAGAGTGATCAGCATTTGAATGTTTATATCCCTGTTTCTCAAAAAGATCTGAGAGCTTTTGAAACCATGCTCTGGGACTTTGTTTAAGGCCATAGATAGCCTTATGAAGTTTGCACACCTTGGAACACTCCCCCTCAACATCAAAACCTGGTGGCTGGTGCATGTAGACTTCCTTCTGTAGGTCACCATATAAGAAGGCATTCTTCACATCCAACTGATATAACGGCCAGTCACAAGTAACTGCAACAGACAGTATATCCGTAAAGTGGAATGGCGGGCTACTGGCGAGAATGTATCAAGATAATCCACCCCATATGTCTGTGTAAAGCCACGAGCAACAAGACGGGCCTTGTATCTGTCAATACTGCCATCTGCATTCTGCTTGACTGTAAATACCCATTTGCAGCTCATTGGGGACACATCTGCAGGTATAGGAACCAGACTCCAAGTTCCTCTAGACTGAAGTGTCGCCATTTCTTCCTCCATTGCTAGACGCCATCTACTATCCTTCATAGCGTCTTGGTAGCTCCGTGGAATATCTATAGCTGACAAAGCAACTACAAAGTTCCTGAAATCTCCTGTTAGGTGCTGAAATGACACAGACGCTGCTAAAGGATATGAAGCGCAGCTTCGCTTCGACTTGCGTATAGCAATAGGAACATCTAAATCAACCAGCTCCTCGTCTGTCCCCTGTAACACATCCTGCTCAGAGATACCGTCAGATCCATCAATAATAATATTTTTAGAACATACCTGGGGCGAACTAGGTGATGAGTCATGACCATGAGCTGAAGCAGGCTGACGGGTATAATGAAATGATAGTGGTGAAACAAGTATAGTTATAGGAGGTGCAGATGGTGGTGATGGTGGTGGTGGTGGTGGTGGTAATGGTGGTGGTGGTGGTGTCACATAAATGGGATCGGTATTAGTTGGAGGTATCCATAGCACTTGTACCCCTTCTGCGTTCTGGAGTACCCAACAAACACACACTTGACAGCCCTGGGAGAGAGCTTGTCAGTACCGGGAGACAACTGGTGGACAAAGGCAATCAAACCAAACACACGAGGAGTAAGGGAAAACAGATCATTACCAGGGAAGATAAGGGAGAAAGGAATCTTTTCACCTAGACTAGAAGACGGCATACGATTGATTAGGTAGCATGCGATGAGAACCGCGTCACCCCAGTAAGAATAAGGAACATGGCTCTGTATAAGTAGTAACCTGGTGACATCTAGTAAGTGGCGATGTTTCCTTTCAGCAATCCCATTCTGTTGAGAGGTATAGGCACAGGATGTTTGGTGGATAATCCCTTGGGATGAGTAGTAATTGGCTAGAACAAGAGTACACAATTCTAGGGCATTATCACTTCTCACAATTTTAACAGATGTGGAGAAAACATTACGAATCTCATTAAGAAAATTGATAATAATATTCCCTGCTTCAGATTTATTCTTTAACAAAAACACCCATGACGCGAGAGAAGTCATCCACAATAACTATATAAAATCTGTGTCCCTGATGATCAGGAACATGACTCGGACCCCGGATATCAATATGAAATAACTCAAACTTGGAGGTACTACTCCGACACTGACGACTGGGAAAGGTAGACCGATGATGCTTTCCCAACTGACAAGCCTCACATTGGATAGATGTGTGAGGCAGACCCTGGTGTAACACACAACGCAACTTCTGAAGCGATAGATGTCCAAGGCGCAGATGCCATAGCAAAGGAGATACGGATCCAGTAGGTAGGGATGAAGTTCCAGCAAAAGAAGTCTGATTGAGGCGATAGAGGCCTCCTTGCTCATAACCACGACCAATCATGTTGCCCGTAAGGATGTCCTGAAAAATAAGAGAAGATAGATCAAAAATCGCCCGACATTGTAAATCCTTAGTAATTTGGCTGATAGATAATAAATTCATTGAAAAATCAGGTGCGTGTAACACATTCTTGAGCTGCATGGATGATGTCAGTCTAATCTCCCCTTGACCACTAATTGGGGAATGTGTGCCATTAGCAATGACCACTGTTCGACCTGGAGGAATATGTCTGTATCCTGCAAGTAGACTTTGATCGCCACAAAGATGATGTGTGGCTCCAGAGTCCATAATCCATGCTGAAGTATCTGATCCACTACTAGTAAGTGCAAGTGTGTTACCTGATGTACTGGTAGAGGCAGAAGCGGATGCAGCAGCATCAGAGTGGTTCTCAGTAGTGGGTGCTGGGCCAGATGAAGGAATAATGCCCCTTAGACGGGCAATGAGATCATCAAACCGCTGATCCAAAGAAGCAGCAGATGGAGGCTCGATCTGCTCGGCGACTCGTGCGGATGCAGGAAATCCATGTTAGAGTAGCATGTATCTTCAGTATGTCCGGTACGATGACAGTAGGTGCATATTGGCCGAGTACGACCTCCTCTCCCACGAGGACCACGACCACGGGTATGAGGACCACCACGGCCCCTGTTGGTAGCCATTGTTGAAGCAGTCTGATTCGTGGCCGTAGAGGGAACAGTGATCCGACTTAGTCTGTCAAAGGCTTCCTCCATAGGGGGTATAGTAGAATCTGCCAAGATCTGAGATCGTGCCGCCTCGCACTCTGGATCAAAGGCAGCAAGGAAAACTCCTACCATAGTAGCATTCTGATAGGTCTTCTGTTGCTCTGGCGTGGCTGTCAGGGGCATAAAGCTATACAACCTCTCGAACATCCCTCGTAGAGATGTATATAGTGAGTGTAGAGGTTGTCCATTCTGCTTGATGGTGAATATGTCATGCTGAAGTTGCAGAATCTTCGTCTCATTCTTCGCTTGAGAGTATGTGGCAGCCAGAATATCCCACATTGCTTTGGCCGTGGGCTGATGAAGAATATCGTTGGCAATCTCGATTGCCAGAGTACCTGATAGCCATACTTTGGCATATGCGTCATCCGCCTCCCACGAGGCATTAACTCCAGTCTTCTCAGCAGGCTCTTCTTCGATAAGGATGTGTTTCTTACCGGTTGACTTTATCATACTCATGAACTGCATTACTCACAGTTCATAGTTCGTACCATCCATCTTTACAATAGGCGCTGGACCTCGAAAGGCACCTATAGATGGAATATCCGCCGTGCTTTCTGACATACTGGTAATAGAAGACTGAGTAGTAGACTGACGTTGTAATTGTCTACACGAACATATATGGGTTTAGTCGCATGTGTAGACCTCAAGCAACCAACCCCATTTCTCAGGAGTCGTGAGCCCTAGATTCACTGCAGGACTGATTCACTGCTTAGGAGCGCACGGGAAGGAGCGCACGATAGGACGCGCAGGGAGCACGCGAGAGGTCGCGCGAGATGGCGCTCAAGCGAGCACTGGAGATGTGCAGGCGCGCACTGTTCGCGCGAGACGGTGCACTGGAGTATGCGCTAAGTACGCAGGAGATGCACGCAGGCGCACGATCGGTGAGAACTGGAGGTGGCGCGCGAGGCGCACTGGATATGCGCGTGAAGCGCGTTGTAGGCGTGCGCTAGGGCGTAGACGAGGTGCGCAGAGCGCAAGGCTCAGCACAGGCGAGGCGCGTGGAGCGCAGAGCGCAGGCGATGCAGGGCCAGCGGCGCACGAGGAGTTCGAGGCGCACAACTAGCGGCACGAGGAGGGAGGGAGGCTCGACGGTGGGGTTAGGGTTAGGGTTTCAAGAACTCCGGTCTAGGACCGTCGCTCTGATACCATGTTGGGAAAAGAAAAGAACTTGTTTATTCCATCAGCCCTAGGCTCTCTTATATAGGAGAGTAGCCTATGGGTAAATTACATAAAGAGTACTGCAAAAATGAAAAATAATGAAGAACTACATAAGTAGATAATATATATGTTCACACACCCCAATCCTAAGGCATTCTTCACACCTTAAAGTCATAGTGTGAGGTCACCCTTAGACGAAGACGACATAGTATCCACTAGACTTGAGATTTGGACAGAATTAAGGATCGGATCTGAAACTCATCATCTGAAACTAATTTTCTACAAAAGATGAAAAGCTCACAATAAAAAAGAAGGGAAAATATATAGCAGAAAATAATAAAAAATCAGCTGAAATATGAGGCAGCACCTCGAGGCACGCCTTGATGAGGCTTGAGGTTATAACATCGAGGCATTTTTCCTTGAAAAACGCCTCGAGGCGTACGCCTCAGTGCCTCGAGACACGTTTTTAAAAATAATGTTTGCACTAGATCTATCACATATGCTTCTTGCTCTTCCATGACACCAAAGATCTCCCTATGAACACTGCAAATCCTGAGCTAGACTTCCTGCCCTTGGGACATCTTGCATAATGTAATGGCAAAGGATGTTCATTTACTAAAGAACAATCTAATATTAAGAAAGGGATTCAGGTACCTCAAAATCATATGAACCGCATGCATATGTGTTTGTCTAAGCTGCTCCATATATTGGCCAAGTCTGCTCACTACAGAAGAGATGTTTGACTTGGTGATGGCCACATATAGGAGCTTCCCAACTAGCTCCTTGTACTGCCTCTTGTCTACCTCCTTTGTATTATCATCATATAACATCATGCTAGGGTCCATGGGAGTAGTGGCAAGCCTAAAATCCTCCATGCTTGTCTCAGAGAGAAGATTAGTAACATGCTTCCTCACGGTTATAACAAGACCATGATGTTTCCTGGCAAACTCAAGTCTTAGGAAGTAACGTAAATCGCAAAGGTCTTTGGTGACAAACTGATGTCCAATGAAATCCTAAACTGCATGGATACCATGTACAACATCCCTTGTAACAATGATATAATCAACATAGACCAGTAATGCAACTATACCTCTCTGAGTCCTCCGAACAAATAGTGAATGATCTACAATTAATTTCATAAATCCTTGTTGCTTTATCAAGTTCGAGAGCTTTTGCAACCATGCTCGAGGACTCTACTTAAGTCCATAAAGAGCCTTATGAAGTCTGTAAATCATCTGATACTCTCCCTCGGCAGCAAACCCAGGTGGTTGTTGCATATAGACTTCCACCTACAGGTCACCATAGAGGCATTTTTTACATCAAGCCGAGATAAGGACCAGTCTCGTATCACTGCAACTGAGAGAAGGATCCACAATACAAATTAATGAGTCACAGGGGATAAGATATCCTAATAGTCCACCCCATATGTCTTGGTGAACCCACGAGCCACGTACCACACCTTGTAAGGATCAACACCGCCATCTACACAGAGCATCACTGTGAATGCCCACTTGCATCCCATCACAGATGCCCCTGTAGGAGTTGTAACAAGGTTCCAGATGCCACATGACTGTAACGCGACCATCTTCTCCTCCATAACAAGATACCACTGATTGTCTTGAATAGACTTCTGCTATATTCGTGGAATCTCTACAGCTGAAAGATCCATGAAAAACCTCATGAAATCCTCTGAAAGAAGTCCCAAAGAGATATCGACGGCGAGAGGATAAATAACACACGTACACCTCTGCTTCCGCATAACAATAAGCACATCAAGGTCATCTGCATCCACCACATGTAAACTAGCCTCTTGAGAAGGCTCATGCTCGTCCTGTACAACAACCTGATGCATAGACAAATCACTAGTAACATCAGTACAAACAATGTGCACAGAACATACTTGAGGCATACTGGATGATGGGGAAGGACCGTGAGCATGGGGGACAGTAGGAAGCATGCGAGTGTAAAAATAGGATAAAAACTGAGCCAACGTATTGAGTGGCAGAGTTGGATGAACTACATAAGCTGGTAGATGTGGTCGTGGAGCTGGTAGAGTTGGTGGAGGTGGTGGAGAAGCAGGTGGGGCTAGAAGTGGCATACGAGGAGTAACGTATACCTCCTCTCTAGAGTCAGACAGAGTCAATTTATCACCTGTAGGAGAGAAATACACAACAGACTCAAAAAAGTGACATCAACACCGAGGTAATACTTCCATCTAACTAGATCTCGAAGCAATAATACCCCTTTTGAGTCTGAGACTAGCCTACAAAGATGCTTGCCAACTCTAGGGGAGAGCTTGTCACGACCATGGAAGGCCATATCGCGATATATCGACAATATATCGCTAATATATCGATATCAGTGGAGAGCCCATACCGATATCAGCCCAGATATCCATTTACCGGATATCGTCGATATATATCTGTTGACGCATATAGAGTAGTGCATGTACCTCTTCGTTATTTTTTATTTTCAGTTGTATCTTTATGTAATCTACCCATAGGCTACTCTCCTATATAAGAGAGCCTAGGGCTTATGGAATAAACAACTTGCTCATTTTTCCCAACATGGTATCAGAGCGACGGTCCTAGACCGGAGTTCTCGAAACCCTAACCCTACCCTACCCCACTCGCCGGCTCTCTCTCTCTCTCTCCATCTTCGATCGGCGCCGCCCTCTCTTGGGCTGCACGCACGGCGCCGCCTCCCGCGCATCGCTCTTGCGCGCGCGGCTTCGGTGCTCCCTCTCGTCGCGGTGCATCTCCTGAAGCATCGCGGTGCGCCTCCTGAAGCATCGCAGTGCGCCGCATCTCGTGGTAGCGTGTTGCGCTGTGCTCCTGTAGCGCTGTAGCGCTGCGCGCCACTCCAGCGCCTCCAGCGCACCATCGCGCACATCGCCTGACGCCTTTCAGCGCACATCGCGCACATCGCGCACCAGTGCACCAGTGCGCACCAGTGCACCATCGCGCAGCAGTGCACCAGCACGCCTACTTCTCCCCGGTCGACTGTACGGGGGCACGTGCTAAAGCCCTAAAGCGACCACCGTCGTCTACATGGGTTTAGTTGCTTGAGGTCTACACGTGCAACTAAACCCGTCTATGTCATTGTAGACAAATCACATATTTTGTCAATCGTTCCAGTCTTCAGTATCCAGTATGTCAGAAAGCAAGGCAGATATCCCATCTATTGGCGCATTTCGTGGTCCAGCACCTATTGTAAAGATGGACGGTACCAACTATGAACTGTGGGCAATGCAGTTCATGAGCATGATGAAGTCAACATGTAAGAAGCACATTCTTACCGAACCAGAGCCTGCTGAGAAGACTGGAACCAATGCCTCTTGGGAGGCTGATGATGCATATGCCAAGGTTTGGCTATCTGGTACATTGGCTATTGAAATTGCCAATGACATCCTACCCAACCCACAGCCAAGGATATGTGGGATATTCTGGCGGCTACATACTCTCAAGCGAAGAACGAGACGAAGATTCTGCAACTTCAGCATGATATATTCACAATAAAGCAGAATGGTCACCCTTTACATTCTCTCTATACATCACTGAGAGGGATGTTCGAGAAGCTCTATAGCTTCATGCCTCTTACAGCCATGCCAGAACAACAGAAGACATACAGGAATGCGACCACGGTGGGTGTGTTCCTGGCTGCACTCGATCCAGAGTATGAGGCGACACGATCACAGATTTTGGCTGACTCGACTATTCCTCCCATGGAGGAAGCTTTTCATAGATTGAGTCGGATCACAGTTCCTTCCACGGCTGCGAGTCAGAATTCTTCAGCCATGGCAGCCAACAAAGGTCGTGGATTTCATCACCAGGGCCGTGGACGTGGACCTCGTGGAAGAGGTGGCCGCACTAGGCCAACATGTACCTACTGTCACCGAGTTGGACACAATGAAGATACATGCTACTCGAAGCATGGATTTCCTGCATCCGCACGAGCTGCTGAGCAGATAGAACCTCCATCTGCTGCTACTATGGATCAACGGTTCGACGATCTAGTTGCCCGTCTGAGGGGCACTATTCCACCATCTGGTCCAGCACCGACTACAGAGAGTCATTCTGATGCCGCTGCTTCTGCCTCTGCGTCTACCAGTGCCTCAGGTAGTATACTTGCACTCAACAGTAGTAGATCAGATAATATACCATGGATTATGGACTCGGGCGCTACACATCACCTATGTGGCGACCAGAGTCTACTTACAGGATACACTCAGATCCCTCCAGGACGGACAGTAGTAATTGCCAATGGTACACATTCCCCCATCACCGGTCAAGGGGAGATTAGATTGACATCTTCTATGCAGCTCAAGAATGTGCTACATGCACCTGCTTTTTCAATGAATTTGTTGTCAATTAGTCAGATTACGAAGGATCTACATTGTCGGGAAATTTTTGATCCATCTTCTTTGATTTTTCAGGACATCCATACGGGCAACGTGATTGGTCGTGGCTATGAGCAAGGAGGCCTCTACCGCCTGATTCATACCCCATTTGCTGGAACCTCATCCTCTCCTTCTGGACAAGTATCTTCTTTATTGTGGCATCTGCGCTTTGGTCATTTACCGCTTCAGAAGTTGCGTCAAGTGTTACCGTACGGTCTTCCTCACACACCTATTCATTGTGAGGCGTGTCAGTTGGGAAAGCATCACAGGTCGTCCTTTCCCAGTCATCCAGGTCGGAGTAGTACCTCCAAGTTCGAGTTATTTCATACTGATGTCTGGGGTCCGAGTCGTGTACCTGATCATCAGGGACACATATTTTATATAGTATTTGTTGTTGATTTTTCTAGAGTGTCGTGGGTGTTTCTGATGAAAAATAAATCTGAAGCAGGAAATATCATTATCCATTTTTTGAATGAAATACAAAATGTTTTCTCCACGTCTGTGAAGTTTGTGAGAAGAGATAATTTTTAGAATTGTGCACCAACGTTCTTGCCAATTATTACTCCTCAAAAGGGATTGTTCACCAAACATCTTGTGCTCATACATCTCAACAGAACGGAATTGCTGAAAGAAAACACCGTCACCTTCTTGATGTCACAAGATCACTACTTATACATAGTCATGTTCCCTACTCCTACTGGGGTGATGCAGTTCTCACTGCATGTTACCTAATCAATCGTATGCCTTCTTCTATCCTGAATGAACAAATTCCGTTTTCCCTCATTCATCCTGGCAAGGATCTGTTCACTCTTACTCCTCGTGTGTTTGGGTCGGTTGCATTTGTCCATCAGTTGTCGCCTGGTACTGACAAGCTCTCTCCTAGGACTGTCAAGTGTGTTTTCGTTGGGTACTCCAGAACACAAAAGGGGTACAAGTGCTTTGATCCTCTGCGTCGGTGGTATATGATCAGTGCAGATGTTACATTTTTTAAAACTGTTATGTATTTTTCAGCCTCAGGAGACAAGCAGCTACCAACTATATCTATTGATGCCATATACATGACACCACCACCTCAGATGCCGTCACCAGCACCACCACCTCAGACACCACCACCACCACCACCTATCTCACCGCTACCGTTCCATTATACCCGCAGGCCTCCTCCCGCTCATGGTCATGACTTGTCTACTAGCTCGTCTATGGTATGTAATGAAAATATTACTGTTGATGGATCTGACGATATTTCTGAGCAGGATATGTTGCAGGGGCCAGATGAGACTACAACTGATTTAGATGTTCCCATTGCTCTACGCAAGTCGAAGAGGAGCTGTGCTACATATCCATTATCAACATCCGTGTCTTTTGAGAGGTTATCTGGAGATTTCAAGTCATTTGCTATGGCACTGTCAGCTGTAGATATTCCACGAAATCATCAAGATGCTCTGCATGATAGTAGATGGCGGCTAGCAATGGAGGAAGAGATGGCAGCGCTTCAGTCCAGAGGAACTTGGAGTTTGGTTCTTATACCTCCAGATGTGAACCCGGTGAGCTGCAAGTGAGTGTTTACAGTGAAGCACAATGCAGATGGCTCTATTGACAGGTACAAGGCGCGTCTTGTTGCACGTGGCTTTACACAGACATACGGGGTGGATTACCTTGACACATTCTCACCTGTGGCACGTCATTCCACTCTACGGATCTTGTTGTCAGTTGCAGTTGCTAGAGACTGGCCGCTCCACCAGCTGGACGTGAAGAATGCATTCCTATATGGAGATTTGCAGGAGGAAGTCTATATGCAACAGCCACCTGGTTTTGCTGTTGAGGGGGAGTGTTCCAAGGTATGCAGGTTACATAAGGCCATCTATGGCCTTAAGCAGAGCCCCGGAGCATTGGTTTCAGAAGCTCTCAGATCTCTTCGAGAAACAAGGATACAAACGCTCCAATGTCGATCATTCCTTGTTTGTACAGAAGACGGCTAGAGGTATCATTGTAATCATGGTTTATGTTGATGACATCTTGATTACAAGAGATGATGAGCAGGGCATAAAGCAGGCGAAAGAAAGACTGGGAACCGAATTTGTCACCAAGGACTTGGGAGTCCTTAGATATTTTCTGGGGCCGGAGTTTGCTAGAAATCCATATGGATTAGTAATGTCGCAGAGGAAATATGTTACAGATCTATTAAGTGAAACAGGTATGCTAGGGTGTCGGCCTGCTACGAAACCAATGGATCCCAGCATGAAGCTCTATGATGATGACACGGAAGAGGTGGACAGGAGAAGGTACAGAGAACTGGTAGGAAAACTACTGTATGTCACGATCACTAGACCTAATATATCGTTTGCAGTGAGTCGCGTGAGCCAGTTCATGGAGCAACCACGTCAGGTCCATATGGATGCAATACACAATATTCTGAGATATCTAAAATCATCTCCAGGTGCAGGCTTGCTATTTAAGAAGGGAAAGGAGATCTCTATCACAAAATGTGCTGATGCAGACTATGCAAGATGCCCCAAGGACAGGAAGTCCACCTCAGGATTTGCAGTCTATGTTGGAGATGCCCTAGTCTCGTGGAGGAGCAAGAAACAGACAGTGGTAGCTAGATCCAGTGCTGAATCTGAATACAGGGCTATGGCCCAGGCTAGCACAGAAATGATGTGGGAGAAAGCTCTACTTACAGATCTATGTCTTGATATACCGCTTCCTATGAAGTTGGAATGTGATAATCATGCAGCCTTGTTCATTGCAAACAACCCAGCCTTCCATGAGAGGACCAAGCATATTGAGGTTGACTGTCACTACATACGTGACAAGATTCAGAAGGGGTTCATTGCTACATTTCACATCACCTTAGAGAATCAAACTGCTGATATATTCACCAAGGCATTACTTCGAGGCCCATTCCAGAAGTGTGCGTCCAAGCTTAGCATGATTGATATCTATGCTCCATCTTGAGGGGGAGTGTTGACGCATATAGAGTAGTGCATGTACCTCTTCGTTATTTTTTATTTTCAGTTGTATGCTTTATGTAATTTACCCATAGGCTACTCTCCTATATAAGAGAGCCTAGGGCTTATGGAATAAACAACTTGCTCATTTTTCCCAACAGTATCTGATATATCGGTGATATATAACCGATATCGAGCCATATCACTCGAATTGATTAGTTTCAGTACAAAATTTCCAGAATATCGACCGATATCGCTGATATTTCACGGATATCTATATATATCAATGATATTACCCTTGTAAGCTTGATTTCACTACTTATTTTGCTACTCCTAGTATTAAAATACATCGTGGATTATATATTTTGTTTCAGGTAGGATATGGTGCTACAGGGGGTGCATATGACAGTTCTTTAATAAGTAGACTTCGTCGTCTTTGACAATAGAGATCAAAACAAGTCTAATGTTGATCAAGTTAGAATCGCAGGTCTAGAATACATCTCAGTAGTCAGCAGTTAGCTCAGCTGTCAGCATTAACAGCCAATGATTTATGCAATATAATGTGTATTAATGTGCTAAATAAACCTCATTCTTGCATATAAAATTAGTATTTATATGTTATTTATTGTTTTAATAACTAGTATGATCTTAATTCGTGAAAAAACTACTTTTTACGTCATTTTCGACTGAGAGGACCAATAAGATAACGACATTTCTATTTTACCCTCCACGAAACTCTTGGTTCTAAACCTGTCATTACTAGGTAATCTCTTTTACAATATTGCATTAATTTACATTTTTTCATTTAATTTTGTGAATAGACAAATCATTAAACCAAAGAAACATCGTCTCGTTAATCACTATCTACATTTTTCGAATCAAATGACTCATCTCAATGCTACTCACAGTCTTCCATGAATAAAGCAAGTGTTCTAAGTGTGCTTTGCTTAGCTACTTTGATTCCAATTCCAATGTTTATTAATCACCAATCATCATTAATAACGATAAGTTCGATATGATCGATATGTGCCATATAAGGGTCATAGATGATCTATATGTGTCATCTAAGCGTATATTTTTAAGTAATTAAATGTTATAAGAACTTGGATTAAATATATTTCCAATATCTATAAGTCAGCTATCAATATTAACTGTCATATGTTCGATATGACCGATATAAGAGATATATGGTATATAAATGATCAATATGTGTGATATAAGTGTGTCTTTGTAGCTTATTTGTTGTTTTAAAATCTTGGGTGATCTTAATTTCTGAAAAACGGTAAAAATAGCTTTTTTAGCCATTTCCGACATTTCCACCAATATCGTCGATATATTGGCAATATATCCAAATATATCCTTTTTCGGGCATACCGATACGATATTAATATCAATATTTCCTACCTTGGTCACGACCATGAGTCAGATGGTGCACGAATGCTATAGAGCTAAAGATACATGGTGTAAAGAAGAACATGTCCTTACCTGAAAATGCAATCAAGAAATGGACCATCTCTCCTAAACTGAGGATGGCATACAGTTCATCAAGTAACAAGCAGTGAGCCGCATCAACCCAGAAAGAATAGGATCACGACTCTAAATTAGGAGAGTCCGGGCCATATTAAGTAACAGTGTTTGTGTTCAACAACACCATTTTGCTGGGAAGTGTATGCACATGAGGTCTGGTGTATGATGCCTGGAGACTTAAAGAACTCAGAAAGCTATAAGGTGCAAAACTAAAAGGCATTGTCAAACCAAACATACATGACATTAGCGGAAAAAATTATTCATTATTTCAACAACGAAGGATTGAATGATAGATCCAGCATGTTTTTTTATTCAAAAGAGGGGGAAATGCGCGCATGTGTCTGCCCTACATATATTAATTATTGAAAAGATACAAAAGTTACCTCAAGGTGCCCAAGAGGCAAGGAAAATCTTTGCTAGGATGATTACATTTTAAAATAAAAACGCTTTGAAGAGAATATAGCTCCATTACGGGAAAGTCAAAGTGCCCAAATAGTAGCAAACGACCACTCTAACGGAGCCGGAGACTTAGTACAGTAGATGGAGTCCCAGAAATGTACAAGGTCTCAACAATATACCCAATCAATCTCAAGGTCTTACCAAATCGATTGCGATTTTCCACATTCAAAGAACATGTGAGCAATAGTCTCTGTTGTATCTTCATACAAGGGACAATAATCAATCAGGCTTCCGCACATTCTTGCCCAGCAGTCTCTCATGATAATTCTCCCATGTAGTAGAAGCCACAAAAAACTTTGACACGTGGTGGCACCTTAATATCCCAAATAAACTAGCAATCTTTGATCAGGCTTTCAAGGCATGGGTCTGGGGATCTATCCAAGGACCTATAGTCCTTTACTGTGAAATCTCCATCCCTTCAAGTCCAATGATCTCTTCCCTCCAATGTGCCAAAATGAGAAGATAACACCATTTGGAGGTCCACAATATCCAATACCCTTTGATCAGAGAAGGAGCCACTGAAGGTAGGCAACCAACTATTCTCCATCCAGACATCAGTTACCCGTGCATCTTGAGAGTATGAAAGAACGAATAAGCGAGGGAACATGGCCGCCAAAATTTTGTCTCCGGTCCATGTGTCTTTCCAAAATGCAAAAAGTCTTCCATCTCCCATAACTGGATTAAACAACCATAACTGGATTAAACAACTCACAGGCTTACGACAAAAGTGAAGCAATGCCCTTCCAAAAATTTGAAATATATTGTGTTGGATGATGACTACTAGATAGTGTCTATTGAACACCATAAATGTGGCGAATGAGCTTGCTTTTAATAAGAACAACTCACAACCCAGCCTGTTTTTCAGAAGAAAAATCCAAGATATAGACTAGAAAAATCATCTACTGAAACATGTATCCATGATGACGAAGAACACGACTGGGACCCCAATTGTCAAAATGAACTAACTCAAATAAATGACTGCTACTACGACTCTGACGACCAAGGAAAGAAGATCGGTAATGATTCTCAAACCGGCAAGTCTCGTAAAAGAAGGTGGGCCGAGATGATAGGGAGGACATGGCACAATTTCTGTAGAGGAATGTGACCAAAACATAGATGACACGTATAACGTGAGACTCATCCAGTAGGAATAGATGAAGCACAAACATATAGAGTCTGTAAAGCCTCCCTTGATCACAACCACATCCAATAGTATGTCCTGAAACACAGGAGAAGAAATGACAAAAAATAAATGATAATGGAAGTCCTTAGTGATTTGACTAATAGAAAGTAAATCGCCGAAAAATCCGGTGCATGTAGCACATCCTGCAAGCGCATTAACGGCGTCAAATATACATCCCCTTGTCATGTAACGGAGGAATTAGGCACATCTACAATGATAACTAATCTGCCTAGAGGGACAGATCTGTATGAAGAACATTGTAGCCTTGTCTCCATAAAAGTGGTGGGATGCACCAAAATCCAAGATCCACTCTGGCATATGAGTCATGTGACAACTTATGGACTTGTAGGTGCATTAGTAACGCCGAAAGCAGGGGTCATTATCTCGCTAAGACGGAGACAATAACATCCAACCCTGGATCTTTAGTAGGAGTTGAACTGGTAGAGGGCTCAACTTGCTCCGCCACAGGAGCAGATGTAGGATATCCGAGCTTCCAATAACATGTCTCCTCCGAATGACTAGGACGATGACAATAGGTGCATGGACCACGCTGACGTCTTCCCCCTCTGCCAGGGTACTACGCCCTCCGAATTGAGAAGTATCTCCTCAACCGAGAGAGGCAACCATCGCTAAGGAGGTATGTGTGGTGGAAACAGATGGGGCAATGATCTTGTCGAGATGATTGTACGCCTCATACATAAGAGGGATAGCCGCACCGATGAGAAGTTGGGTATGTACTACCTTGTACACAAGGTCCAGGACAGCCAGAAAAACTCCAACTATCATGGTGTTCATGTTGGGGTATATGCGTCATATATAAGATGGGTAAATGGATCCATCCAAGATCCATTTACCACATCCAGAAATTAGTCCCACATGTACCAATGGTGGGACTTCGAGAGTCTGTGGAGGCTATATAAGGAGCCCCTGACCTCCGGTAACAGATGAGAAAGTTCAATGAAATATATAGCCCTTTGAGGCCTTCTCCCGTAGTTTCATCCCGCTCCTTAGGGAGTAGGGTTCAATGTTAAATCACGTGTTCTTGATTGTTTATTCCATAATTTCTGATATTATCTATCGCATTATAGTTTCTACATGGTATCAGAGCGGGTTTGATTCTCGCGTTTTAGTTTCGTTGTTTTATTCGAGATTCGATTCTAGAAACCCTAATTATGTTCTTAAAGATTATTTTGAAGATCATGTTCAAGTTCTGGAGGTTGTCCGACGCATATTTGAAGATTATCATTCCCTATTCGATTTATATTTACTGATTTGGTCAAGAAATTTCTAGGGTTTCTGATGAAAACCCCAATTTTTATCGTTCACGCAAGTTTTGATGGAGGTGCTTCCCGCAAGTTCTGAAGAATCCCAAATTTCTAGGGCTTCTACGGTTCCTGATGGAAGCTCCAATTTTTGGAGCTCCATGCTCGCAGTCCAGGTAGTGCGACCCTTCCTCCAGGTTGCGCATAAGGCGGCAGAACCTCTTTTTCATCAGCATGCGGCGGCTCCAAGCGGCCCCCTTCCGATCTCGAATCCCTCCAAGAGGCAGCCCCAGTGCCAAAGGCCTCTCACGGGAGGAGACCTCCATCTGCGCAGGCACGTTCCTCCTCCAGTTGAAGATCCAGGCACTGGCGCCCCATCTCCTACGGTAGCGTGCCACCTCCAAGCTCCAGTAGGCGGAGCCCCATCAGCCATAGGCGGTCGCTCCTCCATCACATGTGGCACAGGACCTCTTCGAAACACCTTCGGCATGGTGAATGCCTCTTCCGACACCTAGGCAATGATCGCCTCTTCTAGATGAACTCTAGGCGGCGGCACCACCCATGAAGCATCAGCAGAAGCATGACACACCCCTGTCTTCAATACCAGTCTCACAACTCCCAGGTGGCATCTCTACGCGATGCCTCTGCCGCACCGCCAGGCGGAGGCGATCCCACGACGGTTGTGCCTCCTCCTTGTCATTCCAGCACCGCCGCAACTTCTCCAGGCTGCTCTAGCGCAGGATACGCAAGATGAAACCCTAACAGGGGGTGGTGGTCAAGGATTCCCGTGAGGGGAACCCTAAATAGGGTGGGGCCCCTTTGGGTTGTGTTAAAAAAATATTTTTTGTAAGGGCCTAGGCCGAAAGTGAGAAAAAAAACGAAAAAAAGGGGGGCAACATATTTTTGGGGTCCAAATTTTGGGCCCTATTCGGTCGTATTAAAAAGAGGAAAAAGGTGCGTACAAAAGGAGAAAAAAAAACTATACGCAAACAAAAAAATTTCCAGAAAAGGAAGAAAAAATGAAACGGTTTATAATAAAAATGCGTGTGATGGCTATTAAAAAAATTGAAATAGCCGGGATTTTTTTTTGACAAAAGCCGAGAAAAATTATGACGGCTTATTTGATGTTTTGTTTTCCCATTTTCTTATCTTCTCCCAACTTGGTCGATGGGATGTATTGTGTAGAGTTCTACGGCCATGATGATTCCAGTTCAGATGGAGTTTCTCCAGTCAGAGGCAGGCCAGATTTTTCAGACTCTATAGTTTGAGGCACTCCATATTTGAGTGGCACATTTTTCTTTGTGTTCTCCAGAGAGAGACTCCTTTTCAAACGTACAAGTGTGCGATCAATTTTATGGTCCCCACCATTTGTTTTGGTCAGAGTTTTCACGTGTTCCATAGAGACTCTTGATTAGATATCTCATTCCTATGCCATGTGGGCTAGGGTTACTCATGCGGTTTCATAGGGACTCCATAATAGAGATACCATTATCTGAGCCAGTATGGGAGAGACCCAATTCACCAATGAGGAGACTTTTCGGACTCCATTCTCCAGCAAATGTGGACTCCGACGAGGATGTCTCCACGAATTTTTTAGTTCGGCCCTTTCAGAGATGGAGCAGTTGACCACATATTGTGGCGGGCCAGAGTACTCCGGCGACAAGACTCATTTCCAGTTGCAGTGACTCTGACATGCGCAGTACAAAGCACATGCTCTTTGACGAGGAGATTCAGTTTGACTCACACTCCAGCCCGTTTGTTCCTCCTCACCTACACGACATGAGAAGCAACGTCCTCGACAGGTGCGTGTTGAGTTGATATTGTCTGTAGTGTCTTGTATTGTGAGTTCTAGATTCCTTTATGTTTATCCAAGCTGAGCATTCCATGCTCCAGCTTAAGGGGAAGTGTTGGAGTATATGCTTCATATGTATGATGGGTAAATGGATACTTCAAAAATCCATTTACCACATCCAGAGTTTAGTCCCACATCTACAAGTGGTGGGACTTGGAGAGTCTGTGGAGTCTATATAAGGAGCCTCAGGCCTCCTGTAACAAATGAGAAAGTTCAATGAAACATATAGTCATTTGAGGCCTTCTCTCGAGGTTTCATACCGCTCCTTAGGGAGTAGGGTTCCACGTTAAATTCAGTGTTCTTGATTGTTTATTCCATTATCTCTGATATTAGCTTCCGTATTCTTTATTTTCTAGCAGTTCATGTACACCATATGTTTCTCGGTAGCTACGAAGCTTCTCGAACATGCCACGAAACGAAGAGAAGTTGTTTAGATGACGATCATTTGTTTGGTCATGAAGATGTCAAACTGTAACTAGAGAATCTTGGCCACACTCTTCACCTGACCATAAGTGGTTGTCAGAATATCCCGCATTGCATTAACAGTAAGGTGATTCACATCACCATTGGTTGCTCTTATCATGTATAGCAAAACACTTCTTCCTCGTGTCCTCGATCGGCAAAAAGATACCCATCTCCATCGTCGCAATCGGTTTTGATGTTGCTGGCCAATATATTTCTAATGGTGCTCTTCCAACGAGTAGGGATTTTAGGTGAACCCGACTGGAAGAGATTGCATAGTTGTCGCAGCAATGTCAACCTCGTACTGCAAGCTTTCTTGCGAGATAGCTGAAAGGCTTCTCCATGGAAATCTGAGCAACTGGGAAGATCAAGTGAGAGGAACGCTCGGGCGCTCGTGTGAACAGACTATCGTACCCATGTAGAATGCGCACGACTATTTTTTAATAGAACTAGGGCTGAAGAATCTCTTTTGCACATTCGTTTGGAGAGGAGAGAAATCGACACGGAGAATTATGTTGATGTGCTCATGCTAGGGTTTTTCATCATAAGAGGGACCCAACACTATCTGTGGTGCTTCTCCACCATTATCTCATCACCTTTCACATGTCGGTGGACCGATGCATTAAAAGTCATTGTACGCCATCACTTTCAACATTAGGGTTTTAGAAATGAATCCACCATCTTTTACACCGCCAATGGATTTAGCACCACACATCTCTATCAGCATCATCAGGAGGCATCATATTTTTTTTTGAAATCCATAAATGAGGGGGATACACTCGACGGTGCACGCCCCAAGCCTTTATTGAAGAGAAACAGATGACAAAAGAAGAAAGGGAGGATTACAACCAGACACCGTCACAAAGGCCCATTATAACACTCAATTCTCCACCAATTGCTTAGCAAAGAACCACACGTTTTCCTTATAGAATCTTTGGCCCGAGAATAGCAAACCATTTCTACCCCTCCAGATCGCCCACAGAATGGCCACCGGATAAAGAATCTCCACCTTCGGCCTATCCTTGTTTGAACGAAGCGCGCTCCAGAAGGTCTGGACATCATCCGTGCAGCACCAGTCCAAGCCAACCACCTGCCATACTTGAATCACCATGGGACATAGGAAGAAGAGGTGTTCCACGGATTCAATCAATTCATTGCAAAGCAAGCACCTGTCCGAGATGGAGCGCAAAAGCCTGGCACATCGGTCCCTCGTCATTAGCCTCTGTCTCCTAAGCAGCCAAAGAAAGAAACCAATTCTCTCCGGAAGCCTGAGAGTCCAAAGAAAAGCACAATCCCGGCTAAGCATCTCTGAATGCGACGGCGGCGGCCGAGAGATAGCCCCAAAGGCCTTCTTGACTGAGAAAGGGCCCCCCCTCCAAGACCAGTGGGCCCGGCCCCCCGAAGGGAGGCCACCTCCCTCACAGCATCGAGCAAAACCAAGAATTCCTCCAACCTCTGATCCGAGAAGTTCGCCGAGAAGGTGGGGCACCAATTACCATCAACCCAGCAGTCTGCAACCGAACAAAATTTATCATCAGCCAAGGCATACAACTGAGGGAGCGCGAGCAAAGCCCCCCCCACCCCCCCGTCCAATCGTTCGTCCAAAAGGAGAAAGAATCTCCCCCACCAAGGGCCGGCCTAAAAAGCTCAATATTCTTCAAGAAGGCCTCCACAAACCCCTCCAAAAACGCGTGGGTGTGGCAATATGTGGGACCTGCGAAGGCAGCGTCCCCCACACGCCATAGATCCGTCGAATCACATCACAGCAGAGATCCTCCCCCGGCCCCCATATCCTGCTAGCCTACTTGAGGAGCAAGGCGTCGTTCATTTGGTCTAGCGACTTCACCCCCAACCCTCCCTGATCCTTCCTGCACGTAATATCCTCCCACCCAACCAGGTGGATCCCTCTCGACCCACCCTTCTGCTTCCCCCATAAAAAGGCACGTATCCTGTTCTCAATTCGGAAGAACTCTGCCATCCGCGAAACAAATCGAGACTACTTAAAAATCTGATTCGACGAAATAACCAACGAAATCGATTGTTCGTCAATCGGAGATCGTTTGATATTTTTAAATCACAAATTTTGACCGCAAATCAAAACCTTATCTCGAAAATTTCGAGATTCAAACCCGATCTAAAATATATCAATATTATACACATATTGATCGTCGTTCAGAGACGATCAAATCGAGATATGTACATCGAAATCGGAGATCAGAGATAAAATCGAGATATGGTCCACTTTTAGTATGACAAATAAAGAGAGATTTGATTTTAAAAATATATATAATAAAAAATTATTTTATAAGACAGGCTGTTGTATGTACCTTTCCAGCAAAAAATATAAAAAATATTAAGACATCAGCATGCTGATGTCACCAATGAGATTAATGGTTGATATCATCAAAAAAAAGACAAGTGGCTTTAGGAAGCCCAACGTGGGAGCCTCCTCCTCCTCCTCCTTTCCTTTATTATTTTCCCCAAATCCTATAGCCGAAACTGCAGGAAACACCTCCCTCTCCTTGCTATACAACCATTGAAAGTTGTTGTTGCTGTCTAAAGCAGCTAAACAGCCCAGCATTTACATTCCTAGCAGCGTCTGCTGCTATTTTCCAGAAATTTTGGGAACTCCTGTTGAGCACCTCCAATTACTAGCTACTATTCCTCGTCAGGAGATAGTTTGGAGTCATTTCATGCAGAGATCTTTCTTCAAAAAATTGGAGAAAAAATTAAGGTACAATCCCTCCTCTCCTTGCTGCCTAGCATGTACAATCAGACCATACCTCTGTTGTCATTTGTGTTGTTTACCACCATAAAATCCAAATTAAATTGTTGAAATTGATGAGAGTTTTCATGCATGTGTTGTGCTCATCTTTGAGATTTGATCTTGCTTAAAATTTGGCCTTGGAGATTTTCAAATTTTGAAATCTAATCTCTGTTCTCTGCCCAAAATTTAAAGCTCTCATCAAACATTGAATTTGAAATTGTTTTAATGTACAATCTGATCTCTGTTTATATATATATTTAAATTGGAAAATTTCTAAACAGTAAGATCGGATCTCTGCTCTCTGCTAAAAAAATAAGCCTCTGATTAAACTTTGAATTGGAAATATTTTTTAAAGTTAAGACATGATCCTTGTTCATATAAATTTGATTTGAAGCATTTTAAACCGTAAGATATGCTCTTTGTTCTCATCTCAAATTTTTGAATTAATATATACAGAGACTAAGGTCAATTCTCTACTCAAATTTAGGATTTGAAATATATATTCCCTCTACTTCAATTTATACATAATATATGGGTTAAATGGGGCTGCCCCCTAGGGGGAGCTAACTTAGCTCCCCCCACCCCGTTTTTCCCATTTTTTTATTTTTTTTGAAAATTTCTTCCATAAATATTCATCACTATATCTCTATATTATGCCATTCAAATTTCATGTGAAACAGAGACTTCTACGGCCTCCATCCAGACACGGTCGATTTCAATAATTCTAAGACCGTTAAAAAATACTGTCTAGATGGAGGTCATAGAAGTATCTGTTTCGCACAAAATTTGAATGATATAATATAGGGATATAGTGATGAATATTCATCGAAGAAATATTCAAAAAAAATAAAAAGTATGAAAAATGGGACGGGGGGAGCTAAGTTAACTCCCCCTAGGGGATAACCTCATTTTTCCCTATATATATTATGATTGGTTTTCTGCTCAAATTCATAATTTAAAATTTAAAAAACTGAAGGACTGATTGTGGTTTGCTAAAAAATGAAAAATTTAGACCTGCTCCATTTTAGGATTCAAACATCTGTCTCTATTTCAATTTATAATTTGAAAATTTTATGATTTAGGATTTACTCTCAAAGGTTGACTCTGCTCTTAAATAAGAATGATATATGAATCTATAATAATAATATTCAAACCTTGTAACTTAGTAGATAAAGGGCTCAGGTAGATGACTAATAAGATTTATTTGATCGAACCGGAAGTACATACTTAGAAAATCATATAATGATATTTGAGTTGTATCTTCTAACTACCCTAAGCAAAATGGTTTTTATCAGTTGTGCCCCTCCGAGATATTCCAATATCAGTTATGCCCCTCCCTTTTTGGGAATATCAGTTGTGCCCCCGACCTCTTGATATTCTATTACTTGTGCTCTTCCGTTACCTAACCATGGTTTTTTTAAACCATGGTGTAGGTAAGAGGGGTATAATTGTCCAAACTTCTTCTTCATGTTCTTCCTCCTCCATTTGTTCTTCTTTTCTCTTCATAATTTCTCTCTCTTAGTTACACCTTCATGCATCCATCGATTCTCTAAAATTTTTGCATTTTCACGAATATATCACTCCTTACAAATCAAACAGTGAATTTTATCGATTTTTTCGGTGAACTTTCATGAATCAATTAGTCAAAAATTTCTATTAACTTAACAAATACCGAAAGCCCTCCAGTTTCAGCCCCCTTGCTCCTTCTCCTCCATCGTTCACCATCAACATCAGCATGTTGACGACGAGATCGTGGGTTCTCGACGACGAGACTGACCACCTCCTCCTTCATCATTTTCCTCTCCGGGTTCTTTACAACTGCAACAGAGGGGAGGAGCTCGACAGATTGGGCAGGAGGGGCAGGATTAGAAGGAGGTGGTGGTCGGTGGAGGAAAGGAGGGACGGGATGCGGAGGTGGGGCGGAGGAGGAGGGCGGAAGAGGCGGGGGAAGGGGAGGCGCAAGGGCGAAGGGGGCAGGTGGAGAAGTTCGGGGTAGGGGGCGACCTGGGGGCGGGGGGAGGAGGCAGGGTAGGGGGAGAAGTTCAGGGTAGGGGGGGCGACCTGGGGGTGGGGGGAGGAGGCAGGGCAGGGGGAGGTGCAGTGGGAAAGGGAGGCGTGGGGGCGACGGGGGTAGGGGGCGACCTGGGGGCGGGGGGAGGAGGCAGGGCAGAGGGAGGCGCATGAGGAGGGGGAGGCGTGGGGGCGGCGGGGGCAGAAACTCGGGGCAGGGGGCCGACCTGAGGTCGGGGGTGGGGAGGAGGCGGGGGAGGGGGAGGCGTAGGGGTGGCTGGGGCAAGGGAAGAAGCTCGAGGCAGGGGGGTCGACCTGGGGCTGGGCGTGGGGGGAGGCGAGGGGAGGGGGAGGCGCGGGGGTGGTTGGGGCAGGGGGAGAATCTTGGGGCAGGGGGGCCGACCTGGGGGCGGGAGGTGGAGGTTGGGGCAGGGTGAGGTGCTCGGGCAAGGGGAGGTGCATGGGCGGTAGGGGGCAGATTGCAGAGGAGGCGGCGCGAGGGCAGGGGAAGGAGCTCGGGACGAAGGGCACACCTGGGGCGGGGGAGGAGACAGTAGAGGAGCAGGAGTTTATTACATGTACACTGTCAGTTTAGTTTATTACATGTATATATATGGAAATTAATGAAATGAAAATTTGGTGGCACATCTTGTTATTCTGTGGCTGTTACGTTATTATTATTGATGTGAATGTCAAATGCAAAAAGCGAAAAATTTCCCCTCAAATTCATTTGGCTAAATGTTATCTTTAGTGAATGTTATATTACAAATACTACGTAAACGAGCATCCGGATCTGAGGGGGTTCACATTCCTCAACAAATTCACTATATATGCTATGAACATGAGAATACATTTTTTTGAGTGAAAAACGGATGACCCATCACGAGGATCACCGCCGGAAAATTTCATTAAGCAAAATTTTTTAATATATTAGAGGGAGATCCAAAAGTTGTAAAGCATAACAGTTGGCCACTACATTTTCTGCATAGAACGTCTGATTATTGAAAATGAGGTCATTTCGTCCGGCCTAGATTGTCCAGAGGGCCGCAAACGACTTGGAGCAGTCATCACTGGAGTTCATGCCCCGAGACCGGATCGAGCTCCAGAACTTCGCAGTCCCGTCGCTTCGCACCCATGGAATGTCCAACGCTCTCCAGACCCGTTCAGATCCACTACAGGTGAAGAACAGGTGGTCGGAGTCCTCCGCCTCATCACATCTGCCGCATCTCGTGTCTGGCAGGTTTAGTAATCTCCCCCTCTGAGCCTTGTTGCAAAGGCGACCCTTTCTCAAACACCACAGGAAAATTTTGTCTCTCATCGGAATCTTTGCCGTCCAAAGAACTTTCAAGTCCCGGTATTGGTCCCTATCCAGCTCTTCTTCCCTTGCTTTTAAGTCCTTGTAGACTTTTTTAACTGAAAACTTCTTGTCGATACACTCGAAGTGGTCTCTGTCTTGCGAGAAAACCCCAAGAGGTGGTAGTTAATTAAGCATGGAGATGTAATCCTCCGCCCTTTGATCAGAAAGGTCCACCAGGAACTGTGGTAGCCAGGTCTCACCATCCACAAGCTGTGAGAGCAGGGCCTCCTTTGTACTTGCCAGGGCAAAAATCCTTGGAAATCTACCTTCCAAAGTGCCCTCTCCAGTCCAATCATCACGTCAGAAGCGAAATAGGTGTTCTTTCCCTACCTTTGGCCTGAGCTTTTGCGTCAATAACGACAGTACAATGCGGATACCAGCCTAGAGCGGAGACTCACATCTCACTCTCTTGGCTACCAGTTTGCCACCCACTTCATACACCTTTCTTATCAATGTAGCCGCCAACGAGGTAGAAGGGCCCCAAACACGAATCACCCATTTGGCAATTAGCGCCCTATTCATACTTTCCACGTCACGAATTCCAAAACCGCCGTCATTTTGCCCCCTGGTGATCTCGTCCCACCATATGAGGTGCATTTCTGGGCCCTGCTGCTTCCCGTCAGACCAAAAAAACCTCCTTATCAACACTTCTATTTTCCTTCGTACATCCGCCGGCATCAGTCTAGTAGAGTAGGAAAAGATTGGGATAGCCGAGAGTATGTGCTTCAGAAGAACCAACTTGCCCCCTCTAGATCAAGTGACAGCTTTCCACCACGCCAACCTTTGCTCTATCCTCCGGACCACGTCATCCCAATCTGCACTCTTGAGCTTCCCAGCAACCAGGGGAAGTCCCAAATAGGGGATGGGAAGGTCCCCCAACCCACATCTCGTAATCTCCGCAATGTTGTCACGTTCCACTACATCCATCCCAAAGATGATAGTTGTCGACTTGTTCTTGTTAATCTCCAATCCCGACAACTGGCCAAATATGTCCACCAGATGCGCAGCATTAGCACTCTGACCCTCAGTGCCCCCCTTGAAGAGTATCGTATCGCCAGCATACTACAATAAGGGAATAGAGATTTCCTCCTTACGGAAGCCCGCGCACCACCTCACATCAATCGCTTGCCTGAAAAGAACCCCCAGGGCATCCGCCACCAGAACAAACAACATAGGAGCTAGTGGGCACCCCTGCCTCACCCCACGCTGTGGCTGAAAGAATCCACCTCCAGTTTATCGTTCACCAAGATAGAGTAGGAGGAAGTCGTGATACAACTCTTCATCCAGTCCACCCACAAATATGGGAACCCTCTCTTCTGCAGGGAGGTCCATGGGAATCTCCAGTCCACACAATCATAGGCTTTCGCATAATCTATCTTCCATAGGGCTCCTTTCGTCTTTGTGCATCTCCAATCTAAGCAGATTTCTGAAGCCATTACCAGACCATCCACCATGTGTCTCCCTGGAATAAAAGCAGATTGTCTTTGAAGTATCACCGAGTATAGGACCCCTTTCAGTCTGTTTGCCAAAATCTTAGCAAGAATCAGATAGATCGCATTGGAGAGCGCTATCGGCCAAAAGTCTTCCACACGCACAGGACTGTCTTTCATGGGCAGCAGGAACATGAGTGCCCTGTTGATCTTCTTGAGTCCTCTATTTCCATCCCTGAATTCATTCAACACCTCTGGGACCTCCTCCTTCAGCATGTCCCAGAACTCGTGGTAGAACAGCATCGGGAAGCCATCGAGGCCAGGAGATCCTTCCGTGTTCAGATCCCTAACCGCCCTCCGAGCTTCTTCCTCTGAGAACGGGGAGAGAAGACCCTACTTCTGAGAGTGTGACGACGTCTCCACCCCTGTTCCCAACCAACCCCACCCGCTCCCCTCTTTCCTCCGCATGGCCCCTACGAAGTGGCCCCTCAGGGCATTCCCGATCGCTACCTCGCCTGAGATCCGAGCTCCCCCCACCTCAATTTCATGGATGTAGTTCCTTCTCCTGTGCCCTGAGGCCATTGCATGAAAGTATCTTGTGTTTGCGTCCCCTTCTTTAAGCCATTTCTGCCTGGATTGTTGCCGACATGCCACCTCTTCTTTTCTGTCTTCCAGCAGAATCTCGTGCAGAAGGCCCTGTCTCTCTATGAGGTCTGGTTCAAGAAGACCCCTTATGTCGTCTAGTCCATCGAGTCTAGCAACCTCGACTCGTAGGTCAACCCTCTTCGAATTCCCCCGCTGCCTCAACCTCCTTCCCGTAGGACATTAGAAAGGATCTCAAAGACCTGAGATTCGCTGCCAGCCTCGAAACTGTCGAGCCCTCCGCTGCACTCCCTCTCTATTATGTTGTTACCGTCTCTCTGAATCCCTCTTCTAGTAGCCAGCTCCGTTCAAAACATAATAAGTACCTACTATGTCCCTCCTCTCCTGAAGACCAGAGGATCGGTGTATGTCCGATTGTGCACGTGGGAGGGTCCACGCCCTTGAGAGAGGGAAAACCTCCATTCCCTCCGGAGAAAGCAAGAATCTGTCCAATCTGGACTGCGACCGAGTATTACGCCAAGTAAAATACCAGCCCGCCGCGTTAATGATCGACAGTCCCAAATCGTGAACCATCCCATGGAACTCCTCCGACCCCGGTTCCCTACCGCCACCCAGATGTGGCCGGTCGTCCGTGAGTAAGGTGATGTTGAGGTCCCCCCCCCCCGATGATCCAGGCCCTATCCATATTCGAAGTACCCAACTTTTGAAGCTAGACAACCAACGTTTCCTGTTCAGCGTTGCATGGGCCGTAGACATTCGTAATACGGATCTCATGTCCATCCGCCCTCCGATGAAGCAAAACCGTAAGAGTGAAAAGGGTTCTCGATTCCTCCAAAAGATCAAAGCAGTCCCTCCGCCAGCCCGACATCAGACCGCCGAAGCCCCCTGCGCCTCGCACTCTACCAGCTCGAAAGTCCCACCACCATCCAGTCCGCTTCTCCTATCGATCACTCCAGGATTGAGTTTGGTCTCTTGCAGCATAAAAACATCGTCTCCGACTTCAGCTATCAGCTTCCTTATCTCTAAACGCTTTTCGGGTTGCTACGCCCCCTCACATTCCACGAAAGTATCTTTATAGGCATGGGTTATGCTTTGACTTCTTCGGGGGGACTAGGCCCAAGCGTTCGGCCACGGTCCTATCCAGAATAAGGAATCGATTCTGAGTGTCGCGACACTCTGAGGAGGCTGGTGACGAACTTTGAACTTCATCAACTCTTTTCGCTTCCGCAAGGACAGCCGCTCTCTTAATTGTTCTCTCCTGGTTAAGCTTCCTGGCATAGCAAGGCCCAAACCGGGGCACTTCCTCCTTTGGGCTCCGGATCCCAATAACCTGACCAAGGTCTCCATTTTCCCTACAAACCTCAACCCTTGTCTGGGCCGCTCCCCCTTCGCCCGCAGACCCCGAACACCCCACAGATGCATCTTGCTCGTCTTCCCTCTCCTTCCTCTCCTCCCCCAAAGGAGTACAACCTCCCCCCCCCGGCTCTCCCCCCTTCAAGCATAACCCCACTTGCGAGTGGGCAACCTCCTCAGTCCACACTTGAAACTCTCCCTTGCGGGCGTTGTTTGGTCCCCAACGACGAATCTCTCCCTTGTGGACAGTACATGGTCCCCCGCTCCAAAGACCACCTCGCCCAGACCATTGTATTGAAAGCTTGAGCCATGGTCTGCCAAGAGTCATCACGGAGGAGCTCCAATGAAGGGGAAGCCGGGGCCACTGCTTGGTTATGTGTTCCATGGAACGAACCGACCCGCTCAGCGATGATAGGGGCCCTTAACTGGATCCTCGACGATCCACCCGAGACGGGTTTGTCTTCTAGGTCTGAGAACCCGGCTGCGTTGGGTTCCACACGTAAAGGGGGATGTAGCTTCCTGGGCCGGTCCGGTGGGCCCAGTTCGACACCTCCATGAATGACGGAACTTGAGCTTGCATTGTCTTATTTGGTCTACGTGCTTTAGCTAGATCTCTATACGGCTCTTCTTAAATATGAAAAAGGGATAGGTCTTTAAAGCTCGAAGAGGTGCGAGCGCTCAGTTGGCAACTTCGGGAGGTCAACTCAAGAGAGAACCCGCGGGGTCTGCCTCCACGTTTGCTGCCATGCAAGTTCCCGCATTCTCTTTTGGGGACTCTTCGAAGTGACGCTTCACGTCCACCGCCATGCAAGTTCCTACCTCCTCGTTTGGGGACTCGCCAAAGTGACGCTTCCCCAAAAGAGGAATATCGATGGGCTTCTCGAAAATGAAGGCCCCAAATCGTATCGAACTCGGGAGACGAGGGGGCGACCCCCCCTCCCATGCGACTGCGACGGTCCGCCTTCCAGGACCGGAACGGAACTACGCGAGGAAGCACTGTCCGGCCGAATCCAAGCAGGCCCCGTTGACCCTTTCTCTGCTTCGAATCCTGGTCTGCTTTCACTAACGCGGTCGTCGGATACATCGATGACCTTGGTGATCTCTAAGCTAATGCTACTCCCTACAAACCGTTGCTTCCTGTAGCCAAGCTTTTCCATTGTAAGGCCTCTCACCCTAAGGACAGGGTCCTACAGCTCTCCCGGTCGGCACCCGGAGAATTCCACCTCGATGACTTCTACCTCTCCTCCCATGAGCTCCTGGATGCTCGATAGGCTCCGCATGATGAAGGGTACACCTTTCACACGTACACGATCCAGGGGTTCATGCCGAAGAAGACCGTCCACCAGCCTTGGCCTGCGCCACCGAAATAAGGTCCAGCCCTCCTTAGACCATCGTAACAGCTCTACGACCTCCTTTGGTTCGAGTCCTCGTGCCAGGACACGCCGAGGAGATAGCTGCATGATGTGTCCCCTGAACAGTGCGGCTGAAACTAACCCCACTTCTGATGAAGCACTAAATAGCAGCTCCCCCGGTTCTCCGCCTTCCCCCACCAGCATGCCCGGTTCCCCCAGGCAGTCATCTCACTTCGGTCTCCTGTTAAGCGGGCAGGACCTGTTGTTCCATGCATTGAGATTTGATGAACTTTTTGCTCGGCTTAAGGAGATTATGCCCACTACTGGGACGATTAGCTCTCCTTCAGGATCCTCAGAGGTGGATGCCTCAGCATCAGCGTCTACATCAGGTTATTACAGGGCAGACTTGTCAGAATGGATCATGGATTCAGGAGCATCCCATCATCTATGTGGTGACAGAGGCCAGTTTAGAGTATTTCGCACGGCTCAGAATGGACGATCTGTCGTGATAGCAGATGGGACACATTCTACCATCACTGGTCAGGGGGACGTGCAGTAGACCCACGGAATGAGACTTCAGAATGGTCTTTATACTCCTAAATTTTCTATGAATCTACTTTCAATTAGTCAAATCACCAAAAACCTACATTGTCGTTCTATATTTGATCCATCTACTCTAGTGTTTCAGGATATACTAACGGGCAGAGTGGTTGGAATTGGCCGTGAGCAAGGGGGTATCTACAAATCGGTGCAATGTCCTTATGCTGGTACCTCTTCTCTTCGCACTGGATTAGTTTCTCCCTATATGTGGCAACTTTGATTTGGCCATCTTCCTCTGCAAAAGCTGTCATGTTTTTCCACAGATTCCTCCTCACTCCACATTTTAGTGCGAGGTCTGTCAGCTTGGGAAACATCATCGTTCTACCTTTCAGAATCGTCAGGGTCGTAGCAGTCATAGTCTGTTTGAGTTATTGTATTTTGATATTTGGGGTCCTAGTCATGTCCCAGATCATCAGAGACATAGGTTTTATCTTGTTGTAGTTGATGAGTTTTCGAGATTGTCTTGGATATTTCTTCTTAAGAACAAGTCTAATGCAGGTCTTGTTATCTAGTCCTTTATTAATGAAATAAGGAATATTTTCCTGCAAAGGTCAAGTTTATTCGTTTCGATAAAGCATTAGAGTTTTGCAGTACACAACTTTCTCAATTCCTTAGGTCCCTTGGCATTGTGCATCACACATCGTGTGCATATACGTCCCAACAGAATGGGATAGCAGAACAAAAACACCATCATTTGTTAGACGTCACCAGAACTCTTTTGATTCAAAGTCGTGCCCCTCATTCATATTGGGGAGATGCGGTTCTAACTGCTTGCTATCTGGTAAATCGTATACCTTCTTCGGTGTAGGGAGAGAAGATTCCGTTCTTGATTGCATTTACCGAGACGGATCTTTTCTTGCTAACGCCTCGTGTCTTTGGTTGTGTTGCTTTTGTTCATCAAATGTCTCCAGATCTTGACAAGCTCTCTCCTAGAGCTGTCAAATGTGTGTTTGTTGGGTATTCCAAGACTCAAAAAGGATATCGTTGCTTTGACCCTATTCAACGAAGATACTATGTTAGTGTTGATGTTACCTTTTTCGTCCGTTATGTATTTTTCTCCCACAGGTGACAGGCTTACTTCTTCAAAGGATGGAGAAGAGGTCTATGTGCCACTTCCTCCATCATTATCACATAGGACACCTTCTCCACCGCCACCTCCATCATTACCACCTCCTCCACCATCACCTACACAGCCATCTACTTTCTTTCCGCGCGTTTACCAGCGTTGCCCCCCTTCTCATGTGCCTCCTCTGTCATCCAGCACGCCCAAGGTATGTTCTGAGCATTTGAGTTTTATTGATGGCACTAGTGATTTGCATGTAGAGACCGAGGTACAGGACGTAGATACTGTCTCTTCTACATCTGCTGAGGATCTGGATATGCCTAGTGTACAAAGGAGACAAAAACGAGCATGTACTATGCATCCTATTAGGTCTCATGTTTCCTTGGGGCATCTTTCCAAGAATTTTCAGAGATTTGTGTTTGTCTGTCTACAGTGGCGATACCACGGTCATATCAAGAGGCACTACAGAGCAGTCACTGGCGTCGAGCTATGGAGGAGGAGATGACAACTTTACAGCCATGAGGTACGTGGAGTGTTGTTCATGCTCCACCAAGCGCATCTGTTGTTGGCAGCAAGTGGGTATTTACTGCGAAGCATCGGGCTGACGGTACAGTAGATAGATACAGGGCCAGATTGGTTGCTCGTGGGTTCACCCAAACCTATGGGGTGGATTATCAGGACACCTTTTCTCCTGTTGCACGTCACTCTACCCTACGGATTCTTATTGCCGTTGATGTGGTTCGTGATTGGCCGCTAATCCAATTAGATGTAAAGAATGCTTTCTTGTATGGAGATCTGCAGGAGGAGGTTTACATGCAGCAGCCGCCTGAGTTAGCTGCTAAGGGGGAGTCCAGTATGGTGTGTCGTCTTCATAAGGCTATCTATGGCCTTAAGCATAGTCTGAAGGCTTGTTTTAAGAAGCTCTCGGAGTTGATTGAATAGAAGGGGTTTTGTCAGATCCACTGCAGATCATACTTTCTTTGTTAAGAAAAATCAAAGAGGTATTGTAGCTGTTCTGGTATATGTTGATGACATTGTTAATTTGTTATCACTGGCAGCGATGAACAGGGTATTCAAGCATCTAAGGATTTTCTTAGGCAACAGTTTGTTACCAAGGACCTTGGCATGCTTCGTTACTTCCTTGGTTTGGAGTTTGCACGAAATCAACAGGGTATTGTTATGATGCAATATGTTACTGATCTTCTATCTGAGACAGGCATGACATGATGTAGACCATCTACTACCCCAATGGATCCTAATGCTAGGCTCTATGATGATGACTTTGAGGAGGTGGACAAGAGACGATACAGAGAACTAGTACGGAAATCATTATATGTTACTATTACCATGCCAGATATATTACCGTTAAAAAATGACTGTCTGAATGGAGGACGTAGGAATCTCTATTTCGCACAAAATTTGAATAAGAAATGGTGCGGGGGGAAGCCCCATTTAACCCAATATATATGTATATATATTGATATGATTTGAATCCTAACCAGCCAATTTGCTAAAAACCCAATTAAAGTACCATTGTAGGCACCTCTATGTCGTACCAAACCCTACCAGCACAAGAGTCTCTCTTGAGGACTGCCTCAGCGCCTCGAAGCGCACACCTCACCTGGGTTGCTTGAGGCAGGCGCCTCGAGGCGTGTTTTTCAAACCATGGTTAGGATTATCAAATCTGAGAAATAGGTGCCCAAGGATCTTAAGGGCTTCTGACCGTTTGCAGCGCATCATGACCACACTCACCGACCTCCAGCAGTAGCAGGCAGCCATGCGAAGTCGGCAGGACTAGATATTAACTCAGCAGACGGAGATCGTTGACAAACAGACAGACATCGAAATGAGGTTCGAGGAGCTGTCAGATTTCATATACCATCCATCTCAGGATAGAACCCGACAGGACCAACCTCAGTCAGTAGAGGTACAACAGCCTCACTTTGATGATCCACATGAGGATATACCAGAGCATGGACACGAGGATGGAGATTTTGATAGGGAGCAGGACCCTGTATACTTTGCAGATGAGGATGCACCCGAGTACTCTGCTATTCACAGGCATCAATCGATTTTCACATCCTATCAGCGGGATAATGTACCCATGTTCGAGGGCACCGGGACGTCAGATCAGGCTGAGCAATGGCTGAAGAAGGTGATTAAGGTACTACAGATGATTTGTGCGCCACGAGACTCGTGGCTATCTTTCATGGAGTATTCACTGGCATATTTCGCAGAGAGATGGTGGGAGGCAGTAGTTTCTGAGTTGGGCCACGAGCCCACATGGGATGATTTTGAGACACAATTCAGATCCCACTTCTTCTCTGGGAAATGGAAGGAGTCCCAGCACCGATTGTTTGCCGAGCTACGACAGGGATGGATGACAGCTAGAGAGTACTTCGTCCGATAAACCGAGCTGTCTCGCCACACTTCATCAGCCATTGCATTTCCAGATGAGAATCTGGAGAAGTTCATCAGAGGGAAGTGAGAGGAGGTGCAGGAGAAGCTAGCTGGACTGCGTATCACTTTTATCTCCGAGGCTACTGACACATCGGAGAAGTTTGAGGATATTCGAGAGAGACGTTTCGAGAGCTTGTCTGGAGCAGAACCTACACCACAACGATCATTTTGGTCGATATGATGACCATTCCAGCAGTAGACGTCAGCTAGACGATTTCATCCTTCAGGTTTGGCATTTTCAGGTGGTGCCCGCTCGTCTCCAACGACTACCTTAGGAGGAGCACTGGCCGGACGTGGCACGAGTTCAACACGACCATCTTGGTCGTAGTGAGTAGACAGACCTCCAGTAGGACCGACTCGGAGCACAGACACAACTACCATACCTACCCCATCAGTGAGATGCTACTTGTGCAACGAGTGGGGACATTACTGATCTCAGTGCCCATAGGCTTCTGGAGAATCTCGACCATAGCCGCAGCTTTCACAGCAACATCCACAGTACACAGGGAGTTTCCATGGCAGGAACTCCAACTTCAGGAGGCTGCATAGACAGACACAGAGCGTGACAGGTTCCAATACCACATCGGCAAGACAGGGTCAGTTACATGTAATTATCGAGGAGCGGGCACGATTAGCAGCTATTGTGGTGAAAGGTTTGGTCTCAATCTTGGCCTGACCTTTCCATGTTTTGTTTGATTCTGGAGCGATGCATTCCTTCCTGACATCAAGATTGCTAGCTTCATTAAGAAGAGTCATAGATAGGGATGGGCATGGGCCGGGTTAGGCTGGGCCTTGAAGGGCCCGACCCAAGTCCATTTAAAAAATTCGAGCCTTGGGCTGGGCCTGGGCCCGCAATTTTTTTTCTGTTCGGCCCAAGCCCAGGCCCGGTCCAATTCTATTGGGTCGAGCTTGGGCCGGGTCGGCCCATCTATTGGTGCTAGGTCCATGGAAGAATTGATTTACTACACGGATTATTCTATGTGGCCTGACCATGGAAGAACTTGAATTTTTTTTTGACTTATGTCAGTAGCTTAATTTGTAGTAGTAGATTAACTTTGGCCACCGTTGTTTTGTTTGTAATATGTAGTTTGCAAGTAGCTTAGTTGTTTAAAGTAAAGTTAGTGTTCTTTGCAAATTTGTATCCTCTCGCTAGTGCATGACTCATTGTTATGCTATTGAACTACAAGTTATATTTTTGAGTTTTATCAGTTGTGCCCCTCTGAGATATTGCAATTTCAGTTATGCCCCTATCTTTTTGGTAATATCAGTTGTGTCCCCAAACTTCTTGCCATTCTATCACTTGTACCCCTCAGGTTAGTTGTTGTTTATTCCCAACGCAAACGAACGTTAACTTTGGGACATAACAGGAAATAAATTAACAATAAAAGCTGAAAAGGTCATTTTTCATCCTCTTCTTCCTCCTTCCCCATCCTCTTCATCTTCCTCCCCTTCTCTTCCTCATCCCCAACCTTTTGCTCCACTACCACCTCCTCCCCCGTCCCCAAGTGCTCCCTCCGCCTCGAGCTCCTTCCTCCGCCCTCGCGCTGCCTCCTCCGCCCAAACTGCCTCTGCGAATCCCCCCAGCCCCGAGCTTCTTCCCCCTACCCCTGCCACCCCCGTCACCTGCGCGCCTCCCCCTCCCCCCGCCTCCTCCCCTTGTACGTCCTCCTGCCCTACCATGTCGCCCCCCTTGCCCTGAGCTTCTCCCCTGCCCCGCCGCCCCCACCTCCCCCTCCTCCTGTACGTCCCCCTGCTCCGTCAGGTCTCCCCCCTGTCTACCTTGCATATTTTCCATTTCTTAAAAATGTATCAAGCCCAAGTCCTCCATATCGACATAAGGAGAAAATCTTTTACAGGCATCTGCAATGGGTTGATAGCCTGTACATCTACATAGATTGCCAACAATAGCTTCTTCTGCCTCTCTCACAGTCAGCTTGGAAAAGCCTGCTATTGCATCGAGCCTTCTGCTTTTATCAGCATTGACAATAGCGGAGTAAAGAGACATGCGCACGCCTGGAGTGTAGAAGCCACATTGAGAAGCATGAATTCCTGATATTCTTTTGTGAATAGAATGAAAGCCACTCTTCATGTTCCCAAGTCCCCCGATTGTTGTGATTGAGGAAAAATTTATACGGCGAGAAGAGTGAGACATGAGCTCACAGTAAACTCTTCTACTAGCCTAGACACAGGGTCAAACTTTGTAAGAAGAACAACACATGCTCCACAACCACATGTATACAAAGTCAATCCCAATTAAAACTCTAGCATCAATCATAAAACTTTGTAATCAATGTCATCTACTAATTGTTTAAGACGGCCATGACTATCATGAATTTTGAACAGAAATAATGATTACTTCTATAAGTAGAAAAACCGTAGCAACTGCCAACCTACTTTTGCCTGTGAAAACGAAACATTGTTGTAGAGATAGTTTCTAGTATTAATAATTGTTTATGTATCTTGTTGCTATTTCTCTCTTTTATTTAGACGTCCATGTAATTTACCCTTAAGGCCTCTCCCTATATAACAGAGCCTAGGGTTTTTCTATGGTTTATATCGGCTGGTTCGGGAATCCTATGCCGGCGTCTCTTCTCACTCCGCTGGACCAGTCTCTCCTTACATTTGGCATCTTCGATTTGGTCACCTTCCGATCCAGAAAATGCGCCATCTTCTGCCCCAGATCTCTCCCAGTTCGTCGTTTCGCTGTGAAACATGTCAGTTGGGAAAGCATCATAGGTCGAGCTTTCCAGGTCATCAAAGTCGGAGCAGTAGCTCCCCTTTTGAGTTGTTACATATAGATATATGGGGTCCGAGTCGTGTTCCCGATCACCAGGGACACAGGTTTTATCTAGTGGTCGTGGATGATTTTTCTCGTGTCTCTTGGGTATTTCTTTTGAAGAATAAATCTGAAGCAGGAGATGTTATCAAAAATTTGATTAATGAAGTGCAGAATGTTTTCTCTTCCTCTGTCAAATATGTTTGAACTTCGAACTGACAATGCCCTGGAGTTTTGTACACGCTCTCTTTCTCTATTTCTTTCATCGAAGGGTATTATTCACCAAACCACCTGCGCATATACATCCCAACAAAATGGTGTGGCGGAAAGAAAGCATCGCCATCTCTTGGATATTACTCGTACCCTGTTGATTCAAAGTTGTGCTCCTATTTCTTTCTGGGGGGATGCTGTCCTTACTGCATGCTATCTGGTCAACAGAATGCCGTCCTCTGTCCTTGGAGAGAAGATACCTATCTCTCTAATTTTTCCAGACAAGGAGCTCTTCTCTCTGCCACCACGTGTCTTTGGCGCTGTGGCGTTTGTCCATCGTCTATCTCCTGGCCTTGACAAGCTCTCTCCACGAGCAGTCAAGTGTGTCTTTGTTGGTTATTCCAGAACCCAGAAGGGATACCGGTGTTATGATCCTACAACCAACAGGTACTTTGTTAGTGCGGATGTCACCTTCTTCGAGTCAGTTATGTATTTCTCGCCAGCTGGGGACAGAATGGTAACATCCACCACCACTGATGATATTTATGTTCCACCACCACCTACTTGGAGTTCACCTGAGTCGCCTCCTGTGTCCATTCCTATGCCAGCACCGCCGCCACCACCACCCCCACCTCCACCCATTCCACAGCGAATCATATCACCATTTCCTAACCATTATACGCGTCGGTCAGGTCCTGCTCAGACGACAGATCAGCCAATCACTACGCCTCAGGTATGTTCAGATGATGTTACTACTGACGGGTCAGGTTCGGTACATATGCAGGATGACTCATTACAGGTGGACCCAGATGATGATCTTGATGTTCCGATTGCTATTCGGAAACAGAGACGGCAATGTGCATCCTATCCATTTGCTTCACAGGTTTCCTTCCACCGACTCACAGGTGATTTCCAGAAGTTTGCCACAACATTGTCTTCCGTGGCCATACCACGGACATACCAGGAAGCCTTGAAGAGTGAGTGCTGGAGATTAGCTATGGAAGAAGAAATGGGGGCCTTGCAGTCCCGTGGCACATGGTCTTTGGTCCCTGCACCTCCTGATGCATCCGTTGTGAGCTGCAAATGGGTCTTCACAATCAAATATCATGCAGATGGCACGTTGGATAGGTACAAAGCACGCTTGGTCGCTCGTGGATTTACACAAACATATGGCGTTGATTACATGGATACATTCTCTCCAGTGGCGAGACACTCGACTCTCCATATTCTCCTGTCTGTTGCAGTGGTTCGTGATTGGAGCATTTCCCAGCTAGATGTCAAGAATGCCTTTCTGTACGGGTACTTACAGGAGGAAGTATACATGCAGCAGCCACCCGGGTTTACTACTGAGGGGGAGAAGCATATGGTCTGTAGACTTCACAAGGCGATATATGGCCTCAAACAGAGTCCACGAGCGTGGTTCCAGAAGCTGTCCAATCTAATTGAGCACCAGGGATTCAAGAGGTCCAATGCTGATCACTCGTTGTTTGTCCAGAAGTCCTCGGCAGGTACGGTTGTCATAATGGTCTATGTGGATGATATTCTTGTTACAGTAGACGATGTTCATGGCATAGCGAGGGCGAAGGCATTCTTAGGTCGTCAGTTTGTTACAAAGGATCTTGGAACCCTAAGATATTTTCTGGGGTTGGAATTTGCAAGGAATGCACATGGTTTGGTGATGACACAACGGAAGTACATTACAGACTTCCTGGTTGAGACTGGTATGGATGGGTGCAAACCATCAAGCATCCCCATGGACCCCAGCATGAAGTTATATGATGGTCATACTGATGAAGTGGATAAGAGGAGATATAGAGAGATGGTGGGAAAACTCCTCTACATTACTATAACCCGTCCAGACATTGCATTTGCAGTTAGCCGGGTGAGTCAGTTTATGGAGCAACCAAGACAGGTTCACATGGATGCTATACACATGATACTGAGGTATCTGAAGTCTTCTCCAGGGTTAGGGCTACTATTCAGAAAGGGCGCAGACTTATCCATCTTAGCGTGTGAAGACGCAGATTATGCAGGATGCCCTAAGGATAGAAAATCAACCTCAGGGTTTGCAGTTTTTGTTGGAGGCTCTCTGGTTTCTTGGAAAAGCAAGAAACAAACGGTGGTGGCAAGATCCAGTGCAGAATCCGAATACGGGGCAATGGCCCAAGCCAGCACGGAAATGATGTGGGTTCGCTCCGTATTAGAAGATCTACATGTAGCTGTACCTCTACCTATGAAGCTTCAGTGTGACAATCAGGCAGCATTGTTCATTGCCGACAATCCAGCTTTTCATGAGAGGACCAAGCATATTGAAGTTGACTGCCATTACACCAGGGACCTGATCCAGAGAGGATTGATATCCACGGCCCATGTTAGCTCAGGAGATCAAACTGCCGATGTATTCACCAAGCCATTGCTCAGATGACCTTTTCAGAGATGTTCATCCAAGCTGAGCATGATCGACATCTATGCTCCACCTTGAGGGGGAGTGTAGAGATAGTTTCTAGTATTAATAATTGTTTATGTATCTTGTTGCTATTTCTCTCTTTTATTTAGACGTCCATGTAACTTACCCTTAAGGTCTCTCCCTATATAAGAGAGCCTAGGGTTTTTCTATGGGATATATCAAAGACTCCTTTCTTCCAACAATTGTCTTGCTCTTTTCATAGGAGGACAAATTGATCTAAAAGATAAGGTGATGAGAGCTTAAAAAAGGCCATGAGGCGCTCGATGAAGGACTCCACACCGTTGATCCAGCACAATGCCCAGTTTACCTTCTTCTCGGTGCAGGGGATGGTCTCTATGGCGCGGAAGAGGCGGTGTTTCTCGGTGGAGTCCTTGATGTAGAAATCGATGAGGAGGAGGTTGTATATCTCGGAGTGGATGTTCCCAATGGTGATTTGAAAGTCGTAGATGGCGTGAGCCTCAACAAGCCGAACTCCTTCATGAAGCGCATGTCAAGGTTTTCGAGGACGATGCCGTCAGAAGCGACGAAGAAGGCGAGGACGTGGCTGATAAAGTGGCGCTCGTCCGAGGTGAGGGTATTGTCTCGGTGGTGGAGATCATGCAACAGGTCAATCTCCTCAGAGGTCTAGAGGGAGGCGCTCCCAAATCTCCAAGTACTTGATGGTCGGAGGAGGAAGGGTTGGAGGGTGAGGAGAAGGGAAAAGAGTCAAAGGGATGCCATCTTTTTTTCCGGATATGCCCCTCTTAACTATACCATGGTTTGAGAAAACCATGGTTAAGTCGTGGTTGATGATTTTTCAAGAGTGTCCTGGACTTTCCTTCTTAAAAATAAATCCGAAGCAGGAAGTATTATTCAAAATCTTATCAATGAAGTTCAAAATGTTTTTTCATCTACTGTTAAGTATGTGCGTACTGACAATGCATTGAAGTTCTGCACTCGTTCACTTGCTCGCTTCCTTTCTTCTAAAGGCATTATCCACCAAACCACATGTGCTTACACATCTCAACAAAATGGGGTTGCAGAACGGAAAAATCGACATTTCCTTGATATTGCTCGCACATTACTTATTCAGAGTTGTGCTCCATTATCCTTTTGGGGGGATGCTATACTTACAACATGCTATCTGGTCAACCGCATGCCTACGACTGTTCTTGGGGAAAAGTCCCCAATTTCTGTTCTTTTTCCCGACAAAGATTTGTTTACACTTACACCTCGGGTCTTTGGCACTGTTGCGTTTGTCCACCGCTTATCTCCAAGGCTTGATAAGCTATCTCCTAGGGCTATCAAGTGTGTTTTTGTAGGCTACTCCAGGACACAGAAAGGATACCGTTGCTATGACCCTGTTCATGACAAGTACTATGTGAGTGCAGATGTTACATTTTTCGAACGTGTCATGTACTTCTCCCCTGCAGGTGACAGATTGGTCTCCTCCACATCCACAAATTCCAATGTCTATGTGCCTCCACCTCCAAGCATGGGTCAATCCTCTACTCCACCACCACCACCACCACCATCACCTCCGCCACCACCTCCAGTTGTACCTTTTACTAAGTTCTATACAAGGAGGCCAGGCCCTGCTCAAGCTACATGTCAACCATCCAATACGCCTCAGGTATGTTCTGATGTTAACACTAATGATGGGTTAGACAATGCACCAGTGCAGGAGCCTTTACTACAGGAGGAGGATCAACCGCTCAACACAGTGATGGATGATTTGGATCGGCCCATTGCTCACAGGAAGCAGCGAAGACAGTGTGCTTCATATCCTCTTGCCTCTCAAGTCTCATTTCATCGTCTCAATGGGGATTTCCAGAAGTTTGCAGCTGTTGTCTCGTCAGTTGAGATTCCACGGACATATCAGGATGCCATGAAGATTGATTGCTGGCGTCTAGCCATGGAAGAGGAGATGTGTGCCTTACAATTTAGAGGGACTTGGTCTCTTGTCCCCATTCCTCCAGGTGCCTCCGTGGTGAGTTGCAAGTGGGTGTTTACGGTGAAATATCATGCGGATGGACGTCTCGACAGATACAAGGCCAGACTTGTAGCACGGGGATTTACCCAGACGTATGGGGTAGATTATTTGGATACTTTTTCACCAGTGGCGAGACACTCCACTCTTCGCATCCTCCTATCTGTTGCTATGGTACGTAACTGGACCATTTTCCAGCTTGATGTCAAGAATGCTTTCTTGTATGGTGACCTACAGGAGGAAGTCTACATGCAGCAGCCACCAGGGTTTGCTGCTGAGGGGGAGACTCAGATGGTGTGCAGACTTCATAAGGCTATCTATGGCCTCAAACAGAGTCCCCGAGCATGGTTCCAGAAGCTTTCCCAGCTAATTGAACGACAGGGGTTCAGGAGATCAAATGCGGACCATTCACTGTTCGTCCAGAAGACCCCTAGAGGTACAGTTGTTGTTATGATATATGTTGATGACATCTTGGTTACAGGAGAAGCCAGTTCATTACGAAGGATCTGGGCACGATACGATATTTTCTGGGGATAGAGTTTGCAAGAAATGCACAAGGAATGGGGATGACTCAAAGAAAATATGTCACAGACTTGCTAGTTGAAACAGGAATGACTGGATGCAGACCTTCAAGTACACCTATGGACCCAAGCATGAAGCTGTACGACGATGATACCGAGAAGGTGGACAAAAGAAGGTACAGAGAGATGGTGGGTAAGCTCTTACACATTACTATAACTCGACCGGATATTGCCTTTGCAGTAATCCGGGTGAGTCAATTTATGGAGCAGCCTAGGCAAGTTCATATGGATGCCTTGTATATGATATTGAGATATCTGAAGTCTTCTCCAGGCACAGGGTTGCTATTCAAGAAAGATACAGATCTGTCTATTTCAGCTTGTGCAGATGCAGATTATGCAGGATGTCCAAGGGATCGTAAATCTACTTTGGATTTGCTATCTTCATAGGAAGCTCTTTAGTTTCTTGGAAAAGCAAGAAACAGACTGTTGTGGCGAGATCCAGTGCTGAATCCGAATACAGAGCCATGGCACAAGCAAGCGCAGAAATGATGTGGGTTAAAGCAGTCTTAGAAGATTTGAATGTAGATGTCCCCTTGCCTATGAATCTTCAATGTGACAATCATGCGGCATTGTTTATTGCTAACAATCCAGCTTTTCATGAGAGAACAAAGCACATCGAGGTGGATTGTCATTATACTAGGGACATGATTCAGAAGGGCTTCATTTCTACTTCTCATGTCAGTTCAGAGGACCAGACTGCTGACATATTCACCAAGCCATTGCTCAGAGGACCTTTCCAGAGATGTTCTTCCAAGCTGAGCATGATAGATATCTATGCTCCATCTTGAGGGGGAGTGTAGAGACTTATATATGTTACGTTTTATTGTTCCGTAATTGCTATTTATAATTTGTAAGACTCTGTAATTTACCCAAGGGTTTTCTCCCTATATAAAAGACCCGAGGGCTCTATGGAATAACACATCAGAGTATTGTTTACTTTTAACAATTTCCAATGGCAAGATTGTAATAGTCTCAAAATTAATTGTGAATTATTTTTGAAGAATAAAACACAACAAAAGTTGTTGGAAATTATGGGAGAAATTCATGGAGATATGCAATCTTATGAGATTGCATGAGATTGCCTCCACCATGAGGACATGGTGGACGGCTACACATTCCCACAAGGAATGTGGTAGCCGTCCCCCCATTTCCTTATGGGGAGTAATCTCCATGCTAATTTCTCCTTAATTGCTTGATCTAATTTAGGATTGAATCATATTTGATATGTCAAATATATTTGATTTAAATTAAATTATTAGTTGTTGGTTTTTTACCAACAACAATCTTGACCATTGGATTGAACATAAATCAATCTCATCCATTAATTTTATATGTCCCATGGATTGAGATCCATGGATCCCAAAACTCTATAAATAGAGAGGCATATCATGCTCTCTAGGATTATGCTTTTGAAGCACATCTCTCTCTCTCTTCTCTTCCCACATGCCCTCTCTCTTCTTCTCTTATGGCCGTCCACCATGGATTCCCTAGAGAGAGTCTCCATCGCCGTAGCATCGTCGTTATGTTGCCCGATCGTTTGCTCGTGGATCTCCGTCTCCTTCGGTGCGCCTCGCACGTGAAAAAGACATCGGATCTCGTGTGTCGAGATCGGTAGATCCGCCGCTTGGATCCTCAATACGGATTGCGAGAAGCACGCGATTCATCCCGCGCTCGCAAGCGTCTCCTCCGTCGGATCGGACTTGAGACAGGAGGTCTCTCCGTTTAGAGACTCGATCGCAACCACGCTTCAAGAGGTAATCCTATTACTTGTTTGTGGTTTAGACGAAATGATCCGAGAAGTGTTCTTGGATCATGTGGTTTCATCGCATAAAAAATTTTTAATTTCCGCTGCATAGAACAACTAGTGCGACTAGTCGTTTCTCGTCGTATTCAATACGACGCTCACGCTTCCATGATGCGCTTGAGGATTATCCAATATCCTTCAGTTACCTCATTAATCGCATGCCCACATCGATGTTGGGGAGAAGATACCCTTCTCCCTTGTTCTCCCTGACAAGGAGTTGTTCTCCCTTACCCCTCATGTTTTTGGGTATGTTGCATCCGTCCATCAGTTGTCTCCAGGGATAGACAAGCTCTCTCCTAGGGCTGTTGTTGACGCATATTGAATAATTGTATCTCTTTGTTATTTTATTTTCTTGTTATTCTCTTTATGTAATTTACCCATAGGCTACTCTCCTATATAAGAGAGCCTAGGGCTATGGAATAGATTACCTCATTCACGTTTCCCAACATGGTATCAGAGCGACGGTCCTAGACCGAAGTTCTCGAAACCCTAACCCTACCCCACCCGACCCGTCGGCCTCTCTTCTCTCCCTCTCTCTCTCTCGGCGCCGCCAACCCCAGCCTCAGCCGATCGGAGGCCTCTCTTCTCCGATCTGCGGTGCTCCTGCGCGCCTCGCGTCTTGCGCCTCTTGCGCATATTGCGCCTAAGCGCGCCTCTCGCGCATCTCGCGCACAGCGCCTCTCGCGCTGAGCGACATCTGCGTGCTGTGCGACATCTTCAGCGCATCTGCGCGCTGTGCGACAGCGTGCGCTAGGGCACGAGATACCGTCTGCAACAGGAAGCAAGCCAGTAGCGCGCGTCATCTCCAAGCGCGCGTCATCTCCAAGCGCGCGCGTCATCTCCTATGCACCTGCGCGTGAAGGCTACATACCGCGTGTACATACTGTGTGCGTGCGGATCGTAGCACGCGCAAATCCATGGGGATAGTTGCATGAGGTCTACACATGCAACTAATCCCGTCTATGTCATTGTAGACAAAGATTATCTCTTGTCATTCGCTCCAGTCTTCCGTCTCCAGTATGTCAGAAAGCAAGGCAGATATCCCGTCTATTGGCGCGTTTCGTGGTCCAGCGCCCATTGTCAAGATGGATGGTACGAACTATGAACTGTGGGCAATGCAGTTCATGAGTATGATGAAGTCTACAGGTAAGAAGCACATTCTTACCGAGCCCGAGCCTGCAGAGAAGACTGGAGTTCATGCCTCATGGGAGGCCGATGATGCATATGCCAAGGTGTGGCTATCTGGCACATTGGCTATTGAAATCGCCAATGACATTCTACATCAACCCACAGCCAAAGACATGTGGGATATCCTGGCAACGACATATTCTCAGGCGAAGAACGAGACGAAGATCCTGCAACTACAACATGATATATTCACAATAAAGCAGAACGGTCGTCCTTTGCATTCTCTCTATACAACATTGAGAGGGATGTTCGAGAAGCTTTATAGCTTCATGCCTCTTACCGCCACGCCAGAACAACAGAAGACATACAGGAATGCGACGATGGTGGGTGTGTTTCTCGCTGCACTTGATCCAGAGTATGAGGCAGCACGTTCACAGATTTTGGCGGACTCGACTATTCCACCCATGGAGGAAGCTTTTCACAAATTGAGTAGGATCACAGTGCCTTCAGCAGCTGCGAGTCAGAATCCCTCAGCTATGGCGGCCAACAGAGGCCGCGGTTTTCATCACCAGGGCCGTGGACGTACTCCTCGTGGAAGGGGTGGCCGCACTAGGCCAACATGCTCATATTGTCACCGAGTCGGACATACTGAAGACATATGCTACTCAAAGCATGGATTCCCTGCATCTGCACGAGCCGCTGAGCAGATAGAGCCCCCATCTGCTGCTACACTGGATCAACGATTTGATGATCTAGTTGCCCGCCTCAGGGGCATTATCCCACCATCCGGTCCAGCACCGACTACAGAGAGTCATACTGATGCTGCTGCTTCTGCCTCTGCCTCTACTAGTACTTCAAGTAGTACACTTGCACTCCACAGTAGTAGATCTGATACATTGCCGTGGATCATGGACTCGGGCGCTACACATCATCTATGTGGCGACCAGAGTCTACTTACAGGATACACTCAGATTCCTCCAGGACGGACAGTAGTGATTGCCAATGGCATGCACTCCCCTATCACGGGTCAAGGGGAGATTAGATTGACATCTTCTATGCAGCTCAAGAATGTCCTACATGCACCGCATTTTTCTATGAATTTGTTGTCAATTAGTCAGATTACGAAGGATCTCCATTGTCGAGCTATTTTTGATCCATCTTCTTTGATTTTTCAGGACATCCGTACGGGCAACGTGATTGGTCATGGCTATGAGCAAGGAGGCCTTTATCGACTGAACCAGACCCCATTTGCTGGAACCACATCTTCTCCTGCTGGACAAGTATCTCCTCTCCTGTGGCATCTGCGCTTTGGTCATTTACCGTTTCAGAAGTTGCGTCTAGTTCTACCCTATAGTCTCTCTCACACACCTATCCAATGTGAGGCATGTCAGTTGGGAAAGCATCACAGGTCGTCTTTTCCCAGTAGTCAAGGTCGGAGTAGTAACTCCAAGTTTGAGTTGTTTCATGTCGATGTCTGGGGTCCGAGTCGTGTTCCCGATCATCAGGGACACAGGTTTTATATTGTATTTGTGGATGATTTCTCTAGAGCGTCATGGGTCTTTCTAATGAAAAATAAATCTGAAGCAGGAAACATTATTATCCACTTTCTTAATGAAATTCAAAATGTTTTTTCCACTTCTGTCAAGATTGTGAGAAGTGATAATGCTTTAGAGTTGTGCACCAACATTCTAGCCAATTACTACTCTTCAAAAGGGATTATTCACCAAAAATCTTGTGCTCATACATCTCAACAGAATGGGGTTGCTGAAAGAAAACACCGTCACCTTCTTGATGTCACAAGGTCACTTCTTATTCAGAGTCATGTTCCGTACTCCTACTGGGGTGATGCGGTCCTTACTGCATGTTACCTTATCAACCGTATGCCTTCGTCTGTCTTGAATGAACAGATTCCTTTTTCACTCATTTACCCTGACAAGGATTTGTTCATTCTTACCCCTCGTGTGTTTGGGTCAGTCGCATTTGTCCATCAGTTGTCGCCTGGTACTGACAAGCTCTCTCCTAGGGTTGTCAAGTGTGTCTTTGTGGGGTACTCCAGAACTCAAAAGGGGTACAAGTGTTTTGATCCTGTGCGTCAGCGGTATATGATCAGTGCAGATGTTACATTTTTTGAATCTATTATGTATTTTTCAGAATTCGGGAACATGCAGCCAACACCTATATCTCCTGATACCGTATTCATGGCACCACCAACAACACCACCGTCACCACCACCGTCACCACCACCGCCACCGCCACCACCACCGCCACCACCACCGCCATCACTAGTATCCCCGCTACCATTCCATTACACCCGTAGGCCTCCTACAGCTCATGGTCCAGACCCGTCAACTAGCTCGCCTATGGTATGTAATGAAAATATTAATGTTGATGGGTCTGACAACATTTCTCAGCAGGATGCATTACAGGAGCATGGTGATAACACAGAGGATCTGGATGTTCCAATCGCTCTACGCAAGCCGAAGAGAAGCTGTGCCAAATATCCAGTATCAGCAGCTGTGTCTTTTGAGAGGCTATCTGGAGACTTCAGGACGTTTGCATTGGCACTTTCAGCTACAGACATTCCATGGAACCACCATGATGCTTTGCAGGATGCTAGATGGCGGCTAGCAATGGAAGAAGAGATGGCGGCACTTCAGTCTAGAGGGACCTGGAGTTTGGTTCCTATACCTCCAGATGTCAGCCCGGTGAGTTGCAAATGGGTGTTTACAGTTAAACACAATGCAGATGGCTCCACTGACAGGTACAAGGCACGCCTAGTTGCACGGGGATTCACACAGACATATGGGGTAGATTACCTTGACACGTTCTCCCCTGTGGCGCGTCATTCCACTCTACGGATCCTGTTATCAGTTGCAGTTGCTAGAGACTGGCCACTCTATCAACTGGACGTGAAGAATGCATTTCTGTATGGAGACTTGCAGGAGGAAGTCTATATGCAACAGCCACCAGGTTTTGCTGTTGAGGGGGAGTGTTCCAAGGTTTGCAGATTACATAAGGCCATCTATGGCCTTAAGCAGAGCCCCAGAGCATGGTTCCAGAAGCTTTCAGACCTCTTTGAGAAACAAGGATATAAACGCTCCAATGCTGATCATTCCTTGTTTGTACAGAAGACGGCGAGAGGTATCATTGTAATCATGGTTTATGTTGATGATATCTTGATTACAGGTGATGATGAACAGGGCATTAAGCAGGCAAAGGAAAGGCTGGGGACCGAGTTTGTCACCAAGGACCTGGGAGTCCTTAGATATTTTCTGGGGCTGGAGTTTGCTAGAAATCCATATGGATTAGTCATGTCACAGAGGAAGTATGTTACAGATCTACTGAGTGAGACAGGTATGCTAGGGTGTCGACCTGCTACGACACCAATGGATCCTAGCATGAAGCTGTATGATGATGACACATAAGAGGTGGATAAGAGAAGGTACAGAGAACTGGTAGGCAAACTACTGTATGTCACGATCACTAGACCTGATATATCATTTGCAGTGAGTCGTGTGAGCCAGTTCATGGAACAACCACGTCAGGCCCATATGGATGCAATACACATGATTCTGAGATATTTAAAATCATCTCCAGGTGCAAGCTTGCTATTTAAGAAAGGAAAGGAGATCTCTATCATGGCATGTGCGGATGCAGACTATGCAGGATGCCCCAAGGACAGGAAGTCAACATCAGGATTTGCAGTCTATGTTGGAGATGCTATAGTTTCGTGGAAGAGCAAGAAACAGACAGTGGTAGCTAGATCCAGTGCTGAATCTGAATACAGGGCTATGGCGCAGGCTAGCACAGAAATGATGTGGGTGAAATCCTTACTTGCAGATCTATGTCTTGATATACCTCTTCCTATGATATTGGAGTGTGACAATCAGGCCGCCTTGTTCATTGCAAATAACCCAGCCTTTCATGAGAGGACGAAGCACATTGAGGTCGACCGTCACTACATACGTGACATGATTCAGAAGGGGTTCATTGCTACATCTCACGTCACATCAGAGAATCAGACTGCCGATATTTTCACCAAGGCATTACTTAGAGGCCCATTCCAGAAGTGTGCGTCCAAGCTGAGCATGATTGACATCTATGCTCCATCTTGAGGGGGAGTGTTGACGCATATTGAATAATTGTATCTCTTTGTTATTTTATTTTCTTGTTATTCTCTTTATGTAATTTACCCATAGGCTACTCTCCTATATAAGAGAGCCTAGGGCTATGGAATAGATTACCTCATTCACGTTTCCCAACAGCTGTCAAATGCGTTTTTGTCGGGAATTCCAGGACTCAAAAGGGTTATCTTGATACATTACGTCGGAGGTATTATGTCAGTGCAGATGTCACGTTTTTTGAGTCTGCCATGTTCTTCTCTACTACAGGCGACGGGTTGCCACCATCAAATTTAGATGATGAGATCTATATTCCTCCTCCACCCATGTATCCACCATCAACTCCACCACCACAACCTCCACCACTTCCACCACCACCCCCACCATCATCACCTCCACTAGCATTACCTCCTTCCATTATTTTGGTTCCTCCTCTACCACATCATTACAGTCGGCGGCCAACCCTTGCTCATGATCATGGTCAATCATCAAGCATGCCCCAAGTGTGTTCTGACAACATTACTTCTAATGATGGGTCTGATGGTGTTTCTCAGCAGGGGCTATTTCAGAAAGTGGATGATAAGGACGGTATTACAGATGATGCCGAACTCGATTTGCCTATTGCTCTGAGGAAGCAAAAGCGTTCATGTGCTTCATATCCGATTCCTTCTCATGTCACCTTTGAGCGCCTGATGGGTGACTTCTCATGTCACCTTTGTCTGCTGTGGATATACCACGGAGTTACCATGAGGCATTGACTGATAGTAGATGGTATTTGGCTATGGAGAAAGAGATGACGGCTCTTCAGTCGAGAGGTACTTGGAGCCTTGTTCCAGCTCCTACTGAGGCATCTATAGTAAGTTGCAAGTGGGTATTTACAATGAAGCAAAATGCAGATGGCAGCATTGATAGGTACAAGACTCGACAGGTTGCCAGGGGCTCTACTCAGACGTACGGGGTGGATTATCGTAAACACATTTTCTCCAGTTGCTAGTCATTCTACCTTACGGATGCTTTTATATGTTGCCATGATTCGAGATTGGCCCATGTTTTAATTGGATGTCAAGAATGTTTTTTATGGTGATTTTCATGAAGAAGTCTACATGCAGCAGTCGTCAGGGTTTGCTGCTGAGGGGGAGAGTTTACAGGTGTGTAAACTTCATAAGGGAATCTATGGCCTTAAGCAGAGCCCGAGAGCTTAGTTCGAGAAGCTCTCAAATTTGTTTAGGATGCAAGGGTTCAAACGGTCGAATGCAGATCATTCTCTCTTCGTACAGAGGACTTCTATGTTGGACATGCGAGCCCACGACGAGCCATTATGCAATAAATGTTATTGCAATTCACTCCTTGATCTGAAATGAAGAATACATAATTTGCATAATAGGTCCCTTAGTGCAATTAGGGTTATGTACCATGGCCATCTTAATAATCATACAGCTGTTGATTCAATTATTGAATCATAGAGGCTGGTGCTTAGATGAATATCTAATGAGTTAGATTGAGGACTCATCAAGCACCGTCAAATGGTTATTAAGAGATGATCTCCAGCCTAAGTAGGAGATGGCAATCCTATCTCATTTAGGTTGATATCTGACCGACCTCTTGATGCAGGTCCTCTGCATAGGAATAGAGATTCGGAGGTATCGGATGAGTTAGGTCAAAGAGTTGACTTAACGAGATCGAGATAACCAAAGTCCTATATCATATGCTGTCATGATATAGGCACACATCCTCTGACCGGAGACAGATGTGTTACTATATGTCTGAGTATGTACATTTGGCAGACCAATAGGTTGATGACCTAATCAAGGTCTATACACCGGCGCGCTGGTGTGCATATAAGGGCATATGAGTAATACGATCTCTCAAAGGGATCATACAGGTTCACTACTGAACCGGAAGACATGAGCTCACTCATGAGATATTGGGAAGAATCAAATTCCGTGCGCACGGTCGTCTCGCTTTGGAAGCTTGACTGAATTTGTTGGTTTGATATATACTTTTGGAAAGTATATGATCAAGACCTAGGTATGATATATGCTTTTGGAAAGTATATGATCAATACCGACTCCCAATGATCGAATGAGAAATTTACTGATAAAACCCTGAAGTAGACAGTATAAAGTTGATCTAATACTTCGGGTTTATTTTGAGTCTTCCAGTATGCAGGATGTACAGGTGTTAGGAATACCTGAGGGTGATGTGATCATAAACGGTTGTATAACCATGACGCTTCCATACCTAGGGAGTGATGAAACGGGTCTGGATTTTAGTGACTCCTCTCAGTAGAGAAGTAATCTGATCTTAGTCCAGATGTTGGACATTGATCTGAATGTGATTCAGATTCAATGAGAAGATTAGATTTACGGTCTTGATTTAATCAAGCATCTATGGGAGGCCCGAGATCTGGATTTGAGATGTGATCTCAATATCCATGTCACTATACGTGGAACAATACAATCGCCCTGTCCTTATCTCCAAGTATTCGCGGAGAAAGCGCATTGTCCTTGAAAGAGTTCATGGATAATTCTATTGTTGATATATGTATCCGAGCATTGAGAAAATGGATAATTAAATGTGGTTTAATTATCATGAATAATATGAATTTGATTCATATTATAAGGAGAGTTATCTTAGATAATTAAATGTGATTTGATTATCAAATATGTGAATAATGTGAATGTGATTCATATTATTTGAACACATGAGATAAAGAGATCCGAGATGATTAAATGTGATTTAATTATCAAACGATAAGAATAATGTGGATAGTAATATCCAATTATTCATAATATATTATAAATGTGATTTATAATGTATTAGAGAGAGTTAATTATAATTTATATGTGTAGATTAATTATTATGTGTATTGGATACACATTTTGTAATTAATTGACAATGTAAATTATATATTGTTTTGGGTTGTGAATTTGATTCACAATTTTTCTATGGCAAGATTGCAATATTCTCAAATATAATTATGAATTATTTTTGAAGAATAAAAAGCCAACAAAAGTTGTTGGAAATAAATAGAGGAGATTTTCAAGGAGATATGCAATCTCATGGATTTCCATGAGATTGCTCTCTCCATGGAAAGAGGGGGGCGGCACATCATTCCCAAAAGGAATGTGTGGCCGTCCACATGGAAAGTGCATGGAGATGAAATCTCCATGCACATTCTCTCCTTATTTATTGGATTGATTTTGGATTAATTTGTATTTGATTTTGTCAAATATATTTTGATCTAAATTTGTTGGTTTTATCAACAACAATCTTAGCCATTGGATTGACATAAATCAATCTCACCCATTGATTTTATATGTCCCATGGATTGAGATCCATGGATCCCAAAACCCTATAAATAGAGAGGCATACCCATGCTCTCTCTTTACACACAATGCTTGAGAAGCATCTCTCTCTCTCTTTCTCTCTAGAGGTCAGCCCTCTCTCTCCCTCTCATGGCCGTCCACCATGGATGCCATGGAGAGGTTCTCTATCGCCGCGGCATCGTCGTTATGCTGCCCGTTCTTCTGCTCGTGGATCTCTGTCTCCTTCGGTGCGCCTCGCTCGTGAAGAAGACGTCGGATCTCGTGTGTCGAGATCAGGAGATCCGCCGCTTGGATCATCAACATGGATTGCGAGAAGCACGCGGTTCATCCCCGCGCTCGCAAGCGTCTCCTCCGTCGGATCGGACTTGAGACAGGAGGTCTCTTCGTTTAGAGACTCGATCGCAACCACGCTTCAAGAGGTAATCCTATTACTTGTTTGTGGTTTAGACGAAACGATCCGAGAAGTGTTCTTGGATCATGTGGTTTCGTCGTATAAAATTTTTTAAATTCCGCTGCATCGAGCAACTAGTCCGACTAGTCGCTCCTCGTCGTATTCGATACGACGCTCACGCTTCCGTGATGCGCTTGAGGATCTAACCATATCCTTCATTCTAGAGGTACGACTGTTATTATGGTGTATGTTGATGATATACTTATCACAGTAGATGTTATGCAGGGAATAAAAAGAGCAAAAGAATTTCTGGACCGTGAAATTGTTACCAAGGATCTAGGAGCACTTAGATACTTTCTGGGATTGGAGTTTGCCATAAATCAACAAGGACTTGTGATGACTCAGAGAAAATATGTCACAGACTTACTAAGTGATACGGGTATGCTTGGATGTCGACCTGCTTCTACACCCATGGATCCGAGCATGAAGATGTATGATGATGATACTGATGAGGTTGACATGAGAAGATATAGGAAACTGGTGGGAAAGCTTCTTTATGTTACCATTATCAGACCTGATATTTCATTTGCAGGCAGTAAAGTGAGCCAGTTCATGGAACAACCCCGTCAGGTACATATGGATGCTATACATATGATACTAAGGTATCGTAAATCATCTCCAAGTGCAGTGTTGTTGTTTAAAAATGGGGCACTATTACTATCTCAGCATGCGCAGACGCAGACTACGCAGGGTGCCCAAAGGACAGGAAATCTACATCAGGATTCGCTATATTTGTCGGGGAGTCACTTGTCTCATGGAAGAGTAAGAAGAAAACCGTGGTTGCTAGATCCAGTGTTGAATCTGAGTATAGAGCTATGGCTCAAGCATGTACAGAAGTGACGTGGGTCCGAGCAGTCCTGGCAGATCTATATATAGATGTTTCTCTTCCCATGTCACTGAAATGTGACAATCATGCTACATTATTCATTGCTAATAATCTTGCATTTCACGAGAGGACAAAGCACATCAAGGTTGAATGCTATTATGTACCTGATATGATCCAGAAAGGCTTCATTTCTACATCCCATGTCAGCTCAGGAGACCAGACGACAGACATTTTTACTAAAGCCTTACTTAGGGGGGCCTTCAAGAGGTGCTTATCCAAGCTAAGCACGATAGATATCTAAGCTCTATCCTGCGGGGAGTGTAGAGATATATTTCATGTTTTTGTATCTTTTATCTATTTTCTTTTCTCTTGATCTACCTTATGTAATTTGCTTATAGGTCTCTCCCTATATAAGAGAGCCTAGGTCTCAAGGAATAATCATCTCTCTTTATTTTCCCAACAAGCATTAATTAGGAATGCTAAATAGCAACAATATCATGGTTGAGATGTGAAACCTCATAACAAAGAAATGTCAGAAAGCAAAGAATGTAATATCAACTGTGCATACAATATGACAAAGGAGGATCCATCAATGCATGGACACAACCTATCTAGTTGGAACCACAGCAAATCCTCACCCCTTGTACTTGGATGAGCACCAATTATTCGAGCAGGGCCTCCTTAGTGGTGACTGCACTCAATATCTTCAACCTTACAACAATCTCCCTTGATCATTATCATAAATGTAGCACCCCAAACATAGTATCGCATCTAGTAATCACAAAGTGTGTTAGTATCTTATAAATAGTGGAGGCTACCACTAGACAACCCCGACTTAAGCATTTTGGGATGTGGTCAAGGGCTCTAGTTGGGCCCAAACCAAACAGATTGTCTGGGCCAGTAATCCCTGTTAACGGATCAGGTCTAGGGTATGTGACATTACAGATGGTGTCAGAGCAAGATACCCTCTATTAGTGGAAAAGTCTGTCCAAGAGGTGGAGCTACCCCTACAATAGAGTTAGGAGGAAAGGACTACCCAAGAGGTGAAGCCATCACTGATATTGGAAATAGGTCACAGGCCATCGTGCAACGATGACGTTGCAAATATAAATGGGGGTGATTGTAGCACCCCAAACATAGTATCATATATAGTAATCACAAAGTGTGTTAATAGCTTATAAGTAGTGGGGGCTACTACTAAACAATCTAGGCTTAAGCATTTTGAGTTGTGGTCAAGGGTTCCAGTTAGCTCAAGCTCAATAGGTTGTCCGGGCCAGTAATCCCTAATAACATGCCGGGTCTAGGGCCTAGGATGCTACAATAAAGCTCATGAACCCCATTTCTTTGATCCATCTAACTCACCCTTTCCCCTCACCTCAAACAAATACACTTCCTAAACCCCCCGAGGAATCGTGTGTCCTCCCTTTTTATTTCATTCATCCTTGCATTTGTAGATCAACGAGTTGGCATTGTGATAGGGTGAGGGAAGAGAGATAGGAACATACAGCATGATAAAAGAATGCGAGATAGAGAATGAATGTATTAATGTAAGATAGAGAATGAATGTAATAAATGGCATGCAGTTGCAAAATTTGACTAATTTTAAAAACATTATATTAACCAAATGGAAAGTTAATGGTCGTCAACATGACATATGATGTAGAATGAAACAACATTATACGAGCGTGAAAAAACTATGAGTTTGACAAGGCTCAAATGAAATTACAAAGTCAGATATAGGTAAAAACATCTTAGAAAAATAAATTACACATGCATAAAGAAGTAGTGCTTTTAACATGTAACTTAGATCAAAGCTTCAATAACTCACCACCAAACATGGGAAGGAGTCGAGGGAATCAACCGAATCCAAATCCTCGATCTTATTAGACCCTGAATGAAACCACTATAGAATTATTCTTAAGGTAAGACAACCATACAAGTATTAATTTGAGCTATAGTACCCATTTCACATGGTGATTTACTTTACTTAGCCAAAGAGAGCCGACTCACGTAAACCTATAATGGCCAACCGGTTAAAATGAGCATACTCCTAACTCACCATGCCTTGGTATAGGAGGCAACAATCCCCTCTGATCTCCAGCTACATCTTGCGCGCTCTTACTAAGCTATTCTAAAAATGACACGACCACGGACCTGCCAAAGAAACTTCTTTGCATTTTCTCTTTTCTCATCTTGCTTTACTGTGTCACCTTCTTCTCATATTTCCACTTTTTAAATTTTCCTCTTCACATCAATTTGTTCCAGTGGTTTTGGTTATTATACATTACCTTGCACATACTTTTATGTTTTTTATTCCAATTACTTTTTCCTATATTTGAAATCAACCCCAGATACTGGTCTCTAGATTTGCAGCAACAACAGTATCTGAAAGGGAATCCATGAGACATAGCAGCACATGCATCATAACATAACATTGTATTACCTAAAAGAAGGCAACGTAGATTCTGGAAGGGCATTGTCACACTATGTTGAAATCCATTTTCCGTTGAAGAATCTGATTTTGCATTATGAGGATAGTATATCTGTTTCAACCTGTTTGTGTTTAATTGAAGCTGCTCTAGGCTGAAAAAACATGAGTTTTACATTCTACATTATTGATGCAGAAAAAATAATAAAAACTAAAAATATGCATATGTTGAAGTCAAAACTCTCATTACACTTACCTTCTTAGTTGAGAAAGTCTAACAATTTCATCCCAAGATTCGAAATTGTTATCTTCCAAATTCAGGATCTTCAACGAGTTAAATCCTTCGACATAATTTGTAGACAGACTAGTATGAGTGATCTGCAGCAATGTAAACAGGTCAACAATGAGTCTGTCAGGATTTCGATGGAGAAAAAGATTTTTGCATAGTACTCCTTCTCAACTTTTTTAAATACACGTCTGAGCTTTAAATCTCTACATTTACACCATATATATCAGTTAAATTTAATGCTTTGTATTAAAATTTTGATAGTTTTCCATCACCCCATCCTCCTGACCCAACTCCATGGACTTCCTTGTCTTGATCATCTTCGTCACTGCTCATTTCATTTTCTAGCCAAAGCCCCAACTCAATAGAAGACTATGTCATGTTATACGATTCCACGTTCCCACCTGCATAAACAACAGCAGCTACAACTAATCCCTTCTCTTACTCCTCTTTGATTCCAAGCCCTCCATCAATAAGGAACCTATCTCTGTTTGGAAGGTCCAGATCACTCTGGGCAATGATGGCCTCGCCAATAACCTACTCATCGTATACCCTACTAAAATGTACAGTGGCAAGCAAGTAGGGGTCGAACACAGGAAACAAAGGTGCAGAGTATAGACAAAAGTCAAAGCCCTAGGTCTAATAAACCACTTAGCCAATCTAGTTTTTTTGTGGGTTTTTAATTTATTTTTTTTATTTTTTAATTTTGTATTTTGATTTTTAATTTTCTAATTTTTATAATTTTATAGTTTATATACTTTTCTTTTTTCTTTTTTCAATATTGGAATATTTAAGCTATATAGTAAAAAGAGTGCTACAATATTTATAAAAATATGCAGAAATAGTCAAAAAATCAGAAATAAAATCTTTTTGGAATTTTTATAATTTTTTACTGTTTTTGTGATTTTTGGGTATTTTTCAGAATGTTTTTGATATTTTCAAATAGCAAAATAAAGGAAAATAGGGAATAAGCTACTAGCTGAGGGTAAAATGGGAATTAAAAATATCAAACAACCACCAAAATTTTCCAAACTAATTTCAAAATAAAGATGATAAAATGTAGAACCTACAGAACTTGAGTTTCCATTTTTCTGAGTTTTCTATGATTTTATATCTTTTTTGGAAGTTTTTATGTATTTTCAAATTTTTAAGGTTTTTCTTTTGAGATTTTTAGTGATTTTTGGACTGACACTAAAATAGATTAAAATACACGATAGGTAATTTTTTGGAATTTTTAGAGGTATTTTAATATTTTTTGGTATTTTCTAAGCTAGACAGCACTGAAATAGCATGTTTTTTATTTTTAACAAATATAAAAATGCAATAAAATTAAAAACTAAAAATATAGCGTAAAAGGGCAAGCACACAGGAGCTTAACTTGAATTTTTAGAAATTTTTGGTACTTAAATGATACGTGAAATAAATAGACCAATCACACAAAAATCCTAAGCCTGGCAGGGGTATACATGCAATTATGAAAACATCCAGGGGCTTAAATGCATGTTTCACCGGAATACACGCGCGAAGCACGTGTTCGGTAGTTCACAGGGGCTTATGTGCAAATAAGAAAAACCGGCAGGGCACACATGCAATTATCCCAAAAACATATTTAATTAACTACGCACAGGGGTATAACTGCAAATAGACGCAAGTTTAAGTGCTAACATGCAAAATACCCAAAAAGACACGCGTCCCAGTCACGTGAGGTGACGTGGCGCGGACTAAAGTGCAAATAAAATAAGTGCGAGGGCCTAAGTGCAATTATTACAAAAGTTTTTAAACTGCAGACGAAAGTTTTAGGGCTAAAAAGTAAATACAAAAACACGTGGGTTGAAGATGCAAAATACCCACGGTGTTGATCGTGCGGCCGAGGGAGGTCCACTTATCCACGTGGCGTGGTCTGGTGGCTCGATGACGCTTCGGCCGGACGGCTAGGATCAGATCTTGGCGGTGCGATCGGACGGTGGTGAGCGGCTAAGATCCAACGGCTGGTGTGGCGCCTGGAGGGAGCTCCTGATCCGACGGTAGGAAGATGTTCACGAAGAACACCTTCCCCGTCGAGCTTTGGCAGGCGATTGCGGCCAACACACGGCCTCTCCGTCCCTAGGATCAAGGGCAAAATGATCATGGGGCCTCTCCGCGTCTGAAGGTGGTCTCCGGCGAGGCTGAGACGGCGTGGGGTGCTCGGACGGCGGAGGCGACCTGGGCAGCTGATCCTGGGGTCGTCGAGGGTCGATGGAGCCTTCTCCTTGGCTCAGACCTGCATGGTTAGGTGCACAAAATCCAGGCGAAGCTGTGGGTGTCCTCTGATGGGTTGATGGAGGCGGAAAGTGGCTCGTGCGACGAGCTCCGGCGAGCGGCGGAGATGGGAGCTCGGGTTGCTCGATCTGGGCGAGATTGAGGTGAATGGATGGGTGGAGCGTGATGACGGAGCGAAGGGGAAGAAGATGGGGGTGACAGATGATCGGATGGAAGCGTGGAGCGACCGGAAACGATGGGTGGAGCTCAGCTCCGCCGTGGGATCGATTGACGAAATCACGGTGATTCAGGCAAAGCCAACCTAAACTGCTCCTACTCTAATCTAAACTAGGCTAAAGCTACAAGAAGATGGAAAGAGAAGGAGGTGAGACTCATCGGGGACGTCGAGAAGAACTTCGCGGCGGAGCTCCGGCGAGGGACGGATCAACTTCGATTCTACACCAGATGACTCGAACCCCGGGTCGATTCGACTCCTACTGTCACCAGGAGCACGAGGGGCTAGGGGTTTTCGGGTGATTTTGGCGGAAGAAGGATCAAACTCGAATCGAAGTCGGGGGAGGTCTTTTGAAGGGTTGACGGGCGGTGTGGAAGACGAGGGTCAAACGCCTCGATCAGTGGTCCTCAGCCCAAGGAATCACTTGAGCGTGATTCACCATTGATCGAGGAAGAGATTCCATGAAGAGGCTATCACCAAATGGTGATCGAGGCCTCCTCGAAAAAAGGATGAAACCGAGGTCAACACTACTTCTGACAACGTTCAGGTGTTGGGCAGAGAGTTGACCGAGGTCAACTCTCCAGCCCTCCTGGTTGGTCCACGTGGACCAACCAGGAAAAAACCTGAGAAAAACATTTCAAAAATCAAAATAAAATAGTAAACTATTTTATTTATTTATGGTTACAAAATAAAAAATGCTTATGATTTTATAAATTATTTTATGGTAATTTTTATTTATTTTTATTAGGTATATTTTTACAAGTTTACTTTTATACCCCTATATAGGTATATTATCTATATACTTTACTATTTTATTTTTATTTTATGTATTTTAATTTTATTATTTTTTATTTCTTATTTTATATAATTATAAAAAACTTTTATATACACAAGTATATTTTTATTTTATTTTTCTGATGTGTTTTGTATATTAAATAAAATATAAGTAGATATTGTATAGGTATGTACATAGGTATAATACCTGTGTATTTTATTTACATTTATTTTTATTTTGAGTTTCATTTGGGTTTTTTTCCTTATTTTAATGTACATAATTATTATAAATAATATCCACAAAATTATAAAAATTATAAAATACAAAGATAATGATTAAAGAATAAATTGAATATTTTAAGCTGTACAGGTATACAATGTGGGTCCAAAACTCAACTTTCAAACCGTAGCTCCGTCAAATGCGAAACCACCACCATTAAATAGATTATTTTATTCTATATACAATTAAAGGTGAGTTTGCTGCATTTGGAGTTTTCATTTGTGAGATACAGGTCTGGGAAGTTGGGATTCTGGATTTTTATTCAGACCATAACTTTTTATCTGTGCATTATTTTTCAGTGAAATCAATTTTGTATTTTTCTTTATTTAATTATCTACAACTTTCATGTACAAAGTTTCTTTATTTGATGTATAAAAAGTGGAACCAAAAATAGGTCCCAAAATGAATAAAGAATGAATAAAATAAAAGGAATTTGTATTGTATTTTGGCCCTTATCTCCCCCTACTTTATTCCTGGTCGACCTATTCATCAAGATGCCTAGGTCTCGGGGTTTTGGGTCATAAAATATTTACAATATTTTATTCTTTTTCTTTTCTTTTATTTATTCTATAATTTTGGCTTTAATTACAGTATTTTATACACTAATGGGATGCACATGCATGAATGCTAAGATGCTATATTTAAGGCCATTTACAGGCATTTGCTAGGGTTTTTGGTGCCAAAATGATAGAATAAAGATGATGAAATGTGGATTCATCACTCCGCCCAAACCGACTTCATGGACATTTTTTGATGGCTCCAACAAATGTTCTATAAGGCAACTTGGCGGCAAAGGGGATGATACTGGCAGTTTATAAAGGTGACTATGATTAGTAACAGGAGGCGAAAATGGTGATGGAATATACTATAAAATTGAGCTGGTATAACAATGTTTCAATTCCAAATTGGAAAAATCCAAATACATTAGCTCGAATGATGATTAAGAAGTAGCGCATAGTACAGGAAACCACCTAGATGTGGTATTTTAATGAGCATTCCCCCTCTTTTTTTGAAAAACCTTATTGGGATTATTATTAGAACTAAATTTATGAACAACTTTAAAGGGATACCGGTGTCAATGGAAATGTGTAGAAGATTCCGAGGCATGTAAAAAAATATCCAAAAAACAAACATCGGATTTAGTCACTTAGCTGGCAGTTTGAAAGGACAACAAGAAGCAGCAAGGATGCAGATCGATTCCACTGCACCCACATATTAAAAAGTAAAAAAAACAAGACTAAAATACATCTATCCAGGTTTTCCATTACGCCAATTCTTCCTCCTTATACCGAAAAAAAAAGCAAGAAAAGGGCAATTCACTAGATACGGTTTCTATGGAGTCCAGTTAAGGGCGGACAAATTGGGCCTATTTGTAAGCATTTTTACGCTGCACGGTAATGCTATTGTCTGCGGCAATTTGCAGGACGCCTCTCCGGCCTTTGCCCATGTGGTCTCTGTTAGAAAATCGGAAGCGGAAGCGTAACATGGAAAAGATAATTAAAATAAAGAACAAGCGGGATTTTAACGTGGAACCCTACTCCGTGAGGAGCGGGATGAAACCACGGGAGAAGCCCTCTAATGGGGCGTGATATGCATTGCACTTTCTCAATGAGTACAGGAGGTCTGGGGCTCTTTATATAGCCTCTCCAGAGCCTCCAAGTCCCACCGTTGGACGATGTGGGACTAAACACTGGATGGGGTAAATGGATCTCCTCCAGGATCCATTTACCCTGCTACAACTCAATAGGCGCATACACTAATACTCCAACACTCCCCCTCAAGCTGGAGCATGCAATGCTCAGCTTGGACAAACAGACATAAACTCAACTCAACGCTACAGGACACTACGGACAATATCAACCCAACGCGCACATTGCTGCAGTCGAGGACGTTGCTTCTCATGCCGTGCAGGTGAGGAGGACGAATGGGCTGGAGTGTGAGTCAACTGAAGACTCGTAATCTGACCATCGAGTCTGAACTGCGCCTGAAGTCTCCTCGTCGGAGAACTGGGTCTCTCCCATCTGGCTCAGAGAATGGTGCACTGCTCTGGTGTACCTATGATACCACATGAAAACCCTTGCCCTCAATGGCACAGGGAATGGTCCTCTGCTCTGGAGTCCCTATGGCTCACATGAAAACTCTGGCCTGACAACAAGAAGAATGATGGAGACCTCTGACAAAGATGGCAACTTATGCTCATCTGAAAAATGACCGCAAACTCGTGCGTGTCTAAAACTGGAGACTCGGAAATAATGATCGTCGAGTCTGAAACCGAACTGTAGAGTCTGATCATCTGGCTGGTCTGGAGACTGACATCTGAATCTGAAATCTGGATCAAGACCTGTGACTCTACATAATACTCCCCCTTTCTCCCATACTTGTCGGAAAATGACAACGACAAAGTTGGGAGAAGACAAGATAAAATGGGGGTAGAACATGAAAAACTTATGGCTTTTCTTCACATTTTTTTAAGCCGTCATAATTTTTTTTTGAAAACATTTTTTTTAATAAGCCGTCACATTTTTTTTTCGGCTTTTCAAAACATGGATAACATTTTTTTTACCGTTGGACGATGTGGGACTAAACACTGGATGGGGTAAATGGATCTCCTCCAGGATCCATTTACCCTGCTACAACTCAATAGGCGCATACACTAATACTCCAACAGTCTCTTTTCACAGTCAGACACGATACAACCCAGTAAGGAAAAAGACGATATAGCAATTATGGAACCTAGCAGCAACCTCACCGTAATGTAGAAAAGACATCATGTTATGATTAAAAAAAGACGAAAAATCCAGATGGGATATCGTAGGAGGATGTGTGCAATGTGAGGACTCAGGATGAGGAGGGATGGATGGTCATCGAGAGGTGTCATCATGCCCAGCAAGTGCAAAAGATGCATGCACCAAGGAAGCCTGGCCATGTGGATTGGTCAAGGTTTAAAGGTGTGTGCTTGCATTGCGGTGGCCGCGGTCGTCGTGCAAATGTTTGTCGAGATCCAGTGAATTGTTCTGCATGTGGATGACAGGAGTGGATGCAAGAAAAAGCGAATGCGGAGATCAAAGCACCGCTTTGCGGCTGCTGAGGGAGACAAGTGCCATGTTCTTGTTGGGGACAGCAAGCAAGAGGAAAATTATCTCGCAGATGCCATAATGGGCATTAGTCTGGTCATTGCAAACACATATTCTAGAGATGTTATCTGGATGGACAGGCCGGTCATTTGTGCGAGAAGTCTTTCTGCAGTTGATGTTAAAAAGGAGCTAATACTTAGCAACAAGGCTGTTAAAAGATTGCAGTGGAGAAGCCCAAGGGTGAGGGACAAAAGGTCAGAGGTGCAAGCGGTCAAGTTGCTTCGCGTCAAGGGGGTACTGTTGCTATTCAGGAGGCGTAAAAGGATCCAGGCAACGATGAACCCGGTCGATCGTCTTTGAAAAATTGTTTCGAAGAGGCTATGTCGAGGGTAGCCATCGGATGTGATGGTATATGCTTCAGAGATCAGTTTCCCCGTGCCGTTGTTGTTTGAAGCCCGGATCGATGGCATGGGTCTGCATCATGGAAGGCCGTATCGGCGATATATCGGCGATATATCACCGATATATCGGTATCGAGAGGATGGGGGTATCGAAATTGGAGTGTATATCCTTTTACAGGGATATCGGCGATATATCGCCATATCGGCCCATATCGGTCAAAAATGAATGGATTCAATACAAAAAATACACGATATCGACCGATATCGCCGATATTTCGTCGATATCCCTATATATGAATGTCATTATTCATGCAAGTTTGATTCCACTACCTATCTAGCTACAACTAGTATTAAAACAATCTATGATTTATATACTTTGTTCCGGGTCGGGGGCGCTGCCCCCGCACCCACGCAAGGGGGGGCCAACCTAGGCCCCCCCAGCCCCCCCAGGCTTGCTGACCGGGCAGCGAGACCCCCGTACTGGTAGGGTATGGTTCGACAGGAGGGTGCTTACAATGGTTCTTCAACTTGGTGTATATTTACAAGTTATTTCATGTTGTAGAACTTGAATGAAATCCATTTCCAATATCTATATGTCAATTCTTCAAAAAAATCTAGAAATCATGAATCAACATTAATATCGATGTGTTCGAAATGATCGATATATGCAATATAAGCCTTATAGATGATCGATATCTGTGATTTAAGAGTATATTTGTAAGTTATTTAGCGATCTAAGAACTAGGATAAACTCCATTTTCAATATATATATAGGTCAACAACTAATGGTACAGTCGTATCGATATATGCGATATAAGGTTCATAGATGATCGATATATGTTATCTAAGAGAGTAAGAGTACATTTGTAAATTATTTAGTGATCAAAGTACTTAGATGAACTCCATTTTCAATATATATAGTATGTCAACAACTAACAATATCAGCGATATGTTCGATATGACCGATATGTGCACTATAAGGATCACTGTCCTCATAAATGATCTATATGTATTTTCTAGGTGTATATTTGTAGTATTTCAGGTTATAAGAACTTGAATAAAATCCATTTCTAATATTTATAAGTCAAGAATCAATACTAATATCGATATGTTCGATATGACCGATATGTGCGATACCGATATGTGTGATATATGGTCTATAAATAGACCGATATTTGTGATATAAGTGTGTATTTGTTCGTTATTTATTGTTTTAATATCTTGAACGACCTTAATTTCTGAAAAAATACAAAAAGATTGGCTTTTTTACGATATTTTCGGCATTTCCACCGATATCGTCGATATATCGTCGATATATCCCGATATATCCATTTCCGGGCGAACCGAAACGATATCGATATCGATACGGCCTTCCATGGTCTGCATGTGGAAGAGCATGAGATGTGTGAGACGTTGTCAATCAAGGTTGTGGGCCATGCAGTGAGGTCGACCGACAACACGCACCTCCGCCTGCATCGTCGACGTTAGAAGGTAAACGGTCTGGCTAGGCGGGAGCAGAAATGTCATTGAAACTTTCGACAACTGCTGTTGAAGAGTCTACAGACGTGTGTGTCTCTAACCATCGAAGATCGCGAGCATTTGATTTGGGGGGCACCTACGCTGAAGTGCTCTCTACGCCAGTGTACAGAGGTGGATCCTCAATCTGGTCGGATGCAACTTTTCAGACCCAATCAAGTGAGGACATTGTTGCAGATCTAGTAGACCAGTTGGTGGTATCGGAGGGAGGTGAGATACGGGTTTTCGGATCCACTTCTACTCAGATCTTGGGTTCTCTCGTGAAAGGTGTAGGCAGGAAAATAGGCTTGAATCACTCGTCTTCATTGGGAACGCTCTGTTGCCTCATGTCTGTGGAGTGGAAGAAAACAAAGGGCACAACACTCCCCGTGCCATCTTGGGAGCTTCCGAACCCCAGCACTCCTCCATTTCAGTAGCTTCGCTTCATCCGAACCCCACCTCCCCTCCGTTAACTCCAATTTGCGAGTGGGAGAAAAAGAGGACAGTGACAGAAGCAAAAGGTGTGAGGGGTGGTCTTGCACCCTTCTTCCAGTTCAGAGTGATGTTTTGGTAGGAATTATGGTTGAATAAGTCTGAAGGAGCGAAAGCGGTGATGATGGTTGGAAATCTACAGTCTTCTGGAGAGATCGGGAGAGCGACCGAGGGATATTGGGGCTCGTGCTAACATGCGTTTTGATAATGAGGGTCTGCCTCTGTCCTCTGTGGTTGGGGACAGCCTCGGTGATTCTACCACGAGGTTGCAGACAGTATTGTAGCAAAAGGAGGTCCATTCGAAGTCTGTTGTTCAGATGGAGGTCGAGGTCGAGAAAGGTTTGATGGACAGAATGGGGATGGTGCCTCCACGAGAGTGTGAAAATGTGTCGAAAGGAATGTTATGACTTGGAATGTGAGGGGGTTGGGGAAGCCAGAGAAAGGATGGCACTTCGGGATCTTGTAAGGGAGGCCAGAGCAGACATCATTATGTACCAGGAAACTAAAATAGCTGGAGATGTTGAGGATATCTGGAGAGGCATTGGAGGCAGTGATGTGATTGAATGCAGAGCCATTGAGTCAGAGGGTTCATCTAGCGGCATTGTTATTGGGTGGAATAATGATAAATTGCTTTCGGAAAAGGATGTGTTTAGGGGTAGACACATAATCTCTATATTGCTGTGGCGTAAGGCAGAAAATACGAAATTTGTTTCAAAAGAGGGGGAACGTGCAAAGATGTTCACCCCACGCATATTTGTTGAAAGTTTTATGTTATGTTGCTATTTTACATTTTGCTTATTTCTCAATCAGTATCATGTAATTTACCCATTAGGGTTCTCTCTTCTATATAAGACATTCCTTGGGCTTTATGAATAAACAACCAAGCATTCTCTTCACATGGTATCAGAGCGGCAGTCCTAAACTAGAGACATGAGCCCCACCCCCTACCCTACCTCCTTGCCTTACCGCCTCCCACTACTCCTCGGATCAGTGTCTCGCCGCCCAATAGTGCCCCAAGGCACCGCCCAGCGGTAGCCCAACAGTAGCCCAGCACTTTAGCAGACCTCGCAGGGATTCGGCGCCGCCAGGCCGTGCCCCAGGGCACCTCCCAACCGTGGCAGGAGCAGTCTAGCACCGCCAGCCACCAGCAGGTGCAGCCTACGTTCAAGCCGTTCAGTGCCACCCAACGTAGTTCCGGCTGCTTCCAGCACCGCCCAGCAGTATCTGGAAGTTCTTCTACTGCCCAGACATTCGTTGCCGCTCAGCACTTTGTTTTCTATTCTGATTCTGATGTTTTCAGCCTAATTTCAGGCAGTTTTGGTCCCTTTTTCACCGACTTTTGATTAGGGGTGGTTGTGGTATGAGTCTACGCCGTCAACCACCCCTTTTCATGTCTGTGTAGACACTTCACGATATGTCTTAGGTCCCAGTAATTTGTCCACGATGTCAGAAAGCGGAGTTGATACGCCATCTACATGTGTCTTCAAGGGTCCAACAACTATTGTCAAGATGGACGGCACAATGTGGGCAATGCAATTCATGAATCCAGTGCAAAGCCACGGTAAAAAGCACATTATAGCGGAAGATGAGCCGGTGAACAAGACTGTGACCAACACCTCATGGAAGGCAGATGATGCATATGCCCAAGGCCCTAAATGTTGGTTTCGGTCACCATATCGGTGACTGGCCGAAACGGAATTTCGGTCGAAGTTCAACCGAAATTTCGGTCAGTTCGGTCATTTTTTGTACTAGCGCCCCCATATTTCGGTCATTTTGGACATTTCGGTCGAATTTCGATTTCGACGGAATATCGATATTTGACAAAAATTCAACCGAATTTCGCTGAAATATGAGGCTATACATATGCCAACGTATGGCTATCTAGTACTGTCTCTGTTGAGAGAGCCAACGAAATCCGAAGTCAACCCACAACAAAAGTGGTGTGGGATATCCTCGCTAGAACATACTCTCAAGTGAGGAATGAGTCGAAGATATTGCAACTCCAGCATGATATCTTCATGACCAACCAAGGTGATCATCCTCTTCACACCATGTGTATATCTCTGAGGGGTATGTTTGAGCGACTCTAGAACTACAGACCCCTGACGGCCTCACCAGAGCAGCATAAAGACTATAAAGATTCGGTCATGGTCGGAGTGTTTCTAACTGCCCTTAACCCAGAATATGATTCGGCTCGCTCTCAGCTTCTCGCCGATGCTACCATACCACCCATGGAGGAAGCGTATCGCAGGTTAAGCCGATTGGGTACGACTATGCCATATCTTCTCAAACATCGTCGGCTATAGTAGCTTCCCGTGGTAAAGGTGGTACATCTCCGCTAAGAGGATGAGGCACACGTGGTAGAGGCGGTTCACAGCTACGTCAGTCATGTTCATATTGTCACATATTATGCCACTCAAAGGACACATGCTACTCCAAGCACGGCTTCCTACCATCAGCAAGTGTTGTTGAGCAGTTTCAAACTACCCCTGATCTCACCGATCATCATTACGATGATTTCGTTGCACGTCTGTAAGAGATCATGCCACCAGTCGCCGGATCTTCTAGTACCAATCCATCAGATATTGCAGCTTCTACTTCTACTAGTACATCAGGTATTACTCATGCATGTATTGGTCGCTCTAGACCAGATCCTTTAGAATGGATAATGGACTTTGGAGCATCACATCATCTACGCAGAGATCACTCACTTGTAGTTTGGTACATGGCCTCAAATTTTGGTGAAATTCGGTCGAATTTCGATTTCGATTGGTTGTCGAAAATCATCTGAAATGGCCAAAATGACCGAAATATGGGGGCCTAGTACAAAAAAATGACCGAAATGATCGATATTTCGATCGAAATTTCAACCGAATTTTCGTTTCTGTCGATCACCAAAATGGTGACCGACATTTAAAGTCTTGGTTTGGTACTTATAATCCAGCACAATCAGGTAGATCAGTGGTGATTGTTGATGGGACACATTCCCCTATTACTGGACCGAGGGAGGTTCATTTGATTCACTCCATACATCCACTAAACATTCTTCATGCACCTCCTTCTCCATGAATTTACTATCTATCAGTCAGATTACAAAATATATACATTATCGTGTTATATTTGACCCTAGTACCCTTTGTTTTCAGGATATACTCACAAGAAGGAGATTTGATGTGGTCGTGAACATGAAGGGTTGTACAGATTGACCCAGTCTCCTTATACCGGTGCCACCTCTCCTTCTGTAGAATCGATTTATCCCTATATGAAGCATCTCAGATTTGGTCAGCTACCACTACAAAGATTTGTCGCTTCATCCCTGGCATCCCTACCAAGTCCAATTTCCAGTGTGAACCATCTCAACTTGGAAAGCATCAGGCATTCTTGGGAAAATGAGAGAACCCGGGGCGGAGGGTTGGGTCAGAGTGACCCATCGACGATTTCGACGTGTCCTTTCGGGCGGCTCTCACTCTAGGGGCAACCGGCGGCAAGCAGTGCGGCGTATTAATCCCTTCGGGCAGGGGTGCTACCGCTGCGGGTCATCTCGCCACTGGGCGGGGACATGTAGGGAGCCCATCAGATGTTTTGTGTGCCATGGTTCTGGGCACAGAGGACGGGTTTGCTCTAGGAGGTTGGCACTTCCGGTCCACTCCGGCTTGCTGGTTGGCGAGGGAGGGGGTTCAGAGGCCCTCTTTCTCGCATCATCGGATGTCGGGGTGGTCTCGAGCGGTGGATTCCGGGGAGATGTGATAGAGGTCAGCCCTTCGCGTGTCGTGGCAAGGGGGCTGTCAGATGCGGAAGAGGCGGCACTTCTCCGATGGACTGATGCGGGTTTCTCGGGGCTCAAATGGCGCAGGATGAACACCTGCGATGGAACCTTGACCTATGGATTTCTCGAGCGAGTTCGCGTCAAAGGTCTGCATTACTCGTTGCGCAATTTATAGGACATTCAGTGGTTGCTAAAAGGGATTGCAGAGGTCGTAGGGCTCGATTGTACTGGCTGTGTGCCGGGAGATCCGCTTGATCCCATTCTGAAGGCGCGGCGTCTAAGCCCGAAGATGCTTGGTTGGTGGAAGGTCTCCTCGCAGGGGAGGGAGTTATTCTTGGAGATCTCGTCGTTGGTTACGTCTGCGCGTCTGGACAGGCTTCATCGCGACGAGTTTCAGGAGGAAGAGGTTGCTCAGTTCGAGGGGGGACCGGGAGCTATGGGCGGAGGAGTTGGACGGAAGATGAGAGGTCCTCGTGAGGAGTTACCGGCGACTCAAGCTGAGGCTCTTCGGCTTCCGCTTTGCATTCAATTCGGAACGTTCAAGGAACCATTCAAAAACCAGGTAGGGATTGTTCGGTTCCCGGGGGAAGGCGTTTCGAGAAAGGAAGTGGATCCGAATTCGGATTCCGTTTCGCGTGGGGCCTCGCCTACTCTCTTTACCGGACCTACTACCCGGGTCGAAATGCCCGACCCATTTGTGCATTCGGCTCCGCCTTCGAAAAATCAGGGGGAGGCTTCGTGCCTCTGCGAAGGACCCAACTCGCTCTTACTACCTGAAGTGCCCCCTCTGGAAGAGGGCTCCATTTTTACGGTTGTGTGTGGCGGTGTGGATGCGGAGCGAGGTAGTCAGGGAGCGATGGAGGCTTCTGTTAGGGGGCAAAGCGTCAAGGTTGTTGTGCTCTCGCAAGGCGCAACGCAGGTGCAGGAAGGGAGCGGAGCGGTTGATTTGGGAGTTGTCAGGGGTGATGGCGGTACCGTTGACTATACTCATTTTGGGGCATGTTACTCCAAGCGGGGGATCCCGAGGGCAGAGAAAAGGAGAATGAGGCGTGCGGTGGTGAGGGCATTGGCGTCCGTTGACCATGAAACAAGTGCGGAATCCGTGTGTAATCGTTCGCTGGCGGTGCTGACGAACAAGTTTAGCTTGCTTGATAGAAGAGTTGCGGAGCGTCTGGGGGTGGTGCCCCCAAGGGTGATGGCCAGTGGGTTACCCAAATGAAGGTCCTATCGTGGAACGTGCGAGGTGCAGGCTGCCCTAAGAAGCGCCTGGCAATAATGAACCTGGTGGAAAAAGGGAAAGCATATATTTTTCTGATTGAAGAAACAAAGGCTTCATGCAGAAAGGAGGAAGTGTTAAGAGATCTATGCAGGGTGCAAAATTCGGGGTAGTTGACCTGGAGGCTACCGGTGCCTCTGGCGGTTTGATTACGAGCTGGAGAGATGATTGTTTCGAGCTGATATCGGACTCTTGTTCGGAGTCGACGTTAACAGTGCTGCTGCGGAGGCATGTGGACGGGCTCTGTCCTGGTCTCCAATGTTTATGGCCCCAAGGGCATGGAGCGGGGCTCTTAGGCAGCGGAACTGGAGGTTGTGGGTGCGGCGCGTGAGGCTGGGCCTTGGCTAATAGGAGGCGACCTGAACGTCACGCTCCTACAGGAGGATAGGCCTCAGCACGGTGGTGGCAGAGACCCGGGGTCAGAGATGTTGCGGACGTCGATGAATGTGTTGGGGCTCTCGATCTTTGATGCTGCCGGGTGTTCTTACACCTGGCGCAATGCGAGGTCTCGGTCGAGGCTTGACAGATCTCTTCTGTCTGTTGAGGGTGTGGAGGCCTTCCCGTTGTCGCGGGTGTGGGCATTGCCACAGGCGCACTCCGACCACACGTCCATTCTTTGGTACTACAGGGAAGATGCGAGGAGCAGATTCACATTCAGGTTTGAGAGGAGCTGGCTACTTAAAGAGGGATTTCGCGAGAACGTGGAGGCTCGTTGGCGAGGGTGGCATCTGGAGGGCTCGACGATTGCCCGCCTCTCCAAGAAATTAGCGCTTCTAAGGGCGCATCTAGCTTGGTTTGGTCGGGAAAGCAAGTGGCGAAGGCAGCATAAGAAAGCGGAGGCGCAGGCGGGTGTGGTACGTCTAGACGAAATAGACGGCGAGAGGAGCCTTGAACCAGCGGAGTTGGAAGAGAGGCAAAACTTGCTTGAGGAGCTTCTGCTGGAGGACCGTAAGGAGGAGGTGGAGTGGAGACAAAAATCTAGGCAAAGGTGGCTTCGGGACGGTGATGCCAACACGTGTTTCATCCACATCATGGCGTCAGGGAGGCGGAGGAGAAACTTTATTCACGAGCTCCTCGTGGGGGGGCGGCGAGTTAGGGGGGAGGCCTGCCTGAGAACCGCGATACTTGAGCACTTCAAGGTGACATCAAGGAAGCAGAAGTGTAGCGGCGGGGGGTGGCATGGGAGAGGGGCCAGAAGGTTGTCTGAGGTGCAGGAAGCGGCTTTGCACGCGTCGTTCTCGGACGCGGAACTAAAGGAGGCAGTTTGGGGCCTGAATGCGGAGGGTGCGCCAGGCCTGGACGGCTTCCCGGTCTTCTTCTTCAAGGAGTTTTGGGTGATGTTGCGGGGAGAGGTCCTCGACGTCGTAACAGAGTTTGCGGAGGGTAACAGGGGTTTTGAGAGAATCAACAAGGCCTTTTTGTTCTTGCTTCCGAAGAAGGAAAACCTTGTTAGAATTGACGATTTTCGACCGATCGCATTATCGAATGCGATCTACCTCATTGTCGCAAAGATCCTGGCAAATCGACTAAAGCTGGTACTCGACTCGGTGATATTGCATGGGCAAACAGCTTATATTCCGGGGCGACAAATGGCGGATCACCTCGTGATGGCAACTGAAATTTGTCTCCAATGGAAGCGATCGAAGATGAAGGGGGCGCTATGGAAACTTGACTTCTCCAGGGTCTATGACTGTGTTGATTGGACCTTTCTGTGGGTGTCCTTATCGCGAAGGGGCTTTCCGGAGAAGTGGATTAGCTGGATGAAAAGATGCGTTACGACCTCTTCATTCTCGGTCCTTGTGAATGGAAGCCCGGAGGGCGATTTTTTCTAACCGCAGCACGGGGTGTGCCAGGGGTGCCCTCTTGCCCCGATGCTCTTTGTTCTTGTTGTTGATGCCTTGGCGGTGTTATTGAATCAGACGGTGGATGTTGGTCTGTGCGAGGGGTTCCGATTGGATGATATTTCCATACCCATATTACAATATGTTGATGATACTCTGCTGTTGCTGGGCGGCTCGGAAGAACATGCGGATAATGCTGCTATGATGGTGAGCATCTTCAGTGAGCTTTCCGGTTTGATGGATAATCATAGCAAATCAGCGGTCATCATATTCAGGATGCTTAACGACAAGCATGACAGGATTGCGGGGATAACCGGTTGCCCGCTGGGAACATTGCCTGTTACTTATTTGGGTTTGCCGCTTGTGGATGGAAAATTGAAGAAGGCAGACTGGGATGTGGTGCTACATAAGATGGAGCAAAGACTAGCGGGCTGGAAGGCAGTCACACTCTCACGAGGGGGCAAGTTAATTCTGTTAAAACATGTCCTGTCAGCGATCCCTTTGTTTTTCTATTCAACGTGCCTTCTACCAGCTGGGGTTCGAAAGATGATTGAGGTGCTCATGAAGAAGTTCTTCTGGTCAAATGGCAAACAACAAAGGACGGGGTTGCACCGCGTGAGCTGGAAGGAAGTAACGATGGGAAAGAGGGAGGGCGGTCTTGGCATCCGTGATGTAGAGTGCATGAACAAGGTGTTGTTGGCGAAGTGGGTGTCCAAATCCGGGGGCCCTCTTCTTCGCTTGTTCTCAGGCTGATCCGCAGGATCTACGGAGTGGGAGGTGATCTAGTGACAGGGAAGGTGAGGTGGGAGTCCCCACTTTGGGCAGGGATTCGGGTGGTTCGCCCCACGCTAGTGCAAAAGTTGCGGCCGCAGGTGTTTGATGGTATGTTGTTCCGCTTCTGGGGAGATAACTGGACGAGTGATGGGAGGCTTGGCGATAGGTTCCCGAGGTTGTACGCTCTTGTGGCCTCGCGAGATGTGTTGATATGCCACGTAATGGGGTTTGGTACTTGGGCCCCTGAATTCGTGAGCGATCGTTCTGAGCAGAGGCTGGAGGACTTTCTCAAAATGCAGTCTGAGTTGCCGCTGGCGGAAAAGATTGTTACATCGACAAGTGTCGTTTCTGTTAATCACTTCGTGAGGGAAGGGGGCAGCTTCACCACGAAGAGGGCGTATGAGCTGAGACAGCAGCTGAAAGAGCAAGATGTGGAGTTTGCGCAAGATATGAAAACGATTTAGGCAGCCAAAATACCTTGCGGGGTAAAGATCTTCCTGTGGTGCTTGAGAAGAGGGCGTCTGTGTGACAAGGTTAGGCGAGCTCGCATTTTTGGGGTGCAAGATACGATATGCGATAGATGCCACCATCACGAGGAGGACGCGGAGCATATCTTCTTCAAATGTCCATTCTCGGCCGGGGTTTGGAGTGGTCTCGGCTTATCTTGGCTCAAGATTGACGATGTCGCGACGTTTTGGCATTCGGTCCGGAGGATGGGAGGTGGTTCAACTGATGACGTCTCCT